>JAHIAL010000121.1:0-600000 GCA_021605145.1 Aegilops bicornis | reverse complement strand
TGAAGAATCTCTTTGAAGAATTCATTCCGTAACGTGAAGAACGTCGAGCTAATGCACCAAGACAATCTTTGAAGAAAATGGTCTTTGAAGAAAATCTTGATCAAATTTCTCGGCGACAACGGCTCACCCTCGCGTTGCAAAAGAAGTGCAAGTTGAAAAGATCATCGATGACATTGAAGCACCAGGTCCTCTCACACGCTCAAAAGCTTCACATTTATCTAACCTTTGTGGGCACTATGCTTTTGTCTCTATCACAGAGCCCACTAAGGTAGATGAAGCATTTCTGGAGCCTGAGTGGATTCAGGCCATGCAAGAAGAATTACATTAGTTCGAGCTCAGCAACGTCTGGGAACTGGTCAAACGTCCAAATCCTCGCAAGCATAATATCATTGGCACAAAGTGGATCTACCGCAACAAACAAGATGAAAACGGCCTTGTGGTGAGGAATAAGGCACGACTTGTAGCTCAAGGCTACACACAGGTTGAAGGAATTGATTTCGATGAAACTTTTGCAGCTGTTGCTAGACTTGAGGCTATTCGCATATTACTTGCTTATGCTAACCATCATGACATCACTTTATATCAAATGGATGTGAAAGGTGCATTCCTCAATGGTAAGCTTGAGGAAGAAGTATATGTTGCTCAACCCCCAGGTTTTGAAGATCCAAAGAATCTTGACAAAGTCTTCACACTCAACAAGGCCCTCTATGGCCTCAAGCAGGCCCCTCGGGCATGTGATGAATTTGCCTATATGATGAGTGAAGAATATCAAATGTCTATGATGGGAGAGTTGAAATTCTTCTTAGGTCTTCAAATTGGCCAACAAATAAGAATGGCATATTCATATCTCGGAGAAATACCTCAAGGATGTTACGAGGAAATTCGCATGCAAGATTGCAAAGGCGTCAAAATTCCTATGCCCACAGATGGCCATCTATGCACTGATGAAAATGGTATTGACTTCGATCACAAGGTATACCGCTCCATGATTGGTTCTTTATTGTACTTATGTGCATCTAAGCAAGATATAATGCTTAGTGTTTGCATGTGTTCCCGATTTCAAGCTACACCGAAGGAATCACACCATAAGGCTGTGAAGCATATTCTTCGATATCTAGCTCACACACCAACACTAGGATTATGGTACCCCAAGGGATCTCGCTTTTGATCTCATTGGATATTACGACTCGACTATCTTTGGTGATCGTGTGGACTGCAAGTCAACATCTGGTACTTGTCATCTCCTCGGACGATCTTTGGTCTGTTGGTCCTCGAAGAAACAGAGCTGCGTATCCTTTGTCTACAGCGGAATTTGAGTACATTCTTCTGGTTCTTCTTTGTGCTCAATTGCTGTGGATGAAGCAAACTCTCAAGGACTACGACATCAACGTGAAGAATGTGCCTCTCTCTTGTGACAATGAGAGTGCCATCAAGATTGCTCACAACCCGATTCAGCACTTTCGAAGACAAAGCACATTCAGATTCGGCCATCATTTTCTTCGTGATCATGTGTTGAAGGGCTTACATCTCCATCGAGCATGTGAAGACTGAAGAACAGCTAGCCGATATCTTCACAAAGCCCTTGGATGAGAAGAGATTTAGCAAGTTGAGGTGTGAGCTAAATATCTTAGAATCTTCGAATGTTCATTGAAAAGGACACTCATCCTAACACTTATGCAAAATTGATGACTTAGATGTGCAACACATGAAGAAACGTTTTTCTTCAATCAATGAAGAACAACACTCTAAGTGTGAAGAAATTAATGAAGAATTTGATTCTCGTAACCCTAGGACAATTGTAATGCGCGGTGTCTGAAATCATCATTCTTATACGGTGGGTCACGCCACCACCAAAGTTGAAATCCTTCAATTTGAGTTTTTCCTCAGTTTTGAAATTCTTCAGTTTTTCAAATTCTTCAACTTTGCAAAATCTTCACTGTCTCCGTCGTTTTTCTTCATTGGCTATATATGTATGGGTTTATTTCCTCTACAGCATTCACTTATGGCTATTTCCTCAAGTTGCATTTTCTGCTAAGTGAATGTGATCGGACCCTTCCCCCTCTATGCTATACTCAACCCAATCTATTCACAAATTCTTCATCTGCGTTCTATTTGAAACTCGTTCAAAATCTTCACTGTGTCCTTGTCAGCTGAAGAAATTGCGAACGGAACTTTAAAACTAATCTTATCCAAATTTTCGGCTTTGCCGCTCAAACCGTTCCGTTTCCCACGATAGACTTATCTATTCACCCACGATCTAACACGATCTCCACTTTTCAGTACGTGGGTGACACATGTCATGCGAATGAGAAGGGTCAGGGGCACGCTCGTCCCTAAATCTTGAGCGAACAGTTTTTCACTGCGACTATAAATACCCCCTCTCCCCTTCCTCACTTCCTTTACTCCGCTCGACCGCTTTCTCTCTCGCTTGAGCTTCTCAAACCCTAGCATTGTCGCTACTCCATCGTCGCCGGTGAGGAAGAGCTTCACTGCCTCGACCTCGTCGCCGTCGTACTTTGGCGCCACCATGAAATCTTCACTCCGCCGCGCCGTAGCTGTCTTCCTCCGCCGAGTTAGGGCGTGGAAGATCTGAATCGACGAGCTTCAAATCTACACTTCTCGATTAAATCGTGTTCTTCATCCAGGGTAATTAAAAGTTACTTTTACTGCCCTTTTTGATTCAAATTTTCTCTACAAAATCTTCAAAGGTGTTTTATTCTTCAAATCCTCACACACAAAACACCTCACTAGTCATTTGTTCTTGATTCGTTTCTCTAAGCATCATTTTTCTTCAAGATTCCTCAATTGTGTGGATCCTCGATCTATACAACTCTGGAACCTAAGACAAAGAACACTTAGTGAAATTCTTCAAGGCTCATCTGGTCAAATTCCTCAAACATGTTCTTTTTGAAAAACCTTACGAGAACATATGACCTCTCCAAATTCCTCACAACTATACTCATTCACGGTACTCATGTCCGTCTTTGAATCACTAGGTTCTCATCAACTTAAGTCATTTGCAGCGTTCCTCGAAGAAAAGTTGCATACTTCTTCGTGAGAATTTGATTGTTCAAATTCCTCAAGCTGAAGAATATGGCGATTTGCAAGAAGCCACAAAAAGGAGGAAAGAGGCCTGAGGTCTCGACTGCTTTTCAAATACCTGAGGACATCTATGCTGACTATTGCACACTTGATGAGGCCAAGTTCGGAAAGGAGAACAAAATCAGCGCAAAGTGCGCATACAGAGGATTGAAAGGAGATGGGCAAGAGAATGGAGAATGCGGTATGTAACTCCAAAGTATATGAAGAAATTCGCACTTAATCCTCCATGCCCAAGATCTCCATTGGCACCTGGCCAAGAAACTGACCCCACCAACATCAAGCTTGGTGAGGATTTTCCTGAAGAATGGGCCAAGCGCCAAGCCAAGTTGGCAAGACAAGCCAAAGAAGCAGTGAGGAAACTCAATGAAGACTCTGCTGCTGCTGCTGCCACTAAGGCCTCTGTCAAGCCTAGGAAATCAATGGCAAAGAAGCTCACAAGACAAGCCAAGTGCTTTCACTAACTGTGCCCTCACGGCCAAGTTCTCAACAATGCCCTCACGGCCGAATCTTCAAAGCCCTCACGGCCAGTTCCTCATGCTGCTCCTGCTCCTCCAAAATCCTCGGCTCCTCCTCCAAAGTCCTCATTTGCTTGGCAAAGTCCTCAAGACTGTGCATCTGGCCACGTGCCAAAGGACTGCAGGCATCTCTATTGCCTCTGGTGTCTCAGCGAGTTCCTCAGCTGCACCAAATTCTTCATCAGGCCCCACTCTGCTGAAGACAAAGGCAACGGCTGGACGAGGTCCTCGGCCAAGTCCGAAGAAGAAACAGGTTACCTTCCAAGTGCCATCTGACGATGAAGCTGATGATGATGAACTTGCAGAAATCATCAGAGAGAGACAAGAAAAGGCCGCTAGAGCCAAAGGCACAGGTGCCACTACTTTTGGATCCTAAGATGATCCTCGATTACATTGATCTACGGCACAAGGATCCGTGACACCCTATGCCCGATTTTCATTTGACTCCTGGCCAAAGTCACGTGCTGACCCATTTCATCTCTGAAGAGAAATGGAAATTTGAGAAGGCCAGACAGATCAAGAAGGCTCAGTTCAGGAAAGAGAAGTTCCTAAGGAAAAACGTTGTCAAAATGACAACTGATGAACTCATCAAAATTCAGTCTGAAATCAAAGCCCTCAATGACAACTTCAACGCCTACTATGCTTTGATTGGCATATGAGCCAAAGTCAGGTTTGTTAAAGGCGTGAGAATTTCATCAATGTTGCAGCTCCACCGCAACCAGAAGTTCCTCAGTGAAGCCTCCGCTCAGCCCTCTTGAAGAACATGCCTGACACCGGCTGATGACTTTCAGGCTGCTTGAAGAAAATGCTAGTTCCAGGCTGATGACTCCATTCCATTGGCCGAAGAAGCTGCGGGCATCCACTAGTGGTGCGCTGAAGAAAATGAAGAAGTCGAGGCAACCGTGCATCGATTGCGCTCGAGGCAACCAAATCAACCAGATTCCTCACCTCCTCCTGCGCCTACACCAACTCCTATCCTTCCATCTGCATGAGATGTGAAGAAGACCAAGGCTGCAGAGCGAGCTGCAGTGGAGAAAAGGAAAGCATCAGCGGCTTCAGATTCTTCAGCTCTGAAGAGAATGAAGCCTATGACCAGCTCGTTTGAAAATCCCATTGATGTTGTTCCTATCTCCACCATGCCATCAGAGGACCTTGTTCCTTTTGGTGAAGAATATGTGATCCCTAGCGGATCTGATGAAGAAAATCATTCAACTTTGCCCATAGAGCAGATTGATGAAGAAATTGAAGTGGATGCGATCCCTTCTACACCTGTTGTATCCTCACCAATGCCTCAGTTCACAGCTGAAGAGGCTGGTGTTGAAGAAATTGAAGACGAAGACATGGATATTGGAAGTACAATGCCAGTGATGAACGATGACTTTTGGGAAAGTCAGCACCCCAATTCTCCACTCTTCACCCCACTACAACAAATACCTCAGTCCCCTGCACCAACCGTTCCAATGGGCTCTGATGAGACTCATCCCGCCTCGTCTGTGCATGAAGAAATTCCAGCCACTAGTGCTGAAGAACCTGCTGCTGCTGATCATACGACAACGCAGATTGCAACTGAAGAGGAACCAGAAATTCCTCGGCTGAAGAACACGAGATTGCGATTCTTTGAGGTTGTGATGCAACTCACCGACACTCCATCGCCAAAGCCAAAGAATCCATTCTCAATGAAGCAAAAGTTCAAGGCTGAAGATTTCTTCGGCGAGCATGGATTCTTCACTGACTACAATCCATATGACTCTGCTCGCATAAGGAAGAGGCGTTTCTGGACTGCTAGTCAAGCCAATTTCTATTCCTCAGTGCTATTCAACAAAGACAAAGTCTTCGATCATGCACATATTCCTCACGTGGACATGGAATCTCTGCCGGGCTTCGAGCCAGTCCTCAGTGTTCTTCACGATGCTGGATTCCTGAGTTTCTGCACTGTCATCTGTGATTGGAATGAAGAACTCATTCTTTAGTTCTATGCGACGCTGCACTTCACAGAAATGCGAAGATGTGAACTCATGGGTCTGGACTGGATGTCGGAAAATACTCACTACAAGGCACCGAAAGAATGTAATTGCTTCGTGCCCTCCCACTCGATCCTCCCTTGAAGGTGCTCGTTGCGTCTACAATGACCCCGAAGCTTACAAATCATTACATGCAAGTCTTGATGAAGCCTTTGAAGCCGTGGCAGGCCCCTCGAACCAAATTCCTCGTCAAGGAATTATCAGATGTGCCTCGGACTGTCTATCGCATTCGACGAAGACAATGAGTCCTATCAAAGGCCATGACTCAAATGATGAAGAAGTCATTGGCATCATGAAGAATATGCTTTTCAATATCATTCATGGCGTTCCTGGCCAACTTCCATGATTTCTTCATGAGGACTCTGGCGAATATTGCTATGTCACCATTTGAGTTGAAGCCTTATGCACCATGGATTATGAGGTTCATCGGGACAAGGTCTACACTCAATTACAAGGCTGATACTCTGAACCACTGCAGCTACTTGCCTTCGATTGAAGTCCTCAAACGGACATTTTCTGCAGCTGATGACAAAGGCAAGGCAACTGCTGTGATAGATGAAGGCATTCGTCCATTGGATGGTCAATTTCGCAAGGCTGCATCCTACTCCACCAATGATGACTCTGCCACACATGACTTGTTGGGGAACGTTGCAGAAAATTAAAATTTTTCCTACGGTTTCACCAAGATCCATCTATAAGTTCATCTAAGCAACGAGTCATGGGAGAGTGATTGCATCTACATACCACTTGTAGATCGCGTGCGGAAGCGTTCAATGGAACGGGGATGATGGAGTCGTACCACGTGATCCAAATCACCAATGACAAGTGCTGAACGGACCAGCACCTCCGCGTTCAACACACTGCGACGGAGCGGATGACGTCTCCTCCTTCTTGATCCAGCAAGGGGAAGGAGAGATTGGGGAAGAAGACTCAAAGAAGAAGACGACGGCGTGGTGTTGGTGGAGAGGCAGACTGACGGTGGCTTCGCCAAGCACTCAGCGGAGGAGGAGAGGTGTTGGGGAGGAGGGCTGCGCCTTGGATCAGTGTTCAGCCCTCCCCCGCTCCTCTATTTATAGGGGAAGGGGAAGGGGCTGCCCCTCTAGATGAGATCTAGAGGCGCGGGGGGGGGGGGGGCGGCGCCCTGGGCGGGGGGCTTGCCCCCCAAGCAAGGGGGGCGCCCCCACTAGGGACCCCCCAACCCTAGGCGCATGGGCCCAAGGGGGGAGGGCGCGCCCAGCCCTGCAGGGGCTGGTTCCCTGTCCCTTGCGGCCCATGAGGCCCTCCAAGAGGGGTGGCCCCTCCCGGTGGACCCCCG
The DNA here is from genome assembly GCA_021605145.1 of Aegilops bicornis. NCBI lineage: Eukaryota > Viridiplantae > Streptophyta > Magnoliopsida > Poales > Poaceae > Aegilops > Aegilops bicornis. The sequence continues at coordinate 593,047 of JAHIAL010000121.1, read as the reverse complement.
GAACCCCTCTGGTGGCCCCGGTACAATACCGATATGCCCCCGAAACTTTCCAATGTCCGTATGATAACTTCCCATATATAAATCTTCACGTTCGGACCATTCCGGATCTCCTCGTGATGTCCGGGATCTCATCCGGGACTCCGAACAACATTCGGTAATCACATACAAGTCTTCCTAATAACCCTGGCATCACCGAACCTTAAGTGTGTAGACCCTACGGGTTCGGGAGACCTGCAGACATGACCGAGACGGCTCTCTGGTCAATACCTCTCCGTCATACGGAGTGAAAAATCCCAGTCTCGATCCGTGTCAACCCAACAGACACTTTCGGAGATACCTGTAGTGCACCTTTATAGTCACCCAGTTACGTTGTGACGTTTGGTACACCCAAAGCACTCCTACAAAGATCCGGAGTTACACGATCTCATGGTCTAAGGAAGAGATACTTGACATTGGAAAAGCTTTAGCAAAAGCGAACTACACGATATTGTGCTATGCTTAGGATTGGGTCTTGTCCATCACATCATTCTCCTAATGATGTGATCCGTTATCAACGACATCCAATGTCCATAGTCAGGAAACCATGACTATCTGTTGATCAACGAGCTAGTCAACTAGAGGCTCACTAGGGACATATTGTGGTCTATGTATTCACACGTGTATTACGATTTCGGATAATACAATTATAGCATGAATAAAAGACAATTATCATGAACCAGGAAATATAATAATAATACTTTTATTATTGGCTCTAGGGCATATTTCCAACAGTCTCCCACTTGCACTAGAGTCAATAATCTAGTTACATTGTGATGAATCGAACACCCATAGAGTTCTGGTGCTGATCATGTTTTGCTCATGGAAGAGGTTTAGTCAGCGGATCGCGACATTCAGATCCGTCTGCACTTTGCAAATTTCTATGTCTCCATCTTGAACATTTTCACGAATGGAGTTGAAGCGACGCTTGATGTGCCTGGTCTTCTTGTGAAACATGAGCTCCTTGGCAAGTGCAATAGATCCAGTGTTGTCACCGAAGAGTTTGATCGGCTCAACGCATTGGGTATGACTCCTAGGTCGGTGATGAACTCCTTCATCCAAATGGCTTCATGCGCTGCCTCCAAGGCTGCCATGTACTCCGCTTCACAACTAGATCCCGCCACCACGCTGCTTGCGGTTGCACTACCTTCGCTCCACCATTCAACATATACACGTATCCGGTTTGTGACTTTGAGTCAATCCAGATCGTGTCGAAGCTAGCGTCGACGTAACCCTTTACGCATTTAGCTCTTCGTCACCTCCATAAACGAAACATGTCCTTTGTCCTTTTCGGTACTTGGGATATTCTAGACCGCTGTCCGGTGTTCCTTGCCGGGATTACTTTGGTACCTTCCTACCAAACTTACGTGCAAGGTTTACATCAGTGCAGTACACAACATGGCATACATAATAGATCCTATGGCTGAGGCATAGGGGATGACACTCATCTCTTCTTTATCTTTTGCCATGGTCGGGCATTGAGCCGAGCTCAGTTTCACACCTTGCAAAGCAGTGCAAGAACCCTTTCTTGGACTGATCCATTTTGAACTTCTTCAAAATCTTATCAAGGTATGTGCTTTGTGAAAGACCTATGAGGCGTCTCGATCTATCCCTATAGATTTTGATGCCTAATATGTAAGCAGCTTCTCCAAGGTCCTTCATTGAAAAACTCTTATTCAAGTAGGCCTTAATGCTGTCCAAAAGTTCTACATCATTTCCCATCAAAAGTATGTCATCTACATATAATATGAGAAATGCTACAGAGCTCCCACTCACTTTCTTGTAAACACAGGCTTCTCCATAAGTCCCAAGATAAACCCAAACGCTTTGATCATCTCATCAAAGCGAATGTTCCAACTCCGAGATGCTTGCACCAGCCCATAAATGGATCGCTTGGAGCTTGCATACCTTGTTAGCATTCTTAGGATCGACAAAACCTTCCGGCTGCATCATATATAGCTCTTCCTTAAGATAACAGATTAAGGAATGCCGCTTTTGACGTCCATCCGCCATATCTCATAATCATAGTATGCGGCAATTGCTAACATGATTCGGACGGACTTAAGCTTCGCTACGGAGAGAAAGTCTCATCATAGTCAATCCCTTGAACTTGCCGATAACCCTTAGCGACAAGTCGAGCTTTATAGATGGTAACATTACCATCCGGCGTCCGTCTTCTTCTTAAAGATCCATTTGTTTTCTATCGCCGATCATCTAGACAAGTCATCCAAAGTCCATACTTTGTTTTCATACATGGATCCTATCTCGGATTGCATGGCTTCAAGCCATTTGTTGGAATCTGGCCCGCCATATCGCTTCTTCATAGTCCGAAGGTTCACCGTTGTCTAACAACATGATTTCTAAGACAGGGTTGCCGTACCACTCACAGTGCGTAACGTGTCCTAGTGGACCTACGGTTCAAGAACAACTTGATCCGAAGTACCTTGATCATCATTATTAATTTCCTCTCCGATCAGTGTAGGCACCACAGGAACATTTTCCTGAGCTGCACTACTTTCCGGTTCAAGAGGTAGTACTTCATCGAAGTTCTACTTTCCTTCCACTTACTCCTTTCGAGAGAAACTCTTTTTCCGTAGAAAGGATCCGTTCTTGGCAACAAAGATCTTGCCTTCGGATCTAAGCTAGAAGGTATACCCAATGGTTTCCTTAGGGTATCCTATGAAGACGCATTTTCCGACTTGGGTTCGAGCTTTTTAGGTTGAAGTTTTTGACATAAGCATCGCATCCCCAAACTTTTAGAAACGATACCTTAGGTTTCTTCCCAAACCATAATTCATACGGTGTCGCCTCAACGGATTTAGATGGTGCCCTATTTAAAGTGAATGTAGCTGTCTCTAGAGCGTATCCCCACAATGATAGCGGTAAATCAAGAAGAGACATCATAGATCGCACCATATCCAATAGAGTGCGATTACGACGCCGAACACACCGTTACGCTGAGGTGTTCCAGCGGCGTGAGTTGTGAAATGATTCCACATTTCCTTAAGTGTGTACCAAATTCGTGACTTAAATATTCTCCTCCACGATCCGATCAGAAGAACTTTATTTTTTCGGTCACGTTGATTCTCTACCTCACTCTGAAATTCCTAGAACTTTTCAAAGGTCTCGTGACTTGTGTTTCATCAAGTAGACATACCCATATCTACTCAAGTCATCGGTGAGAGTGAGAACATAACGATATCCTCCATGAGCCTCAACGCTCATTGGACCGCACACATCGGTATGTATGATTTCCAATAAGTTGGTTGCTCGCCTCCATTGTTCAAGAACGGAGTCTTGGTCATTTTGCCCATAAGGCATGGTTCGCATGTGTCAAATGATTCATAATCGAGAGACTCTAAAAGTCCATCAAGATGGAGCTTCTTCATGCGCTTGACACCAATGTGACCAAGGCGGCAAGTACACAAGTATGTGGGACTATCGTTATCAACTTTACATCTTTTGGTATTCACACTATGAATATGTGTAACATTACGCTTGAGATTTATTAAGAATAAACCATCGACCATCGGAGCATGACCATAAAACATTTCTCTCATATAAATAGAACAACCATTATTCTCGGATTTAAATGAGTAGCCATCTCAGATTAAACAAGATCCCGATACAATGTTCATGCTCAAACTTGGCACTAAATAACAATTATTGAGGTTTAAAACTAATCCCGTAGGTAAATGTAGAGGTAGCGCGTCGACGGCGCATCACATCGACCTTGGAACCATTCCCGACGCCAAGATCGTCACCTCGTCCCTTCGCCGGTCTTCGCTTATTCCGTAGCTCCTACCGTGAGTTACATATATGAGCAACGCACCGTGATCAAATACCGGGGAGTTACTACGAAAATCGGTAAGGTACACATCAATTACATGTATATCAAATATACCTTTAGTGTTGCCGGCCTTCTTGTCTCGCTAAGTATTTGGGGCAGTTCCGCTTCCAGTGACCTCTTCCCTTTGCAATAAAAACACTGGGCCTCGTGCTTGGGTCCATTGCACGACTTCTTCCTCGGCAACTGGCTTACGGTGCGCCGCAACATCCTTGCCGTCCTTCTTGAAGTTCTTCTTACCCTTGCCCTTCTTGAACTTAGTGGTTTTATTGACCATCAACACTTGATGCTCCTTCTTGATTTCTACCTCTGCACGACTTCAGCATTGGAAATACTTCAGGAATAGTTTTCACCATCCCCTGCATATTGTAGTTCATCACAAAGCTCTTGTAGCTCGGTGGGAGCGATCAAGGATTCTCACAATGACCGCCTCGTCCGGAGGTTAATGTCCACTGGGACAGGCGGTTGTGCAACCTGGACATTTTGAGTATGTGCTCACCGACAGAACTATTTTCCTCCATCTTACAACTCGTAGAGAACTTGTCGGAGACTTCATATCTCTCGACCGGGCATGAGCTTGGAAAACTAGTTTCAGCTCCTTGAACATCTCATATGCTACGATTGCTCAAAACGCTTTTGGAGCCCCGGTTCTAAGTCAGAAGCATGCCGCGACCGAATGAGGGAGTAATCATCAAGACGAGGCGCCAAAGCTGCTCATAACGTCTCCGGGTTCTCTCGGATGGGTGCTTCACCTAAGCGGTGCTTCTAGGACATATTGTTTCTTGGCAGCTATGAGGATGATCCTCGAGTTAGGACCCGATTCGAATAGTTCTCGCCATCATCTTTCAAATTTTGGTTTTCTCTAGGAACGCGTTGAAGTTCATGGTGAGATGAGCGTTGGCCATTTGATCTACAAGACATTTTGAAAAGATTTTAGACTACTGTTCATGATAATAAAGTTCATGTAATCAAATTATTTAATGAACTCCCAGTCAGATTTGACATCCCTCTAGTCATCTAAGTGTTACATGATCCGATTCGACTAGGCCGTGTCCGATCATCACGTGAGACGGACTAGTCATCGTCGGTGAACATCTCCATGTTGATCGTATCTTCCATATTTACTCATGTTCGACCTTTCGGTCTCTCGTGTTCCGAGGCCATGTCCGTACATGCTAGGCTCGTCAAGTTAACCTAAGTGTTTTGCATGTGTAAAACTGTCTTACACCTTGTATGTGTACGTAAGGATCTATCACACCGATCATCACGTGGTGCTTCAAACGATGAACTTTAGCAACGGTGCACGCTTAGGAGAACACTTTCTTGAAATTATTATGAGGGATCATCTTATTTACTACCGCTGCTCTAAGTAAACAAGATGCATAAACATAATAAACATCACATGCAATTATATAGTAGTGACATGATATGGCCAATATCATATAGCTCCTTCGATCTCCATCTTCGGGCTCCATGATCATCTTGTCACCGGGCATGACACCATGATCTCCATCATCATGATCTCCATCATCGTGTCTTCATGAAGTTGTCACGCCAACGACTACTTCTACTTCAATGGCTAACGCGTTTAGCAATAAAGTAAAGTAATTTACATGGCGTTCTTCAATGACACGCAGGTCATACAAAAAAAAGACAACTCCTATGGCTCCTTCCGGTTGTCATACTCATTGACATTCAAGTCATGATTCCTATTACAAGAACATGATCCCATACATCACATATATCATTCATCATTCATCACAACTTTGGCCATATCACATCACAAAACACTTGCTGCAAAAACAAGTTAGACGTCCTCTAATTGTTGTTGCAAGTTTTCACGTGGCTGCAATAGGGTTCTAGCAAGAACGTTTTCTTACCTACGTGAAAGCCACAACGTGATTTTTCAACTTCTATTTACCCTTCATAAGGACCCTTTTCATCGAATCCGCTCCAATTAAAGTGGGAGAGACAGACACCCGCTTGCCACCTTATGCAACTAGTGCATGTTAGTCGGTGGAACTCCGCCTCACGAAGCTGCACGCAGTAAGGTCGGGTCCGGCCGCTTCATCCCACAATACCGCTGAAGCAAGATAAGACTAGTAGCGGCAAGAAAGTTGACAACATCTACGCCCACAACCAATTGTGTTCTACTCGCAGTAATAGAGAACTACGATAGACCTAGCTCATGATGCCACCGTTAGAACGTTGCGAGTAAAATTAAAAATTTTCCCACGGTTTCACCAAGATCCATCTATGAGTTCATCTAAGCAACGAGTCATGCGAGAGTGATTGCATCTACATACCACTTGTAGATCGCAGGCGGAAGCTGTTCAATGGAACAGGGATGATGGAGTCGTACTCGCCGTGATCCAAATCACCGATGACAAGTGCTGAACGGACAGCACCTCCGCGTTCAACACACGTACTGAGCGGATGACGTCTCCTCCTTCTTGATCTAGCAAGGGGGAAGGAGAGATTGAGGAAGAAGACTCCAACAAAGACGACGGACAAGGCAGTGTTGGTGGAGAGGCAAGATCTGGCCAGTGGCTTCGCCAAGCACTCAACGGAGGAGGAGAGGTGTTGGGGAGGGAGGGCTGCGCCTGGATCAGGTGTTCAGCCCTCCCTGCGCCTCTATTTATAGGGGAAGGGGAAGGCCGCCCTCTAGATGAGATCTAGAGGGGGCGCGTGAGGGGGGCTTGCTTCAAGCAAGGGGGCGCCCCCACTAGGGTTCCCCCCCCCCAACCCTAGGCGCATGGGCCCAAGGGGGGAGGCGCGCCCAGCCCTGAGGGGCTGGTTCCTCGTCCCTTGAGGCCCATGAGGCCTCCAAGAGGGGTGGCCCTCCCGGTGGACCCTCGAACCTCCCGGGCGCCGGTAATACCGATATGCCCTCAAACTTTCCTGTCCGTATAACAACTTCCCATATAAATCTTCACCTCCGGACCATTAGGAACTCCTCGTGACGTCCGGGATCTCATCCGGACTCAACAACATCCGGTAATCACATACAAGTCTTCCTAATAACCCTAGCGCCACCGAACCTTAAGTGTGTAGACCCTACGGGTTCGGAGACATGCAGACATGACCGAGACGGCTCTCCGGTCAATAACCAAAGCCAGCCGATCCGGATACCCATGTTGGCTCCCACATGCTCCTCGATGATATCATCGGATGAACCACGATGTCGAGGATTCAATCAACCCCTGTATACTATTCCCTTTGTCGACGGTATGTTACTTGCCCGAGATTGATTGTCGGTATCCCAATACTGCTCAATCTCGTTGCGGCAAGTCACTTTACTCGCATCAGTAATGCATGATCCCATGACCAAACACTTGGTCACTTTGAGCTCATTATGATGATGCACTACCAAGTGGGCCTGATTGATACCTCTCCGTCATACGGAGTGACAAATCCATCTCGATCCGTGGTCAACCCAATGCATACTTTTGGAGATAATTGTAGTGCACCTTTATAGTCACCCGATTACGTTGCCAGGACGCTTTGGTACACCCAAAGCACTCCTACCAGATCCGGGAGTTACACGATCTCATGGTCTAAGGAAGAGATACTTGACTTTGGAAAAGCTTTAGCAAAGCGAACTACACGATCTTGTGCTATGCTTAGGATTGGGTCTTGTCCATCACATCATTCTCCTAATGATGTGATCCCGTTATCAATCGACATCCAATGTCCATAGTCAGAAAACCATGACTATCTGGCTGATCAACGAAGCTAGTCAACTAGAGGCTCACTAGGGACATATTGTGGTCTATGTATTCACACGTGTATTACGATTTCCGGATAATACAATTATAGCATGAATAAAAGACAATTATCATGAACCAGGAAATATAATAATAATACTTTTATTATTGCCTCTAGGGCATATTTCCAACATGACTCTGCCGCCAACAACTCTGCCAAGCAAAATCCTCAAGCCACAGCACCCAGGGTGATGACTGATCGTGAGTTACTCCATAGTCTTCATCAGAAAGTTGATCGCAATCATAAATGGGTCAAGCGTCAGTTTGTTTCAATTCTTCACAACATGACCTCAACACACAATGTAGTGAAGAAAAACCAATACTACCTCCATGAAACCTTCAACTGCACAGGCTGTTACTTGGTCTCATGTCTACAGCGAAGAAGATCTGAAGAAAATGGAGTGCGAAGGAAGAATTTGACTGGTCCGCACCTCCACCGAAGAAATACAAGAAGGTCAAGGTTCCTTCCTTGGTAGCTAGCTCCTATTCTTCATCGTATGCGACACCGATGAAAATGAAGGTTTGGGCGACATCATGCGGCAGCCCTACTACGACAACCGATTCTCGACAACGTCAAGGCTCCTTCATCAACTTGATTATCTTGAGGGGCGTTAGTCCTCAGTTTTGATCCTTTTGGTCATTCGATGACAAAGGGGGAGAAAGTTGACAAAGGGGGCTCACTAGGGACATATGGGCGTCTTTTTGCTAAGTTACAACTCTCGCTCTTCTGAATCTTTATTGGATCGAGTTGTAAATCTTAAACCTGATGGTGCTCTGATACTTTTGATGTGTTCTTCTGCATGCTTATTCCTCGTTAAAATTATTGCACGCATGCTGAATTACATCAGTCACCATATTTCATCATGCATTTCAAATTCTTCATACTATATGTTAAATGCGTGTATGAATTACAAGATATAGGGGGAGATCTCCATGATTCAACTCTTCAAATGTGCATTGCCTCAAAAGCAAATTCCTCACTATGCACATCTTCAGGGCGGTTCTTCTATATCTTGCAATCAAATTCCTCAATATCAGTATTTAGACTTCATATGTTTATCCCTCGTTGAAAACTTAACCTATATTGTCATCAATCACCAAAAGGGGAGATTGTAAGTGCATCTAGTGCCCTCGCTTGATTTTGGTGTATTGAAGACTTATAGGTTAAGGACTAATGTGTTTATGAGTGTACATGGGTCTATAAGTCTATGAGGAGTTTGATATTTACAGAGAAAGTCGACCCTAAAAATGAAGTTCTTCGATTTGAACACTTTGGTATTCGAAGACTTCCCGAAGACTTTGAAAGTGAAGAAATTGGTGTGACCTTGAAGACTTGGTATTCATTTGAGGAACATGAAGCGTGAAGACTTTTGTTTTCGTAGTTTCGTTTTCTCTTTCTTGAGTCATAGGAAACACCGTACTATTAAAGGGGGTCGAGGAAATACTAAGGAAAAATTTCCATGTGATGCTCAACTCAAAATCCTACACCTACCAATCCCTTTGAGTGAAGCCTTTGGAAATCTCATACAGCTCAGTCAATTTCTTCAGTGACAGAGACGAAGTTCTTCTGGTCGCTGAGGAATTTGTTCTGACTGAGGAGTTAGGAATTCGCCAGTGCGGATTTCCTACGAAGAGATGAACATGATAGCCCTGAGGAATTAGAGAGTCAAATTTCCGACCGTTCTGTCTTCTACGCTGTCCCAAAATATCTTATCCACCTAACGGTCATATCATTGAAGGGCATTTATGTCTTATCATGTCGGTTGCTCCTAGGCTATAAATAGCCGCCCCCTACAACCACTAGTCTGGTTGGCTGCTCCGAGAAAACTGACACTTGTCATTTGAGAGCATCCCATCCTCCGAGGACTTTGAGCGAAAATCGCCAGTGAGGAAAATCCAAAACCAAACACCTACAAACCCAAAGTGATTAAGCATCATGAAGAGATTGATCCTGCGTGGATCCGGCGCTTGTTACCTTTGAAGATCATGCTTCTTCCAGACGGTTTGGCGTCATGGTCTAGAGCATCCAAGAGGAATTGTGAATCGCCGAGTGACCAAGTGCATGAAGGTTTGGAAGTCGCTCAAGACTTACCACGAGTGATTGGACGAGGTCTGTGTGACCTTAGTTCAAGGAGAATACGGTGAGGACTTGGTGTCACGAGCTGCGTGCTCATTGATCGGGTGTCCGGCTGTGTGTCCTCGAGTTTAAATACTTTCAGCCGCTTCCAACTGTGACGTATAACCTGAGACAACAGTTGGAACTGGTCTACCAAATCATTGTCTTCACCAAGCTTACTCGTTCTATTTCCTCAACTCTTTCATTTCCTCATTACTGTGTTGAGTGCTTGTTCATATCTAAGTTTGAAGACTTTGACTGAAGACTTTCTCAATTTCCTCAGTTCAATTTCTTTAGTCTGTTTGTCTTCATCTTGTGTTATCCTCGTGTTTACGCTTTTCGCGTACTACGTGCTTGTCTTCATTTCATCATGATGACCATGCTTGTATTCTGTTATGCTTACTCTTGAGTACTTATTCCGCTGCAAGTAGTTCTTCGCTAAGGAATTTCCTCACCAGCAAATTCCTCAGTGAAGAATTCATAAAAATCGCCTATTCACCCCCGCCCCTCTAGTCGATAAAACGCACTTTCAATACATGCTGGAGCCTTAGCGCTTGTAGTTGCTCTCTTCACACTCTCTCGCCCTCTCCCGCTGGAGCCTCAGTGCTTGTAGTTGCTCTCTTCACACTCTCTCGCTCTCTCCAGATCTAAACAAGACTTCGTTAGCCTCTCTCTCTCCCCTCACTGTTGCTCAAAGAGCCGGCAGATCCGTCTCACGGGAAGGAAGGAGGCTTATTTGTCGCCGTTGGCGAGGAGGAATCCACTGTAACGCAGCTGTTCACTTTCCATCCAGTGGCCGGTAGCAGGGGAGGGCCTTCGACCCCTTCTTCTTCGCCGTCACAGCATTCGCCCCGTACCGCCCCAAGAACCTTAAGGTATAATTTACTTACTCCACATGCATTGCTCTAGCTGCATGTATACCATGAATCTAGGACGTGGTTCAAAGAGGGAAGGAGTGGGGGAAAGTAGTGGGAAAAGTTGTACTCCCTCCGTTCCTAGATATAAGTCTTTGTAGAGATTTTACTAGGACTACATACGGAGCAAAATGAATGAATCTACACTCTAAAATGCATCTATAGACTTCCTTCTGTGGTTCATAGTGGAATCTTTACAAAGACTTATATTTAGGAACGGAGGAAGTATATAGCATGAATCTTGGACGAGTTCAAAGAGGAAATGAAGGGGAAAGTTGTATAGCATGAATCTGGGGCGTGGTTCAAAGAGGAAAGGAATGTGGGAAAGTAGTGGGGAAAGTTGTATCGCATAAATCTAGGGCGTGGTTCAAAGAGGAAAAGGAAAGGGCGAAAGTACTAGTTCAAAAAGGAAAGGAAGGGACAAAGGCATCAGAGTTTGAGCAGGGACTAGATTTCTGCGCTCACATAGGGAAAGGTGTCTAAAGATAACAAAAGCGGGACCAACACAAATATGCTCCATGGTTGTTTGTTCTTTGTTGCAACAGGTATGCATGACCACATTACATCGGTAGATGCACATGGTGTCAAAGGCCAGCATCCCAAATGCAACTCATTAGCTGTTGTTAATCTAAGGCCCTGTTTGGTTAAAAACTCCCTAGTCCCTACCTGCTTGGTTCCAGTGGACTAAACATGGACTAGAGGTTATTAAATGACATGCTAAAAGACCATGTTACCCTAGTAATGGACTAATAGAAACAAGATGCGATGCGTGGCGAGCAACTGTTGGAAAAAGTCCCAAAAAGACTCCCTCGGGGTCTTCTTTCTTTAGTCCTAAATGCCCACTTTTAGTCCCTAAAAGTCACTCCTGTTTAGTTTAGATGGAGTGACACGGGTATTTTTAGTCCCTACACCAAAATGTCCCTATAAACAAACACCCTCTAATAATGTCATTTGGAAAATTGATGCAATGCCACGGTTAAAAGCAAATTACATGTTTAACGAATTTTATTGTTAATATAATCTCTATGTTATATTAATCAATGCCTGTTTGAGAAATGCTCTTGTCTTGCTTTCTTTCCCATTTAGATAAGGTAGATGCTTCTTTTGTTGGCTTGGGTCATCCACCGTTATTGACCACTAATTGTCTCCTTTGCACCTCCGTGTAAGCAGGGTTATCTACTTCACCTCGTTGCTGTTGTTAAAGTTGAACTTTTGTTGCCTTTGCACAAAACACTTTTGTTTTAAGAGTGTTTTGTGCAGTTCAACCAAAATGTGACAAACAAGGTTGCTTGATTGCTTGATCTTAGTGGAACTGCACAAGAGGAGATCTTACTTCCTATCCGTTAAGGAGAATTTGGTTCAGATCTTCTTCTTGTGAGTTGTTTGAATTCCGCATCATGAGAGGTCAGTACTAGCCTTCTTTCACATGATTACGCAATGTGCTTTCATATATTGTGCTACTTGTACGATAATGTTGCTTTGATTTTAGTGAAGCTGCACAAATGGAGACAAGACTTCCAATCTGTATGTGCAATCAGTAATATCCCATTGAGGTAAGATAAGGATATTTCACAACTGTTGGCCTGTATTTTGCCACTTTCATCGTAAAATTAAGTTTAGTAATATACTTGTGCTCCCTAATTGACATGCCAAATCTTACATTGAAAGCGAAGCTTATGCATTATTGAACCAAGTGATGAAGGGAAGAACAAGCGGAAGAAAAACAAAAATCAACTCGGTCTTTGTAATGAACCTTTGGGCTGTGATGACACAAGTAATGATATAGTTTTGCATCTTAATTTATTTCTATGCATTTGGAACGAGCAATTGTTTTGCCAGCGATATGATGCCATACGTAATTATCTCTACTTGTGCAAACAGGGAGCTTCTTTGAAGATACCATATATTTTAGTGGAACTGCACAAGAAGATGTTGGAAACACTAAACTAATAGAGGAGTATATAGTAAGCATGGCCACCCCCGTAGATAGCAACAAATGGTTCCGGAGAAGTGCTTCATCTGTATGCTCTACACAATCGACCTCGACAAAGGTTGGTACTCATGCCGATTTCATCCATATGATTGAGCTTTGTCATCTCTATTGGTGTTGTGCTACTTTTTAGATACTGTCATGAAAAAGTGGTATTGTCCTTGAGAAGTGCTTCATCTCTGCTGTTTTAAATATTTCCTTTCCTTTTTTTCGAGCAAACATGGATGCTAGCATCTAGTAGTCCTCTTGTCTTTGCACAACAGGATCATCTTCCTCTAAAGAAGAATATGGAGTCACGTGGAAGTGACTAGTTCGATTATGCCAGGATGAAGAAGCCCTGTCTATCTTCTCATCGGAAGGAAGCAGTTCAAGGATGGTTACATTACTCCCCACACCAAACTAACTTCAGCTCGGAAGGGCCCGACAAATCTCCATTTTTTTCTTTGTGATCTTGCGAGTACAATGTTGTTCTAGGATTCTTTCGGTGAGTTCCATTTTTCTAAAAGTGTGCTCGTGCATGGACCATGTATGTGCTGTTGAACCGGCTAAATCATAGTGCAGGTTTGCTTTATACTAATCACTTTTTTGTATTTGTGCAAGCAGGGTGCTTTCGACTTGATGTCAATAGGGAACTGCACAAAATGTTCATGAATACATTGAATCATTCATTTCCACCACAAAAAAGAGGTGTTGATAAGTTCAAGGCGTTGCAACATATAAGGGCGAAATCATACAAGCTAAATGCATGTAATTTGGTTGATTTTGGTGGAAATGCACAAAAAGAACAAATTGGTTTATTTAGCACGAGGTGCCATGTCAATGTCTGAACTGATGGCAAACCCTGACCATTCCACAATCGTAGGCATTTGATATTTTGGAAAATGGACAACTATCGGTGTCAAAACCGGCGGATCTTCGGGTAGGGGGTCCCGAACTGTGCGTCTAGGCGGATGGTAATGGGAGACAAGGGACACGATGTTTTTACCCAGGTTCGGGCCCTCTCGATGGAGGTAAAACCCTACTCCTGCTTGATTAATATTGATGATATGGGTAGTACAAGAGTAGATCTCCCACGAGATCAAAGAGGCTAAACCCAAGAAGCTAGCCTATGGTATGATTGTTGTTCGTCCTACGGACTAAAACCCTCCGGTTTATATAGGCACCGAAGAGGGTTAGGGTTACCGCAGTCGGTTACAATGGTAGGAGATCTACATATCCAGTATCGCCAAGCTTGCCTTCCACGCCAAGGAAAGTCCCATCCGGGACACGGGACGAAGTCTTCAATCTTGTATCTTCATAGTCCAGAGTCCGGCCAAAGGTCATAGTCCGCCATCCGGACACCCCTAATCGGGACTCCCTCGGTAGCTCCCTCGAACCAGGCTTCAATGACGAGTCCGGCGGCGCATATTGTCTTGACATTGCAAGGCGGGTTCCTCCTCCAATTCTTCATAGAAGATTTTGAACACAAGGATAGTGTCCGAAGCTCTGCAAAATAAGTTCCACATACCACCGTAGAGAGAATACTATTTACAGGACTCAATCTGGCCGACGTATTCCATGGCGTGACATCACAAAGACGCGGCCAAGCCTTTATTCGAATCGCTTTTCAACTGTCCCCACCTCGGTAGCGTTTAGCGAGGCGGTTTCCTTGGCACGTCTTGTCAAAGCAGAGATCGTGTCCCCTTATTCCGGGATTCTCATCAATACGGGCCTGGGTAACCCAATCGCGCCATTGATTAGGACGCTTGGGAGAGAAGCGAGTTTTATCAGGCCGGTGGGGAAGCATAGCTTTGTCCGTCCATATAAGGGGATAAGGATACACTTTTTCACACACGCCTTCTTCCTCCTTTGCTTATCCATTTCCGCGCACTTGAGCTCCAGCGCCCAAGTCCGCACATCCCACCTCAACCTTCTCCAACTATGTCCGGAGCGGGAGGCAAGTGGATGGCCTCCTCCGTCACGGAGGGGCACATCAAGAAGCTGAGGAAGGCCGGATACTTCTCTAACGACGCCAGTACGGCTCCCGAGAAAGGGCAGCTCATCCCCACCCCGGGCCCCATGAGAGGGTGGTGTTCCTCCCCCACTTCCTCCATGGACTAGTTTTTCCACTTCACCCATTTGTCCAGGGCTCATGTTCTACTACGGCCTGGATTTCCACGATCCGCCCGAATTTCATCCTCAACATCTCGGCGTTCATCGTCGTGTGCGAGGCCTTCCTCTGCATCCAGCCCCACTTCGGCTTATGGCTGAAGACCTTCAATGTCAAGCCGAAGTGGGCCGCCAAGCAGAGTGCGGAGGTGCCATGGTGGGCAAGATGGCCAACGTCCTATGGCTCGAGGGCTCCTTCAGGAGAACATAAAGGGGTGGCAATCCGGGGTGGTTCTACATCACCGAGCCAAGGCGACTCTAAATGGGCAGCGGCCCCAATTCATATCTGGCTTCCCTACGGCTCACCTCATGGAAAGAGATGGGCCGACGGGTAATTCGGAAGAGCCGACCGACTCCAAACTCGCGCGTCAAAACACGGTGGACAAGAAGCTCAAGCTTGTCAGCGTAGTCGAGTTATGCTCATCCGGGATCCTCCCATGCCAGCAACGGGCCTTCAACTTGTGGGAGTTCGATCCGGCCTGACACGAACCTTGAGCGGCTCTTCGACACTACATGCGAAGATGCCCGGAAGGTGCTATTCAAAGGCGCCGACAAGCCGCCGCATCCGCTTCGAAGATCAGCGGATTCATTTCATGACATCAAGCCAGCGAGGTAAGCTATTTTACCCTTTACGGGACTCTTTTCATAGTTTGACTCTATCTGGGATCTAAACTCCCTTACCTTTGTGAGATTGGTAGAAGACGGCCGATGATTATTAGGCTGTCGAGGCTCCCTTGATGGAAGACCCGGTGGATGCCCACTTGGCGGGCTGCTGGCCCCGCACCTTACGTAGTGCTTTGGAGAAGAAGGCCAAGAAGCGAGGCCACGGGGAATTGAAGAATTCAGACGCCATGCGGTGTTAGACTCACCGTCCGATGACTCCAGGCGGACTCCTCCGTGAAGACGAGGAGGAGGAAAAGAGCCTCTCCGGTGAAGAGAGAGAAAAGGAAGGCAGCGCCAACTCGGGAGGCGGAGGGTCCAAGAAGGTAGGACCCTTCCTCCGGACTACACCACCAACGCCAACGACGGCGAAAAGGAGTGGCCACCGAGGACCAAGCCCCTGGCGAAATCGTAAGTGTCCGGACACAGGAATAACTCATGGCGTTCCATTTGTCGCACAGCATCTTCTAACACTGAATATAACCATGCAGCCCGCCCAGGGACGAGCTCGGCGTTTCGACGAGCGGCTCCCTGGATTTCTCGGATGTGAATAGCACCTCACTTCCGACCGCCTCGTCTCCTCCGCATGGACGCCGAGGTGGAGTCCCAAAAGGGGCCCAGCCAGAGGAGGTGGCCTGGAGGCGATGCAAAGCGACCTCCCGGACTTGAGCGAAATGGGATAAAACCCGAAGGGCTTTAAGTCCGACCCTTGCCGGGACTCGCACTCGGAACCTTCGGTGGTTCCGAGTCCGGCAGCGACCCCTTCATAAGAAGGGCAAGATCTGCGACACCGGTGACCTCCGTCCCAACGGAGGCACGGATAATTTGATGGGCGCTTAACGGCCCTTCCATCGACGAGGAGCACCGCCTTTATCGCCATGAGTGTGGTGATCCGAAAGATTCAGTCCACCAAGAGCGGGCTGGTGAAGCCTCGTGCCGACCTTCTATGAGCTTTGAGGTATGTATTTAAGATATGTGAAAATATTACCGCATAGGCGGTAGTACGATGCTCGGTTTGGTGTTCGAAAAGAAAAAAGCCCGGCCGAGGATCTAAAAGATATAATGAGAGTCTAACATAAGTATGTCAATATGGGAATGCAGGCTGCGCTCCTGACCTCTGCCGCACTGACTGTGGAGGTTGATGCATTGAAGCAGAGGCTCGAGTGGTCCGAGAACGAGCTCGGCCTTGCCAAGAAGCAGCTCGAGGACAAGGAAGGTAAAGTAATACCTTATGGGAGTATTATAAAAGATGTGGTTGCAAAAATGACAGAATAACGTGAATATTGCAGGGCTACAACGAGCAGGTGGCGACCCTGCAGAAGCGGTGTCCAAGGCCGAAGCAATGTGGCGCAGGCTGCCGGCCGAGAGAGAAATAGGAGGCACGGTTGGAGGAGGTGCGGCAAGAGCTCGGGCTCTCGTGGAAAAACACGAGAGTTTGAGGCGTGACTCAAAGACTTCGAGTCGAGCTCGCCTCGGCCCTTGAGAGCGCCAAAGCCGCTAAGGCCGAAGCCCAAAAGCCCTCCGGGAAATTGAGGCGATGAAGAAGATAAGCGGCGGGTAAGGCATTCTTTATGCAAAGCAAGCATGTGAAAGTGAATTATCTGTTACTTACCCGAATCCGAGCTCTCCCGGGGAGCATTCGCAGATCTGCCCGGATGTGTCCGAAATCTGCCGCATTCTCACCGAGGAGGGAAGCTCGGCGGAGAAGGTGTTACGGTCTCGATTATCACGAGGCCGGACACCAGTGCTTATAGCGACCAGTTGAAGGAGTTGGTCGAGGCTCCATAAGGTGGCCGAACAGGCCATGGCCGGGCCTCATAGTTCGGTGTGGCCTCGGAAGCTACTTGGGGCTGGTGGTAATTTGGTGGACGCCTTTGTCCATGGGTTGAAGTCGTCAAGTGCTCTGGCTCGCATCGAAGGTGCCCGTAGGGCCTTGCCTGCGCTAAGGTGCCTTTGGGGCAAGATGGACGCTAAGAAGCTTGCGAAGGGCGGACCACCACCGGGCAAGGGAGCATCGCAAGCCTGAAATGTATTATGAGGGCGTCTGAAGGGTGCCCGCTTATATAGCGGGTGAATGCTCCAAAGATGTAATTTTGAGTAGACTTCGTATTTGTTATCTGTCGCTGAAAACTTGTTCATATGCACTAAGCAACACTTTGAATTTAAAATATTACCTTACATGCGGCCGTTTATTAAATTTGAGAGATGGTGAGTCGTCAAATCAAACTGACCCCATGCCACAGTCTTTGGGGTGTTGGGATAAACTTGGCGCTCTTGTTCCCATTCTTGGGTCCTTGAGGAGATGCTCAATGCAACGAACAAAAGCACCGGACTATAATGCCTGAACACTCTCACTTAGCCATAGAATTCTATAATTTTAAATTTAGTGAAGCCCACGGTATTCAGAAGACCGAATTCGGGGCGCTATCCACGCCTAGGCCGGGCGATGCCGACTCCTCGCTCTAAGCGGCATAAGTCTTTAGGGACTCAAAAACCTCTCGAACAGCGGCCGGCTCTCGCCCTATCATGACGGTCAATTTTAGCTTTCTCCACTGAGGTGCTTAACCCAGCTCAGCAAGGGGCACAATCGTTAGTGGTTCTCCGAAAGCGCTACCTTAGCGATATAACGGAACATAAGGTACCAAAACATGGGAGCGGGCAAACCTAACTATTGACCCAAGACATGATTGAGCCGATGCATATAATGTTATAAGTTAGGGTGCCGCACTTGTGAAAGTGTTCGGACTTATCACACCATATTGTGGGTACTTAAGCCCCACGGTGTCTTGCCTGTACCAAGATGTGCAGGTTGCACAATGTCATAAGTGAACATATATATATATATAAAGGATTCAATAATAGGCGTAAGCTATGTATTGTTTATTCAAAAGGGATGCGATAGAAGCGAGCGATGCAAATAGTTTGATAAGCAAGGGGCGGGACTTTAACATGTATAGCCCTCCGGGGGTAAAACTGCGAGGATGGTATGTAAAACAGATATACTACTCGTAATAGAGACCACCTGGACACTCGAGTAGCTTTCCGCTTCCCTGGCTGTTGCATCGTGTGTTCGGCGATTCTACTGCCGGACAGGGCTGAAAGTAAAAAGGAAAGAAGAAAAGAAAAGAATGACACAATCGGGACCCCTAGTGCGGTTGAGCCGCATTCTGGGCATGCCGTTGTCGTGCCCCTCCCCCTATGCCCATGGTATTTCCAGAGCGTAGTTATGTACAGCGCATCTTGGTTTCGCAATTTCGCGAGGGCTGGGGTTAAGGCCGCATTGCTACGCGTTCTCAAAACGTGCCAGGCGGTCTGGTTGTGGGTTACTCCGGGCGCGCTTGATGGTGTTCGGACGTTTAATGGCCGGACTGGAGAATTGCCTTGACAGGCTGCTTTGTACTTCCGCCGCGAGGGCCGCCGTATGCTCCTCCATCCGGAGAGGCGTTCGGTGTTCATTGACCGTAATGACTCTCGAGGGCCCGGCATCTTGAGCTTGAGGTATGCGTGATGCGGCACCGCATTGAACTTTGCGAATCGATTAAATCCGGCGGGCGTGATAGCCATTGCGGAGCGGGACTATGTCGAAGATTAACTCCTCGCTTGGAAGTTATCCGGGGATCCGAAGACCACTTCAAGTGTAAGCGAGCCTATCTGATTGGCCTCTACACGGTAAGAGCGCCTTTAAAGGTCGTCTTCGTGGATTTAATCCTTGATGGGTCTATGCCCATTTTGCGCATTGTATCCTGATAAAGCAGGTTCAGGCTAACATCGCCGTCATTAGGACTCTAGTGAGGTGAAATCCGTCAATGATTGGGTCTAGAACCAATGCGGCGAATCCGCCATGGCGGATGCTAGTGGGGTGGTCGCCTTGATCAAAAGTGATCGGGCGGGGAAGACCACGGGTTGAACTTTAGAGGCGGCTGGCTCCATCGCATATACATCCCTTAGTGCGCGCTTCCGGCTCCCTTTTGGGTATGTGGAGTTGCGTATATCATATTCACCGTCCGCACTTGTGGGGAAGCCCTTCATCCTCTATTGTTCGTTGGCCGGGCTCCTCCTCGTCATCGCTATGCAGCCCCTTGTCATTGTTTTTGGCATTTAACTTCCTGCTCGCTTGAACACCCAACAATCCCTGTTGGTGTGGTTGGCTAGATTTCGAAGTGCCGTGTATCCGCACGCAGCGATCGAAAGTATTCGGTCCAAATTGGGCCAGACCCGAGTATTTCTTTTAAATGGCTTTTTCCATTGACCGGGTTTAGAGCCTCACGAATTCGGCATTGGCTGCCGTATCCTCGGCATTATCGCCGTTAATGCGCGCTTGTGCTGTTGCGGCGTGACCTGCCATTGTTGTCCTTGGTATCCGAATTACCGGGCTCTTGGTCATGTTGTTACTCACGAAACTAACCAGCTGTCCTCTCCAGCATAAAGCGGGTCATGAGTGTTAATGAGGGCTGCCATGGATTTCGGCTTTTCTGTCCTAGGTGCCGGGCAAGCCACTCGTCGCGGATGTTGTGTTTGAAGGCTGCGAGGCCTCTGCATCCGGACAGTCGGCGATTTGATTTTTCTTGGTTAAGAATCGTGTCTAGAATTGTCGGCCGATTCCTGCGGCTGCTGAATTATGTGGCTTAGGTCATCGGCGCGCGGTGGTCGCTTTTATATGTGCCACTGGAAATTGTCGAGGAATGCGGCTTCGAGGTCTTCCCAACAACCAATTATTTCTGCTTTGGCAAGTTGTTAAGCCAATGCGGGCTGGTCCTTTAAGCTCGAGTGGGAGGTATTTGATGGCGTGTAGATCATCACGCGGGCCATGTGGATGTGAAGGAGATAGTCCTCGATCCAAACCGCATGATCTGTTGTTGTGCCATCGTATGATTCAATGTTTACGGGTTTGAAACCCTCGGGGATTTGATGATCCATCACTTCATACATGAAGCATAGTGGGTGTCGCGGCGCCTTTGTATTGGGCTATATCACGGCGCAGCTCAAATGAGCTTTGTCTCATCGTGTTCGGCCCGGCCAGGAGTTGCCATATCCGGCGTGGCCAGTTATAAATCACGCGTGTCATGGGCGCCCAGCGATCTGTAGATCGATCTTGTTTGCCTTGCCTTATCCTCCAATATATCTCGCAGTGCGGCGCATTACACATTCCTTGGTATTTTTGGTGGCGCTGAAGTGCGGCTTGAGTTGAGGCGAGAGGCCTCTCTGTCATGACCACGCAGGTGGCGGTCGGCCGTATATCATGTGCTGGTGATGTAGGTTTGGGTGCTTCCTGCTCTAATCGGGGTAGCAGCCTGTGTTTTGGGTAGCTCTTGGAGGGGCGGTCGAGTTCATACTCTTCGGCCACAAGGACTTCAGTCCATCTGTCAGCTAGCAAGTCTTGGTCAGCTCTAAGTTGTTGCTGCTTTTTCTTGAGGCTGCTTGCCGTGGCCATAAGCCTGCGTTTGAAACAATGTTGTTCGACGGGATCCTCGGGCACGGCAATTAGAGTAAATCGTCGTCGAGGCCATCCTCATCTTCGGAGGGAGGCATGTAATTATCGTACTCTACCTCTCTTTCTGCCGCTCTCTCATGAGGGCTGGCTACTCCATCCTCCTGTGCTGAATTCTGCTGGAGGGGGTTGTCTTCGGCACTGTCCGGGGTGTTATTTTCTCCCGTGCCGGAATCATCGTTTTTGCTGTGACGGGATTTGGAGCGGGCGCTGGCCTTGGCGGCGCTTACGTTATTTCTTGGAGGGTCATCCTCCATTTGTTCCATCATCATTCCCATCTTTTGGGATGTCCACCATGTATATATGGTATGGCGAGGTGGCCTTCCGGTGCCTGTGGGCGCTGGTTCTTAATCGTCTCTGCATAAATGCGTCCATACGTCGATGTCTTGAGTCGAAGTCGAGCATGTCGGTTAAATCATCGGCGGTGGCTGCGAAGTGGGTGGTGTGTGGGCTTTGAATTTCTTCGTCGTCCGCATCCCAACCTTCACGACCATAATCGGCCAGAGGCTCTCTGATAAAGAGAGAGAGACTTTAGTGAATTCAGGATGTCGCCAAAGGCGAGAGTGCTGAAAGATGTCCGCGGCAGTGAATTCCATGATCGGCACCCAATCGGATTCGATTGGCGAAGCTGAAGGCTCGGAGTCCGGAGAGGAGTCCGGCACCTTGAGTCACGAGCCGCAAAGGGACAGGTATGGTGTTCGGCTCGACGCGCAGTATAGATTGCAGCCCTCGAGGCGGTGTCCAACCACCCGTCCTCGATAAGCGCTGATCGGCTCCGAGCTAAGGGTCGAGCGGACATCGGCGCGGCCTCCAGACATTGTTGGCGGCAGAGCTAGATCATGCCCCTCGTGGCGATAAAGGCGGTGCGCTTGGCTGTGGCTTTCGAACCCGTCGAAGATCAAGTCTCCGGACGTCAGCCGTGTAGTTCAAACTTTCAAATCTGACCTGGTGGCCAGGGGCGTAGCTTTCAATCTGCTCCAGATGGCCAAGCGAATTGGCCCGCAGTGCAAAGCCGCCGAATACGAAGATCTGTCCGAGGAGAAAAGAATCACCCTGGAGCGCATCGTTGTTGATGATCGCAGGAGCCATCGGTCCTAAAGATAACGACACACAGGAACTCTCAATGAAAGCACCAATGTCGGTGTCAAAACCGGCGGATCTCGGGTAGGGGGTCCTGAACTATGCGTCTAGGCGGATGGTAACAGGAGACAAGGGACACGATGTTTTTACCCAGGTTCGGGCCCTCTCAATGGAGGTAATACCCTACTCCTGCTTGATTAATATTGATGATATGGGTAGTACAAGAGTAGATCTACCACGAGATCAAAGAGGCTAAACCTAGAAGCTAGCCTATGGTATGATTGTTGTTAGTCCCTACGGACTAAAAACCCTCCGGTTTATATAGGCACCGAAGAGGGTTAGGGTTACCACAGTCGGTTACAATGGTAGGAGATCTACATATCCCGTGTCGTAAGCTTGCCTTCCACGCCAAGGAAAGTCCCATCCGGACACGGGACGAAGTCTTCAATCTTGTATCTTCATAGTCCAGGAGTCCGGCCAAAGGTCATAGTCCGGCCATCCGGACATCCCCTAATCTAGGACTCCCTCAACAACCTTGTCAAATTTTGCTCATTGATTTTAGCAAGACATGCGTTTGATATTTTCGAATGGGACGCCCTTTGCTGTCAGCAGCGTCGATCAATTTTTTTCTTTATTCTTTAGTTGGGAAGTAAATATTGCGTATGACATTTGAGTCATTTGAGATGCATAATCATCGATTGTTTTGAATGTTCTCTATGAATTGCCGTGCCTGTGTGTTTGATTGCAATGTCTGAAATGCTAAAAAGCTGCTCAAACTCTACGTACTCATACATTTCCTTTTACTTCGCACATTGTGAAAGTGCATACTTTTTTGTATAAGATTGGTCAAAGTAGAGATACTTTATTTGCAGATAAACTTGTATGCAGACTAGAAAGGACGGAGGGAGTACATGTGAAACTGCTGCAAGCGAGGTGATCACCACAGGAATAATGCTAAATCGTATTGTTTTGCATGTTCATCCAATGCCGATTAATGTGAGGAATTGAACTAATCGAAATAAATTCATTAATACACGTCGGATTTCATATAAACATGCCGGATTTTATTACATTTCATACATTCTTCAACTAAAAGGAGTGCTATTTGGAGGTATAATTAATTAACGAAGCTACCCACTGTGTCCCGGGCTGAGCGACGAAGCTTTTGTGACTTAACTGCAGAGTGCGATTGCGTAAGCGACATGTGGCCTGTTGGGCCCACGTGTCGGTCGATATTTGCACCCAGCGATTAAGTAAAGCGATGTTCTTCTCGGTACAGCTCTCGAACTCCACATCGCCGCCAAGAAGCTAACCGGCCGTCATTGGTCAACCCGCCTAGCTTGGCTTCAACGGAGGGTAGCGGCGGTGGCCTTACATGGAACCAGCGGCGGCGACCTACCGTGTGCTACTCTTCCTCATTTTCTATGTGGCGCAGAACTTCGTTGGCGGCGGGCGGGGCCTCGGCCGGAGCAGCGATGTCCTCTACATCTCGTTGTCGTGGCGGCGCCTCAATGAGCGCTGAAATCCTCCCCACATTGCGGCAGGGTGGGGCCTCGGCTGGCTGGCGATGTCCTCTGCCTGCGTCGGCCTTGATGGCGGGGACTCGTCGGAGCCGGCATCGTCCTCTGCCTCGTCCTCGGTCTCGCCAAACAGCGCCTCGCCCGCTTCATCGCCCTCTTAGCTAGTCTCTTTGTAGGCGGCCGCAACCTCCGCCACTCGCATGCGGTACCGCCCGGTGCTTTCGAGCGGCCCCTTGCGGGTGGGCAGTGCGAGTCGGCAGTGCCTCTGCTCCGCCCGCTCCGCGGCGATCTGCTCCTCCGCTGCAGGTGCTCCTAGGCGAGATGGTGGTTGTAGGCGGCGTCGGCCTGCGCCTCCGGAACTGCTCCTCACGCATCGCCTCACCCTGTCCATATATTGAGCACGGGCCTGCGCCGATGGTCATGGTGCAATGCCGCGGCGAGGATGGCGTGGAGGAGGGTTGGCGCTTGGATAAATCAACTACCATGTTCTCCTTTGGGACGCTGTCGCCCTCCGGCTGCACTGCCCGGCCAGCGGTCGGCAGCAATGGCTGCCATCTCCTTGTAGTCCGTCATCCGCCCGTCGAAAAGAGCGCTAGAAGCGCGAGGAAGCCATGGTGGGCAGTAGTGGTGTGGACAAGAGAAAGGAAACGACAGCGGATGAGCGTGGCTATGGCGGCTGTGATTTATATAGCAATGGTGGTAGGCGGAGGGGACGGACGTGTGGCGCCAGAGTAGCCGCCTCGGCAACCGTGTATCATTAATGTGGGCGGCAGATGGACGGATGGATGGTACTTGTGTTGTTTGAAGGCGAGGAGATGACTTTACTTGGAGAGGATGCCAATGGGGACCCACTAGGTCCATAGCCTCACGTACACAAGTGCCTCCTTATTATATATATATATATATAACTATAATTTATTTTGCTTCCTCCTGGTTTCCTGACATCACGGTCCCACACCATTGTCAACCTCTGGAGTAGTCAATAAGCGAGAGAATTGCACAAGAAGCGGCCGACAATTTGGGACCAAGCAGCTCGAGCGGTATTTGTGCGTAGTTTTTGATGTTTAGCCGGATATTAATTTTTCTCCTCTCGAGCAACAACGAAAACATCGCTGCAGGTATTAACTTGGCGGCTGTGGCCCGTCTAGCCCGAGCAGATATCCAACCCAGATATTAATTTTTTTCAAGCTGAAAATGGCTACCCCAGCTATACTTTTTTTTAGGAATACCCAGGCAAGTTCAAGTTGTTATTCTCCGCCCCGCTGGCTGCAAATCTTTCCTAGGAGAGATGCATTAGGCTTAACAAGAAAATGGGCTTTAAGAAATAATAAATGGGATGTGATTGTAAAAACTGGGCAGTAACTATAAAAAATGCACCAAACACATGATTACTTTATAAATTATTATTTTTGGATATTGAAAATTTTAATTTCATTAATTATTGCGAGTGCAATGTTTCGTTGGATTTTTACGTAATATAAATTTATATTGAAATTGTATTTAATCTGACTAGAAATTTCGGGATAAAATATTTGGATCCCATCAAAATGTGGGAAATTTTATTGAATTCTTTTTTGAGCGGTTGGTTGAAATGGGCTGTACTTTTAACAAAGCGTAAATGGGCTGTAGTAAATTCCATTAGAATTCAAAATGGGCTACACATTCTTACAAATCTCAAATGGGCTATAAGTTCTCTGCCACACACTTCTGGCCTTACTAAATTGACGCGTCCCCTAAAAAAACAGAGTTGACGCGTATGCAAGGCTTTGTCAACTTATAGTCAACACACGGTTCTAGCAATAGTGGTCGTTGGATGTCCATCCAACGGATGCCATGCTTCTTCAATCTCGGAAATTCTAGCTTCACCCGCCCAAAAAATGATTCCTCCCCCTGACATCTGGGGCGCACCGTTTCGGAAGCTGACCTGTGGGCCTACTAAGTTGACGTACCAAGGGATTTGTCAACTTAGTCAATATAAACGATTCTAGCTGCAGTGACCATACGATGTCCATCCAATGGTCGTTGTTTTTCTTCAACCTCTGGTCTTCTTGCTCCAGCCGCCCAAAAAGCGGCCGCCGGTCTTGCCTTTACCGCTCCCTGCGATCCCGTGTTGTTGTCGCCATGCGGAGGCCTCACCGCCCCTACTACTCCCACCGCTGGCGAGCCATCCCTCCACTCACCCACACCTTTTTATTCTGGCGGCGGCGTGCCAGCGTAACCGATGAACCCTCGTACTCCTCTCAGCGTGTGCATCCTTTGCCGCGTCTTCCCGGCTTCTGCGTCGTCCCCTTCCTAGGCCTCGCCGTCGTCCACCGCCGTGGTGCTCTCGGCGTGGCGTGGTCAACGTGGTCAAGGCGACTTCCGCCGGACGTGGGTATGCGTGGAGAGGTCGATGACTAGGTCCACGGCAGCCGCAAGGAAGTGCCTCCTTATTACGCACAAAATAATTATTCCTCCACCTAGCGAGGGACCCACGGACGGGCCACCGTATTTCACGAAAAAATCATTCGCCCCACATTGGGACCCATGAGCTACATCTTCGCACGCAAGGAAGTGCGTCCAAAAAAACGATTCGCCCCCCATTGCTGGGACCCACCAGCTACATCTTCGCACGCAAGGAAGTGCGTCCGAAATAAAAAACGATTCGCCCCCCGACGGCGGGGACCCACCTGCTGCACCATCGCACGCAAGGGAGTGCGTCCGGGCAAAAAGCGATTCGCCCCCACGGCTGCTGGGACCCGCAGCTACACCTTCGCACGCAAGGAAGTGCGTCCGGGCAAAAAACAAAAACAATTACGCCCCATTGCTGGGACCCACCAGCTACATCTTCGCACGCAAGGGCGTGCGTCCGCAAAAAAGCGATTCGCCCCCTAAGCTGTTGGGACCCACCGGCTACTTCTCGCGACGCAAGGAAGTGCGTCGGGCAAAAAATGATTAAGCCCCGACTACGGGACCCACCAGCTACATCTTCGTCGCAAGGAAGTGCGGCGGTCGGGACACACGGTCGAAGCGTCGTGGCGTTGTCATTACGGTCACGAGCGATACGTACATCTTGAGTCGTTGTAGAGGCACGCACGTCTTCGTAGTAGAGGCGCCGCACGTAACATGTACTGCGTATGTACAGCAGACCTGTGGTGCAAGAAAGAAAATATGGCCACGTATGTGTACATACGAGGCGGGTCTCAACGCCTACTACCGTGCATACGTCACGGCCAGGGCTCGTGTACATGGCTGGGTCGAGCGGAGAAACAAGCGTCGTAAATGCGTGTTCATGGGGAGGCAACGGAGTGCGTCGTGTTCATGGGGAGGCAACGGAATGCGTTGATACGTCTCCAACGTATCTATAATTTTTGATTACTCCATGCTACTTTGTCTACTATTTTGGACTATATTGGGCTTTATTTTCCACTTTTATATTACTTTTGGGACTAACCTATTAACTGGAGGCCCAGCCCAGAATTGCTGTTTTTTGCCTTTTGATTATTTGAAGAAACAGAATATCAAATGGAGTCCAAACGGAATGAAACCTTCGGGGTCGTGATTTTCCAACCGAACGTGATCCAGGAGACTTGGACCCTACTCCAAGAAGTGCCAGAGGCGGTCACGAGGGTGCCCCCCTACCTCGTGGGCCCCTCGGAGCTCCACCGACGTACTCCTTCCTCATATATATACCTATGTATCCCCGAACGATCAGAACAGGAGCCAAAAAGCTAATCCCACCGCCGCAACTTTACGTATCCACGAGATCCCATCTTGGGGCCTGTTACGGAGCTCACGGGAGGGCCGTCATCACGGAGGGCTTCTACATCATCATAGCCCCTCCGATGAAGTGTGAGTAGTTTACTTAGGACCTTGGGTCCATATTTTTTTAGCTAGATGGCTTCTTCTCTCTTTTTGGATCTCAATACAATGTTCTCCCCCTCTCTCGTGGAGATCTATTCGATGTAATCTTGTTTTTGCGGTGTGTTTGTTGAGACCGATGAATTGTGGGTTTATGATCCAGTATTATCTATGGAAAATATTTGATTCTTCTCTGAATTCTTTTATGTATGATTGAGTTGTCTTTGCAAGTCTCTTCGAATTATCTTTCTGGTTTGGCCAACTAGATTGGTAGTTCTTGCAATGGGAGAAGTGCTTAGCTTTGGGTTCAATCATGCGGTGTCCTTACCAAGTGACAGAAAGAGTTGCAAGGCACGTATTGTATTGTTGCCATCGAGGATAACAAGATGGGGTTTTTATCATATTGCATGAATTTATCCCTCTACATCATGTCATCTTGCTTACGGCGTTAATCTGTTTTTTACTTAATACTCTAGATGCATCTTTGGATAGCGGTCGATGAGTGGAGTAATAGTAATGAATCTTGAGAATCGTTTCGATATATTTGTTTTGGACGTGATGCCTATATACATGATCATTGCCTAGATATACTCATAACTTTGCTCAATTTTGTCAATTGCTTTCAACAGTAATTTGTTCACCCAATTACCGAGAATACTTATGCTCTTGAGAGAAGCCACTAGTGAAACGTATGGCCTCGGGTCTATTCTCATCATATCAATCTATATCACTTTATTTACTTGCTTTGTTTTACTTTGCCTTTTACTTTTTACTTTGCATCTATCTATCAAAAGTACCAAAAATATTATCTCTATCAGATCTCACTCTCGTAAGTGACCGTGAAGGGATTGACAACCCCTAAACGTTGGTTGCGAGTTGCTATCGTTTTGTGTAGTTACGAGGGACTTGTGCGTGGTCTCCTAATGGATTGATACCTTGGTTCTCAAAAACTGATGGAAATACTTATGCTACTTTACTGCATCATCCTCTCCTCTTCGGGAAATCCAACGATGCTCAAGAGGTAGCAAGAAGAATTTCTGGCGCCGTTGCCGGGGAGGCTCACGCAAGCAAGTCAGCCATACCAAGTACCCATCGCAATCCCTATCTCTCGCATTACATTATTTGCCATTTGCCTCTCGTTTTCCTCTCCCCCACTTCACCCTTGCCGTTTTATTCGCCCTCTCTTTTCGTTTGCCTTTATGTCTTACTTGGCTCGTTTGCTCGTTTGGTTGAAATAGTTGAGTATTTATTCCTAAACAAAGAATCCAATATCTATGGATCCTCATCCGCTTGCCAATCTTTTTAAGAGATCCAATTATGATGAACCAATCCCTAGTGATTTGGATGCACTAGATTATCTTTATAAGGTTTTGCCTGAAATCCGTGAAGTGACGCACGATAGATATTTGAATAAAAGCATGATTGCAATGATTTTATTATAAATTCTTTTGATGTCAATTGTGCTAATAAGATGCAAAACCCTAAGCTTGGGGATGCTAGTTTTGCTATGTCTACTACTTGTTGCAATGGTCATGATTGGGGTGATTCTTCCTCTGATCTTGAAAATCTATTTAAGCCCCATGATGAATATGAGATTGATAATAGTGTTTGCAATAATATTGAAAGTGGGTTTGGAAGAGTGTCAACTTTAGATCCCACATATTTGGAGTATGTTCAATCTTATGATATTTTTGATAAAGGTGGGTTCGGAAAGGTCATGACTTTAGTTAATGTTAATCCCACTATTTTGGAAGAGTGTCAACTTTGCATGCATGTGGATCGTGTTGAGAATATACTTTGTGATATCTATTTTGTTGAATTTGCCTATGATCCTACATGTAATTTTTATGAGAGAGGAAAATATGGTTGTAGAAACTTTCATGCTACTGAAATTACCTCTCTCGCTATGTTGAGATTGCTATTGTCTCTTTCCGCTTCCTTGCATATGCTAGTTTTTGCTTGC
This sequence comes from Aegilops bicornis, assembly GCA_021605145.1. Classification (NCBI taxonomy): domain Eukaryota; kingdom Viridiplantae; phylum Streptophyta; class Magnoliopsida; order Poales; family Poaceae; genus Aegilops; species Aegilops bicornis. Next base: position 563,678 of record JAHIAL010000121.1, on the reverse strand, counting down.
CTTGATTTGTTTGCCTATAAGATGACAATGCATAGGAAGTATGTTAGACTTAGATATGGTTGTCACATGTTTTATGATGCTCTTTTTGTGCTTCAATTCTTGTCTTTCTTGTGAGCATCATTGAAATCTCAATGCCTAGCTAAAAAGGCATTAAAGAAAAGCGCTTGTTGGGAGAAAACCTGTGACGCCCCGAGACCGACGCTCCAGAAGACTTCTAGCTATTCCGAGTTCTGTCATGTGATTTGTTTTGTTTGTTGCATCATTTGCATTGCATCATGCCATCATGTCATTTAATTTTTAAAACCTCAACTAAATAAATTGCATAGATCTTTTGATCTATTTAAATCGAGGGAATTCACATGGTGATTTCTCTTTATAACATATCCTCCTAATATTTATGGAGCTATTTTAAATATTTCATTAATTTAGAATTCACCATAACACACTTGCAAAATATCCCAATGCCTTTGTTATCTTAATTCTTGGTCTCCAACCTTGCCATATATTCTTTCATCATTTTAGGAGCTCCACCAAAAATCTCAACATTTTGGACCTTCCTTTTAGCAAGTCCTAGTTCAAACCCATTGAATTATATTCAAATGAGTTTGAATTTAAGCTTACAATCATGCCCACTTCTATTTTCCTGGGATCAAACTCATTGTTGTAAGTCCAGGAATTAACCTCTTGCCCAAATCCTTTCCCGAACCCCTTTCTCTTCTCTCCTTTCTTTCATTGCGATTTTCTGTTTTTGGAAAAGATTTTGAAAGAATTAAGGGAGAGAGAGATTCAGCAACCCAACTCCTCTGGCCTTTTCCCCTCTTCACCGAGATGGCCCAAGGCCCGGCCGCACCCTACCTAACCCTAGCCCGACCATCGCTCGATCCCATCTCCTCCTCTCGTTCCTCTGCCGCCGCCACACACGCATCACCCGAACCCAGCGCTTTGATCCCCATCTCCTCCCTCGCTGCCATCTCCCTCGCTCGACCCCCTCGGCCTCCTCCACCCGTCGCCGTTCGAGCCTTGAATCCACATGCCTTGGCACCATAGCCCGGCCACCGTCTCCGCACCCGGCAACATGCGGCCTCCTCCTCTGTCAAATGCAGCGCCATTTAGCCGCTTGGCGCCCAGCCTTGCGCCCGATCTGCTCAAGCAGCGCCGGCCATGCCTTCGGCCGGATCCTGCAGCCTCAGCGCCCTCCATCTCGTGGATCGTGCCTCCCCGTCGACCTTCCTCTCTGATTCGCCTCGCCTGCGTCTCCTCCACCGGCAACTGCAACGCTTCGAGGGAGCCGAGCTCCTCCCGTTCCCATGGTGGTTGCTTCCACGCAACCGGGCGCGTCCAAGTCGCGCCCCATGACCTCTTTGCATCTCGTGCTGCTGCTCTGCCTCGCCACCCTCCTTCCACGCCCAAGCTCCACCGGCGATTCGTGGCTGTCCTCCCCGCCTTCGTTGCCGATCTTGAGAGCCACAGCTGCGGCTTGTCCTCTGCCATCTGGTTTCGTGCACCTCCGCTGCCCGGTTGCATGGACGCCAAGATCCTTCGATTTGCCAAGTCGCGGCAACCAGAAGCATGGGGCGCCATCGTGGATTTCGCCAAGTTCACCCGATGCCTAGTAATGCGACTACAGGACCGAACGCCAAGTACATGGATACGCCCGATTACGCTTGAATGTACGACTACACGGTGATGCGACAAGTACCCGACACCGTGTACATCTACACCGCCAAGACCGGACCGATAAGTACCTCGATGTCGTGTGTACCACTACCGTCGCCCGAAGGCGTTGGATTCTTCAAGTACCTCCACGAAAGCGAGCGTGTACCACTACTTCCACTACCATCGCGAGAACAACTACTTGCACTACGAACCGTTTACGACTACCGTCGCCGTGGATCCGACAAGATCCGTGTACAACTACTTCCCCTACACCGCATCGAACTCGATCCGCCCCGAAAATGCACGCTTCGAAGGTATAACCCCGAGACGATCAACCATGGACCGAATGCATGTGTTGTATGAGATGTCCGTGTTTGCACCGTGTCCGAGTTGTCGCTCTTTTGCCATGCTACCGACACGTGGGAACCCAGTAACCGGGATCATCCCACCATCTTTCGCATGTTATGCACATCCACACTTTCTTTTGCACCGACATCTCGACGAGTTGTCGGATCATGAGGATGTTGCCGTGGCACCATTTTCGTTTCGCCCGTGGCACCCTTTTCGTTCCGCCATGGTGACCAAATGCCTCATAACATGCTCATGTCAACATTTTCATAAAAATTGCTTAAAACTTGCATATGTCATCCGCATCATGTTAACAACATTTAAATGGTTAAAATTGTTGTTGTTTTAAATTGCTAAATAACATGGGGATTTTTGAATTGTTGTTTGTTGTTTCCGGCCTCATTTAAACATGCCTAAATAGGTGGTTTGCTCATGCTTCACCTCTTGCCATGTTTAATAACATTTAATATTGTTGGGTACATAAACGAGAGAGAACTAAATATTTGAATGTGGTGTTTCGTCAATATGCAACTCGTTGCATATTGAGCTCCACTTAACTTGTAGTTTTGTTTGTTGCACTTTGCCATGCCATGCCTATTTAAACCGGTCATGCATCATACTTGACTGTGCATCATGCCATGTTTATGTTTGTGTGTTTACCATGTTGCTTGCTTCTTTCCGGTTTGCTTCTTTCGTTAGCTTCGGTTTCGTTCCGGAGTTGTGAGGATTCGTCCGACTACGTCCGGTTGTCTTTTTCATGGACTCGTTCTTCTTCCTTGTGGGATCTCAGGCAAGATGACCATACCCTCGAAATCACTTCTATCTTTGCTTGCTAGTTGCTCGCTCTTTTGCTATGCCTATGCTGCGATACCTACCACTTGCTTATCTTGCCTCCCATATTGTTAAGCCAAGCCTCTAACCCACCTTGTCCTAGCAAACCTTTGTTTGGCTATGTTACCGCTTTCGCTCAGCCCCTCTTATAGCGTTGATAGTTGCAGGTGAAGATGAAGTTGGTTCCATGTTGGAACATGGATATTTTGGGATATCACAATATCTCTTATTTAATTAATGCATCTATATACTTGGTAAAGGGTGGAAGGCTCGGCCTTATGCCTGGTGTTTTGTTCCACTCTTGCCGCCTAGTTTCCGTCATACCGGTGTTATGTTCCCGGATTTTGCGTTCCTTACGCGGTTGGGTGATTTATGGGACCCCCTTGACAGTTCGCTTTGAATAAAACTCCTCCAGCAAGGCCCAACCTTGGTTTTACCATTTGCCTCACCTAGCCCTTTTTCCCTTGGGTTTCCGGAGCCCGAGGGTCATCTTTATTTTAGCCTCCCGGGCCAGTGCTCCTTCCAGTGTTGGTCCGAATCAAGGCGGTGACTGCGGGCCACCACTGCAGGGCAACTCGAGGGTTGGTTTTATTCGTAGGCTGACCTATCCGTTGTGCCCTGTGAACGAGAAATGTGCAGCTCCTATCGGGATTTGTCGGCACATCGGGCGGCTTCTTTGGTCTTGTTTTACCATTGTCGAAATGTCTTGTAAACCTGGATTCCGAGGCAGTCGGGTCTTCTGGGAGAAGGTATATCCTTCGTTGATCGCGAGAGCTTATCATGGGCTAAGTTGGGTCACCCTGCGGGTATAAACTTTTGAAAGCCGTGCCATGATTTATGTGGCGGATGGGAATTTGTTAATGTCCGGTTGTAGAAAACCCGAAGTTGATCTTAATTAAAATACATCAACGCGTGTGTAACCGTGATGGTCTCTTCTCGGTGGAGTCCGGAAGTGAACACGGTGTTGGAGTTATGCTTGGCGTAGGTTGTTCTAGGATCACTTCTTGATCATAGTTGTTCGACCGATGCTTTTGCCTCCTCTTCTCGCTCTCTCTTTTTGCGTATGGTAGCCACCATATATGCTAGTAAACTTGCTTTGCAGCTCCACCTCATACCTTTACCCTTCCCATAAGCTTAAATAGTCTTGATCTCGCGGGTGTGAGATTGCTGAGTCCCGTGACTCACGGATACTTCCAAACCAGTTTTGCGGTGGCCTTTTGAGCTCAAGGAGGAGCTCGATGAAGATCTTGTTCATTGTGTTGTTTCGTTTCAGTTGATCGATGGTGGAGCCCAGTTGGGACGATCGAGGATCTGTGTAGCATTTGGGGTAGTCTTCTTTTATTTTGGTTCCGTAGTCGGACCTTGATTGTATCTGCATGATGTGATGCTTTATTCATGTAATTGTGTGAAGTGGCGATTGTAAGCCAACTATGTTGTTGGAAATATGACCTAGAGGCAATAATAAAAGGATTATTATTATATTTCCTTGTTCATGATAATTGTCTTTTATTCATGCTATAACTGTATTATCCGGAAATCGTAATACTGCGTGTGAATACATAGACCACAATATGTCCCTAGTGAGCCTCTAGTTGACTAGCTCGCTGATCAATAGATAGTCATGGTTTCACGACTATGGACATTGGATGTCGATTGATAACGGGATCACATCATTAGGAGAATGATGTGATGGACAAGACAATCCTAAGCATAGCACAAGATCGTGTAGTTCGTTTTGCTAGAGCTTTTCCAATGTCAAGTATCTCTTCCTTAGACCATGAGATCGTGTAACTCCCGGATACCGTAGGGAGTGCTTTGGGTGTACCAAAGCGTCCTGGCGTAAGCGGGTGACTATAAAGGTGCACTACAGGTATCTCCGAAAGTGTACATTGGGTTGACACGGATCGAGACTGGGATTTGTCACTCCGTGTTACGGAGAGGTATCACCGCCCACTCGGTAGTGCATCATCATAATGAGCTCAAAGTGACCAAGTGCTGGTCACGGGATCATGCATTACGGTCTGCAGTAAAGTGACTTGCGATGCTTGAGATTGAGCGAGGTATTGGGATACCGACGATCGAATCTCGGGCAAGTAACATACCGATTGACAAAGGGAATTGTATCACGGGATTGTTTGAATCCTCGACATCGTGGTTCATCCGATGAGATCATCGAGGAGCATGTGGAGCCAACATGGGTATCGAGATCGGCTGTTGGTTATTGCCCGAGAGCCGTCTCGGTCATGTCTACGTGTCTCCCGAACCCGTAGGGTCTACACATAAGGTTCGGTGGCGCTAGGGTTGTATGAATATGAGTATGCAGTATACCAAATGTTGTTCGGAGTCAGATGAGATCCCGGACGTCACGAGGAGTTTCGGAATGGTGGGACGTAAAGAATTATATATAGGAAGTGGTATTTCGCCATCGGGAAAGTTTCGGGGGTCACCCGGTATTGTCTGGGACCAGGAAGAGTCGAGGGTCCACCGGTGGGGCCACCCATCCGGAGGGCCCCATGGGCTGAAGTGGGGAGGGGAACCAGCCCATAGTGGGCTGGTGCGCCTCCCTTGGCCCACCCCCTCCGCCTAGGGTTGAAACCCTAAGGTGGGGGGCCGCCCCACTTGCCTTGGGGGGCACTCCACCCCCCTTGGCCGCCGCCCCCCTTGGTAGATGGGATCCCCAAGGGCCGGCGCCCCCACAGGGGCCTATATAAAGGGAGGGAGGGGCAGCCGCACCTGAACCTCTGGCGCCTCCTCCCCTGCTACACCCCGTCCTCCTCCGGGCAGCAGCCTTGGCGAAGCCTGCTTTGGGAGTTCTGTGCATCCACCACCACGCCGTCGTCTTTGGATCATCATCAACCTCTCCTTTCCCTTGCTGGATCAAGAAGGAGGAGGCGTCTCCCGTCCGATGCGTGTGTTGAGCAGCGGAGGTGCCGTCCGCTCGGCACTCGGTCATCGGTGATTTGGATCACGGCAGTACGACTCCATCATCCACGTTCTAGTGAGCGCTTCCGCACGCGATCTACAAGTGGTATGTAGATGCAATCACTCTCCCATGATTCGTTGCTAGATGAACTCATAGATGGATCTTGGTGAAACCGTAGGAAAAATTTTAATTTTATAGCGTTCCCCAACAGTGGCATCATGAGCTAGGTCTATGCGTAGTTCTCTATTGCACGAGTAGAACACAATTTTGTTGTGGGCGTAGATCTTGTCAACTTGCTTGCCGCTACTAGTCTTATCTTGCTTCAGCGGTATTGTGGGATGAAGCGGCCGGACCAACCTTACACGTGCGCTTACGTGAGACCGGTTCCACCGGTGACATGCACTAGTTGCATAAGGTGGCTAGCGGGTGTCTGTCTCTCCACTTTAGTTGGAGCGGATTCGATGAAAAGGGTCCTTATGAAGGGTAAATAGAAGTTGACAAAATCACGTTGTGGTTATTCGTAGGTAAGAAAACGTTCTTGCTAGAACCCAATTGCAGCCACGTAAAAGATGCAACAACAATTAGAGGGACGTCTAACTTGTTTTTGCAGCAATTGTCATGTGATGTGATATGGCGAAGTTGTGATGAATGATGAATGATATATTGTGATGTATGAGATCATGTTCTTGTAATAGGAATCATGACTTGCATGTCCATGAGTATGACAACGGCAGGAACCATAGGAGTTGTCTTTATTTTTTGTATGACGTATGCGTGTCATTGAAGAGCGCCATGTAAATTACTTTTACTTTATTGCTAAACGCGTTAGCCATAGAAGTAGAAGTAGTCGTTGGCGTGACAACTTCATGAAGACACAATGATGGAGATCATGATGATGGAGATCATGGTGTCATGCCGGTGACAAGATGATCATGGAGCCCCGAAGATGGAGATTAATGGAGCTATATGATATTGGCCATATCATGTCACTACTATATATAATTGCATGTGATGTTTATTATGTTTATGCATCTTGTTTGCTTAGAACGACGGTAGTAAATAAGATGATCCATTACAACAATTTCAAGAAGTGTTCTCCCCTAAGCGTACACCGTTGCTAAAGTTAAAGTTCGTTTGAAGCACCACGTGATGATCGGGTGTGATAGATCCTTACGTTCACATACAACGGGTGTAAGACAGTTTTACACATGCAAACCACTTAGGGTTAACCAGCGAGCCTAGCATGTACAGAAATGGCCTCGGAACACGGAGACCGAAAGGTCGAACACGAGTCGTATGGAAGATACGATCAACATGAGAATGTTCACCGGCGATGACTAGTCCGTCTCACGTGATGATCGGACACGGCCTAATCGACTCGGATCGTGTAAACACTTAGATGACTAGAGGGATGTCTAATCTGAGTGGGAGTTCATTAAAATAATTTGATTAGATGAACTTAATTATCATGAACTTAGTCTAAAACCTTTGCAAATATGTCTTGTAGATCAAATGGCCAACGCTCATGTCAACATGAACTTCAACGCGTTGCTAGAGAAAACCAAGCTGAAAGGCGATGGCAGCAACTATTCGGATTTGGGTCGGAACACGAGATCATCCTCATAGCTGCGAGGAAACAATATGTCCTAGAAGGACCGCTAGGTGACGCTCCGTCCCGGAAGAACCAAGACATTATGAATGCTTGGCAGTCTCGTCTTGATGATTACTCCCTCGTTCAGTGCGGCATGCTTTACAGACTTAGAACCGGGGCTCCAAAAGCTTTTTGAGCAACACGGAGCATATGAGATGTTCGAGGAGCTGAAACTAGTTTTCCAAGCTCATGCCCGGGTCGAGAGATATGAAGTCTCCGACAAGTTCTATAGTTGTAAGATGGAGGAAACAGTTACGTCGGTGAGCACATACTCAAAATATGCAGGTTTGCACAACCGCTTTGTCCCAGTGGACATAAACCTCCCGGACGAGGTGGTCATTGACAGAATCCTTGATCGCTCCCACCAAGCTACAAGAGCTTTGTGATGAACTACAATATGCGAGGATGGTGAAGACCATTCCCGAAGTATTCTCTATGCTTTGAAGTCGTGAGAGGTTGAAATCAAGAAAGAACATCAAGTGTTGATGGTCAATAAAACCACTAAGTTCAAGAAGGGCAAGGGCAAGAAGAACTTCAAGAAGGACGGCAAGGAGGTTGCCGCGCCCGGTAAACAAGTTGCCGGGAAGAAGTCAAAGAATGGACCCAAACCTGAGACAGAGTGCTTTTATTGCAAGGGGAAGGGTCACTGGAAGCGGAACTGCCCCAAATACTTAGCGCATAAGAAGGCAGGCAACACCAAAGGTATATTTGATATACATGTAATTGATGTGTACCTTACCGATTACTCGTAGTAACTCACGGGTATTTGATACCGATGCCGTTGCTCATATTTGTAACTCTAGCAGGAGCTGCGGAATAAGCGGATCTTGGCGAAGGGCGAGGTGACAATGCTTGGCGTCGGGAATGGTTCCAGTCGATGTGATCGGTAAATTGGCACGCTACCTCTACATTTACCTACGGGATTAGTTTTGAACCTCAATAATTGTTATTTGGTGCCAAGTTTGAGCATGAACATGGTATCAGGATCTCGTTTAATGCGAGATGGCTACTCATTTAAATCCGAAAATAATGGTTGTTCTATTTATATGAGAGATATGTTTTATGGTCATGCTCCGATGGTCAATGGTTTATTCTTAATGAATCTCGAGCGTAATATTACACATATTCATAGCGTGAATACCAAAAGATGTAAAGTTGATAACGATAGTCCCACATACTTGTGTACTCGCCGCCTATGGTCACATTGGTGTCAAGCGCATGAAGAAGCTCCATCTTGATGGACTTTTAGAGTCTCTCGATTATGAATCATTTGACACATGCGAACCATGCCTCATGGGCAAAATGACCAAGACTCCGTTCTCCGGAAGAATGGAGCGAGCAACCAACTTGTTGGAAATCATACATACCGATGCGTGCGGTCCAATGAGTGTTGAGGCTCGCGGAGGATATCGTTATGTTCTCACTCTCACAGATGACTTGAGTAGATATGGGTATGTCTACTTGATGAAACACAAGTCTGAGACCTTTGAAAAGTTCAAGGAATTTCAGAATGAAGTAGAGAATCAACGTGACCGAAAGATAAAATTCTTCTGATCAGATCGTGGAGGAGAATATTTAAGTCACGAATTTGGTACACACTTAAAAAAATGTGGAATCGTTTCACAACTCACGCCGCTGGAACACCTGGCGTAACGGTGTGTCCGAACGTCGTGTCGCACTCTATTGGATATGGTGCGATCTATGATGTCTCTTCTTGATTTACCGCTATCATTGTGGGGATACGCTCTAGAGACAGCTACATTCACTTTAAATAGGGCACCATCTAAATCCGTTGAGACGACACCGTATGAATTATGGTTTGGGAAGAAACCTAAGCTGTCGTTTCTAAAAGTTTGGGGATGCGATGCTTATGTCAAGAAACTACAACTGAAAAGCTCGAACCCAGAGTCGGAAAAATCGTCTTCATAGGATACCCTAAAGAAACCATTAGGTATACCTTCTACTTAAGATCCGAGGGCAAGATCGTTGTTGCCAAGAACGGATCCTTTACGGAAAAAGAGTTTCTCTCGAAAGAAGTAAGTGGGAGGAAAGTAGAACTTCGATGAAGTACTACCTCTTGAGCAGGAAAGTAGTGCAGCTCGGAAAATGTTCTGTGATGCCTACACCAACTGAAGAGGAAAATAATGATGATGATCAAGGTACTTGGATCAAGTTGCTACCGAACTTCATAGGTCCACAAGGACACGCCCGCACTGTGAGTGGTATGGCAACCCTGTCACGGAAATCATGTTGTTAGACAACGGTGAACCTTCGAACTATGAAGAAGCGATGGCGGGCCCGATTCCAACAAATGGCTTGAAGCCATGCAATCCGAGATAGGATCCATGTATGAAAACAAAGTATGGACTTTGACCGACTTGCCCGATGATCGGCGGCGATAGAAAACAAATGGATCTTTAAGAAGAAGGCGGATGCGGATGGTAATGTCACCATCTATAAAGCTCGACTTGTCGCTAAGGGTTATCGGCAAGTTCAAGGGATTGACTACGATGAGACTTTCTCTCCCGTAGCGAAGCTTAAGTCCGTCCGAATCATGTTAGCAATTGCCGCATACTATGATTATGAGATATGGCAGATGGACGTCAAAACAGCGTTCCTTATCGGTTATCTTAAGGAAGACCTGTATATGATGCAGCCGGAAGGTTTTGTCGATCCCAAGAATGCTAACAAAGTATGCAAGCTCCAGCAATCCATTTATGGGCTGGTGCAAGCATCTCGGAGTTGGAACATTCGCTTTGATGAGATGATCAAAGCGTTTGGGTTTATGCAGACTTATGGAGAAGCCTGACTTGGACAGCATTAAGGCCTACTTGAATAAAAGTTTTTCAATGAAGGACCTTGGAGAAGCTGCTTATATGTTAGGCATCAAGATCTATAGAGATAGATCGAGACGCCTCATAGGTCTTCGAAAGCACATACATTGATAAGATTTTGAAGAAGTTCAAAATGGATCAGTCCAAGAAAGGATTCTTGCCTGTACTGCAAGGTGTGAGATTGAGCTCGGCTCAATGTCCGACCACGTCAAAAGATAAAGAAGAGATGAGCGTCATCCCCTATGCCTCGGCCATAGGATCTATTATGTATGCCATCTTTGTGTACGGACCTGATGTAAACATTGCCGTAAGTTTGGTAGGAAGGTACCAAAGTAATCCCGACAAGGAACCTTTGGACAGCGGTCAAGAATATCTGAAGTACCGAGAAAGGACAAAGGACATGTTTCTCGTTTATGGAGGTGACGAAGAGCTCGTCGTAAGGGTTACGTCGGCGCTAAGCTTCGACACGGATCTGAATGACTCTAAGTCACAAACCGGATACGTGTATATGTTGAATGGTGGAAGCGATGGTAGATGCGACAAGCGAAGCGTCGTGGCGGGATCTACATGTGAAAGCGGAGTACATGGCAGCCTCGGAGGCAGCGCATGAAGCAATTTTGGTGAAGGAGTTCATCACCGACCTGGAGTCATACCCAATGCGTCGGGGCCGATCAAACTCTTACGTGAAAAACTCTTGGAGCTATTGCACTCGCCAAGGGCCGGGTTTCACAAGAAGACCGAGCACATCAAGCGTCGCTTCAACTCCATCCGTGAAAATGTTCAAGATGGAGACATAGAAATTTGCAAAGTGCATACGGATCTGAATGTCGCAGATCCATTGACTAAACCTCTTCATGAGCAAAACATGATCAACACCAGAACTCTATGGGTGTTAGGTTCATCACAATGTAACTAGATTATTGACTCTAGTGCAAGTGGGAGACTGTTGGAAATATGCCTTAGAGGCAATAATAAAAGGATTATTATTATATTTCCTTGTTCATGATAATTGTCTTTTATTCGTGCTATAACTGTATTATCCGGAAATCGTAATACACGTGTGAATACATAGACCACAATATGTCCCTAGTGAGCCTCTAGTTGACTAGCTAAGCTGATCAATAGATAGTCATGGTTTTCGACTATGGACATTGGATGTCGTTGATAACGGGATCACATCATTAGGAGAATGATGTGATGGACAAGACAATCCTAAGCATAGCACAAGATCGTGTAGTTCGTTTTGCTAGAGCTTTTCCAATGTCAAGTATCTCTTCCTTAGACCATGAGATCGTGTAACTCCCGGATACCGTAGGAGTGCTTTGGGTGTACCAAGCGTCACAGCGTGGCGGGTGACTATAAAGGTGCACTACAGGTATCTCCGAAAGTGTACATTGGGTTGACACGGATCGAGGCGGGATTTGTCACTCCGTGTTACGGAGAGGTATCCTTGGGCCCACTTTCGGTAGTGCATCATCATAATGAGCTCAAAGTGACCAAGTGTATGCAGTCACGGGATCATGCATTACGATGCGAGTAAAGTGACTTGCGATACTTGAGATTGAACGAGGTATTGGGATACCGACGATCGAATCTCGGGCAAGTAACATACCGATTGACAAAGGGAATTGTATACGGGATTGTTTGAATCATCGACATCGTGGTTCATCCGATGAGATCATGGAGGAGCATGTAGGAGCCAACATGGGTATCCGGATCCCGCTGTTGGTTATTGCCCGAGAGCCCGTCTCGGTCATGTCTACGTGTCTCTGAACCCGTGGGGTCTACACTTAAGGTTCGGTGACGCTAGGGTTGTATGAATATGAGTATGCAGTATACCGAATGTTGTTCAGAGTCCCGGATGAGATCCCGGACGTCACGAGGAGTTTCGGAATGGTCCGGACGTAAAGAATTATATATATGAAGTGGTATTTCGGCCATCGGGAAAGTTTGAGGTCACCCGGTATTGTACCGGGACCACCGGAAGGGTCTGGGGTCCACCGGTGGGGCCACCCATCCGGAGGGCCCCATGGGCTGAAGTGGGGAGGAACCAGCCAATAGTGGGCTGGTGCCCTTGGCCCACCCCGCGCCTAGGGTTGAAACCCTAGGGTGGGGCCGCCCACTTGCCTTGGGGGCACTCCACCCCCTTGGCCGCCCCTTGGTAGATGGGATCCCCAAGGGCCGGTGCCCCCCCTTGGGGGCCTATATAAAGGGAGGGGGAGGGGGCAGCCGCACCCTGAACCTCTGGCGCCTCCCTCCCCTGCTACACCTCGTCCTCCTCCCGCAGAAGCTTGGCGAAGCCCTGCCGGAGTTCTGCTGCATCCACCACCACGCGCCGTCGTGCTTGGATCATCATCAACCTCTCCTTTCCCTTGCTGGATCAAGAAGGAGGAGGCGTCTCCCGTCCGTCACGTGTGTTGAACGCAGAGGTGCCGTCCGTTCGGCACTTTCGGTCATCGGTGATTTGGATCACGGCGAGTATGACTCCATCATCCACGTTCTAGTGAACGCTTCCGCCTTGCGATCTACAAGTGGTATGTAGATGCAATCACTCTCCCATGACTCGTTGCTAGATGAACTCATAGATGGATCTTGGTGAAACCGTAGGAAAAATTTTAATTTTCTGCAACGTTCTCCAACATATGTATCTCTTTCCCTTATGTATTACATGGGTTGTGTGAAGATTACCTCACTTGCGACATTGCTTTCAATGCGGTTATGCCTCTTAAGTCGTGCTTCGACACGTGGGAGATATAGCCGCATCGAGGGCGTTACAAAACCCAATATTTTTCCTTGATGCTTAGTAATAAATAATCAATCTAGCCTCTGTTTAGATGTGGTTTTATCTTTTAATTAGTGTTTGTGCCAAGCTAGACCTATTGGATCTTCTTGGATGATAGTTATTTGATCTTGCTGTAATTTCCAGAATCTTTGTGCTCAGTGCCCGAATTGTTAAAAGTCACCAGAACGTGATAAAATACTGATTCCAATTGCTGCGGATCAATAAACAAATTGTCCAGGTCGTCTAATTTTCGTAGAATTGTTTGGGTTCCAAAAGTTTGCGTTAGTAACAGATTGCTACAGACTGTTCTGTTTTTGACAGATTCTGTTTTCGTGGTGTTGTTTGCTTATTTTGATGAATCTATGGCTAGTAAACTAGTTTATAAACCATAGAGAAGTTGGAATACAGTAGGTTTAACACCAATATAAATAAAGAATGAGTTCATTACAGTACCTTGAAGTAGTATTTTGTTTTCTTTCTCTAACGGAGCTCACGAGATTTCTATTGAGTTTTGAGTTGTGAAGTTTTCATGTTTTGGGTGAATTCTTTTGATGGATTATGGAACAAGGAGTGGCAAGAGCCTAAGCTTGGGGATGCCCATGGAACCCCCAAGATAATCCAAGGACACCAAAAAGTCAAAGCTTGGGGGTGCCCAGGAAGGCATCCCTCTTTAAATCCACTTCCATCGGTAATTTACTTGGAGCTATATTTTTATTCACCAACATGATATGTGTTTTGCTTGGGCGTCTTGTATTATTTGTGTCTTTGCTTGTTAGTTTACCACAATTATCCTTGCTGTACACACCTTTTGAGAGAGCCATACTTGATTTCGAATTTGTTAGAATACTCTTTGTGCTTCACTTATATCTTTTGAGCTTGATAGTTTTGCTCATAGTGCTTCACTTATATCTTTTGAGCGTGATAATTTATGCTCTAGTACTTCACTTAGATATTTTAGAGCACGGTGGTGGATTTGTTTTAAAGAAACAATTTGATCTCTCGTACTTCACTTAGATCATTTTGAGAGACTTTAATAGCATGGTAATTTGCTTAATGTTAATATACTTGGTGTTCAAGATATGTGAAACATTCTTTTGAGTGAATTGAATACTAAGATAATTTTGATGCTTGATAATTGTTTTGAGATATGGAGGTGATAATATCAAAGTCGTGCTAGTTGAGCAGTTGTGAATTTGAGAAATACTTGTGTTGAAGTTTGCAAGTCCCGTAGCATGCACGTATGGTTAAAGTTGTGTAACAAATTTGAAACATGAAGTGTACTTGGCTTGTGCATCCTTATGAGTGGCGGTCGGGGACGGCGATGGTCTTTTCCTACCAATCTATCCCCTAGGAGCATGCGCGTATTACTTGAATTTTGATGACTTCTAATTTTTGCAATAAGTATATGAGTTCTTTTGACTAATGTTGAGTCCATGGATTATACGCACTCTCACCTTTCCACCTTTGCTAGCCTCTTGATGCCGTGCATTGCCCTTTCTCACCTTGAGAGTTGGCGCAAACTTCACGGTGCATCCAAACCCGTGATACGATACGCTCTATCACACATAAACCTCCTTATATCTTCCTCAAAACAGCCACCATACCTACCTATTATGGCATTTCCATAGCCATTCCGAGATATATTGCCATGCAACTTCCATCATCATCATCATGACATACATTACTTTTGTCATATTGCCATTGCATGATCATGTAGTTGACATCGTATTTGTGGCAAAGCCACCATGCATTACTTTTCATACATGTCACTCTTGATTCACTGCACCATCCTGCATAGGGAGGCATTCATATAGAGTCATATCTTGTTCTAAGTTTCGAGTTGTAATCCTTGTGTTGTAACCAATAGAAGTGTGATGATCATCATTATTAGAGCATTGCCCAAAAAAAGAGAAAGGCCAAAAAAAAAGAAAGGCCCAAAAAAAATAAAAAGGGCAATGCTACTATCTCTTTTTCCACACTTGTGCTTCAAAGTATCACCTTGTTCTTCATGTAGTGAGTCTCATATATTGTGCTTCAAAGTAGCACCTCGTTCTTCATGTAGTGAGTCTCATAAGTTGTCCTTTTTATACTAGTGGGAATTTTTCATTATAGAACTTGGCTTGTATATTCCTACAATGGGCTTCCTCAAATGCCCTAGGTCTTCGTGAGCAAGCAAGTTGGATGCACACCCACTAGTTTTCTTTTTGTTGAGCATTTATAGCTCTGGTGCATCCGTTGCATGGCAATCCCTACTCCTCATGTTGACATCAATTGATGGGAATCTCCATAGCCCGTTGATTAGCCTCGTCAACGTGAGACTTTCTCCTTTTTTGTCTTCTCCACACAATCCCCACCATCATAATCTATTCCACCCATAGTGCTATATCCATGGCTCACGCTCATGTATTGCGTGAAAGTTGAAAAAGTTTGAGATTATTTAAGTATGAAACAATTGCTTGGCTTGTCATCGGGGGTATAGAAGTTGGGAACATCTTTGTGTGACGAAAATGAAGCATAGCCTAACTATATGATTTTGTAGGGATGAACTTTCTTTTGCCATGTTATTTTGAGAAGACATGATTGCTTTGATTAGTATGCTTGAAGTATTATTATTTTTGTGTCAATATGAACTTTTTGTCGGAATCTTTCGGATCTGAATATTCATATCACAATTAAGAGGATTTACATTGAAATTATGCCAAAGTATCACTCCCATCAAAAATTCTTTTTTATCATTTACCTACTCGAGGGCGAGTAGGAATTAAACAGGGATGCTTGATACGTCTCCAACGTATCTATAATTTTTTATTACTCCATGCTACTTTGTCTACTGTTTTGGACTATATTGGGCTTTATTTTCCACTTTTATATTACTTACGGGACTAACCTATTAACCGGAGGTCCAGCCTGTAATTGCTGTTTTTGCCTTTTTCAAGATTTCAAGAAAGCAGAATATCAAGCGGAGTCCAAGCGGAACGAAACCTTGGCATCGTGATTTTCCAACCGAGCGTGATCCAGGAGACTTGGACCCTACTCCAAGCACAGAGGCGGTCACGAGGGTGGAGGGTGCCCTCCACTTCTGCCGCCTTCTACCTCGTGGGCCCCTCGAGCTCCACCGACGCATTCTTCCTCCTATATATACCTCACGATCCCCGAACGATCGTAACAGGAGCCAAAACCTAATTCCGCCGCAACTTCCTGTATCCACGAGATCCCATCTTGGGGCCTCGTTAGGAGCTCACCGGAGTGGGCCGTCATCACGGAGGGCTTCTACTTCATCATAGCCCCTCCGATGAAGTGTGAGTAGTTTACTTCAGACCTTCGGGTCCATAGTTATTAGCTAGATGGCTTCTTCTCTCTTTTTGGATCTCAATACAATGTTCTCCGCCTCTCTCGTGGAGATCTATTCGATGTAATCTTCTTTTTGCGGTGTGTTTGTTGAGATCGATGAATTGTGGGTTTATGATCCAAAGTATTATCTATGGAAAATATTTGATTCTTCTCTGAATTCTTTTATGTATGATTGAGTTATCTTTGCAAGTCTCTTGAATTATCTTTTTGGTTTGGCCAACTAGATTGGTAGTTCTTGCAATGGGAGAAGTGCTTAGCTTTGGGTTCAATCTTGCGGTGTCCTTACTACGATGTGAGAAAAGAGTTGCAAGGCACGTATTGTATTGTTGCCATCTAGGATAACAAGATGGGGTTTTTATCATATTGGATGAATTTATCCCTCTACATCATGTCATCTTGCTTACGGCGTTAATCTATTTTTACTTAATACTCTAGATGCATGCTGGATAGCGGTCGATGAGTGGAGTAATAGTAGTAGATGCGAAATTGTTTCGATCTACTTGTTTTGGACGTGATGCCTATATACATGATCATTGCCTAGATATACTCATAACTATGCTCAATTACATCAATTGCTCAGCGATGAATTTGTTCACCCACCGTAGAATACTTATGCTCTTGAGAGAAGCCACTAGTGAAACCAATGGCCCCCGGGTCTATTCTCATCATATCAATCTATATCACTTTATTTACTTGCTTTGTTTTACTTTGCCTTTTACTTTTTACTTTGCATATATCTATCAAAAATACCAAAAATATTATCTCTATCAGATCTCACTCTCGTAAGTGACCGTGAAGGGATTGACAACCCCTAAGCGTTGGTTTCGAGTTGCTATCGTTTTGTGTAGGTACGAGGGACTTGTGCGTGGTCTCCTACTGGATTGATACCTTGGTTCTCAAAAATTGAGGGAAATACTTACGCTACTTTACTGCATCATCCTCTCCTCTTCGGGGAAATCCAACGCAGTGCTCAAGAGGTAGCATGCGTCGTGTTCATCGGGAGACAACGGAACGCGTGGGAGCCAACCGGCTGGGTCGGAACGGAATGCGTGGTCGTGTTCATCGGGAGGGCTTGGACGGAACAGGCGAGGGAAGCGAGGCTGGCGTACCGCCTAACGGAGAAACAGACCTCCTACGTTCGAACGGGGTCCTGTTGATCGGGAGGGTGTGGCGTGCCGCAAAAGCGGAGGAAGCGGACCTCCCACGGTCGAAACGGGGTGGAGGGTGTGGCGTACCCCAAAGCAGACGAAATGGACTTGTGCTTTGGGCGCTTCTGGTGAAGCAGGGGTCCTGTTCATCGGGAGGGTGTGGCGTGCCGCAAAAGCAGGACTCCACGGGATATCGTTCATCTCCACCGTCGACCTCCTCCAGCCTCCACGGGCTACCGTCACGACCTCCTCCAGCCTCCACGGGCTCCCTATTCATCCAGCCTCCACCGCGTGCTACTCCACCGCTCTTGTTCAACCACCCTCCACCACCTACTATTCATCCAGCCCTCCACACCACGGGTCCTGTTCAACCACCCTCCACCGTCTCACCGTTAATCCAGCCCTCCACCACACCACGGGGTCTGTTCATCCGAGGCAACGCCACCGCCATCGCTCATCCAACCCCCCGCAACGCTCATCGTTTCATCCTATAGGCGGCATCGATCGGCTTCGATTAGCGGTAGCGATGAAGAATTGCTCGATCGGGTTGATTATGACCATCGATCGATCGCTCGGGTTGATAGCGCGTAGCCTGCGATTACAATCGCCGGGTTGATTAGAGCCCAACGCCTCGCTTCGGGTTCGTGTAGAGCCAACGCCACGCATTACGCACGCTGCGCGTACATGCACGAGAACGTCTGGCAACGCCGGCCTCCGACCTCCCACGGTAACCGGCAACTCCCCGAAATTTTCCTCTCCCTCGCTTCTACCACGGTTTTTTTCGTCATGGATGGCCCAAAGAATTTCATGCAGCTGCGTCTCCGCCCGCCAGACGAAAAGCCCATTTTACATCATGATTTTTTTGTCGAAGAAGTAGGAGCCCACCACATCTATGATGATACTGGTTTTGTCACAATTGTCGTCATAGAAGTGTCATATGTATGACAGAAAAAATTGTTCGCCCAAAATGTCACGGATGTGTCTTTTTTGTAGTGCAGCCGATGGCGGTCGAGTCCTCTTCATCGCAAGATCGACCCCAGCTACACCTACGGGTATCCGCCGAGCCATCCACAGCAATGAACCGACTTAGGCCAAAAGCATAATCTTGGGGAGTACGTATTTCCCAATCGACATTACATTTATGTTCATACACACTCATTACTAAATGTCGGTGCTCATACTTTTTCATTGTAATATCCATGCTAGTTTATTTTCTTTTTCCTGGTTTCTTCTTGTGTGTTTGTTAAACTTTAAGAAAACAACAAAAAAAATTAATGTAGCTTCTAGTTAGTTTACTTTTCCTGCTGTAGTAGTAATAATTAAAAAGAAACCCCAAAAATAGTTCATGTTCTTCTTTTGCTTGTTGGGAGCTTTCCTGTGTAAATAGTTTTATTTCTTTTCTTTTCTTTGGGGGTCGATAGGAGAAGACCATGATTAAATTGTTGAAGTGGCTTTTATATGCATTATTGTTGATTTAACCAAGAGCCCATATTGCTTTGTCTTCTCCTACTTATTGAATGCTCACAGATTCCAGCTTAGTCCAATGCACGTGCACTCTTATTATTATTCACATCGTTCGGTCGTGCAAGTGAAAGGCAATTATGATGATATATGATGGACTGATTTGAGATGGGAAAAGATGGTATGAACTCGACCTCTTTTGTTTTTGTAAATATGACGAGTTCATCGTTCTTGATTCAGCTTATTATGAATAAACATGTTTGCAATGACAATTAGAGATCATAGTTGCTCGTGCCATGCTTGATTAGCTATGAGTAATAATGGTTTACCTTGCGTGCCAACATGCTATTAAAATGGTTGTGATGTGGTATGATGGGGTGGTATCCTCCTTTGAATGATTTAAGTGACTTGACTTGGCACATGTTCACACATGTAGTTGAAACAAATCAACATAGCCTTCACGATATTTATGTTCATGGTGGATTATATCCTACTCATGCTTGCATCCAATGTTTATTAATTTTAGTGCATGTTCATGACTGTTGTCGCTCTCTAGTTGGTAGCTTCGCTGTCTTTTGCTATATTTCACTTGTAATATGATTGAATACTGCTTGTGCATCCAATCCCTTAAACCCCAAAGTTATTCCATATGAGTCCACTATACCTTCCTATATGCGGTATCTACCTGCCGTTCCAAATAAATTTGTATGTGTCAAACTCTAAACCTTCAAATAAACATTCTGTTTTGTATGCTCGAATAGCTCATGTATCAACTAGGGCTGCCCTTATCTTCCATGTTAGGTGGGCTATTCTCAAGAGGAGTGGACTCCGCTCCTCACTCACGAGAAAATGGCTGGTCACCGGGATGCCCAGTCCCATGCTTTATGCAAACTAAATCAAAATAATTGCAAACAAAACTCCCCTTGGGAACTGATGTTAGTTGGAGGCACTCGTTGTTTCGAGCAAGCCATGGATTTATGCTTGTTGGTGGAGGGGGAGTATAAACTTTACCATTCTGTTTGGGAACCGCCTATAATGTGTGTAGCATGGAAGATATCTCCATCTCTTAGTTGTTATGTTGACAATGAAAGTATGTCGCTCAAAATATTATTTATCTCTATTTCAAAACCGAGCTCTGGCACCTCTACAAATCTCGCTTCCCTACTGAAGGGCCTATCTATTTACTTTTATGTTGAGTCATCACCCTCTTATTAAAAAGCACTAGTTGAGAGGCCTTGGTCAATCATTGCATCCATTACTATTAATTTATATTGGGTATGACTATGATTGGATCTCTTTACCATGAATTACAATGTCTAGTCAGTCCTTGATCTTTAAAGGTGCTCTGCATTTATGTTTTGGCGGTCTCGTAAAGGGCTAGCGAGATACCATCTTGTTATATCATATTATGATTGTTTTGAGAAAGTGTTGTCATCGAGATTTATTATTATGACTAAGCTAGTTGATTATGCCATTGATATGAGTAAACATGAGACCTGAGAATTATTGCAAATGTGGTTAGTTATGATCTTTCTGAAAACTTGAATGCTGGCTTGACATATTTACAACAACAAGAGCAAAACAGAGTTTGTAAAAGTTTTTCTTTTCTCTTCGGTTTGTCAACTGAATTGCTTGAGGACAAGCAAGGGTTTAAGCTTGGGGAGTTGATACGTCTCCGTCAGATTCTACTTTTCCAAACACTTTTGCCCTTGTTTTGGACTCTAACTTGTATGATTTGAATGGAACTAACCCGGACCGACGCTGTTTTCACAGAATTGCCATGATGTTGTTTTATGTGCGAGAAAACAAAAGTTCTCGGAATGACCTGAAACTCCATGGAACATCTTAGAAAAAATAATAAAAATCCTTGCCAAAGATGAAGACCAGGGGCCCACACTGCCCACGAGGGTGGGGGCGCCCCTAGGGCGCGCCTCACCTCGTGGGCCCCTGGAGCTCCTCCCGACGCCAACTCCAACTCTATATATTTGCTTTCGGGAGAGAAAAATCAGAGAGAAGAAATCATCGCGTTTTACGATGCGGAGCCCGTAGCCAAGCCCTAAAACCTCTCGGGAGGGCTGATCTAGAGTCCGCTCGGGAGCTCAGGAGAGGGATTCGTCGCCGTCGTCATCATCAACCATCCTCCATCACCAATTTCATGATGCTCACCGTCGGCGTGAGTAATTCCTTCGTAGGGCTTCTTGGGCGGTGATGGGTTGGATGAGATCTATCATGTAATCGAGTTAGTTTTGTTAGGGTTTGATCCCTAGTATCCACTATGTTCGAGATTGATGTTGCTATGATTTTGCTATGCTTAATGCTTGTCACTAGGGCCCGAGTGCCATGATTTCAGATCTGAACCTATTATGTTTTCATGAATATATGTGTGTGTTCTTGATCCTATCTTGCAAGTCTATAGTCACCTATTATGTGTTATGATCCGACAACCCCGAAGTGACAATAATCGGGATACTTCTCGGTGATGACCATAGTTTGAGGAGTTCATGTATTCACTATGTGCTAATACTTTGTTAGGTTCTCTATTAAAGGAGGCCTAAATATCCCTTAGTTTCCATTAGGACCCCACTTGCCACGGGAGGGTAGGACAAAGATGTCATGCAAGTTCTTTTCCATAAGCATGTATGACTATATTGAATACATGCCTACTTACATTGATGAATTGGAGCTAGTTACGTGTCACCCTATGTTATGACTGTTACATGATGAACCGCATCCGGCATAATTATCCATCACCGATCCAATGCCTACGAGCTTTCCATATACTTTGGTTTACGCTTATTTACTTTCCGTTACTCTTGTACAATCATTACAAAACACCAAAAATATTACTTTTGCTTTCATTACTCTTTTGTTACCGTTACCATTACTATCATACTACTTTGCTACTAAATACCTTGCTGCAGATATTAAGTTATCCAGGTGTGGCTGAACTGACAACTCAATTGCTAATACTTGAGAATACTCTTTGGCTCCCCTTGTGTCGAATCAATAAATTTGGGTTGAATACTCTACCCTCGAAAGCTGTTGCGATCCCCTACACTTGTGGGTTATCAGGCCACGGACGGCGGAGGCAGGCTGCTCTGCCGGTGGTCGCTGGCTCTTCGGGGAAGATTCCAAATAGTGTCAGCCGGGAGGCACAAGACGGCCATCAAGCCATCCGGCGTAGATCGGACAGTACCAAAATAAAATAAAATTGTGTGACCCCAATTTAGTCTTCAGTCAACAGACGTGTGACCACTCTCGTACCTTGCTATTGATCTCTTAGGGTATTTCTTCAGATCAAAGAGATGCGTCATTCTTAACATTATGTGTTTTCTGCATCTTAAGCCACACCGTCTTCCGACTCACCACAGCTGCTCCAACAAGGGAAGTGTCGGTGTCAAAACCGGCGGATCTCGGGTAGGGGGTCTCGAACCGTGCGTCTAAGGCGGATGGTAATAGGAGGCAAGGGACACAATGTTTACCCATGTCCGGGCCCTCTCTATGGAGGTAATACCCTACTTCCTGCTTGATTGATCTTGATGAATATGAGTATTACAAGAGTTGATCTACCACGAGATCGTAGAGGCTAAACCCTAGAAGCTAGCCTATGGTATGATTGTTGTTGTCCTACGGACTAAACCCTCTGGTTTATATAGACACCGGAGGGGCTAGGGTTACACAGAGTCGGTTACAGCGAAGGAGATCTACATATCCGTATCACCAAGCTTGCCTTCCATGCCAAGAGAGTCCCATCCGGACACGGGATGAAGTCTTCAATCTTGTATCTTCATAGTCCAAACAGTCCAGCCAAAGGATATAGTCCGGCTGTCCGGATACCCCCTAATCCAGGACTCCCTTAGTAGCCCCTGAACCAGGCTTCAATGACGATGAGTCCGGCGCATGATTGTTTCGGCATTGCAAGGTGGGTTCCTCCTCCGAATACTCCATAGAAGATCTTGAACACAAGGATAGTGTCCAGCTCTGCAAAACAAGTTCCGCATACCATCATAGAGAGAATAATATTTCCACAAATCTAATCTGCTGACGTATTATAGCATGACATCACACCATGGCCCGGTCATTATTCTAACCGTTTTTCGCAACCAGCCGCCGCACATACCGCGAGGCAGTTTCCTAGGCACGTCTTGTCGAAGCAGAGATCATGTCCCCTTATCACGGGATTCTCATCAATACGGACGTGGGTAACCCAACCGTGCCATCAATTACGGCGCTTGGGGATCAAGCAAGTTTTACTAGGCAAGTGGGGGTGCATAGTTTCGTCCGCCTTTATAAAGGGGTAAGGACCTCACCTCTTTCACCCATGCCTTCTTCTCTCTCGCATATCCATTCTTGCTTTTCGAGCTCCAACGCCCAAGCTTGCACCTTTTCTCCTCAAACCGCGTCAATCATGTCCAGGCGGGAGGCAAGTGGATGAAATCCTCCGTCACGGAGGAGGACATCGAGAAGCTGCGGGAGGCGGATACTTGGTCAGCGGATATCGCGCACCGGCTGCCCGGCCAGGCGAATCGTTCCTACCCCGGAACCTTACGAGAGGGTAGTTTTCCTCACCCACTTCATCCGCGGACTGGGATTTCCTCTCCACCCATTCGTCCGTGGCCTCATGTTCTACTACGGGCTGGACTTCCATGACCTGGCCCCAAACTTCATCCTCAACATCTCGGCGTTTATCGTCAGGTGCGAAACCTTCCTCCTCATCCAGCCCCACTTGGCTGTGGGTGAAGAACTTCAATATCAAACCCGAGAAGGTTGTAGGCTGCCAGCAAGCGGAATGCGGCGGCGCCATGGTGGGCAAAATGCCCAATGTCACATGGCTCGAGGGCTCCTATGTGGAGACAATAAAGCGGTGGCAATCGGGGTGGTTCTACATCACCGAGCCGTGCGACACCAACTGGGTGGCGGCCCCCGAGTTCCAATCCAGAATCCCCATGCGGCTCACCTCCTGGAAAGAGAAGGGCCTGTCCTGGGGTAACCCGGTAGAGCTGATCGGACTCGAGACCTGCATCGGGGAACATGATGAGCAAGAAAATCAAGCTTGTCAACGTGGTCCAGGTCATGCTCTTCGCGGATCCTCCGTGTCAACAGCAGTATTCAATATGTGGGAGTTCGACCCGGTCGAGCACCGAACGCTGCAGGAGCTTTCGGCCTGACGACGCATAAGGGCGTCTGGAAGGTGTTGTTCAAGCGGCGAGGTACCTCCTCCCTTACCGAGGACCGTGGACTCAGTATAAGCGCCACGCCAATCCGGTAGGGTTTTTACACATCATAAGATGTTTAGTTTCCTCAGTTTGATCATATCACGAGGTCTAAGCCCTCATGCCTTTGACAGGACTGGGTGGAGACGGCCGAGTGGATTGACTACCCCGCCCCCCTGCCCGAAGATCCAGCAGACGCTCTCCTAACGGAGATGCTGACTCCGGCACCTTACGAGGTGCCCGCGAAGATGGCCAAGAAGAAGGCCACGGGAACCCGACAGGGTCTCCGGCGCAAGGTTGTGTTGGACTCATCATCCAAACACTCCGGCGCACTCCTCCCATGACAATGAGGAGGAAGAGGAGTTCTCCCCAAATGGGAGACAAGAAAAGGAAGGCCGCCCCAACCGGGAGGCGAAGGCTCAAGAAAGGAAGCACCCTCCTACCGGACAGCTCCACGACCGCCGCCCACGGCTGACGAGTGGTTGCCGAGGACAAGCCTGGCGAAGTCGTAAGTATCCGGATACCATAATAATTCTTGATATATATTATTGCACTGCTTCTCATCACGCCGAACATGATTATGCAGTCCGTCCCGAGCCCATATCGACGTATCTTCGTCCGATGGTTCTTTGGACCCGTCGGATATGAATAGTGATTCACTTCCGACCGCCTCCACCCCTCGCCCTACGGACAATGCCGAGGTGTTGTCTCCAAAGGCATCGAGCTAGGGGGAGGTAGTCTGGGCGCCTCAAGCGACACTCCGGGACCACAGGCGCCAAAGGGAGCAAGACTCCCATGGGCTCCGAGTTCGGCCTCAGTCGAACACCGCACGGAACCTCCAGTGGTTCCGGATTACATCGGCGACCCTCTGTGAAGAGGGGCAAGCTGCCCGTGCCGGTGACCTCTGTCCATCTAGAGGCACCGAACAACTTGCTGGAAGCGCTCCAAGGCGCTTCCATCGACGAAGAGCACCGCATTATCATGAGTGCGGTGATGGAGAAGGTTCAGTCCACCAAAAGCGGACTAACTGAAGCTTGCGCCAGCCTCCTAACAGGCTTTGAGGTAAGTAATTAAATTATAGGGAAATATCACCGCGCATGCGGTAGCCCCGATGCTACATTTGGCGTTCGCGTAAAAAAATCCGAATAGAGGATCGAATAATAGTCGCAGGAGTCTAATTATAGTATGTCTATGTGAATCTGCAGCCTTTCCTGTTGGCCGCTGCCGCACATACTGCGGTGGTCGCCGCACTACATCGGGACCTGGAGCGATCCAAGGAAGAGCTCGGCCTTGCCAAGAGGCAGCTCGAGGAGAACAAAGGTAAGCAATACCTTGTCAATATGAAATAAAAAGAAAGATTTGGTTGCAGGATAATAGGATCATCATGAATTTGTCCAGGGTCCACGACCGAAGTGGCGACCCTCAAGAAGGCGCTGTCCGAGGCTGAAAACAAAGCGGCCAAGGTGCGACCTTTGGCCGAGAAAGACACGAAGCCGGGTAGGTGAGGTACAGCAAGAGCTCGGTGCTCATCAAGAAGCATGAGTCCACGGAGCTTGACTCGACGACGCGAGAGTCCGAGCTTGCCCGGCCCTCGAAGTGCAAAATTCCAAGGCGAAGCCCATAAGGCCCTCCAGGAAGTTGAGGCGGTGAAGAAGATAGTGGCGGGTAAGGCATTCATTATGCAAAGTAGGTATGCGAAAGAAAATTTCCTTTTACTTACCCGAGTTCGGAGCTCTCCAGGAGCGTTCGCAGATCTGCCCGTGGTGTGTGCGGCGCGGAGTTTTACCGGGCCGAGGAGGAAGCTCGGCGGAGAAGTTGTTACGGTCTCGATTATCTTTGGGACCCGAACACCCGATGCCCGTGAGCAACCAGCTGAAGCAACTGGTCGAGCTCCACAAAGCGGCCGAACAGGCCATGAGTGGCCTTATAGTCCGGATGTGGCCTGGCGATCCCTGCCCAACAGCTACTTCGGCCTGTTGAGGCGGCTTGTAGATGCCTGCCCACGGATGGAATTCATCAAGCGGTCCATCTGCATCGAAGGTGCACGCAGCGCTCTTGCCCGTGCAAAGGTGCACTGGGTGAAGATGGACGCCGAGAAGCTGGTGAAGGAGGGGCCACCGCAGGGCAAGGAGCATCCCCACCCCGAAATGTATTATGAAAGTGTCCTGAAGGGTGCTCGTCTCGTGGCGGACGAGTGTACCAAAGATGTAATCTTGGAATGAACTTGCTCATGTGATCCTTGTGTTTATGAAAACTAGTTCATGTTCATTATGCAACGCTTTTGTATTTAAAATATTACCTTTCGTGCGGCCGTTTATAAATTACGAGAGTTGCTAGTAAATGAAACGCCCCCATGCAACTAGTGCTTTGGGGTGTTAGGGATAAATCTAAGCACTCTTTTTCCCATTCTTGGGTCCTTGAGGGAGGTGTTCAGCATAGCGAATCAGGCAATCGGACTATAATGCTTTATCGCTCTCACTTAGCCATAGAAGTCTACAATTTTAAATTTTGGTGAAGCCTAGTCTTCGAAAGCGAATTTGAGGCGCTATACTGCGCTGAGCGGACAAAGGCGGCTCCTCGCCCAGCGGAAAAAGTCTTTAGGGACTTGAGACCTCTCGAACAGCGACCAGCTCTCGCCTCATCATAATGATCAGTTTTAGCTTTCTCATTGAGGTGCTTGGCGGAAGAACGGGGCACAATGTCGCGATAGTTCTCCAGTGCTACCTTAGCCGATATATAGCGGAGCGTAAGGTACCAAAACATGGGAGCTGGGCAAACCCAACTATTAACCCAAGACATGATTCGGAGCTGATGCATATAATGCTATAAGTTAAAGGTGCCGCCTTTATCGAAAGTGTTAGGACTTCTCACGCGAATTATGGGGTATCTGAGGAGCCCACAGGTATTTTCCATACCACGATGTCTGGTCTTGATTGTCATAAATAAGCATATATATGAAAGAATATAGAATGCAATAATAGACTAGTACTATGCATTGTTTATTTAAGAGATGTGTTAAAGCATAATGATACAAATGGTGCGGTAAGCAAACAATAGGACTATTTGACATGTCCCATCCAAGGGCAAGATGCGGACTGGTATCTTAAAACAGGTATTTAGCTCGTTATCAGAGACCACCTGGGGATTCCGTTTGTATGACGTAGCTTCCTGCCTCCTTGGGTGTTGTATCATGTGTCCGCCTACCGTACTGCCGGACAAGGCTTTCAGAAGTAGAGTCCTGAAAGAGAGAGAGGGATGAAGGTAGTAAGCCCCTAGTGCGGTTAAACCACATTGTGGGACGTGCCGTGATCATGCCTGCGCCTACACACATGGTATTTTCAATGCGTAATTATGCACACGTGGGACGGACTTTGCCGTTGTACTAAGACTAGGGCGGGGGCCGAATTGCTAGGCGAGCTCTGAGCGTGCGGCGATCTGTTGCAGGTTATTCGGGGCCGCAGCGGTGTCCGGGGCACGATAGCCGAACTGGTGGATTGCCTCAAAAGGCTGCTTTGTGCTATACCTTTCACGAGGGCCGCGATGTGCTCCTTCGTGCGGAGTGAGCGTTCTGTGTTTCCATTGGTATGATGACCCCCTAGGTCCTGGCATCTTGAGCTTGAGGTATGCGTGTCACGGTACCGCATTGAATCTTACAAATGCGGTGCGCCCGGCGATGCGTGATAGCCGCTGCGGAGCAGGGCGTTATCGAAGATTAACTCCTCGCCGGAAGTTATCCGGAGATCCGAAGACCACTTCGGTGTGATTGAGCCCGTACAATGGGCCTCTACACCTGGAATAACGCCTTTAAAGGTCATTTTGGTGGGTTTGATCATCGAGGGGTCTATACCCATTTTGTGCACTGTATCCTGGTAAAGCAGGTTCAGGCTGCTGTCGCCGTCCATAAGGACTCGGTGAGGTGATATCCGGTCAATGATTGGGTCTAGGACCAATGCGGCAGATCCGCCGTGGCCGGATACTCGTGGGGTGGTCCCTACGATCAAATGTGATCGGAGAAGAGGACCATGGGTTTAACTTTAGGGCGACGGACTCCATCAGCGTATCACGTCCCTTAGTGCTGCGCTCCGTTCCCTTTTGGGGATGTGGATTGCGTATATATCATGTTTCTTGTCCTCACTTGTGGGGGAACGTCTTCTGTCTGCCGTGTTCGGTGGCGGGAGCTCCTCCTGCGTCATCGCTATGCAGCCCCTTGTCCTTGTCTTCGGCATTTATCTTGCCAGCCTGCTTGAACAACCAGCATTCTCTGTTGGTGTGATTGGCTAGCTTATCGGGTGTCGGGGAGGCTGATCGGACCCACGAACACCTATGGGACCGGCGGGCCGAGTCCCTTTCGGTTCGGTGGGGGGCGGAGATCGCACGAAGAGCAGATCGAGGCGAAGCACCCGAGCAGTTTACCCAGCTTCGGAGCTCTCCGGAGAGATAATACTCCTACTGCTGCTTGTCTGATTGTATTGTGTTCTTGCTAAGGAGCTTTGAGAGCTACAAAACCTAGCCTGAGTGTATGTGTGTTCTCACGGTTTGAATGAACTGAACCTCGAACCCTTGAACCCGCTCTCGTTGCACATGGGCCTCCTTTTATATGCTCAAGGGGTCACCGGCAGGTGTCAACATAGGCAAGGGTAAAAGTGGAAAAGAAACTTGTGGTTGGTACAGCTACTTATACGATTGCATCATACCTAACCACGGCGGCGGGGACAAAGGCAATAAATGCGTCTAAGTCACCCAAAGCAGTGCATAAAGTGGCCGTCACGGCGCCACCGCTTTGCCATGATGGCTATCTTGTCGGCACCGCTTACCACCGCGCACCCCTGGCTGCCTGACCTCTCGCCACGTCTTTGGAAGGGTCGAGGCGACACGTTGTTGGGCGAAATTTGAGAAGCGGAGGAAACGAGGTGGATGCCTGCCGCGGCAAGTGCCTTGCCGCGGTCGTTGTCTTGTCGCGCCTGGAAGCTTGTCGCTCACCGGGCCTTCCCGGCAAGCTCCTCTTGCCGGGGCCTTGTCTTCTAAGTGCCTTGGTTGGCCTTCCCGGCAAGCTCCTCTTGCCGGGGCCTTGATCTGCCTTCCCGGCAAGCTCCTCTTGCCGGGGGCTTAAATACTTTGCTCTTGAATGGCTCCAAAGGAGCCACGGAGGATCTTGGCGATCACCTGGCAAGCCTTGCCACGGGGTGCTACAACTGCCCGTGCACGAGTTCGGGATACTAGGGTACCCCTACTCTAGTACACCGACAGGAGCCCCCGGGCCTGGGCCACACACGGTGCCGAGCGCTGTTGGGCCAGGCCCAAAGCAGGCTGCAGGCACACGCGGCCTGGATTACACCATAACTCACCCCGGACCCACCACGTCCTCCACGAACGGCATGCGTCGAACGCGGCGTCGTGGGAGAGATCGTGGGCGAGATCGTGGGGGGAATTTCTTTATTTGGAAGGGCGAAACGTCCGCCCCCTCCCTCTTTATAAGAAGAGGAAACAGGGGCATTCCGCTCACCTCGCCATTTGCTGTTCGATCTCGAAAACCACCATTGCTCCCCCCTGCTTCCCAAGCCAGAAGAGAGCAGCGCTCCGCCCCTCGTCGCCACCGTCACCACCAACGCCGCTGACCTCCCTCACCGCCTCCGTCATGGCCCCGAAAGCCACAAAGGTTGTCAAGTCGGCCGAGGCGCAGCGGCTTGCGGCGCTGCGCAAGGAGCGGGCCACTTTTCCCCCTATTTCGCCCGCGAAGGAGCTGAGGAAAACTTCTACCTTTTACGGTCGGCCGGAGACAGGCGCATCCAGCGCACCAAGGTACTCCCGCCGCGCCGCCGCTGAATTGGCCCCAAGTGGGTATCCTTTCTTCGCTCTGTTCTTCTATTGCGGGCTCTGCCCGCCTTCTCAGTTCTTCTGCGATATTATGAACACATACGGCCTCCGCCTCCTTGACTTCACCCCCAACGCCCGTTCTCACCATGGCGGTTTTCGCACACCTCTACGAAAACTTTGTGAGTCCATCCCAACGTTGCCCTCTTCCGCCACTTCTTCATGCCCCGAGTCGAGAGAGAGAGCCCTTATCCGGCGGGATCGCTGGATCTCGAGGACCGGCAAGAAGGAGGCGTGTCTGGAAGGAGAGCTCCGCGGCAAATGGGGCCAGTGGAGAGCCGATTGGTGTTGGATCGTCGAGGAGCGCGGCCGTTCACCGCCTGCGACAAGCCCGGTGGTATGCGGCAGCGATTGGAGCAGCGTGGCCGGAGGATGATAGGCTAAAGATCGCCACCTCCGGATCCTGCGCCTCGGACTTGCCGGACTCACCGTGAAATTTGTCGAGCGGATTTTCTTCGTCGCCGCGCCGCCCCTTGCGGAGAGGAGGAGACCTGCACAGGAAGTTCGAGCGGCGGACATCATGAGGCTGCGCCCGGGCCTCAGCTGGAATTTCACCCGTCTTGGAGTCGGCAGCGATGCTTGAGGAGCTGTTCAAGTGGGATCCTCGTGCATCCGGAAGTGTTCCAGCTGCCGAGGGAGTTGTTCCTTTGTGCAACAACTCTTCGCTTGACGCATCCAGCGCAATGATGCCCGGTTGTCGACTCGCATGGGATTGTGCCCACGGCAAAACTGCGAGATGTCGTCGTGCGGGAGTTCTTCGACAGCTTGGAAGAAGTGCCCGATCTGCGCCGGCGAGCGAAGAGGCTCACCATGGCACCACCGACGCATTTAGATGAAACGCATTGCCACGAGGGTTGGAGGAGGCGGCAGAGCGCTGCATACCGTGGCGGAGTCGGGTTCACCGAGGAGGAGGCGGAGGCAGCGGCGGCAAGCCTCGCCGGCGTGGAGAAGTTTGGCGGCGAGGAAGAGCTGCCGGTGAGGAAACACGCCCGATCTTCAAGCCGAGCCGAGCGAGCCAGCCGAGGGCGCTGGGCGAAAGCAGCGAGACCGACCCCTCCACTCTTGCACCTTCCGGTAGTTAAGCCATAGCCAGAGCCTCGATTCCGCCAAGAAGGCGTCTCCGCAGGGCGAGGACGCGCGGAAGCGTCGGAGCGAGGCAGCAGCCGCCAGCGCCCAGCAGCGGCGAACTCCACCGCGCGACAAGCACGGTTGCAGCGGGAGCACCTCACGCTGCTGCAGCAACGGAGCCAGAGGCCCTCCGGACCACCGCTTACACTTCCATGGCGTCAAGGATCCTACTCCTCGCCCGTCGTGGGCGGGCAGACTTTCGACTTCTCGCGCTCAGCTCCGGCGAGGAGGAAGAGGAGTAAGAATCTTAGCTATGTTTAAATTCCTTCAATTCTTGCGGCTGTGTCTTGTATCGACTTGCTTCGTTACGAACCCTTTCCTTTTTCGGAGACCTGGCCCGAAGGCGTCGAAAGGGCCAAGACTCGGTGGTAGTCATCGAGGATGATCCGTCGTGACCATGGAAGGATGCTTGAGACCACCTTGCGGACCGGCAACCTTTCCTCGAGCAGCCCCTCAAAGACAGCCCCCCAGCTGCGTAAGTGTTGGGTTTACTTTTCTTTGATAAGCGTGCTTGGGTGCTTCTTCTTTCTTGATATCTATCTGGCGACTTGTGTAGGAGCAGAGCAGCCTCACCAAGAAGGGCCAGGAAGCCGCTCCCCGACAAGCCTTCGCTTCAACTACTCGCTAAGGGTGGATTCCCCGACAAAGGGAGACATCTCCGGCGAGGGACCGCTCTCAAACAAGGGTATTTGTCGATCCCAACCGCAGTATTTTTCTTGTCTGAAAATTTCCCTTGGCTTCTTCGATCTTCTTTTTGAATACTTGCTTGACTCTTGTTCCTTCTTCCGGTCGCCAGGTCATACGCTTACGGAGCCAATGGAGACCGAAGTCGCTGGAGAAGGCAGGCGTTGATGAATCCGCCCGGCGGAGAGCGCCGAGGCTGCTGCTGCAGAAGCTAGCGAGGGTGCAGCGATCGCTCTGATGGCCACAGGTCGCAGGAGCGGCAGGCGCTACCGACCGCTGATCCCTCCGCCACTACACAGTCCGGGCTCGAGGAGCCCGACCCGGCGCGCTTATCGAAGGCGGCGGCGTCTTCATCAAACTCCCCGGGCTTGAGGCTCCAGTGGCTGGTTGAAGAAACCTTGACGAAGAGCTGCTCGCCTCCGCCGGGCTGATCTTTGGTTGACGCGCCGAGCAGCAAAGCAGCGATGGCGAAGCTCGAGGAGGAGCAGCTACTGCAGAAAGCCGCCGTCATTTTTCACTGCTACCGCAAGCCAAGCTGGCCTCCCGAGAAGCGCTTTGTCGTGCGGGCGTGGACATAGAGAAGCGGAGGAGCTCGGAGCATAAATCAGGAGGCTCTCCGGGCCTTGGCAGAGGAGCGGGAGCGGTTCGCCGAGGCGCAAAGCCTTCATCCTTGAGAAAATTTGAAGCGGAAGAAGCAACAAAGGCTTGCTTGAGAAGCTATCCAGCGAAGAAGGCGAAAGCTGGTAGTGTTGCGGAAGGTCAATCTCGATAGCCACGAGGAGGAGCTTGCGGCGAGCAATCATTTGGCGATTCCCTCAAGGAAGCAAAGGATGCCGCCTTGTTGCCGAGGCCGCCAAGAAGGAGTTGGCGGCGAGTGGCGCGGTTGGAGGCCAATCGTGAAGAGCGGCGAGGAGCTTGCTGCACTTAAGCATGGCGCGAGAAGGGCGCCTACACTCTTGGCGAAGCTGCAGGGCCGTCTCGCCGAGAGAACAAGGAACTCAGCGCGTCAAGGACTCCAGCAGCGGATCTCGAGCTGAAGTGACCACCTGACCAAGGCTGGGCGAGGCCGGGGAGGAGATCAAGGCCGACGGTGGCGATAGCGAAGTCTTTGCCGTTACCCAAAATACCTTGAGGATAACATGAACCTTTGGACCGAGGGTCTCGTGGACACTGCCGCCGCCATCGATAGGGAGGCGACGGAGCTGGGGATGGAGGATCTTGGATACTCCTCCGACGAGCATCTCAACCTAAGCGCCAAGCTCAGCTTATTCTTCAAGGGCGTGGTGGCGGCTCTCCGGCGACTCGGGTAGCGATCCCAGCGGTGGCCGAGGAGTCGCGCCCGAGATCTGTGAGAGCTCTCCAAAAGGTGCTGATGAAGGTGGCCTTCCACAATCCAGGCCTCAACCTCACCAACGTCCTCAAGTCCTTGCCGCCGGATGCTGATGTAGAGGCGCTCAAGACATTTGTCGCTCCCATCGTGGACAGGGTGAGCGGGATCAAGAGGGTTGAAGGCGGCCAGGTGTAGATTAGGCCGCCCATTTTATCTTTTCCTTGTCGGCTGCTAGTCATGTTAGGAGAACAATCTATTAGAGCTGCGACAAGCTATTTTGTAATATAACTCTATCTTGGCAGTGATCGCTATGTTATTTCCTTTACTTGATTCCTTCCTTTGTATGTTTTTGCCCTACGCTTTTACGGAACTACTTGGCCGTATGAGGCACCTTAACCTTGTGCCGAGTCTTGAGACGTCGGCTAACTGGCGGTGCCGCCTCCGACAACAACCTTATGCATAACTAATCGCAGCTCACTTAAATTGTTGAGCGGACTCGAAACAAAGCAAAGGCGCCAATTAGCTACGAGTTGGTTGCTTTCTGCACAGGAGTTTTCCATACAAAGTGTGGTCGATTCGAGGAAAATAACTTAAAAATTTTAAAACTGATTGCTCAAACTTTGGCAACTTAGCTTTTCTGTCTTTTCCTTCCCGGTAAGAAGGCTTGACCTCCTCGAGCGGCGCTTGGTCCACACCGTTATCTTCTCCTCCCGGCAAACTTGTGTGCGAGGGATCCTTCCTTTCTTCGAGAAAGAGAAAGAAGAGAAAATAAAGATATGAAGCCTCATGGCTCGTTAGTGCTTCTTGGGAGTGAGTGCTGCACAAAGTGTCGAGATAATACATGCAATATAATGAGTAGAAAGCATGAAATTGACAAGATGTGCGGAACACATGAGCTTTACTTATGGGCGGGTCTGCGCCCGGCTTTGTACAAAGGATTACATGCAACATCGGCAAGACTTGTACAAAAAGGTGGTTGCCGGAACAGGTTCCGGCAATCAACCGGCGTCCCACGGGTAAAACTTACGAAGATGTTCAATGTTCAGGAGTTGCTCACCGGAACGCCATCTTGGTCTCAATGGCGGACAGCGCCAGGCCTAGTGACTCATTTCACCCGGTAAGGTCCTTCCCACTTCGGCGTCAACTTGTTGGAATTCTTGGCGGACTGAACACGCCGAAGAACAAGGTCGCCTTCCTCGAGACTTCTGGCATTAACTTTGCGGCTATGGTAGCGGCGCAAAGCTTCTTTGTATCGAGCAGCTCGTACAGCAGCCTGAAGACGGTCTTCCTCAAGGAGCAGCGCATCATCTTGTCGCAGCTGCTCTTGCTCGAGCTCATCATAAGCGAGCACTCGAGGCGACCCGTATACGAGTTCCGTGGGGAGAACTGCCTCCGCTCCATAGACTAGAGCGAAAGGTGTCTGGCCAGTGGCTCGATTTGGCGTCGCCTGATCGACCAAAGAACCACCGGCAGCTCCTCAATCGATTTCTTCGCACTTGTGCAGCTACTCGCCGAAGTCCTGGTCTTGAGTCGCTGCACTTCAAAGATTCGCCTCTCTCCGCTTGACCGTTGCTTCTCGGATGAGCAAGCGAAGCGAAGCAGAACCTTGGCGCCAAGATCTTGGGCGTCTTTGCATGAAGGTGCGGCTCGTAGAATTGGGTGCCGTTGTCGGTGATGATCTGTTAGAGATCCCGGCGGCAAACAATCGACCGAAGAACTTGATTCTTGTTGTCTTGTCACCTTCCTCATCGCTTCCACTTCCGGCCACTTTGTGAACTTGTCGATTGCAACATACAAGTACTCAAAGCCCCGACAGCTTCGGGGAAGGGGCCGAGGATGTCGAGCCCCTGCACCGAAAACGGCTGTGATAAAGGGATCGTCTCGGAGAGCTTGAGCTGGCTGATGTATCTGCTTGGAATGGAACAGCACGCTTCACACTTGGTTACTTGTGCGGTTGCATCACGGAGGGCTGTCGGCCAAAAGAAACCTTCTTAACGCTTTCTTAGGCAAGTTCTCTTCGCCAATGTGGTGACCACATATGCCTCCGTGTATCTTCGCCAAGCGGCTTCTGTCCATCTTCCCGGTGAATACACTTCAATTTCACACCGTTGAGTCTTCTTACATGCAGGTGTCTTTGTCGACAAACTGGTACATACTTGACTGCCGGGCTACTCTTTCCGCTTCTTCTTGCTCTTGGGAAGTTCTCCGTCATGCGAAGGAAATGGACAATCTCTGCGCCCATGCTGGAGCTTGCGGCTCGACAACAAGGACTAAAGGCACACTGCTTTCTTGCGGAACATCCGCTTCTACGGCAGAACCTGCGGCTCAGCCGAGCTTGATGTTCCCGGCAAGCTTGCCGGAGAAAACTTGTCGAGGAGCATTTGCTTCAACGGAACAAACCCTAGGGCTTGTCGGAGCAGCATCGCTCCTCGGCACTCTTGGCGTTGATCCGGGGACCTTCTTGGCGGCGGACTCGGGGAGCTCGGCCGGAAGATAGTCGCCCCGTAAATCAACTTCCTCTTCTTGCTCTGCCCAGTTGATGGTGCTACAGTTGGTTGAGTCACTTGAGCACAAAGTTCTGGTTCCACGGTAACTTAAGTGCAGCGCACTTGACCGAAGAGCCATCGGCGATATCATTTTGAGCTCTTGGAACATGTTCCATTTGTAGGCCGTCAAAGTGTTCTTCTAGCTTCCTCACTTCATCAACATAAGCTTCCATCAACGGGCTCTGATAACTCTTGTTTACTTGACGGATGACAAGCCGTGAATCACCCCTGACAATGAGCTTCTTGATCCCAAGGTCTACTGCGATCCTGAGACCGGCAAGCAAACCTTCATATTCTGCAGTATTGTTTGTTGCTTGCTCCTTGGGAAAGTGCATCTGGACCACGTACTTGAGGTGCTCTCCGGTGGGTGCGACAAGCAAAGACGCCCGCACCGGCGCCTTATGTAGCGAGAAGGCACCATCAAAGTACATTAGCCACTCTCTGCTGCTTCCTTGATGGGGATGCTGCGTCTCGAATTTCTTCATCTTGTGTTGACGTCCATTCTGCTATGAACTCCGCCAATGCTCGCTTTGGATAGTTGAAGCGCTTTCAAACTTGAGGCCAAAGCTTGATAGTTCCAAAGTGCCCATTCGACAATCACCTTGTTGCTTACGGATTTTGCAATATCCTCTTCAGCCGGAAAGCGTAGTGACGATGTGATCTCGTGTGCTTGGAAGTAATGGCGCAGCTTTCTCGAGGCCATAAGAAGGCGAAAAGCAATTCTGCACACCGTAGTACCTTGACCTAGCCCCCGCAAGAGGGAACCGACAAAGTAAATGGCTGGGTGCTTTGCACCATTTTCTTACGCACATTCTCACATTCTGCGTAGATCCATCTTTTCGGGACCAGAGCTTGTCGGTGAAGTGCCTTGCTTGTCGCTGATGCATCTGCCTTGCTTGCCGGCTCATCTTCCGCCTCCCTCTCCGCCACTAACGCAACACTAACCACTTGATTGGTTGCCGCTATATATAGCAACAACTTC
Organism: Aegilops bicornis; assembly: GCA_021605145.1. Taxonomy (NCBI): domain Eukaryota; kingdom Viridiplantae; phylum Streptophyta; class Magnoliopsida; order Poales; family Poaceae; genus Aegilops; species Aegilops bicornis. Next base: position 526,939 of record JAHIAL010000121.1, on the reverse strand, counting down.
TCTTGTGGCCTAGGTGCGACAAGTGTTGGAGTGGAGGACAGGTATCTCTTTAAGTCTTGCAGCGCAGCCTCCGCTTCAGGAGTCCATTTCATTGGACCTGCCTTTTTTAAAATTTGAAAATGGCGAGCGCTCAGCAGAACCTAGAGATAAACCTCTTTGAGAGCAGCTACGCAACCGGCAAGTCTTCGTGACATCCTTGACGCGCTTTGGTGCTTCAATCTGCTTAATGGCCTTGATCTTGTCGGGATTGGCTTCAATTCCCCGCTGAGACACGAAGAACCCGAGAAGCTTGCCGGAGGGGACTCCAAACAGGCACTTCTCGGGGTTAAGCTTGAGGTTGATCTTGCGCAGATTTGCAAAAGTTTCATCTAACTCTTGAATCAGAGTAGCTTTGTCCTTGCTCTTGACCACTATGTCATCCATGTAAGCTTCTACATTTACGTGCATTTGTGGCTCAAAAGCTTCATGGACTACTCTTGCAAATGTTGAACCAGCATTCTTTAATCCGAAGGCATCCGTATAAAACAGTATGTGCCACATGGAGTGATGAATGCGGTTTTCTCCTCATCCTCTTCGCCATGAAGATCGATGATATCTCGAGTATGCATCAAGAAATGAAAGCAAATCACATCCGGCTGTGGAGTCAACAATCTGGTCAATGCGGCGGCAAGGGAAATGGGTCTTTGGGACAAGCTTTATTAACATCGGTAAAATCGATACAAAGCCTCCATTTCCCGTTTGCTTTGCGCGACATACTGAGATTGCCCAACCACGTGGGATGGAGCACTCCTCGACAAGGCCTGCTGCTTCCAACTTCTTGATTTCTTCTGCGATGAATTCTTGGCGCCCAACGCTTGCTTCGACTTTACGCTGACGGGTCGCGCATGAGGACGTATAGCTAGGTGGTGCTCAATTACTCACAGGAACACCGGGGATGTCGACGGTTGCCATGCAAACACGTCGACATTCGCCCTTGAGGAAAGCAACAGCAGCCGCTTTCCTATTTAGGGTCAAGCGTGGCAATCGATGGTGAAGGTACCACCGCCGCGTCCTCCTTGGCGGACACCTTCTTGGTAGCTGGTGGAGCTGCCATCGTCTTCTTCTTGCACTTGCGGTGGAGCTCGATGGTGCGTCCTCGCGTCGGTAGTGCGGCACTCCGAAGAGGTGCGCTTGCGGAGTGGGCATCAGAACTCTTGCCGGACTTGGACTTCTTCTTCCCCGGGAGCTTGGTAGCAAGTGTTTTGCGATCTCGCCGCAGCTGCTTCTTCCGGTAGATCTTGTCGGTATGAGATAAGAGCATCCTTCTTGTCGCCAGTGACGGAGATGATGCTTATCGGCCCGGCATCTTTTAGCAAGTTGTATGCATAGTGAGAGGCCGCCATGAATTTGGCGAGTCTTTGACGGGCCGAGTATTCCATTGTAAGGCAATGGAAAATCGGCAACGTCAAAGGTGACCCTCTCGATCACGAAGTTCAACTTCGCCGCCAAATGTTACCGTAACGTGATCTTCCCCTTGACTTGCTCCTTCCCGGATTGATTCCTTGGAATGTGCCGGTTTCTTCGAGCTTCATTTGTCGAGGATCTGGAGTTTCGAGTACCACCGGAGGAGATCAGATTTAAGCCCCACCGGCCAACTAGCATCTTAGTGACTTTGAGGTTGCGGATAGTTCGTGAAACCAACATCGGCAAGCACCCGCAGCGATTATGCTATCGTGGTGGTCCTCAATGTCAAAAGGCGATAGGCGTCTTTGGACCATTTCGAGAGGTTTGCGTGACTTCGATGGATGGTTCTCGCTGCATTGACTTCCCGCATCCACTTGCTTGAGCTGGCGGTGGGAAGTATGCAGAGAGGCACCGCCGTCAACGCACAAGACCTCTATGGCTTTTCCGGAACTCCCGCTCATCGGCTTCGTCATCATCCATGTCTTCGTCATTTGCTGTCGTCTTTCGTCCTTGTCGCGGCAGCGGGAGGTCTGTCTCCTTGCCGCCGCTTGGCCTTGCCACAAGGCGTCCTCCCCGGCAGGCGCTTCTTGCCAGCTCCTCCAAAGCACCTTCATGGGCCTTCTCCTTGTCGGCGCTTGCTTTCGCATTTCACGCCGCTGCTCGACAAGCTGCTCGACCTTCTTGCAGCTCTAGAGGTCATGGCCCTTGGTGCGGTGGATCTTGTAGTACTGTTTGTTGGAGCTGTCCTGCTTGTCGGCGACCGCCACAGCCTGGTTGTTGGTGCCCGCGGCAACCTCCTTGCCAGAGCTACCAACTTTGGCTTTACTGGCAGCACCTCCATTGCCGGACTGCTTGACAACTAGTATATCTTTGCCCTTCTTCTTTCTGTTGTTTCGCCGCCGGCTTTTCTTTGCCGGGGCAGCTTCCTCACTATCAGACTCTCCTGCTCCTACATTCTCCCCGGGGAGTCTCCTCCCCTCCTCAGCGCGTGCACACTTGTCGGCCAGAGCATATAGCTCACTGACGTCCTTGATCTTGCACATCGCCATTTCCTCTCATCCTGCGGTTCCAAGACGTTACGATGGAACGCGCTTATTACATGACAGGGTGGACATCCGGGATGTTGTAGTGTACACGGCTGAATCTTCACGAATGTACTTGCGCGGGGCTCTCCTTCCTACAGGCAGCAGATGAAGGTCGCTCTCTTGGCCATGGGGTTTGTGGCCGCTGTGAAGGCACCGACAAACTAATGGCATGATTCTGCCCAAGAGGATATGGAGTTGTCCGGCAAGTGCATGAGCCAGGATCTGACGTTGGGCTTGAGTACCGGTGAGGAAGTAGTTGGCGAGGATCTTGTCGTCGCGTCCCCCGGCAGCCTGCACCGCAATGGTGTAGATGCTGAGGAACTCTGACGGATGCGTCTTGCCGTCGTACTTCTCTGGCACATCAGGCTTGAAATTTTTCTTGTCGGGCCACTGGACTTGCCGCAGCTCACGGGTGAACGCAGGGCAACCCCATCACAGACGGTAAGTCGCCTGTTCTTCGGGCGCATGCATGTCGACAGAGGGCCCGCGCTACCTGGTCTGATTGACGGCGGCGCTTCTCTTCGACGCTCGATGCGAGTTCGAGCGTCTTCTTGTTGTCGCTCATGAAGAACTTGGCGCTGATCGCGGCGAGCTCGTGGATCCGACGATGCGGTGGAGTCGCTGTCGAGGTGGATCCGGCGAGTCAGCAATCTTGGCCTTCGGGGTGGAGAGTGCATGGTGGTTGCACCTCCACGGGTTTAAATCTACCACCAGCTCGTGCAGGAGTCTTGCCGCGCGGCGTATGTGCTCGGCTTGCCGTGGAGGTGCCGCCGTTGGCGAAGGCGATGAGACTACGGATGGTGGCCCTCCATTCGTCGATCTTGTCTGACGTCGGAGGGTAATCTAGGAGCAGCTAAGCTCGCGCCAAAGCTTCTGCTCGAGTGGTGGGCGGCAGTGGCGAACGGTGCGAGGAGCGGGATATGCTCGGACTTCTATCTATGTTAGAAGGAGCAGTCCCCCGTCCGGGCGACCGTGCCTCGCTCGCGCCAGCATGTCGACGTGCATGCTGGTCTTCAGCACTGCGAGATCCACCAGCTCGGCCTTGGTCCAACGAGCGTATGGTATTGTGAATACCATGACGCTGTCGGTCCCGCGGCTCCTGGGATGGACGCGGTGAATGTCTGGACGCCGAGGTCTGCGCGGCCTTGTCCTTGGACTTGGCAGCGTCGTGGGCTCCCTCGTCCACGTCCGTTCTTCCGCCGGTGTCTACCCCACCACTCGTTTGCTCGGTGGTGAGTGGGTTCGACGCGGACGGATCGGGCCGGCCAAGCCTTCTTCTTCGGTGGCATGTCGATGAAGATGATGAAGATGCGGCTCGTGTGAACGCGGATCAGGTTCACACAGCCTCGACGCCTTACAGCGCGCCAAAGATGTCGGGGAGGCTGATCGGACCCACGAACACCTATGGGACGGCGGGCCGAGTCCCTTTCGGTTTGGTGGGGGCGGAGATCGACGAAGAGCAGATCGAGGCGAAGCACCCGAGCAGTTTACCCAATGGAGCTCTCCGGAGAGATAATACTCCTACTGCTGCTTGTTTGATTGTATTGTGTTCTTGCTAAGGAGCTTTGACAGCTACAAAACCTAGCCTGAGTGTATGCGTGTTCTCTGGTTTCGAATGAACTAAACTTCGAACCCCCTCTCCCTCGAACCCCCCTCTACGTTGCACATGGGCCTCCTTTTATATGCTCAAGGGGTCACCGACAGGTGGCAACATAGGCCGGGGTAAAAGTGGAAAAGAACTTGTGGTTGGTACAGCTACCTGTACGATTGCATCATACCTAACCCTAACGGGGGGACAAAGGCAATAAATGCCCGCCTAAGTCACCCAAACGATTGCATAAAGTGGCCGCCACGGCGCCACCGCTGCCACGATGGCTATCTTGTCAAGACCGCTTACCACCGCGCACCGGCTGCACACGACCTCTCGCCACGTCTTTGGAAGGGTCCCAGGCGACACGTTGTTGGATGAGTGGAGCGGAGGAAACGAGGTGGATGCCTGCCGCGGCAAGTGCCTTTACCCTTGATGCGTTGTCTTGTCGCTACCGGAAGCTTGTCGCTCATCGGGCCTTCGGCAAGCTCCTCTTGCCGGGCCTTTGTCTTCTAAGTGCCTTGGTTGGCCTTCCCAAAGAAGCTCCTCTTGCCGGGCCTTGATCTGTCTTCCCGGCAAGCTCCTCTTGCCGAGGGCTTGAATACTTTGCTCTTGAATGGCTTCAAAGGAGCCACGGAGGATCTTGACGATCACCTGGCAAGCCTTGCCGCGGGGTGCTACAACTGCCCGTGCACGAGTTCGGGATACTAGGGTACCCCTACTCTAGTACACCGACATCGGGGGTGCCGTGTATTTGACACGAGCGATCGAGTATGCGGTCCAAACTGGACGGGCCCAGAGTACTTCTTTTGAATGGCTTTTTCCACTGACCGGATTTAGAGCCTCTGAATCCGGCATTGACTGTCGTGCCCTCGGCGTTATCACCATTTCTGCGGCGCTTGTGTTTGCTGCGACGTGACCTGTCGTTGCTGTCCTTGGTATCCGAAGTGCCAAGGTTCGTTGATATGTTATTGCTACGAGCCAGCCAGCTATCCTCTCCCGCCGCAAAAGCGGGTCATGAGTGTCGTGAGGGCTGCCATTGATTTCGCTTTTCCTCGACCGACGTGTCGGGCGAGCCACTCGTCACGGATGTTGTGCTTGAATGCCGCTAGGGCTTCGTGCATCCGGATAGTCGACAATTTGGTTTTTCTTTGTTAGGAACCGTGGTCCGTAATTGCTGGCCGATTCCCCGGCTGCTGAATTATGTGGCTCAGGTCATCGGCGTCTCGTGGTCGGTATTACAAGTGCCCTAGAAATTGTCGAGAAATGCGTCTTCCAGATCCTCCCAACAGCCGACGGAGTCTGGCCGGCTGTGCTATTCAGCCAATGCCGAAGCTGGTCCTTTGAGTTTTAACGAGAGGTACTTGATGGCATGTAGATCATCACCTGGGCCATGTGGATGTGGAGGAGGAAGTCCTCGATCCATACCGCGGGATCTGTTGTACCATCATATGATTCGATGTTTACAGGTTTGAAACCTTCTGGGACTTCATGCTCCATTACTTCATTGGTGAAGCATAGGGGGTATGCCGTGCCTCTGTGCTGGGCTATGTCGCGACGCAGCTCGTATGAGTCCTGCCTGCTGTATTCGGCCCGTTCGGAATTGCTTTTACTGTATCCGGCGAGGCGGTCACCGTCCCTTGTAGGGGCACGGCCCCGTGACCCATAGATCGATCTACCATGTCTTGCCCTGTCTTCCAATACGTCTTGCAGGTCTCGCATGTTTTCCGTTGCCTTGGTATGTTTGTTTGAATGGCAGCGGGGTGCGGGCTGATTTTCAGGCCGTACTTCCTCTCTATCTCGGCCACGGGGTGGCGGATCAGCCGCATCGGACGCGGGGTGATCTCTGGGAGGGCATTCGAGTTCGTACTCCTCAGCCGTGAGGACTTCAGTCCATCTATCTGCTAGCAGATCCTGGTCAGCTCAAAGCTGTTGCTGCTTTTTCTTCAGGCTGTTTGCTGTGGCAATAAGCCGGTGCTTGAAGCGCCTCGCTCAACGGGATCTCGTGCACGACGTAATTCTTCGCCGTCGAGGCTCACTTTTGTCTTCGGAGGGAGGCATATAATTGTCGCCCTCCGTTTCTCCTCCGCCGCTTCTCTTAGGAGGGCTGGCTTGTTCATCCTCCGCTCTTGATGTTTTGGAGGGATTGTCATCATCTTGACCGTCCCGAGTGCTGTTATCTCTGTGCCGGTATCACCGCTTTTGCTGTGGCGAGACTCTAGAGCGGCGCCACCGACGCCGACGCTTGGGGTTGCTTCTTGAGGGGTCATCCTCCGTTGTCTTGTCGCTATTGCCTTCTTTGGGTGTGTCCACCATGTATATATCATATGATGAGGTGGCGGTCCGATTGCCACGCGTGGCGATGGCTCTGTTCGCCTCCCAGACGGCAGTGTCCATACCATCGATGTCTTCGAGTCGAAGTCGAGCATGTCGGTTAAATAAATGCCGGCGGTGGCTACTAAGTGGGTGGTGGGTGGGGATTGAATTTCTTCGTCGTCGCATCCCACTCTAGCCGGACATAGTTCGCCAAGGTTCTCCTGGACAGGAGAGAGAGATTTCAATGAGTTCAAGATGTCGCCAAGGGCGAGTGCTGAAAGATATCTGCGGAGGTGAACTCCATGATCGGCGCCCAATCGGATTCGATAGGTATGGGCACGGGTGGTACGTAGTCTGTGGCCGAGGACAAGTCCAGCAGTTCGGTGACACTGCTCTCATGAGGGGTAAGGTCAGTATTCGGCTCTATCGTCACTGAGGCCGCGGCCTCCGTGGTGGAGTCTATCTTCCCGTCCTCGGATGGTGCGATCTGCTCTGGACTAGAGGCCGGAGTAGTTGCTGGCGTGATTTCCCGAACACCGTCCGACGGCAGAGCTATATCATGCTCGTCGTGATCGTGCGGCACAACTGGCATGGGCCCGAACCCGTCGAAGATCAAGTCTCCGCGGATATCTGCGGTGTAATTCAAGTTTCCAAACCTGACCTGATGGCCAGGACGGTAGCTTTCGATCTGCTCTAGATGGCCAAACGAGGTTGGCGCGGTCGCAAAGGCCCGAACACGAAGATCTGTCCGGGGAGGAAAACCTCACCCTGGACCCCATCGTTGTCGATGATCGAAGAGGCCATCAAACCTTGCAGCGACGACACAGTGGAACTCTCAATGAAAGCACCAATGTCGGTGTCAAAACCGGTGGATCTCGAGTAGGGGGTCCCGAACTGTGCGTCTAAGGCGGATGGTAACAGGAGGCAAGGGACACAATCTTTACCCAGGTTCGGGCCCTCTGTATGGAGGTAATACCTACTTCCTGCTTGATTGATCTTGATGAATATGAGTATTACATGAGTTGATCTACCACGAGATCGTAGAGGCTAAACCCTAGAAGCTAGCCTATGGTATGATTGTTGTTGTCCTACGGACTAAACCCTTCGGTTTATATAGACACCGGAGGGGGCTATGGTTACAGTAGTCGGTTACAATGTAAGGAGATCTATATATACAGACGCCAAGCTTGCCTTCCACGCCAAGAGAGTCCCATCCGGACACGGGACGAAGTCTTCAATCTTGTATCTTCATAGTCCAATAGTCCGGCCAAAGGATATAGTCCGGCTGTCCGGATACCCCCTAATCCAGGACTCCCTCAGGAAGCATACACCAGAAGGGAGCTATATCCCCCACTCAACAGTTCCCTACATCGAATGTGCGTGCCCGACATGGACATCCACAACAACTGCAGGGCCATCGAAAAGTCAGCACATGATGCTCACTCCTATGGATGGCGGCCAGATAGGTTGTACCCTCATCTTACTTGTGTGCAACATTTATGGCTTTGTTATTCATCTAAGCATGGAAAATAGATTATCACATTTCACTGTATATTCATGCTGATCTCTTACGGGTCTTGTTCATGAGTTAACGTTGTTCCATAGTTCAGCTAAGAGACTTGTTCTTTAGGTAACGTTGTTCCATAGTTATCATCCATCAGCCAATGTTATCCCACAGGCTAGTGATTATAGTATTATACCACTTCTAGTATTACCTATGTTGTTCTTTAATACTTTTGTGTGCCATCTAGTTAATCTCGAGTACAAATGATACATATTCTGTAGCTTTCATTTGTGTTCTTCCTTTAGTTTTTGAGACCTGTTGCTGCTAGTTAACCCCAGCCCTACTATTTATGTCGTCTCCTACAGGCACTCATTACATAAATCTAACTACTAGTTATCTTCCATGCATGTCAGATATAATTGCACACACTGATTTATCCACAAGAACCTCATGGAGCAATGTAACGGCCAACAAACTTGACATCAATGACACCCAATATGATGGAACCTCACGGAGTAATGAATACTTTTGTGTGCCATCTATATACATCCAGTTTTATCCCTAGCTCTTACATCATACTCCCTCTGCCCGGATTACATGTCGCAGAAATGGATAAAACTGGATGTATCTAGAACTGAAATACGCCTAGACCCATCCATTTATTTCTGGATGGATGGAATACATGTCAACATGTCATGCCTTTCTATTCTTCAGTACCTGTTCCATCTCTGTTGTAGCATGTTTTATAATTGAAGCACCATTCTTCTATATAAGGCATGCAAGGGGAAGACGGCTATGTTAGAATCTGAAGGGTTACAAACCAGGTCTTTGCAAAAGATCCAAATGCCAGGAGATAATAAACCAACTCCAATTTTCATAGATACTGCTCCAGCACAGAGAAACCCAACTCCCACTAATAATAAGCAGATTCCAATGGCCAAAGAACTAGTCCGCTACAGTGCAGCAAAAATATGTCAACTCCATTCTAAGAAGCGTGTGCGTATCCTCGCATCATGAAATTTTATAGCATTCTGATCATATTTTCTACATGTTTCTTACCCATCTCTCTTTTAGAAAATAAGGTTAAACGATAGAATACTTCCTCCATTGGGATCATATTCGAGGAAAATATCTTATGGAATTCTCCAGGCTCCAATGCTAATGTAAGTACCTGTTGTATATCACTATATTTTTACATCAGCATGTATGTTATTAATCAGCGTGAACCCAACCTTTATCTGATCTAAAATTAGTTGTAGAAAAATGTTAAAGGCGCCAATGTTGATTGTTGTTAGGAAAACTAGCCGGTAGTTTTGCATACTGAGCTACATGAGTGTACTATCTCATATCATGCACATTACTGAATTGTAGTGCTGCTCTGGTTTCCCATTCATTCATTTTGTCAATGTTGCTTTCATATTACCTTACCTGGCTGATGATAGCTGTCCATATTGTGTTAATTTGGTGTAGGCTAGTTGCCCAAATGTTCGTTGTGTCAATGTTCCTTTCCTATTATCTGACATGGCCAATGATAGCAATGCTAGTGTGTTAATTTGGTGCAGGCTGCTGAAGATAAGAAGACAAACTCAAAAACAAAGAAGGCAACCCCATTGTTTCTTTCCAATAAATCTAGGCCAGGTAATATGGCAATAACTCATGATTAATCTGTTCGGTTCCCCTCCTAATTTATGTTATGATGCAGTGGTCTAGACACTCTCCACTATCAATAATACAAGCCTGCCAAAATCGCTATCTGAATCTGTTCAGTTTCCTCTGTCTTAAATGCAACGGAAAAAATGTATGTTTGTGAACCAATTAATGGCTGAAGCAATGATGGAAATGGTGGAGGAATCAGAGGTGCACATTCGTGCGCAACAATAACTGATTAATGTTTTCAGAGACAGTGTAGCAAAGCAGCAAGAACTTGCCACATGCTTATGGGCATCATCCGTGCTGAGGTTGCAGATTGTGACGTTGTAGATCGTTAGGTTCTGTTCATTTATTTGCACTGGCATCAATCTTTGATTGCCCAGTGGATGTAATTTCCTGTAATATATGCTGGATGTGCAATGTTTTTCCCTATATGCCGTACCTTTGCTTGATCGGTTTTGGTCCTGTGCATAATTGCTTGTCGTAATGGGCTCAAATTATCCAATTGGGCCTAAAGACATGTACGAACTTTAGTGGGCCCATTAAGTTAATGGGTCGTTGCCAGGCCGAAAGTTAATGGTTGGCCCTCTTACCTCCCGGGTCGTTAATAGGCCGACATCGAAGCGGGCAACAGGTGGGCCCATTTGATTTCACGGGCCGTTACTAAGGTCGAGCTACATATGGCCCAACTATACGTGGGCCTGTAGCAGGCCGAAAGAGACAGCGAGCTCGTACTGGACCGTGAAGAGCATGGGCCGCTAGGAGGCTGAAAGTCAGGTCGTACTGTAAATGGCCCAACTGTGTTGTGGTCCTTTAGTAGGCTGAAAGAGAAACCGGGCTGGTATTGGACCATGAAGAGCATGGGCCGTTAAAAGGCCAAAACTCAAGTCCGACTACAAATGGCCCAACTCATTTATGGGCCATCAATAGGCTGAAACACACACCGGGCCGGGAATTGGCCCAACACTTAAATGGGCTGCTAAAAGGCTAAAACTCAGGTCCGACTACAAATGGCCCAACTCATTTATGGGCTGTCAACAGGCTGAAAGACACATAGGGCCGGAAATTGGCACAACACTTAAATGGGTCACAAAAAGGCCGAAAGATCTGCATCCTGAAAATTGGCCCATCCCTTGAATGGGCTGTTAACAGGCCGAAATCACATCGGGCCGATATTGAGCCCAAATATATAGCGGGCTGTTAAAGGGCTCGAACTGACGATGGACTGCAATGGTGCCAAATCTTTAATGGGTCGTTGACGGGCCGAATTGGCACATCTCGTATGGGTCATAGGCTTAAATGGACATGACACAAGTAGGCCTTATATGGGCCGGCCTGCTAATTTTTACTGGGCCAACCTTTTTCACCGGAATGGGCCACTGTTTGGCCGTGCCACGTGTTGACCTATCATAGGTGCCTCCTCTCCAATGAGTGGATGACATCTATCCCAACGGTGAGCCAACACGTGTTTCCTCCGGCCAATCAGAATTTTACACGTGGAAAATCCTCATTGGTCCGGGCTGTTAACGGGTTATCGGATCCAAAATCGGACCCGATAGCTTAACGGCGACCCATTACGATGGATGCCACGTGTCGGTCACCCTTGACAAAAGCACTTTCATGACGCGTCATTTATCGTCATGGAAGTGGACACTTCCGTGATGATAATTTTGGTAATGTCATGGAACACTTCTACGACAGCACATGTATGACTATCTTGATTTTGTCATAAAATCATCATGGATGTACATGCATGACAGAAAACGTGACCTACTGTGACAAACACGTATCATCACGGAAGTGTATTTTTTTTGTAGTGAATGTTGTGGTAATATCTTGAGTGTGCAAAAGGACCCTCAAGACAAAATAGGACTTGATTTCATATCCAATAAGAAGAAGTCCAAGAACAGGAAGAAGGCACAAGATCAAGTCAAGAATTCGGCCAAAATTACTTCCTTCAAGTGCAAGAATGTTGGACACCATGTGAGATCTTGTCCATTGAATAAGAAGGCTTCAAGTGTGAAGCATTAAGGGAAGTGGCCTCAAGTTCAATCTCAAGATAATGAAGGGCCTCTTCCCATGCCTAACTAAGATAATGTCCTCCAAGTTGAAAAGGTAAAGAAGAAGAGAAAGGGGAGCACATGTTGCTATATTTGCCGTAAGAAGGGACACATAACTTCATCATGTCCCAACAGTAATATCTCTAAGCCTCCAATTATCAATGATCATTATTCACTTAGGAAGGATATTTATGGCAATATGTTTGCCAAGTATGTTGGTGCCCAAAGTGGTTTGAAAGTGGATAAGACCATTTGGGTTGCCAAGCCTATTGTTACTAACTTCTTAGGACCCAACGTGGTTGGGGACCATCAAGCTCAAACTTGATCAATAGGTATCTGGAGGGCATTGGAGACTTGGTTAGTTCATGAAGAAAAATGATTCTCACCATTCATTATGGTTCAAACCAAGTCAAGTGAATTATCATCATATTTGTTATTCCAATGCTCCTCGTGGCGGTAACTTGTATTTATGTTATCTACATTGAAAGTTACTAGCCCCATGCATGTTTAGGTTTTGTACATAGCATGTGTTTGTATATGTTGTTTCTCCTAATATGCTTGATCTAGCATGTGTAGGTTGCAATGCATGTCATATATTTGTGTGTGTAGTCTCGAGCCTTCATTGCTTTTTAGTTGCATCTTATTGGGCTCTTGCGAGATATTAATGGATCACCACATTATGGGGGAGTGATACGCTTTGTGCATATCACAATCCTTGTTAAATGTTGAAAATTATGGGATGCCACTTAGAATATATTTGAGAGTATCCTATATCTCTGTGGCATGCAATGCCTTGTTTACATATGGCATTCTTGTGCGGTTTTGCCCATGGTTATCTTCAAAAACATATTTGGAAAATCATTTGATTAAAGCTATTCCAATTGTTGCTTTGCATGATGATCTATCTAATTGGAATGTTAATAATATACTATCCAAGCATTGTGTTTATTTCTAAACTCTCATGGTATGCTTGTGTTAGTATAGATGATCATGTACTTATTTGGTTTCTACACCGAATGATAACCCAAAATACCATGTTGTTCAAATTCATCTTATTGGTTTGTATGGAGTTACGGAAGTTTGCTATCTCATTGTTTATAGTGTTCTACATCTACTTGAGTGAGATATTCCTATGAGTATGCGTGCAATGCATATCTTATATGCTCATTGGTTTTTCCTTGGTTCATATGTTGAACTTTGTGTGCTATCATATGTTGATTTATCACTTTGTTTCATTTTGGACATCATGAATGTCTAGTGATGTTATTGGAAGTATTAACGGTTATGTGTTCATTTGTCCAATTTGTATCTCCCTAGATTTTGGTAGGCTTGTTCATGCATATTTAGTATGTGTAAATTTGCATGCCTTGTTTGCTTTATTTGATCCAATATATATATAGTAAATCCATCAAATTCTTAATAGCTAAGATGTGCATGAAATTCAAATTCATATCGATATGCACATACTTAAGTGGTTTTACCCTATGTGTTGTAGTTATGCTAACTACTTCGGACCCAATAAGTTTGGGGACCATATTGTACTTAAAACGTTTTAGGTACATTTGAGAAGCATCGGGTGCTTGGGTTATTCATGAAGGTGGTGGCACTATGAGAAAATTAGAGCCAAGCTTGGACATTTTATTGATCTACGACTTCATACCAATGCTATCTTGGTAACAAGTATTTACTTCATGCATATATATAGAAATGGGGTCAACCTTGTGTAGGTTGCATCATGGCATGATTTTCTTGACTCGTTCCTATGATACTTGTTTCCTTTCTCAAAGCATCCCAACAATGATCTCTTGTTCCTAGTTGTGATGTCATTAATATAAAATAAGATTATATTGAGCCATGTGCTATGCTTTCAAGCAAAGATCTCATTGGTATATTTTATGACTCCCGTTTGGATATCTTATTCTTTCCTTTTGTAACTATTTCATGTGTACATCCTTCTTTGTGGATATATATCACCATGATTGTCATCTACCTAGATTCTTATACACGTGAGATAAGTTACATCTCTAGTTGATATCCCTATTCTTTCATCATTGGTGCGCGTCGGTGCTATACAAATGGTTTTTAACCCCTTTCCCCGACGGCATTTGGAACAGACGCCAAGTGAGTGTGGGCGATAGGGGGTCCTTCCCACACGACCCAGAAACCGTCGGGGATAGGGCCCCTAAAGATTCCTACTCGTTTCTACTCGCATTGCCATCGCAGTCGGTATTCTGTGGTGCTACGTTTATGATGCGCGGCCCATCACAAACGGTTCACTATTATAGAACGTATATGATGCGCGGCCCATCACAAACGGTTCACTGTTAAGAAGATTAGCTAATCGCCGTACGAGTGTCGGACAGGATTATGAAACGTCGGACCATCGTAACATCGTCGTACACGACAACTATCGCACACGCTATTCTATGGTGCAACGTTTATGATGCATACTTCATCAAAAACAGTTCATGGTTGCGAATCGTGTACGATAAGGCAACTAACACAAACATTTAGTTTGCCCGCACCGTTTGTGATATTGTCTGACATCGCACATGCTTTGCAAACGGCAACTGTGTGCATGCTTGCACACATTTCCTCTCTGTGAACCATCTCGGATTGTGGTGCATATCGCAAATGTTTTTGTTTTACTAAAGTGTGTGCCATAACAACCGGGAGAGCGTAATTTCACCGTAATTTAATTGCTCCTTTTTCAAATTGTACCAGACTTGGATTTGAATTTGAATTTGAATTTGAATGTATGCTACAGCTTTATTCATATCCATCAGGTTCAAACAACCAATGCGTTATTCGATTCATAGATGCATATGTTCAAGAATTACATAAGAACCAAATAAAGAATGATGAACCATAGTTGTATACTTGTACTATTAAAGACGGTAAAGAAAGAGGCAAAATATATTCTGGTTGCTGAACAAGGTGAAGCGGAATGCCCATATTGTGCCCTCCTCCATGCAGAAGAAACGCACGACTCTAGTCCAACCCCTTGTGATGGCCGACCGCCCATCCTTCACGGTCTTCATGAAAACATCTAGATAATCATCATGTTCTGGTAGAAATACTTTAACCTTTGCATGCCCACCAATCATGTAGTTTGAGAGGTAATCTTGAGTAAACTGCTTTGGCAACCACTGCAAAGGAAAAAGATTCCTACATTGTCATCTAACACAACTCATTATGGGTAGTAAAAATAAGGCTGCTGAGTTCTTACTTACCATCCTGCAGTTCGGTGTTGTCTTGGATAAAGTGTAAACAAATTGTTTAATTGCCATCTTTGGACCCATTTTACTAACAATCTTTAACAACTTCCTCACTTGATGCTGGTTCATCGATATCTCATTGCCCCATACGCAGAAAGGTTCGAAGCGCGGATCTTTACCAATGACATATGTACCTAAAAGCACCAAGTTAATATTAGAAGTTAAACAGCAATTGCACAACGATGTAGTACAACACTCTTTTATAATATGTCTATATACATCAGTATGTGGTAGTCCATTTGAAATCTCTAAAAAGACAAATATTTAGGAACGGAGGGAGTATCTTATAACATCCAATATACTCACATATTAGATGAATTAACATCTTATATTATGGGCCAGAAAGAGTTTAGTGCATTCTTACAAATTATCGGTTGATTAACTGTTGTTGTATCCATTGGTTATAGTTAGTTTGAGCTAGTTCGGGCTCAAATAGCCCTAAAGTATATCTAAACATGAGGGCTAGTTTGAACTAGTTGCATCTATCACTATTGCAGGATGATGCTAATGCGACACTACGAGCAGAGACCCTTCGACGAAACTGTGTGCGATGCCATAGTCGCAAACGGTGGTGTAAAAAACCGTCAAAAAAGGTGCAAAACGTTTGCGATGACGGATGCATCAAACATGGTTCAGATTTTAGTTGCGTGTGCGAAGCAGGGCATACGGTTCATCTAGATGAACTGTTTGCGATTAGACAGAACAACAGAAACGGGCAGCCATATCAATGCGTGTGCGATATACGGCATACTGTTTGCTCGAATGAACTGTTTGCTATTAGGGAAAGCAATGTAAACAACAGCCGATGAAGGTGTGTGTGATACTCGGCATACGATTCAAATAATGAACTGTTTTCGATTAGGGAAGAGAACATAAACGGTTCAACTGTTGCCGCCCAATGGTCAATGCCACGTCCCCCGCATGGCAGTTTTTGCAGCAGGTCGCACCGCTCCGGGCGCAACCGCATGCACTGAACGCGTGCGTGAGCGTCAAGGCCGCCCCCAAACACCGCAAAGCACAACTTATAAATTGACGGATGAGTACTAGTTACAGTGATGCATATAATTACGCAAAGGGATCACACATGTCTGTATTGACTAGAACGAGAATGCAATTGCACAATAAGAATTAAGGCCACGATGATGCAATCGCAGTGGTGGTTACAAGAGGCAAGAATGAAGATGCATCCATCAACGTACGACCTCCTCCTCCTCAACTCAGTGCGCCGGGCCACCGTCCGACGGCTAAGGAGTGGCGGCTTTTGTGGCGAGGTCAAGGTGCTTCTCAAATAGGCATCCAAGGCTTCCGGCCGGTTGAAGAAGGCCAACGTCAGAAGGCGTCCTCATTGGCCTTGTAGATACCTATGTACACGATTCGCCAGTACACATGGATGTGTAGGTCAACAATTTCTTGCAAGGCGAGCCTCATGGCAGCGACCTCCAGTGGACATTCTTCGTGGCGTCGGCGGGCCAGGCCACCGGTGCTTGAAAGAGGTTCACCATGGAGGCCGATTAGGTGTACGAAATGAGGAGCCCGGGCGCAGGCTGGAGGAGTACGACGATGTCGTCCGCGAGCTTCTTGACGACGGTGAACTTGTTGGTGGTGAAAATGATCATCTGGTCGTACTGAGAGTCGTAGCTCGCGTCGACGGCGGCCATCCACCAGCCGGTCGCCAACACCGTGTGGATATGATCTACGGTGCCATGCCGCATGCCGGCGTCGTGGACCATCTGGCACAGCCGCTGGCCGCTCGCGCGCATCGCCACCATGGGTCTAGAGTGAGCACTTTTGCGCTTATTAGTGTAGGTGCTTAGGCAAATGCTTAGGTGCGTACGATGTGCTAGATGCATTGGAATGGAGGGGCGCCTTTATATGAGTGCAAACTTCGTTGCATTTACATCGTGCTGCCTCTTTTCCCGGTCTTCCTCCGATTACTTCCCTCATGCATTCACATGATGCTAATTTAAGGAGGATGCATCATTGGCCATTCAACATTTCAGGAACCGCTACCCTCTCCCTCGCTCGCATTAAAGCCAGACGAGAATCGGCACGCTGCTGCACGCCTCGCTGAACAACACGCCTCGCCTCCATCTATGCCTAATTACTGAATTTTAGTTGCAAAATTAGATCTGCTAGTGACTTTTAGCTTCATATTTTGACAAATCGCAGTGTTACAAGGTTGGCAAATGGCAATGTTACTAGATCAACAAATGTCAATCTTTCTAGTTTGACAAATGGCAACATACCCAATAATGACATATGCAAATCGAGCAAATTGTTTGTAAGTGGTTCACACGGGTCATCCAAAAGAACCGTTTGTGTTCAAGACATGCACAAATCCTGCTCTCACTTTGCATATAGGTGTTCTATCTAAAATGTTTGTGATCAAGAGCCATTAAAACCTATAGCCATTAAAACGAAGACACGTGGCGTCACGTGAATGGTTAACATAACGCACACGGTTTGAATTATACAAATGTTTGAGATATTAAAGTGGCAGCTATTTTTTCAAAATGCCTTTGTTGGCTGTTACTCGAGTGCGCCTTCTCTCAAAATGGACACGAAAAATACCACATCATGTCGGGTGCCATTCCATTATAGCATGCCATGTTTCATGAATTTTAGACGAGTTTTGGATTTACTAGAATTTAAGAACAAAGTATCTCAACGTTTTGCCGGCAATCAACGATACCCTGGTGTTTGAAATTCATTCCCATTTCTTGCATTGGACCTAAGCATGCACCCAAGGACAAAGATTTGATTTTTCAACCAATTTATATGCATTGGAGCATGTGCATGTAGTTCAAATTTGCATTATGCACCTAAACGCATTGAGAACTCACTTAATGCATAAAATGTCCAAACGAACCCCGAAAAATCACAAAAAATAACACAACACTCCTATTGTTCTATGTTGTCATGAGAAAATTTTGAAAGCAATAAGAGGCAATGGATATCGTTTCGTCCCCAAAGGTGGGGTGTTCCCTACCGAAACCATCATGCTTGTTGTGAAAAGCTCTGGTTTGTGAGAAGCATATAACCAAACCTGCCCCAAATGGGACAAAAAATTTACCACGGCATGTTGATGCCGCTCCATGATAGCATGCCAAGTTTCATGAATTTCAGATGAGTTTTGGACTTACTAGAATTAAAAAACCTGGTATCTCAATGTTTGCTGTCGAGTGACGGTGGCAGGGTGTTTTCCTTCATTCCCATTTCTTGCATGGGACCTAAGCAAGCACCCAAGGACAAAGATTTGATTTTTTCAACCAATTTATATGCACTGGGGCATGTGCATGTAGTTCAAATTTGAATTATGCACATAAATGCATTGAAAACTCACTTAATGCATAAAAATGTCCAAACGAACCCCGAAAAATCACAAAAAATAACAAAACACTCCTGTTGTTCTACGTTGACATGAGAATTTTTTTGAAAGCAATAATAGGCCATGGATATCATTCCGTCCCCAAAGGTGGGGCGTTCCCTACCGAAACCATCATGCTTGTTGTGAGAAGCTCTAGTTTATGAGAAGCATATACCCAAACCTGCCCCAAATGGGACAAGAAATTTAGCACGGCATGTTGATGCCGCTCCATGATAGCATGCCAAGTTTCATGAATTTCACACGAGTTTTGGATTTACTAGAATTTAAAAAACCAGGTATCTCAATGTTTCTGGCCGAGTGACAGTGGCAGGGTGTTTGACATTCGTTCACATTTCTTGCGTGGGACCTAAGCATGCACCCCAAGGACAAAGATTTGATTTTTGAACCAATTTATATGCACTGGAGCATGTGCATCTAGTTCAAATTTGAATTATGCACATAAATGCATTGAAAGCTCACTTAATGCATAAAAATTTCTAAACGAACCCCAAAAAATCACACAACTCTCCTGTTGTTCAATGTTGACACGAGGAAAATTTTGAAAGCAATAAGAGGCAAGGGATATCGTTCCGTCCCCAAAGGTGGGTCGTTCCCTACCGAAACCATCATGCTTGTTGTGAGAAGTTCTGGTTTGTGAGAAGCATATACCCAAACCTGCCCCAAATGGGACAAAAACTTTACCACGGCATGTTGATGCCGCTCCATGATAGCATGCCAAGTTTCATGAATTTCACACGAGTTTTGGATTTACTAGAATTTTAAAACCAGGTATCTCAATGTTTGCGGCCGAGTGACGGTGGCAGGGTGTTTGACATTCATTCCCATTTCTTGCATGGGACCTAAGCATGCACCCAAGGACAAAGATTTGATCTTTCAACCAATTTATATGCATTGGAGCATGCATGTGCATGTAGTTCAAATTCAAATTATGCATATAAATGCAGTGAAAACTCACTTAATGCATAAAAATGTCCAAACGAACCCAAAAAATCACAAAAAATAACACAACACTCCTGTTGTTCTATGTTGGCACGAGAAAAATATTGAAAGCAATAAGAGGCGATGGATATCGTTTAGGTCCCAAAAGGTGGGCGTTCCCTACGAAACCATCATGCTTGTTGTGAGAAGCTACGGTTTGTGAGAAGCATATACCCAAACCTGCCCCAAATGGGACAAAAAATTTACCACGGCATGTTGACGCCGCTCCATGATAGCATGCCAAGTTTCATGAATTTCGGACGAGTTTTGGATTTACTAGAATCTAAAAACCAGGTATCTCAATGTTTGCGGCCGAGTGACGGTGGCAGGGTGTTTGACATTCATTCCCATTTCTTGCATGGGACATAAGCATGCACCCAAGGACAAATATTTGATTTTTCAACCAATTTATATGCACTGGAGCGTGTGCATGTAGTTCAAATTTGAATTATGCACATAAATGCATTGAAAACTCACTTAATGCATAAAAATTTCCAAACGAACCCTGAATAATTCCAATTCTTTTATGACACACATATAGTTGCATGTTCACTACAGATAAAAGTTCTAGAAATTCAAACACCGTCCATGGTCGCTGTGACCCCATTATGTAATTCAAATCAAGACAAAAAATCAAGTAGATCCCACACAGTTTATTATAACCAACCGTGTGAGATGCAGCACAAAATATCTTGGAGCACCGTCGGAGTATGGTACGCATATGGCTTACGCGAGAAGGTGCGACGGCTACAGTCCATAGCCCACTCTAAATAAGGGACCGTGTCTGATGACACTTTGCGCGCCAGTTTTTTCGCTGAAGCGATTCCAAATTTTCGGCTTCCGCGGAAATATCTAACTCCCCGGCCCCTCCTCCTACCAAAAGCCACATTTCCCCTCTTTCCGCCTTCCTTTCCAAGTTGAAACCTTCACTCCTTGCTTGCAGCGCCGCCTCCTCGCCGGTGACCCTCCTTAACGCTGGTCGGCCTCGCCTATCTAGGCAGGTAATCCACACCTGACCCCCATCCTCCTCCTCCTTCCACATCCCACATGCCCCAACCATCGGCGCGAGCGTTACACCTTCCACCCAAATCACCGACCCCTCCACCAAATAAGCACTGGCCTAAGCCATGGTGCACGCAGTATAGCCAGGATCTTAAGGAGCATTTGGCAGCGGAGAAGCAAATCGCGTCAAGACGCTGTGATGAGGTCGCGATGGCTGCCATTCATGCCGACCCCCAGATCTTGGAGGAGCACCTCGCCGTCGAGGCCACCGTTGATGACTCGCGCGCTGACGCCGCGATGCGGTTGGCTGCTTTAAACGACAATTCGTGGCGTTTTCTTGAGGCCACCATCGGTGCCTTCGACGAAGACTACAAGCTGTTTTCTCGGTGCACGTGCTTACCTCATCTCGAGAGCCAAGAGTTGGTGCGGAGCGGCTCGTGCAACTCACCACTAGAATGAGGGCACCCACGATGCAGAGGCCTCGCCCTCTTCCATGTCCAAGGAGCCAATCGTCATTGATATCTCCGACAATGAGGAGTAGCTTCTCTTATTAGCTCACTATAAGGACCCATGTTCAGTGTGCTAGCTACTGCCTTTCCTTAACAAATTCTAGTGAATTGTGCTATCAACTTTTACCATGCAATCTTGTGCTGTGTATATGTTCTATATGTCGGGCAATATGGTGTTCAGTTAACTATTTGGTTCAATTCTACAAATGTGATGTTCAATTCTTCAGGGTGCCATATTTCCAAGTTGTTAAGCATGCTTGGTTTGGTTAACTGTCTGATCTTCTATTAGGAGTATGTTATATTGTGAATGTGGTGCTTAGTTAACGTTTGGTTCATTTGTTGTGGTGTTTAGTTAACTGCTGGGTTCAATTCTGCAATGCGATGTTCAATTGTTGTGGTTGCATTCTGTTATTGTATACCATGTGAGGAATAAATCGAATTTGGCTGCACTTAATACATGAGAAACATATACAAGTGCTATATTTCCTAGTTCTTAATCATGCTTGGTTTGGATAAATGGGTTTTCCATGTGGCTTGAATTAACTGATGAATCTGCAATTTGCTTATTTATCATCAACATATTTTACCGATAGCATGCGAACCCTTACTTAACACGATGACTAACTACCTTATATGTATTGCAGTGGAAACAATGGGAAGCTTGAGGTTTACAAGATGGTACTAACTATTATACCTCGCCTTTTTTATTCCGTTGCCCCATTTACAATATAGAGAAGATATTTATGCACATCCTTGTTTTCAGGGTTCACTCATGATTACCTCTCAAACCACCTCTGTGGTCAGGAGGCGAGGAAAGTTTTCATACAACACCAACGGTTCAATATTGAAGTGTTCCTGAAGAGGTCGAAGGATGGACGGTCAATCATCCACAGGCACTGGCCTAAAGTTGCAAAGACCTTCAACATGAATGAAGGATCAATATTCGCCTTCCGCTTCAGCAGTTTTCCGGATGAGATGCATCTCTCTATGTACCGTCTATGATGCTAATTTCAAAAGGTTCTAGATGTTGCATGTGAAACTTGCTGCTGGTGCAGTTGTGTAATGGGGTAGATGAGTGCTGAAGCTATATCATGTTGTACTCCGATGTATTTCAATTATGAAATCCTACTTCCTTAATATGGAAATGAAATATATTATGTGCTTAATATGAATGTCAATTAGATTAGTAAATGGGTTATTAGTAATAGGGAAATTAGCCCGCTAATTGGCCAATTAGCTTGCTAATTGGGTTTTCCTATTGCAAACGGTTATTGAGAAAACACCGTGGGCGATGTCCTCAGGCAACGCACACCGTTTCTAGGAATAAACCGTGTTGGACAATGAACAATCACACACGACATTCTCTTGAACTGTTTGCGTTGCGCCACCTTGCGCAAACGTTTTTCTTGGAGTGACTCTGTGGGATGTATATATGAACGAAAACGTTTAGTGGTGACTGACTGTGTGGGATGTACTTACGACCGAAAATGATTTCGCATGTATAATTGTATTTTTGTTTGAGCACTACTGTAGGTATTTCTGTATTTGAGTGCTCGTTGGTCGCACACGACCTCATTTTACCGAGCGTGTGTGCCAGGAGGGCATATCCCCTACGGTTTCTGGGTCGTGTGGGAAGGAACCCCCTATCGCCCACACTCACTAGGTGACGGTTCCGAACACCGTCGCGGAAAGGGGTTAAAAACCGTTTGTATAGCACCCACGTGTACCAGTGTATAACCCACCGAAAAAATCTATCCAACCCAAGAGGTGCTAATTGGAGCTAGTTCTCCTAGTGCATTTATTGTCAATCTGACCCTGCCATCCAAACAACTCTTTGGATGGAGTTAGTTCAGGGTTAGTCATGAGCTAGAAACTAACTCTAACCTCTAGCTAAGTTGAGTATCCAAACAGGACTGTGTTGTTGTTGTTGCTGCTGCTCTTCTAGTATATCTAGACATCATTAGAACATTAATGTAACACTCTTCCTTGTTGCTATGTAGCCTAGGATTGCATATTTAGACATTAAATACAGTGCATGTTGCTATGTAGCCTCAGATATATTACATATGGCCCTAGTTAACCTAACGATAAATGGGTTGCAGATATATTCAGTTAAAAGTCTGATTCACCGATTAGTCACTTATCGACCGGCCTATATGGTACCGACTACCGATATCTGAATCGTGAGCAGATATAAGCCATGGGATGAAACTAACCTCGATGGAAAACAACGATCGTTCCCAAAATTGTCTGTGTAGGTACATCGAAAAGCATGTTAAGCACAACAGGCTAAACATCAACCAAAATTATCCATGGCAGACAAAATAATCTCCAAAATATAGCTTCAATGTGCAGGTCTAAGCACGCTAGTAAAGCAAAACAACTGGAAAGGTGTGCTAACTGCAACAGGCCTAACATTTAACAACAAGCAAACATAGTCATTCAAACTAGTATTTTGCCGGTCTAAGTACACTAGTTATTGTTAAATAAAAATGGAAAGGTGTGTTAACTACAAGATGCAGCAACCAAATGTAGTCATTCATAGTGGTATTGTTGAAACTGCATCGATGAAATTGAACTGCAGTTCATACTTGCACATATGGAACATCACGTTGTCAATAACTAGAATAAACAAGGCATACTACGAACAACCAAAGATAGCATTTCAAGCTGGACATATGCTAACTACAAACAACCGAACAATGAAAAAACTTTAAAAGAGGCATATGCTAGCTATAACAGGCTTAACAGCAAGCAAATATATGCATCCCTATCGGTATGTTTAAAACTGGATTGATGAAATGTCTTTGCCACGGTAAATAATTGCACATATAGAGCATCACATTGTGAACAACTGAAATAAACAAGTCATACTGCGAACAACTAAATATAGCAATTAAAACTGGACATATTCTCACTCCACTACAAAAGGGACTCGACAAAACAAATCATGGGTTTCCCCCTGTGAAGAGGCACGACAAAACAAATCATGGGTTTCCTCACTTGTCACAGATGGGCTCGTTCCCGTGGGAAGACCATGGATCCTGGATGCGCTCCATGTTGTCGCAGATGGGGTCCTTCCCGTTGGAAGAGCACGGCTGTAGGGTGCCCTCCCTGATGTTGCGGACGGGCACTTTCCCCTTGGAAGAGCAGATGGGCTCTTTCCCCTTGGAAGAGCCAGAGAGGGTGCCCTCCTCGTGGTCACCGCCGATGAGGTCTGACTTGGAAGCTGTGGATCCCAAGCCAGCGTCACAGAACGTGTCCTTCAGAAATGACAAAAGGGGCTCAATGGCGATGTAGAATAGCAAATGTTGACAGCGAGCTAGAGGAGATCAGCGGCGGGGCCATGGATGAGATCGACGGCGGTTGAACCCGAGGGGTTGGGGGTGGGCCACTTAACCTGTGACATAGCCCGCCTCAGGCCGTCGTTGTCGATGACCTCGATGTCGTAGTCGGCGGCTGAGACAAGCCCGCCTACTCTAGTCCGCTGCTTGAGTGCCTACCGCCAGTAATGGCCGTCAGCTTCCTCGGCGACGTCGGGCGAAGAGACCACTATACACCTCTTTTGGGCCAGTCGCTCCTAGAGCTCAACGGGAAGCGTAGCCGGGCTTAGGCTGCAACGCTCTGGAGTGGGGGATGGGGATGGGGATGGGGATCTGTGGGAAAGGGGGCGTTTAGCAGGCGTCATCTAAGAAACTCAGGGCGGCCTGGGTATAGAGATCAGTGGGTAAGCTGCACGGGCAAACCGGCAGATGTTGACAATGGAGGCCTTCCGGCGGCGGCAACGACGGTGGGGACCTTGCTAGAGTTTCGAGCGAGGGAGGGTGTGTGTGCCCGAGGAGGTTTTGGTGTGTGTGTGTGTGTGTGTGTGTGTGTGTGTGTGTGTGGAGGGGGCGCGGGGTGTTTGAGGAAATGACGCGGGTACTGAAAATTTTAGTACGCGGGAGTCAAATGCGGGAGTGAAATGCCGGGGTATTGAAAATTTTGATGATAGTGCATCGCACACGGTCCGGAGATAACAACTGTGTGTTATGAAACAGAAAAACCCTCGAGGCGGGTAGATATTTTCTAGGGATGCAGGCGGGATTGGGAGCAAGAAACATCGCACACGGTCTGAAGATAACAACCATGTGTTATGAAACAGAAAAACCCTCGAGGCGCAGATATTTTTGAGAGGCGGAGCCTCGTGGAGCCCAATGTCTTTGTCTTGAATGTGTATGCGTGTGAGGCACCAGCATGGCACACTGCAGTTAGTTTGAGTGAACCATGTCTGCATTGCGTCATCCGACTTGTCTAATGTTCATAAATTTGGCGAAAAATGACGGGAGAGGGTCAGAACACGAACACACTTGCATGTGGACCAAATTTATGTATCAAAAGGGTGGTTTGATTTTTAAATACCAAATGCAACTTCGATGTGGCACCTCTCTTTCAAAGCGCACGGTATTGCTTGCCCCCACCCACCCACCCTCGTGTCGGCACGAAGGGAATCCTAATCTATGAATGCATGCCCCCTCCCCCACAACTAAGGTTCACCTATCAAAGTGCGAAGTAGCTAGCAGCCCCTCCTCCCTCGTGGTCGGCACGAAGGGAATCCTAAGCTATATATGAATGCATGCCCCCCAAACCGAGGTTCATTCACCTAGCAAAGTCTTGAAGTAGCTAGCAGCCCCCTCCCTCGTGTTGGCATGAAGGGAATCCTAAGCTATGAATGCATGCTCCCCAACCGAGATTCACCCTAGCAAATTGCAAAGTAGCTAGCAGCCCCCTCAAGACTCGTGTCGCTTGAAGGGAATCCTAAGCTATGAATGCATGCCCCCCCAACCGAGGTTCACCTAGCAAAGTCTTGATAGCAATCCCCCACACACACACACACACACACACACACACACACACACACAATTTCAGTCGGTGGGCCAGAGAGGCATATCTCACCAAGATGGATCGTAAAACGGACCAAGAATAATCCACCTTGGTCGTACAACCTCTCTCTTGTTGTTGGTCAAAGTGATGGTCGTCCATGCGACCCTGAAGATGGGCTAGCTCGCCAATAATCATGCGAGTAGCTAGTCCCCAAAGACAACCACTGCATGCGTGTGTCCCAAACATATGTATGGAGAGGTGTGTTTTTGAGTAACAATGGAACAACTTTGATGTGGCACCGTGATTTCGAACTAGAAATCCCCACACTGAGTGAGGGTTAGGTTGATGCTGCATATGTATGTTACACCACACTTCAAGCCAACGACGGGGATTCATGCATGCATGCGTGCATAGTATATCCGCTCAAACTTCAGGTCTGAATCTCACCATGACCTATACTATGATAACACAAACCAAATGAAGAATCCGCCATGGTAACCTATACTGTAGTTGGTCAAGGTGATCATGGATGTCCACGCGGGCCCACGAATATATAGGCTTGTTGCCGATAACTACGCGACGGAGTGTACCGTTCGAAGGCAACCACTACATGCATATGTATGGAGGTGATGCGTGCATGCATGTTTGAATACACAACATTGATGTGGCGCGTGCCTCAAAAATCATACACTAGCTCCCCACACACAGCGGGATTGGTTCATGATGTGTCATTGTACTAGCCACTTTGACTCGATGGGAGGGATTCATGCGTACACAACTACACATGCATGTGTGTGTGCTCAAACTGTATCATGCATGTCATCCCAGAGCAAAAATAATAATCCCCTCCTAACTCAAATTAACCTCTCTTGTTGTCAGGCAAAAAGTAGTGATGGACCAAGCGGGCCCACAGATGGAAAGCATCGATATCGCTGATAACCGCTTAAGTGGGTGCGAGAGGACAACCAGCACCGCTTTGCATGTGTGCCAAACATATATATGTTGAATAACCAATATGCACAACTTTGATGTGCCACATGCCTCAAAAACCGTAAACCATGCACCCATACAGAGCGAGGTTCATCAAGCATACTACATATGATGGTCCCCTTCCCCCCTCTTCACCGCATACTATATGCTCCTGCCGTAATATATGTACAACCCAAAAGAATCCTCATCGATAGTGAAATTAATTAACCTCTCCCGATATAGGTCAAAGTGATGCATGCATACATTGACGATGGACTCGTGGGCCCACAGATGGAAGCGTCACATGTGAGTGTCCTAGCTAGGATATGCATGTGGCCCAAAAAGGTGTTGTGTGATGTTTAAATAGCCAATTTCACAATTTTGATGTGGCACATGCCTCGAAACCAAAAATTCCGACCTCGAGTGAGGTGTACTTGTTCACGGACGCGTACGTATAGTATATATGCTAGTCCCCTCCCACCTCTTCGACGCGTACTATATACCACCATAACACAAACAAAAAAGATTCTACCTTGCTAGTCAAATTAATCTCACTACCGGCTGTTCGTCAAAGTGATGGACGACGACCTCGCGGGCCCATAGTAAGCGTCACACACAAGTATCGAGTGTCGTGTAGGACAACCATCGACTGCATGTGGCCAAAACATGTATGTATGAAAGGGTTGTGTAATGTTTTAAATAACGATTTCACGACTCCGATGTGACTCCGGCCTGCCTAACAAAACGGCCAACCCACACGATGGCTCACAACTCATAGTGTACTGCGTGCCACCCGCCACCCCCAGATGCACACACCCACACACACACCGCGAATCCACCGCAACTACGATGCATGTTAAATTAATTATCTCGCGGTGAACATATATGTTACCAAAGTAGGGATGTTTTAATTTCAAAAAAATCACTGAGATCATTAAGACATTTTAGTACATTAATTGATTGATTTTCTATGGGTATAATGTGCCATAATCAAATTTGAGCTACATGCACACGTGACAGTGCACCTAAATGGATTGCAAAAACACATGTGTCGCACTGGGTGCATGTTTACTCCCCGTGCAACAAATTTCAAACATTGAGAATCTTGATTTTTAAATTCTAGTACATCCAAAACTTATTTGAAGTTCATAAAACCTATCGTGTTGTCATATGGACACCAATACAAAGTGGCATTGTACTTTTTTTGTCAAATTTGAGACCAGTTTTGATGTAATATTTATCTAATTACAGACGAGAGATTATTAATAATTGGGAACCAATATCCCAAATGGATTATTTATTCGAACCGTGAGCGTTAGACAAACAATGGATATTGCTTTGGTTAAGCAATAAAGCGGCAGTATTATTCATCCAAATAGGAAAACAATATACGTGACGCCGCGCGACCCATGTGCCGTGCGAGCAGGTGTGAGTTGACGGGACGCATGCGAGCAGTCCACCGCGCAGGTAGACGGGGAGGCATGCGTGCAGGTGTGTGAATTGACGGAGGCGTGCTCGCTGCGTAGTGTCATCGGGAGGCGTGCGATTAGCTGTGTGAAACTTTGGTAGGCTCTTATTGTTTTCAATAATTTTCTAGTGTCAACATAGAACAATAGGAGTGGTGTGTTAAGTTTTGAAATTTTTCGGGGCTCGTTTGGACATTTTTATACATTAACTATGTTTTCTGGGCATTTTATGTGCATAATTCAAATTTGAAATACATGCACATGCTCCAGTGCATATAAATTGGTTGAAAAATCAAATATGTGTCCTTGGGTGCATGCTTAGGTCCCATCCAAGAAATGGGAATGAATTTCAAACACCAGGGCATTGTTGATTGCCAGCAAAACATCGAGATACCTGGTTTTTAAATTCTAGTAAATCCAAAACTCGCCTGAAATTCATGATACTTGGCATGGTATCATGGAGCGGCATCAACATGCCGTGGTAAAAAATTTATCCCGTTTGGGGCAGGTTCGGGTATAAGATTCTCACAAACCAGAGCTTCTCACAACAAGGCTGGTGGTTTTGGTAGGGAACGTGCCACCTTTGGGGACGAAACGATATCCGTTGCCCCTTATTGCTTTTAAAAAATTCTAGTGTCAACATAGAAAAATACGAGTGGTGTGTTAAGTTTTGGAATTTTCGGGGGCTCGTTTGGACATTTTTAAACATTAACTGGGTTTTCTAGGCAATTTATGTGCATAATTCAAATTTGAAATACGTGCACACGCTCCAGTGCATATAAATTGGTTGAACAATCAAATATGTGTCCTTGGTTGCATGCTTAATTAGGTCCCACACAAGAAATGGGAATGAATTTCAAACACCAGGGCACTGTTGATTGCCGGCAAAATGTTGAGATACCTAGTTTTTAAATTCTAGTAAATCCAAAACTCGTCCGGTGCGCAGGTTCATCGGGAAGCGTGCGAGCTGTTCAACGCAGGATTTGTGCATCTTTTCAATGCAAACGGTTCAGTTAAGCAGTAAAGCGGCAGAAAGTAAACCAAAAAATATACGTGTTGCCACACGCCCCGTGTGCCGTGCGAGCAGGGGTGAGTTGACGGGACGCATGCGAGCAGTCCGCCGCGCAGGCATATCAGGAGGCGTGTGTGCAGGTGTGCGTATTGGCGGGGAGGCGTGCGGGTAGCTATGTGAAATGATGGTAGGAATGGAAAAAGTACGCCGCGCAAGCTCACCGGGAGGCGAGATAGCTTTTGACCGCAGCCTGCCTCACTCCCACTAGTCCGTATTAATTGCGCGCCCGAGATGCCGGCCATAATAGGCGGCCGCACCCCCGGTCCACAGTGGTCACCAACGTCTAGACTCTGGAGTGTACGATGATGCCGCCGAAGCGCAACATCGGAGGGAGTGGCGACGCCGGGGCTGGTGAAGCACCCGCTCAACACGTGAAGCTGGCCACAGAGGTTTCCGTCGCTGCCGATGAGGCCTCACACGGGCAGCAGCATGACCTTGACATCGTTGGCATTGTCCTGCCCCCCCCCCAGCCGGAGTCGGAGGTAAACAGCAACTCCGGCAACAACTGCGACTCCGACTCCGACGGAAAACCGGTTAGTCATCTATATACCCATTTGTGCGGCAAACATATCATGTGTTTTCTCTGGTTAATCCCCCCCCCCCACACACACACACACCCCGCCCCTCTATATTTTTTTGGTAATACAAATCCTATGGTTATGTTCTCTTAGTCCATGATATCAGAGTATTTAAGATCCGTTAGATGCACGTAGTGTATTGATTGTTTGAATGTTATCCGTATAGAGTTAGTGATTAATTGTTTGTTCTGTACAAATGATTTTTGCTAATAATCTGACTAGGGTTAGCTTGCGTGCTAATAATTCGTGGCCAGATCTTGAGAATTGATTTTGAATGTCCTACATATTTGTTTGTGCCTTTTTTCCTTCCTGGTCTTGAGAATTGATTTCGAATGTCCTTCATGTTATGCCATTTTTTCTTTCAGATTAGTATGTACACAAATGAGGCTCCGACCAGCGCCGGCAACGGATGTAGATCTTGGACCCGGCTATGCGGCCAGAAGCGCCCCCTGGACCTGAGGAACCAATAGAATCTCCGGCAGACCGCATCGGCAATCTCCCAGACGACATCCTTGGGGAGATCATCTCCCTTCTCCCCACCAAGGATGGTTGCCGCACACAAGTCC
Source organism: Aegilops bicornis (assembly GCA_021605145.1). NCBI lineage: Eukaryota > Viridiplantae > Streptophyta > Magnoliopsida > Poales > Poaceae > Aegilops > Aegilops bicornis. Next base: position 496,624 of record JAHIAL010000121.1, on the reverse strand, counting down.
TCACATCTCGGTGGCGCACTCTGTGGTGCACAGCGCCTCTTAATCTCGATCGTCGTCACTATCCGTCGATGATGATTACGAACTCCCGAGCCATCATCTCCTCCCACAAGGGCTCGCTCAACGCATCTCGCATCCGGCATGCTACTGATACGTCTCCAACGTATCTATAATTTATGAACATTCATGCTATTATATTATCTGTTTTGAATGATTATGGGCTTTATTATCCACTTTTATATTATTTTTGGGACTAACCTATTAACCGGAGGCCCAGCCTGCATTTCTGCTTTTATGCCTATTTCAGTATTTCGAGGAAAAGGAATATCAGACGGAGTCAAAACGGAACGAAATCAACTGGAGAAGTTATTTTTGGAAGGAAACCCACCTGATGGACTTGGACCCTACGTCAGAAGATACGGGAGGTGCTCACGAGGGTGGGGGCGTGCCCTCCCCTCTGGGCGATCCCCCCTGCCTCGTGGGGTCCCGTAGCTCCACCGACGTTCTCCTTTCACCCATATATACCTACGTACCCTAAAACTTCCAGAACAGAACCTAGATCGGGAGTTCCGCCGCCGCAAGCCTCTATAGCCACCAAAAACCAATCGGGACCCTGTTCCGGCACCCTGCCGGAGGGGGGAACCCTCACCGGAGGCCATCTTCATCATCCCGGCGCTCTCCATGACGAGGAGGGAGTAGTTCACCCTCGGGCCTGAGGGTATGTACCAGTAACTATGTGTTTGATCTCTCTCTCGTGTTCTCGACTTCACACGATCTTGATGTATCGCGAGCTTCGCTATTATAGTTGGATCCTATGTTTCTTCTCCCCCTCTACTCTCTTGTGATGAATTGAGTTTCCCTTTGAAGTTATCTTATCGGATTGAGTCTTTTATGAACACTTGATGTATGTCTTGCCGTGTTTATCTGTGGTGACAATGGGATTTCATGTGCCACTTGATGTATGTTTTGGTGACCAACTTGCGGGTTCCGCCCATGAACCTATGCATAGGGGTTGGCACACGTTCTTGATTCTCCGGTAGAAACTTTGGGGCACTCTTTGAAGTACTTTGTGTTGGTTGGATGAATCTGAGATTGTGTGATGCATATCGTATAATCATGCCCACGGATACTTGAGGTGACAATGGAGTATCTAGGTGACATTAGGGTTTTGGTTGATTTGTGTCTTAAGGTGTTATTCTAGTACGAACTCTTTTATAGATTGATCCGAAAGAATAACTTTGAGGTGGTTTCGTACCCTACCATAATCTCTACGTTTGTTCTCCGCTATTAGTGGCTTCGGAGTAACTCTTTGTTGCATGTTGAGGGTTTGTTATATGATCTATCTATGTTATTATTGTTGAGAGAACTTGCACTAGTGAAAGTATGAACCCTAGGCCTTGTTTCCTATCATTGCAATACCATTTACGCTCACTTTTATCATTAGTTATCTTGCTGTTTTTATAATTTCAGATTAGAAAAACCTATATCTACTATCTATTTTGCACTTGTATCACCATCTCTTCGCCGAACTAGTGCACCTATACAATTTGACATTGTATCGGGTGTGTTGGGGACACAAGAGACTTTTTGTTATTTGGTTGCAGGGTTGTTTGAGAGAGACAATCTTCATCCTACGCCTCCCACGGATTGATAAACCTTAGGTCATCCACTTGAGGGAAATTTGCTACTGTCCTACAAACCTATGCACTTGCAGGCCCAACAATGTCTACAAGAAGAAGGTTGTGTAGTAGACATCTAGCTCTTTTCTGGCGCCGGTGCCGGGGAGGTTAGCGCTTGAAGGTATATCTTTAGATCTTGCAATCGAACCTTTTTGTTTCTTGTTTTAGCACTAGTTTAGTTTATAAAAGAAAACTACAAAAAAATAGAGTTATGTTTGTCTCATACGCTTCACCTTTTTAATATCTTTCGTGAGTATGATGGAAAGGATAATTGTGCCAAAGTGTTAGAAGAAGAATGCATTAAATTGTTTGGCACTAAATCTTTGAATGATGAGCATGATTGCAATGTTGTTAGTACGAAATCTTTGAATATCCATGATGCTAATGATGATTGCACTAGTTATGATGAAAATATCTCTTATGAGCATGTCAACTTTTGTGGAGTGCATGTTTGCATGAACACACCAAATAGAGAAGATATTTATTGCAAGAGGCATAAGTACTTAGAAACCAAATTGTTGCAAGAAGAGCTAGATGAATGTGCTGAAAGATTCAATATTTTTCGCGCTCCTTGTGAACTTTGCAATGAACATGGTCATTTAGAGCTCCAATGCTATTTGTTTCATGATCAAGTCATGTCCAAATATTGTGATAATTTGATTACCCTTGAGCATCATAAAGAGCTTAGCCTTCTTTTGGGTTATGAAGAAATGAAACGTATAACTGAGGGTATTCCAAAATTTAGTCTTGATAAAATTCTTGATTTTGATCTAGAGAAAATTTATATGTATTGTACGGAGAATTGCATTGAAAATCCTTATATTGCCAATTACCTAAAGAAAAGAAAGCAAATGGAAGATGATGAGAATACTAATGAAAGGGAAGAGGCTTCCCAATCTCCTCCTATTATTTCTTATGATGAATCGTGTAACGAGGAGGAGCTTTCTATTCAGCCAATCTCATCAATAAGGAACTCAAAGAGGAAGGTTGAACCTACACATAATGTGAAAAAGAAAAGAAAAGAAGGAGCAACAAAGGTAAAAAGGTATCCCTCCCAAATGATGTTGCTCCTACTACTACTTGTGATGATGATAATTGCTATACTATTGGTGTTATCCATATTTTTAATGATGAGAGTGATTATGCTTATGATATGAAAGGGTCCAAGCTTGGGGAAGCTATGTTTGATGAGGATGAAATATTTGAGAATATATTTGCTGGAATTAATGTTTGTCCCAAGCTGGAATTAATGTTTAATGAAGATGATATTTTTAGCACCCCCAAGTCTTGATATGCAAAGTTGTTATGATGATAGCATGCTGTCAGGACCCCGATTCCAAGTCACATCGATCTAGCCGGTAACACCTCATATCACTTTGCGGCCTCACGCACGGTATTCCCCACGGGTGTCGCCTTACCATGGCCCGGGGCCGTTTGCGCCTTTTGGCTCACGTATATGATAGAGTCGCTAGCATCCATATGACAGAGAACCCGGGCCGACATGGCTAGTCGTGAACCCAAAGCGGCACTAACCCATGGGAACAGGCATACATGAATCACATCGAGCATGTCGGTCAGCGTGGTGAATCGGGCTGTGGCTACTGGGCTAATAGGACTCGGGAACCCGGGCTGTAGCAGGCTAGGCGGGACTCGGATGTCACCGCGTGACATTTCCCGAAGGACGGACATAGGAACAAGTGAAACACATGCCCGATCAAGTGTCCCGGCAGTAGTGTTGGGCTAGCAGGACTCCGGTGAACCGGTCATGGCGGACTACTATGGCTCAAGGAAGCACTAGACTACATTTCCCCATAAGAGAGGCTGCCAAGGATAAACAACTAGATTGTCGGATCCCACACATACCAAGCATTTGAAACATACACACAATATGCTCGATATGTGTAAATACAACATGGCATCACAACATAACTCTACGACTCAAGTATCTATTCAATAGGCTCCGAGGAGCAAGATATTACAAACATGGGTCTCATGACCCAACACTCAGAGCATACAAGTCAAATACATGCGGAAGCTTAACATGTCTGAGTACAGACATCTACAAATGAAAAAGGCTTGGAAGCCTGACTATCTACCAGATCCTGCCGAGGGCACAAGATCGTAGCTGAGGTAACAAGCTAAATGTCGAAGTCCACGCGGAACTATTAGCGAGACTGACGTCTCCGCAAAACATAAAAGAAGCAAACGTGAGTACAAATGTACTCAAAGAAGACTTACATCGTAACTAACTACATATGCATCATTATCAACAAAGGGGTGGTGGGGTTTAAGCTGCAGCAAGCCAGCTTTGACTCGGTGGCTATCCTAACTATGAATGCAAGTAACTCTTTTGAGGTGGCGCACACGAGTCCACATATTCACCATATCAATACACCACTATGGATCCGCTCCCGTCTCCCTACGAGAACGCCATCCATAGCACTCACGCTTATCTTGCGCATTTTAGAGTATCCACTTTCACTTATCTATGAACTGTACAGGCAACCCAGAAGTCCTTTACCGTGGATGCGGCTATTCGAATAGATCATTTATAACCCTGCAGGGGTGTACTTCTTCACACACGCTCTCGCCACTTACCACCATGTACACGTCGTGTATCTCGGCAACCTTCAAGCGGAAGCTTTGGCGAGGGAGTCGGCCACGACCGACTAACCACACAAGTCTCTAGTCCAGGTTAATCGCCTATTCGGGTTCCATCCGCGAGGAGATCCGTGGGGTTTTCGCCACAGCCCCAAACGATGTGTGCAAGGTTCACGAGACACCAAGCAGGCGCTTGCAAGACACCGGGCCACGGTGTATCTACCGCATCATAGCCCACCCCTAGGGTCAGAACTACGCACGGCCTCCAACACATATCCTACAAACACCAGAAACTAGTTGCAACTCCCGGACAGAGGGCAAGGGCAGTTAATAAGTCGAGAGGGTCCATTGGTTTCGGGCCCAATGCGTGGTAGTAACTGTTTCATGGATCACAAACACAGAACTCAGTTCCTGAGGGCGGCTACAATGAGACAACCCACCATGTACTCCTACATGGCCTCTCACCGCTACCTTTACCAAATCATGTTCACACACTTAGCTCACACACAGTAGGACATGTTCACACACCATTCCAATTCATCCCGATGAATGGGACTGACGACTCAACTCTAAGCAGTAGCAGTGCATGACAAACAAGCATGAATGAGTAGGCACATCAGGGCTCAAACAACTCCTACTCATGCTAGTGGGTTTCATCTATTTACCGTGGAAATGACAGGTCATGCAAGAGGATAAGGGTTCAACTACCGCAAGAAAATGCAGATGAATCGTTGTTGTCCTAATGCATTAAAAGAGAGCAGGAGCGAGAGGGTAGGATTGTATCGAGAATGAACAAAGGGGGTTTTGCTTGCCTGGCACTTCTGAAGATATTATAGCTCTTCATCGGTGTCATCAATCTCATCGTCGAAACCACGTCTATCGAGAGGGGACAATTACCGGCAAACAAAGAGGGACACAATCAATGCAATGCAAAAATTATGATCCATGATTATGTCATGGCAATATGCTGTTGATTGAGCTAATGCAACTAGCAACCATATTAAATGAAGTTGGTTTGAACCCAAGATTCAAATTCAAACTCCATATGTGGATATTAAAATGCCATTTATATGATTTGTGGTAAACAGAAGCTATAAGTTGTTCTAACATGCATGAAAATGGTACAGATGGATAGATTGGATTTTTCTGATCATTTTTCATATATAATTTGTTTGATTTGGAGTTACGATTGAATTTCTATGATTTTTGGAAGTTTTGGTTATTTTCTGGAATTAAATAAATCAGATAGATTTATTTAAAATCCAGAAAAGCATTACTGCATCAGCCTGACGTCAGAATGATGTCATCAGGTCAACAACGTCGGCCCAGGTCAAACCTGACGCTGGGACCCACCGTCGCTGACTAGGCTAATTAATAGAGACTGTTAGTGCTAATTTAATCCTAACTAAAAGTTTTGAGTGGGCGTGGGCCCGCATGTCAGTGAGAGAGAGGGGGGGGAGTCAAACCGGGCAGTGGGGTCAACCCACGCCGGTCAACGGTCAACGGTCGCCCGGCGTTTAGCCGCCGGCGAGTCCAGACGCGGTGCGGCCGCGAGATTCGCCATTGGCGCCGTTTGCTGGCTGCCTACGGGATGCGACGCCGTCTGCATCCAACCGTGGTGATGGCGCTGCCGGAGTGGCGGAGTAAGCGGCGACGAGCTTCGGCGGCCGAAGCTCGGTCGAGCTCGGGCTCGTTGCTGCAGTGGCCTAGGCGGGGCGGTGCTAGCACCTACGGCTCCTACGTGATGCGGGGAGCGCAATGGGCACGACGGCCGGACCATTAGATGGCCGGAGACACGTCGGCGGCGAGCACGGGCGGCGGCGGGTGCGGTCGAGCTAGGTGCAGTCGCTACGGCGTGCGAGGAGGGGAACGGAGAGGGGGAGATCGGCCAGTAGCTCACAGCGGTCACGCATTTAACGGGTCGGGCGAGGTCGGGAGGAACCAAGCGGTCAGAAGCGGCGAAGGGGTCTCTGGTGACCCGAGGAGGAAGAAGGGGTCGGGTCGACGCTGCAGGGCGTTTCCGCTCGCGTGGCTTGGCGGGGAGGACGATGACGTCGTGACGGAGCTCGGGGACACGTCGGTGAGGCGAGGGGAGCACGGTGGCCGCGGTGGTGCTCGTCGGCGCACTCCGGCTCGTTCGGGCGGCCGCGAGGGAGAGAACAGACGAGAGGAGTGGAGGAGTGGATAGGCCAGAGAGGTCGGGGCGGCGCCGAGGAGAGACATCGCGGCGTCGCGCTGGCAGGGGAGGCAGGCAGGCGAGCTGGTGGCGTGGCGCTCTGCCCGTCTGTGCTGCTGCCCACACGACTGGCCGACTGGCGCCAGGAGGACGACGGCGGTGGTGGGCTGGGCCGCCAGAGAAGCCTGGCCAGGTGGGCTGCCTACTGGGCCGCAGGTAAGGCCAGGTCAGATCTCTCTCTCTCTCTCTCTCTCTAATATTTCTCTTTTCTATTATTCTGTGATCTTTGTGGCTTTTCTAAAAATACCTAGACTCTTTCAAAAATCACCAAACTGTACATGCCCACTGTATAGAATATATCCAACATGGAACATTTCAGTTTAGGATTATCTGGGCTTTAAAAATATTTACTAGCATTTAAATGCCCAAATTCAAATAACATATGATTTAATCCAGTTGACCTTTGAATGACCTAGAAATTTGTGCACCATTTTTGTCGAGGTTACGGACCAAGGCAAAGATGATGAACATTTTAGAAGGGCATTTCAGGTTCATTGAAAAAGGTTTTAGTAAACCCTAATTGGTTTAAGGGGGTGCTGGGGGTTCTGTCATCCCCATTTCATACTTAAGAAAAAAATTAAACATGATGCATGGAAGCTAATGCAAAGACAAGCAAGGCCTGAACTGGGGCTGTGACAGCTCACCCCCACTAAACAAGAATCTCGTCCCGAGATTCAAGCGTAGGGTAAGATGAAGGGGGAACGCAACTAACGCAATCTTCCGATCCAGGTTGCATCTCACAAGAACGTTGATTCGATCACCATGTTTGTCTCGACGTCTTGCTCTGAGAACTCCGGCTATCATGACAATGAGAGGGGAAGGAGGACTCTAGAAGGATCGATCTTCTCGAAGATCGGACAACTGACGATCAACTCACGGAATGAGACGTTGAACATTTCTCGAGCTGAGACATGAAACACATCGAGAGGGATGGAAGAACAATCGACGGGGTTTGAGAATTCCACGCTTAGAAAGATGGTGGATGGTGTCAAGGTGGCGAGGAAATAATTGCCATGATTCCGTAACGGGGCACCTCGAGAAAGGTGCCTCGTTGGACTGTTCCCTTAAGTGGCAAAAAGAATTACTTTTGATTCATAGATCATTGAGACTCTTCATACCAACTTAAGGCAATTTACAGTTGATCGTTTGAAAGAGCTCGAAGGAATGGCATACTCGGACTAGGATGGATGATGTGGACTACCTTGTTGAAAACAACGCAATGGATGACTTTTGCTTATCACCGGAAATGGATGGGACCCATAGTAGGACCACTTTTGAAGATGATCCTAAACAATAATTACTGAGGTGCAAGCTGGGAGCAAAATGCAAATCCGGGAATGATTACGTAACTGGGGATAACTCAACAAATGGTCGGCAATTCCACCGCTTTGAATGGTAATAGCTTAATCGAGGAAATCAAGAGCACAAGAATCCCTAGAAAACAACTTATAGAATAAGCCGCGTGAAATCCTCGTGGAGAAGATGGACAAATTGCCCAATCAAGATACTATAGTGATAGATCCTCGGGCTAGGTGTGTCGGCCAGAACATCAACCTTGTCGGGACCTACATCATAGATCTTGGAGAAGTTCCAACCATCATATCCGCCTGAGATTCAGATCTGGTTGGTAACAGGATGTTTCAGACAGCATGTCCGGAAAAGAAAGTTTGCAATACAAACAGACGAGACGGAGTTGCGAGATTCTCGGAAATGAACTACGATAGCAAGCTCCAAAACATGAGCTGGTTCTGCTACAAACCTGTGAACACGCTGCCCAAGACAAGCATGATCACGTGGTAGTCTTATAATGAAATACTATCGAGTTCAGGGTAGGATCCATCATCAAGGATTTCGAAGTCTTTACGCGCGCTAGACTTCTTTTCCTTGAACAAGTCAACCAGTGGCTTGAAGTGCTAGGGAACATATGGAATGAAGGTTGCAAGTCTCCAAACCACAGGATACTTCGCACATATGCATGATTGACTTGGGATGATTCCGGGGAAGCAAAAACAAACTTTCTCGAACTCACGGCGGCAACTTGCACCAAATGCACATGAATTCGAGGAAGTCACTTCTTCCATCCAAGCATAAGCTTCATGAACGGAACAAGAAGGCATTGCTTACAAAAGTTCCCAACACTAACTTGATGTTCAACATGAATCATGGAGGAGACAAGATGTCACGATGGGCTCAACAAAGAACTCATCGGAATTTCCATATTACTGGACTTCCACCACCATGTGAACAAGGTGATAGCATTGGTCAGACCAAAGATGTAATGGTGTATGCTCGAGGGATCAACCACGAGTAAGACAACATTACGAACATCGTTGGTTCTGATTTGACTTGACGATAGCCCATACTCAAATCAAGGGTTGGATAAGACAATAGCACCGACAACTGATCACGAGGATCAATCAACGAAGATATCATCTTTCTTCAACACACACACACACACACACACACACACACACACACACACACACACACACAAGGATATCACTTAGTGATGAACTAAGTCGGACAAGCTATCATCTTCCAACTCTCCAAGTTTTTGTATAGCTCAACCAAGCGCCTGGGGGTATCCAACATGTATTCTTGGAGAAAGGGTGGTTCACAAAAGCCAACTTGATCACGAAGTTCAACATAATACTGGGACAACCTGGTAATACTTCCGAGAAGATATTCGGAAAATCACGAACCACCGGTATGTTACTAAGCTCGAGAACAATCTTGCTTCTCAGGGCAAGACGATATGATCAAAAGAGCGAGGGATTGGCACAATCCTAACTCATTGATCGAAGAGTGCACCGGAAATAAGGACTAGGTAGCACGATCAATCTTAGGATGATGATTTAATAACCAACACGCTAAGAATGAGGATATTGTCCATTAACTACCAAGCAAGGGGGTTGCTAGGCGATCGATTTCACACACCACAATTCACTTGTCGGCATTCCGGTTACAACAACACGGGACCGAGGAATGAATAATGATGGTGAGGAATATCACTGCGTCAAGAATTCATAAGAGGTGGTGCAATTCTCGTGACACTCTTGACATAAAGATGGTAACACTCCAAGGTAGAACAGAGCAAAAGTTGGATTGGTATTTTGATCTGCGAAGTACAACTACTTCGACCAAATCCTAGAAATGGACAAGGTACTGGAGTTTGTTTCTCCCAGTCATTCCAGAATGGAATGGCTTGACAGACCACAAGAATAATAGGCATCGATGACGAATGCACGACTACTCCTGACTATCAATTGGCAGACGGGGGTCAGAATACAACTAAGGAGGAACAACTCGAGAAACATATAACTTTCTGAGTTGTGGATGCATAGACTAGTATGTCGAACCAAGTTCAACATGTTTCTTGCGGATAACCCATGCAGAAAGGTAGGACTGGCAGAGTCACAATTGTGAATGGAGAACTCCTCAAGAGTACTGATTGTGATCTTTGGTTCAAATAATTTCTGCCTTAATGGTTCATGGTATTAGGAAGAAGGAAATACCATGGACCTCGAGGACTAATGCAAAGGTTACTAATATCCTAAAGGAACTAGCAAACACTATCAATAGGAGGTAAGTAGGGTGAATCTCGGGTTCAAGAACCCAGGAATAGAATACCTACTAACTAATAACATCCTTTGGATGCTTTCGAGAATGATGGCCGTAATTATCACACCGGGAACACAAAACATGGCTGGATTACTAGATGACTCCCTAAAACACCTAGGTTCATAATAATAGCTCCAACATATATGCCGAGGCAAGGAGTACCTCAACAGACGATTAGTGTGCTTATTCTGACCAAAAGGACACCGTGAATAGGAAGGAAGAATTTGCAAATGCATCAGATAGTTTAGAAACCTGGGATGACTTGGACAGCATAACGGCTTTAAATGCTCAAAATGATTTGAGACACTCGCAAAAATGGTGGCATAACCACTCGTAAGCACAATATCAAGGTTCCGAGACCAACTATGAACACACGGAAGTGGTGGAAACTGAACTGAGATTTGAAACCAACAATCCTATAAGTCTATGGATTAGTAACACGCCAACCTAATAGAAAAATGAGAAGGCCTAGTTCTTAATCCCCGTAGAAGAGAAGAGGATGACTCAGATCAGAAGGCCATGAGGTATAAGGAGTGAAAAGAGACTTTACGCTCCCTTCCACAATCAATTCCCTTACATAACTAAAGCATTTCTAGACACAACTTCGACCGGTTTGGCTTGGTAATCCTCTGCATACAGTCAGCTCGATACCAAAGCTGTCAGACCCCAATTCCAAGTCACATCGATCTAGCCGGTAACACCTCATATCACTTGCGGCCTCACGCACGGTATTCTACCTGGGTTGTCGCCTTTACCATGGCCCGGGACCGTTTACGCCTTTTGGCTCACGTATATGATAGTGTCGCTAGCATCCATATGACAGAGAACCCGGCCGACATGGCTAGTCGTGAACCCAAAGCGGCACTAACCCATGGGAACAGTGCATACATGAATCACATCGAGCATGTCGGTCAACAGCGTGTGAATCCGGGCTGTGGCTGGGCTAACAGGACTCCGGAACCCGGCATGTAGAAAGCTAGGCATGACTCCGGATGTCACCAAGTGACATTTCCCCAAAGGGCGTATACATGTGAACGAAGTGAAACACATGTCGGCCAGTCAAGTGTCCCGGCAGTAGTCTTTGGGCTAGCAGGACTCCGGTGAACCGGGCTGTAGCGGACTACTATGGCTCAAGGAAGCACTAGACTACATTCCCCCATAAGAGAGGCTGCCAAGGATAAACAACTAGATTGTCGGATCCCACACATACCAAGCATTTGAAACATACACACAATATGCTCGATATGTGTAAATACAACATGGCATCACAACATAACTCTACGACTCAAGTATTTATTCAATAGGCTCCGAGGAGCGAGATATTACAAACATGGGTCTCATGACCCAACACTCAGACCATACAAGTCAAATACATGCGGAAGCTTAACATGTCTGAGTACAGACATCTACAATTGAAAATGGCTTGGAAGCCCGACTATCTACTGTGATTCCCCGCCGAGGGCACAAGATCGTAGCTGAGGTAACAAGCTAAACATCAAGTCCACGCTGAACTACTAGCGAGACCGACATCTCTCTCGCAAAACATAGAATAAGCAAACGTGAGTACAAATGTACTCAGCAAGACTTACATCGTAACTAACTACATATGCATCATTATCAACAAAGGGGTGGTGGGGTTTAACCGCAAGAAGCCAGCTTTGACTCGGTGGCTATCCTAACTACGATCGCAAGTAACTCTTTTGAGGTGGCGCACACGAGTCCACATATTCACCATATCAATACACCACTATGGATCCGCCTCCGCCTCCCCACGAGAACGCCATCCATAGCACTCCACGCTTATCTTGCGCATTTTAGAGTATCCACTTTCACTTATCTATGAACTGCACAGCAACCCGTAAGTCCTTTACCGTGGATGCGGCTATTCGAATAGATCATTTATAACCCTGCAGGGTGTACTTCTTCACACACACTCGCCACTTACCACCATGTACACGTCGTGTATCTCGGCAACCTTCAAGTGGAAGCTGGCGAGGAGTCGGCCACCACCTGACTAACCACACAAGTCTCTAGTCCAGGTTTATCGCCTATTCGGGTTCCATCTGCGAGGAGATCCAGCCGGGTTTCGCTCACAGCCCCAAACGATGTGCAGGGGTTCCCGAGACACCAAACGGGCGCTCGGTACACCGGGCCACGGTGTGTCTACCGCATCATAGCCCACCCCTAGGGTCAGCGCTACGCACGGCCTCCAACACATATCCTGCAAACACCAGAAACTAGTTGCAACTCCCGGACAGAGGGCAAGGGCAGTTAATAAGTCGAGAGGGTCCATTGGTTTCGGGCCCAATGCGTGGTAGTAACTGTTTCATGGATCACAAACACGTAACTCAGTTCCTCGAGGGCGGCTACAATGAGACAACCCACCATGTACTCCTACATGGCCTCTCACCGCTACCTTTACCAAATCATGTTCACACACTTAGCTCACACACGAGGACATGTTCACACACCATTCCAATTCATCCCCGATGAATCAGACCTGACTCAACTCTAAGCAAAGAGTGTGCATGACAAACAAGCATGAATGAGTAGGCACATCAGGGCTCAAACAACTCCTACTCATGCTAGTGGGTTTCATCTATTTACTGTGGAAATGACAGGTCATGCAGAGGATAAGGGGTTCAACTACCGCAGCAGGTAACAGATGAATCGTTGTTGTCCTAATGCAGTAAAAGAGAGCAGGAGCGAGAGGGTAGGATTGTATCGGAATGAACAAAGGGGGTTTTGCTTGCCTGGCACTTCTGAAGATATTATAGCTCTTCATCGGTGTCATCGATCTCATCGTCGAAACCACGTCTATCGAGAGGGGACAATTACCGTCAAACAGAGAGGGACACAATCAATGCAATGCAACAATTATGATGCATGCTTATGTCATGGCAATATGCTGTTGATTGAGCTAATGCAACTAGCAACCATATTAAATGAAGTTGGTTTGAACCCAAGATTCAAATTCAAACTCCATATGTGGATATTAAAATGCCATTTATATGATTTGTGCTAAACAGCAGCTATAAGTTGTTCTAACATGCATGAAAATGCTACAGATGGATAGATTGGATTTTTCTGATCATTTTTCATATATAATTTGTTTGATTTGGAGTTACGATTGAATTTCTATGATTTTTAGAAGTTTTGGTTATTTTCTGGAATTAAATAAATCAAATAGATTTATTTAATATCCAGAAAAGCATTACTACGTCAGCCTGACGTCAGAATGATGTCATCAGGTCAACAGCGTCAGCCCAGGTCAAACCTGACGCCGGGACCCACTGGTCAGTGACTAGGCTAATTAACAGAGACTGTTAGTGCTAATTTAATCCTAACTAAAAGTGTTTAGTGGGCGTGGGCCCGCATGTCAGTGAGAGAGAGGGGGGAGTCAAACCGGCGTTAGGGTGGCCCAACGGAGTCAACGGTCATCGCGGCGTTTAGCCTTGGCGAGTCGTGACGCAGATGGTGCGCTGCCGGATTCGCCACGAGCGCCGTTTGCATGGGGTTACAACTACGGATGCGACGCCGTCCGCATCCAACCGTAGTGATGGCGGTAGGGAGTGGCGGAGTGGCGCGGCTGACGAAGCTCGGCGGCAGCCGAAGCTCGGTCGAGCTCGGACTCGTTGCTGCAGTGGCCTAGGCGGGGCGGTGCTAGCACCTACGGCTCCTACGCGATGCGGGGAGCGCAATGGGCACGACGGCCGGACCATTAGATGGCCGGAGACACGTCGGCGGCGAGCACGGGCAGCGGCGGGTGCGGTCGAGCTAGGTGCAGTCGCTATGGCGTGCGAGGAGGGGAACGGAGAGGGGGAGATCGCCAAGAGCTTCACAGCGGTCACGATTTAACGGGTCGGCGAGGTCGGGAGGAACCGGGCAACAGCGAAGCGTGGCAAGGGGGATCTCCAGTGACCCGAGGAGGAAGAAGGGTCGGGTCGACGCTGCGAGGCGTTTCCGCTCGCGTGGCTTGGCGGGGAGGACGGCGACGCTGCGGACGGAGCTCGGGGACACGTCGGTGAGGCGAGGGAGCACGGTGGCTGCGGTGGTGCTTGTCGGCGACTCGGCTGCTCGGGCGGCCGCGAGGAGAGAAATGTATTTAGAGGAGTGGAGGAGTGGATAGGCGGAGAGGTCGGGTGGCGCCGAGGAGAGACATCACGGCTGGCGTCACTGGGGGAGGCAAAGGCGGTGGGCGGCGTGGCGCTCTGCCCGTCTTGTGTCGACCACACGCTTTGGCCGATTGGCGCGCCAGGAGGACGACGTCGGTGGTGGGCTGGGCCGCCAGAGAGGCCTGGCCAGGTGGGCTGCCTACTGGGCCGCAGGTAAGGCCAGGTCAGATCTCTCTCTCTCTCTCTAATATTTCTCTTTTCTATTATTCTGTGATCTTTGTGGCTTTTCTAAAAATACCTAGACTCTTTCAAAAATCACCAAACTATACATGCCCACTGTATAGAATATATCCAACATGGAACATTTCAGTTTAGGATTATCTGGGCTTTAAAAATATTTACTAGCATTTAAATGCCCAAATTCAAATAACATATGATTTAATCCAGTGACCTTTGAATGACCTAGAAATTTGTGCACCATTTTTGTCAGAGGTTCTGGACCAAGGCAAAGATGATGAACATTTTAGAAGGGCATTTCAGGTTCATTGAAAAAGGTTTTAGTAAACCCTAATTGGTTTAAGGGGGTGCTGGGGGTTCTGTCATCCCCATTTCATACTTAAGAAAAAAAATTAAACATGATGCATGGAAGCTAATGCAAAGACAAGCAAGGCCTGAACTGGGGCTGTGACACATGCCTCCTACCTATGATGATTATATTGATTAAAGTGGGTTCGGAAGAGTGTCAACTTTAGGAAGTAGTGATCCCACTATTTTGGAGGATGTTGAATTTTATTGTGATGAATATGAAAGTGGATTTGGAAGAGTGTCAACTTTATTTAGTGATTCCACTATCTTGGGAGAGGTTTCAATCGATTATGATGAGAACAAAGTTGCTACTTAGGATGATTATTGTGATGAAATTTATGCTATAAAAAGTAGTGATGATTATATTTACAAATCTTGTCATGATTATGATTACCCTTTTTCTAAACATTACTCTTTTAATGTGGAAACAATTTTTAGTGTTCAAGTCTCTTATGATACTCCCACTATTCATGAGAAGAATTTTGCTTATGTGGAGAGTAGTAAATTTTCAATGCTTATAGATCATGAAAAGAATGCTTTAGGTGCTGGTTATATTGTTGAATTCATTCATGATGCTACTGAAAATTATTATGAGAGAGGAACATATGCTTGTAGGAATTGCAATAATATCAAGTTTCCTCCCTATGTGCTTAAATTCTTGAAGCTATGTATGTGTTACCTTCCTATGCTAGTTGATTATTGTTCCGATAAGTTGTTTGCTCACAAAATCCCTATGCATAGGAAGTGGGTTAGGCTTAAATGTGCTAGTCATATGCTTCATGATGCTCCCATTGTGCTTCAATTCTTATCTTTTATGTGAGCATCATTGTCATCATCATGCCTAGCTAGAAAGGCATTAAAGAAAAGTGCTTGTTGGGAGACAACCCAATATTTATCCTTACTGTTTTTGTGTGTCCACATGGTTATTATACTGCATTAATCATGTTTTATAGCTTTTGTTTCAATAAAGTGCCAAGTAGAACCTTTGGGAAGACTTGGGTGAAGTTTATATGATCTTGCTGTAGAAAACAGAAACTTTCGCTACTCACGAGAATGGCTGCCATTTTTACTGGAGAGTGATTTTAGGTTGATTCTTTTTGCAGATGATTAATAGACAAATTACTCAGGTCCAGCAATTTATTTCATAATTTTTGGGGTTCCAGAAGTATAAGTTTGATACAGATTACTACAGACTGTTCTGTTTTTTACAGATTCTGTTTTCATTGTGTTGTTTGGTTATTTTGATGAATCTATGAGTAGTATAGGAGGGTATGAACCATAGATAAGTTGGAATACAGTAGATATTACACCAGTATAAATAAAGAATGAGTTCATTACAGTACCTTGAAGTGGTGTTTTGTTTTCTTTCGCTAACGGAGCTTACGAGTTTTCTGTTGAGTTTTGTGTGGTTGAAGTTTTCAAGTTTTGGGTAAAAAATTCGATGGACTATGGCATAAGGAGTGGCAAGAGCCTAATCTTGGGGATGCCCAAGGCACCCCAAGGTAATATTCAAGGATAACCAAGAGCCTAAGCTTGGGGATGCCGGAAGGCATCCCTCTTTAAATCTTCGTTCATCGGTAACTTTACTTGGAGCTATATTTTTATTCACCACATGATATGTGTTTTGCTTGGAGCGTCATCTTATTTTGTTATTTTTGGCTTTCTGTTAATTAGATTAATGTTTTGAATCTTTAGTTTCAATAAAAAAGTCAAGGGTAGCCTTTGCCACACTTATTTTGCTAGTATACATGTTGCTGTTTGAAAACAGAAAGTTTACCGCTGTTGCAAAAATTCTCTAGAAAAGTAAGAGAATGGTATAATGTTGAATCTTTTTGCATATTAAGCTCTGATAAATTTACTACAGTGGGAATTTTCTCTCATAATTTTTGGAGTCAGGGAAGTATTGATACTCTTGCATTCTTTACAGACTGTACTGTTTTGGCAGATTGCTGTTATGGTTGCATTGTTTGCATATGTTTGCTTGTTTAATGATTCTATTTGAGGATAGGAGTATTAAATATACAGAGGCATTTAGTATGAAACGTTGAATAAAATTTTTAGTGATTTGTTACAGTAGAAGATGATAAGGTTTTGCATTGGTTTATACTAACCTATCTCACGAGTTCTTGTTGAGTTTGTTGTGAATGAAGCTTTTGATAAAAAGAGAAACCATGATAAGAGAGGAATTAAGGAGACACAAAAGTTCAAGCTTGGGGATGCCCAAGGCACCCCAAGATAATATTTCAAGAAGTCTCAAGCATCTAAGCTTGGGATGCCCAGTAGGCATCCCACCTTTTCTTCTTCGACAATCATCGGTTAGTATCGGTTGAGCCTAAGTTTTTGCTTCTTCACATGAGTTGTGCTATCCTTGCAATGTCATTTATTTGGTTTTTCTTGCTGCTTGAATAAAATACCAAGATCTGAAATTCTTTAATGAGAGAGAGTCCTTGCATGGTTGCATAATTATTTAGCTACTCATTGATCTTCACTTATATCTTTTTGGAGTAGTTTTTCATTTACTCGTGTGCTTCACTTATATCCTATGAGTAAATGGTTGAATGAGTTGAATGTCACAAATCTGAAATTATATATGTTTCATTTGCTTATCCCATGGGGAGTAATGACTTCACATCTAAGAAGTAGAGGTTGTAAATTTATTGACAGTTAGCAAGCATTGTATTAGTCATTTGAACAATTCATGAAAGAATATTGAAGGAAGAGAGATTTCACATATAAATATATTATCATAGACATCTTTTATAATTGTGAGCACTCATTAAGTATGACATGCTAAAGAGTAGATGTTGGACAAGGAAGACAACGTAATGGGTTATGTTTTCTCGAATCTCAGTTAAAGTATATAGTCATGGATCATTCAAACATGTTGAGATTGCCTATCTCCCCTAGCTAGCCTAAATATCTGAACTAAGCGGGAATACTGCTAGTGCATCAAATATCCTTAAACCCAGTTTTTGCCACGAGTGTCCACCATACCTACCTATATGCGGTATTTACACGTCGTTCCAAGTAAATTTGCATGTGCCAAACTCTAAACCTTCAAATTATAATATGTTTTGTATGGCGTCCGAATTGCTCATGTAGCAACTAGGGGCTGTCGATGTCTTCCATGCTAGGTGGGTTATTCTCAAGAGGAGTGGACTCCGCTCCTCATTCACGAGAAAGTGGCGGTAACCGGATGCCCAGTCCCATGATCAAAAGATCAAAATCAAATCAAAATAATTAAACAAAACTCCCCAGGATTGTTGTTAGTTGGAGGCACTTGTTGTTTCGAGCAAGCCATGGATTGATGCTTGTTGGTGGTTGGGGGAGTATAAACTTTACCATTCTGCATGGGAACCGCCTATAATGTATGTAGTATGGAAGATATTGGGAACTCTTGGTTGTTATGTTGACAATGAGATCATACCTCTCAAAAATATTTATCTCTATTTCAAAATCGAGCTCCGCACCTCTGCAAATCCTCGCTTCCCTCTGCGAAGGGCCTATCTTTTACTTTATGCAAGAGTCAAGGTGATCTTCACCTTCCCTTTTTCATTTTATCCTTTGGCAAGCACTTCGTGGTGGGGTGATCCTGATATATATATCCAATTGGATGTACGTTAGCATGAACTATTATTGTTGACATCACCCAAAGGTGAATACGTTTGGAGGCAACATTACAAGCCCCAATCTTTCTCGTGTGCGATTAAAACTTCATAACCACAAGTATTGCGTGAGTGTTAGCAATTGTAGAAGACTATATGATAGTTTGAGTATGTGGAGTTTGCTATTCCTGAAAATAAGATGAATTGCAATTGTTTTGATGACTAAGAATGAAGTTTGCTAGTTTTCAAGAAAGTTTATGGTCTATGCTTTAACATGTGAATTGCTTGTTACTAGTTCGTGAAAAGTTTTATGAGATGAACTACCGTTATGACATATTATCATGCTAGAAAAGGTGATTGAAATTATCATTGATCAAACTTGTGCACCTCTAGCATTCACACTTCAAAAATTCTTTCTTTTATCATTTACCTACTCGAGGACGAGTAGGAATTAAGCTTAGATCTTGACACGTCTCCAACGTATCTATAATTCATGAAGCATTCATGCTATTATATTATCTATTTTGAATGATTATGGGCTTTTATTATCCACTTTTATATTATTTTTGGGACTAACCTATTAACCGGAGGCCCAGCCTGATTTCTGTTTTATGCCTATTTCAAAGATTTCGAGGAAAAGGAATATCGACGGAGTCAAAACGGAACGAAATCAACTCGAGAAGTTATTTTGGAAGGAAACCCACCGATGAACTTGGACCCTCGTCGAGAAGATCACGGGAGGTGCTCACGAGGGTGGGGCGCGCCTCCCCATGGGCGCGCCCCACGCCTTTGTGGGACCCGTAGCTCCACCGACGTTCTCCTTTCACCCATATATACCTCGTACCCTAAAACTTCGAGCAGAACCTAGATCGGGAGTTCCGCCGCGCAAAGCCTCTGTAGCCACCAAAACCAATCGGGACCCTGTTCCAAGACCTGCCGGAGGGGGAACCCTCACCGAGGCCATCTTCATCATCCCGGCGCTCTCCATGACGAGGAGGGGGTAGTTCACCCTCGGGGCTAAGGGTATGTACCAGTAGTTATGTGTTTGATCTCTCTCTCTCGTGTTCTCGACTTCACACGATCTTGATGTATCGCGAGCTTTGCTATTATAGTTGGATCCTATGTTTCTTCTCCCCCTCTACTCTCTTGTGATGAATTGAGTTTCCCCTTTGAAGTTATCTTATCAGATTGAGCTTTTATGAACACTTGATGTATGTCTTGCCGTGTTTATCTGTGGTGACAATGGGATTTCACGTGCCACTTGATGTATGTTTTGGTGACCAACTTGCGGGTTCCGCCCATGAACCTATGCATAGGGGTTGGCACACGTTCTTGATTCTCCGGTAGAAACTTTGGGGCACTCTTTGAAGTACTTTGTGTTTGTTGGATGAATCTGAGATTGTGTGATGCATATCGTATAATCATGCCCACGGATACTTGAGGTGACAATGGAGTATCTAGGTGACATTAGGGTTTTGGTTGATTTGTGTCTTAAGGTGCTATTCTAGTACGAACTCTTTTATAGATTGATCTGAAAGAATAACTTTGAGTTGGTTTACGTACCCTACCATAATCTCTACGTTTGTTCTCCGCTATTAGTGGCTTCGGAGTGACTCTTTGTTGCATGTTGAGGGTTTGTTATATGATCTATCTATGTTATTATTGTTGAGAGAACTTGCACTAGTGAAAGTATGAACCCGAGGCCATGTTTCCTATCATTGCAATACCGTTTACGCTCACTTTTATCATTAGTTACCTTGCTGTTTTTATAATTTCAGATTAGAAAAACCTATATCTACTATCTATTTTGCACTTGTATCACCATCTCTTCGCCGAACTAGTGCACCTATACAATTTGACATTGTATCGGGTGTGTTGGGGACACAAGAGACTTTTTGTTATTTGGTTGCAGGTTGTTTGAGAGAGACCATCTTCATCCTACGCCTCCACGGATTGATAAACCTTAGGTCATCCACTTGAGGGAAATTTGCTACTGTCCTACAAACCTGTGCACTTGCAGGCCCAACAACGTCTACAAGAAGAAGGTTGTGTAGTAGACATCAGCTACCTGCTGGACATACCCTGCACGGTGGCCGCCTGGCTGACATCCTGTCAATTCGATAAACTCCAGCAGCTTGAGTCCTACCATTACTACAGTGATAGGTTACCACCAAGAGTTGCATATGTGCCCTCACCACCGATGCCCATCTCATGTTTTCCTCCTCTCTCCACACCGCCACCTTGACCCGGTGCCATCTAGAAGACTATCAGGTACAAATGCTTCGACAGCCACTGCTAAAAAAACTTGCGCTTGTGTTGGTTGATCATGGGGTGGCCTCACTTCCACATAAATCCCTCTAGCTGCCTTGCCTTTGCAGCGTTTGGTGCTTATTTTGGACTAGGAATCCATATCCCTTGTCTAAAAATAAAGTCGTCTCACCTTGTAAGCATTGGAATTCATTTTGAAGGACAGGAGCTCATCATCGAAGACACCCCTTCACTTCAAAGGTTGCTCCTTGATTGTTGTTATAAACCTTCACAAATAACTATGGTCTCTGCGCCTAAACTGGAGACCTTGTGTGCAATTAGTGATCCGTTTGAATGGTTCGATATGGTGTTTGCCTCCACACCTATTGAGGTATTGTATATTATTCACGTACACTTTTGTAATTTGCATTTTTCATTTGTGCGCATAAGTTAAGTATCATCTTGGAGTACACTTTCAGTGCTAATATTATGTTCTATGCTCAATGAAGCGCTTGTCCATCCTATCAGTGGTGGTGGATTCTGTCAAGACCTTATATCTCAGTATGTGGTGCTTTGATCTCAACATCATTATTGCCTTGCTGCAATGCTTTCCATGTCTAGAGAATTTGTATATGAAGGTGATGATTTCACGCACATTGAAAGCCCATATATAATGTACTATAATTAATCGTTCGGCTATCACTCTTTCAACATAATCTTTTTTAGACATTAACTATTTTCAATCTTCATCTCTATTTAGGCACTAACACATGGAGAAAAAGGTATAACCAATCGATGGTTCAAGAAGCACCGGGATTTTCTCAGATCTCATGACATTCGTTTGAAGACAGTAACACTGGAAGGATATGCATCCAACAATGCAAACACTAGCTTTGTCACATTCTTCATGTTGAATGCGAGGGCACTATTGTCCGTGAGGATTAAGTTTTTCAACAAGAAATTTCTTACGGCTGCAAGTGTTGAACAACATAAAAGAAGTTTCGGTGGACCTAAGGGCTTTTGATCGTGCAAACACTGTTTACAACAGCTTGTCATCATGGACCAGTAGAATTTCTGGCCGGGGATCTTGATTTTATGGATCAGACCGATCCATTTGATAGTGACTACCAAAAACTTTGGTTGAGTTAGATGTCATTGTCCTGTTCAATCTAGATTTTGTCTAAACCTGATGAGCAATTAATCCTCGTGCTTTTGTACTGTTTCGAAACTCTAGTTAGATACTGTTGCCCTTTTCAACTAGGCTTTGACCCATATTTTCTCTTATACTGGGCCAATGGCTTGGCATTTCTTTAATTAAGACAATTATAAGCATTCACAACATAGGGAAAGAACATCACTCTTGCGGGATCCTTGAGATCTTTGTTCATTACAGAACCACAAGTTCTTAGTGCCCACTAACACCCACAAACTTATTTTCAGCTTGCACACCAAATGGGTTGTAGTTCTTAATAAGAAAAGCTGCATCGTAGTCACAGATTTGGATTTATCATTTGGGACCCACGAGGAAAAAGCCTATCTGGGCGGTGCCGACTGACGGTAAAGATTGAGAAACCTAGCTTTAAAATTCTTGTAAAACCAAAACTCGCCTCAAAATCATGAAACTTGGCATGGTGTTATGTCATAGCACCAACATGTTGTGGTAAAAAAATAGTCCAATTTGGGACAAGTTTGGTACAAACTTCTTACAAACCGGAGCTTCTCTCAAAAAGGCTCATGGTTCCGAGAGGGACCTTGTCACCTATGTGTGTGAGATGACATACGCTGTCTCTTCCCGCCTTGATTTATTTTACAGAGACAACATGCAACTATATATAGTAGCGTCATCCTAAAAATATGATATTATTCACGGTTTGGTTTGCCTTTTATACATTATTTGAGTTTCCTAGGCATTTTGGAACGTACTTTTGTGTGTGCAAAGGTCATGTGTGTACTAGCCACATATGTAATTTGATGTTCAATCTGTTTATGGAATCAAGTCCTTATAAGTGGTAAGTACATATGCTGTTGTTCTATGTGCAATGACATCGCACACGGACCATACTGGGGAACCCGTCGGTGATGATTTCATCAATCGCTGACAATTGTATACCACCAAGCGTTTGCCCACAACACACACGGCTTATTAGCAGCAATCGTCTGTGTTATTATCGGTCTTCGCACACATTTCTGATTACAGACCTGGTTGCCGCGTATCACACACATCTTGTTATATTGAACCGTTTCTATTCTCTTGGCTCAAATCAAACAGTTCATCCGAGTGAACCGCATGCCGTATATCGCACACACCTTCATCTGGCTGACCGTTTCTTTTGTGTTGCCTAATCACAAATAGTTCATCCGAGTGAACCATATGTTGTATATCGCACACACCTTCATCCAGCTGCCCGTTTCTTTTGTTCCTCATCATCGCAAACAGTTAATTGAACTGAATCGTATGCCCTGCATCGCACACGCAACTAAAATCTGAACCGTGTTTGATGCATCCTCCATCGCAAACGTTTTGCACCTTTTTTGACGGGTTTTTTACACCACCGTTTGCGATTATTGCATGGCACACAGTTTCGTCGAAGGGTCACTGATCGTAGTGTCGCGTTAGCAGCATCCTGCAGTAGTGCATGTCCATCGTTTCATTATCTTTTTATATCTTTGGTGGCTCCGTGGAAGAATTCGTTTTACGAGTGCGTGTCTTACCTCTTTGCATCTTAGTGCACTCATGTTTGGTGAAGTTTGTTGTCCTCATGCTTGTCTTGACAAGCCTATTATTTCCTATCTTCACCATGGGTTGTCACAGGCTTTGATTTTTAGTTTGCTATTGGTGAGCTTGTGAACCCAGTTGCTTGATGTGTGTGTGACCTGCTTAACTTTGTGTGTGTGGGAAGGACATGTCTGGCACCTTGTATCTCATTTACTCAAGACTATGTTGATGCTTAATTTTCATCCTTATATTAGTCTTCTCAAGTGCTTTGACGTGACTCACACACATGGTTTTGGATGTGAATATTATTAGGTTGCCTCATTTACATATCGCTAAACCATATGTTTGTTGCAATTGCTAGGCTTCTTTTCTTATCTATGCTTGCTTGCAATTGTTTTGTGTTCCTATTGATTTTGGGGGAGTGATGATCCTATTCTGTGCACTTGTGTCCAAATAAAAAAATTCTAAATAGTGCAAAAATCATGGGGAGCTTCTCTGTTTTCCTTAGAACACTCCTTTGCTCAAATCATAATATTCTTTTATCCTTCCGGCTCGTCGGATCTTTTGATTGCTTGCGTCACTTTGTGTTATGCAAATGAGATCAATTTGTGCCATATGCTTTGTGCCACGTGCCTTGCTCTTATGCTAGGCTCAAAGTTAATATAATAGTGGATTCACCTATGGATATCATTTTTCTTATCAATTACAACCTTTTTTGTGTATACGGGTTTCTTTGTGGATACATATCATGATTATTATTGGCCACTTAGAAATTTTTATACATAAGAAAGTTCATATCTTTCCTTGATATCATTTATTCCTTGCCGGCCACTTTGTGTGTTCCTTTTATTCGTATAGTGGCTTCGGGAAGAGGTTGTGTCATGAGTGCTTGTATGCATTGCATATATCCTTGCGCACTCATGTGTTTTGGATGTATTTTGGACCCATACTTGACATGATGATCACATTGGATATTCCTATTTTATCTTGTCCAAACTATGTTCTTTGGGTCTTTTGAATGTTTTCCTCCCATGTTTAATATTATTTTCATATCATACTATCTTGTTGCATTCTAGATCCTATATATGGGTTGAGCTCCTCAAATTTTTCATCATTGAATATGTGCATTTGATTTCACACACATTTTCGCGATATGCGCACATCAAGGAGGAACTCATACTAGATTAGTATTCTAGATTTTTTCCATCCATTTTGGCATTTGTTGTCAATGGGGGAGAAGTTTAGAGGGTTTAAGATAAGTATTTTTTGTAGTGCTTGTTGTCACTCATGCATATCTATCCTTGTTATATATTCTTGTTGCATGGATGAGTATTGTATATAGAGAAATCTTCTCCTAGTTTATGTCAACCAATATATGCAATGGCGTTCAAAGTTCATTCACACATGCATGTAGTGTGGGGGAGTTTGCTCTATATACTATGGGTGTACTATCATCAAATGCTTGTGTAGTGTCTTGATGATAGTACAACCATCCCAAGTATACAGTTTATCCTCCGATAAATTGCATGCTTGTTTAAAAATTCATTTTATAAACCCTTGTTGAGATTGTCATCAATTACCAAAATGGGGGAGATTGAAAGTACATGTTCCCCATGTGTGGTTTTGGTAATTAAATAACAATCCTATAGGACTAATGTTGCATTGAGATATACATTTGAAGGTTAGTCCCATTGAAAAATGATTGAAGAATAATGGAAGACAACTCCTTTGAAGCAACAATTACATCGATATGATCAAAATGGAGTTCATTGGAGTATCTTAAGGGTTGCCATGCTTAGAGCTATGGTTTGAGCCATAATGGATCAAGATCTTGAAAGGATGATTTGTATGATGAATTCTAGGATTGTCTCAAAGATATGATCATAATGGACTCATGTGTTGAGTCATTATTGAGCAAGCTATTCAAGTGAAGAATTCAATATACCCTTCATGACGTCAAGATTAAACATGGAGTAGAGATATCCGTTGACCAAGATGAAGCTCGAGATCGAACTCTACATAGTCAACACACGAAAGCGCAAACGATGCACCACATAGGATCTTGTGGTATGATAAGAAATTATCAATTGCACTCTGTGTACTAACCCATACTATTTGTTGTCTATGTTTTTGAGGGTTAGGTGATTCCCATGGGCTCGCATAGAGAGAGAGAGAGAGAGAGAGAGATAGAGAGAGAGAGAGAGAGAGAGAGAGAGAAAGAGATAGAGAGATCTCAAGTGTCCATGAGAGGATAACATTAAGTGTTGATGATCATGGTTGACGAGGGCAAGTTCAAGATAGCCATCCTGAAGGATTACATGCTTGAAGCTTGTGGATGATCACATGATGAACGTATGAAGATCAATACAATGCAATGCTCTCCGCATGGTTTATGGGGGAGCTATTTGAAGCCTTCACCAAGTGTCATGATCAAGATCATCGTTCTGACTTGAGCCAAGCATAAACCTCAACATCAAGCTCAATTGGAATGCTTTAGTCAAAGTTATTAGTTCCTTTGGCTTTAGTTGTGAGGATCGATGACCATCGAAAAGGATATATGCTCATGAATGAGTTACCGGAAGCTATCTAGTACAGTTCTTTTATGATTCTTGAGTTATAGGGATCCCGCACTATTAAGAGGGGATCAAATGGGTTAGTGGTAGATTTTCTCAAGTCAACATCTTCTATTTCTACTTCCTCACATCATATTCCAACATAGGCATATTTCACTCCTATACAATACAAATACAATATGCATATGCATCTACCAAAGTAAATCCATAGCCAAATAGGTTCCCCAAAGTAAATGATCTTACCTTTCCATACTTTGCACCCTCCATTTCGGTTAATCTTGGGTGGTTCTCTATGTGAGGACCTGGAGCTTTTCCGTAGCTTCAAAACAGCCCAAGATCATCAAAATCGGAGTCCGAATGTGAAAGTTATGTATGTTTTACTTTTGGGGCGGCTGCAGTTTTTGTGTTAGCCGGATGTCCGGCCACTGCTATCCAGAGGGCGTCTGCTCTGTGTGAAATCGTCGGATGTCCGGCCCCTGGCCCAGATGTCCGGTCGTAGATGTCCAGAAACCTTGCCGAAATGCTGTTTGTATACGCCGGATGTCCGGCACTTGGCCGGATGTCCGGGGCCCCAAGTTTGGCCAGATGTCCGGGCCCTGTAACCTGTTTTTCTGCGTACGTGTGTGCACACTTCACAGCGTCCGGATGTCCGGCCCCAGGCCCGGATGTCCGGCCCGGCACAGCCACTTACACTCCAACGGCCATATTTGCACTACCACTATATATATCCCTCTACCCATCCGGTAGAGGGTTGAACACTTCATCCCAAATGGCCCCAAGAACACAAGTGGCTCCCTCTCACTCTTCCACACCAAATCCTTGACCCCGGAAGCATTTGTGAGAGTTCTTGAGAGTTGTTCCAATCAAAAGATAGATCCACTCCCTCTCCCTCTTGTGACCAAAGGAAGCAAGTATTGAGCATTTCCCCCTTTGTTCTTGTTACTCTTGGAGGTTGGAGACTCCTAGGCGGTAGGAGTGCTCCGGTGAGGAATCAACTTGTGATTTGTCCCCCGGAAAGTTTGTGAAGGTTTGGAGGCCGCCTCAAGGTCTACCACTAGTGGTTGGGAATCTCCTTCGTGGTGATATCTCAAGGGGAGAATAGGGTGATCCTTCGTGGCGTTGGTGTGCCCTCGTGGTAACATCCATCCCTCCAATGGTGACTAGCTTCCCTCCAAGGAAGTGAACATCGGGATACATCCTCGTCTCCATGTCTAAAGTTATTTCTAACCCTTGCCACTACTTGTGGTTTACTTTGGTCTCTTGACCTTGCATTCACTATATCTTCTTGTCCTCATTATATTGTGTTGGTTACCATATCGTAGAGATCATTTAGGCCAACACTTTATAGTCCGCAATTCATACTTGCTACTATTGTTCTATCTTGTGCTTAGTGTGAATTGCTAGCTTGTAACATTCTTTTCCATATCTTGTGACATAATTTGTGTAAGCTTGTATTGCTTACTTGTGGTTGTGTGTATTATTCATTTACATATCTTGTGATATACATTGAGTAAGTTTGCGTAACTTACTTATGCTTACTCATATCCTTGTTGTTCTCATCTTGTTTATCCTAAGTTGTTGGTGCACTTAGTGAGCCTAGTATATTTAGGATTTGTTCTTGAAAAGTATCCACTTAGTTTATTTCCGCATTAGGATATAGCCAAATCCCTAAAAGATTTTAAAATGCCTATTCACCCCCCTCTAGGCGACATCATGTTCCTTTCACCGGTGCCCGCTCATGTTGCTGATGATGTGGGGCCGAGCTTGGAGGGGCAGCACCCAGCGCACCACGAAGGCGACCAACAGATCTGAGGCCCGGAGACGCTCCTCCTCCGTCATCTCCTGAAGCCGGGCGAGAGCGGCGGAGGAGGCGGTCGACAGGTGCCTCGGCCGAAATTGCCAGTTGGTGCTGGGCTCGGCAGGCAGGCCGGCTGCGTAGGCCGTCAGGTTGACGTAGTCCATCGTCGAGTGGATGTTCTCGATGTAGAAGTATGACTTCTGCCATAGCTTGGCCGACTGCAGCAAGGCGAGGGCCGGGAAGCGGACCCCAGAACCCGAACGCCGCACTGCGACGCAGGCCCCGCACTGGGCCGCCTCGTCCTTGGTGGCGGTGCCGAGCTTGAGGTAGAAGACTTCCCCCTAGAGCTCGAGGGTGGGGAGCGTGCCGAGATAGCCCTCGCAGAGGGTAACGAAGGCGGAGAGCAGCACCACCGTATTCGGCGTGAGATGGTGGGGCTGCACTCTGTAGAAGGTGAGGAATGAGCGGAAGAATCCGCTCGTCGGCAGGCCCAAGCAGCGGAGGAAATGCGACCGGAAGACGATGCGTTCGCCGTCCTCCAGCACCGGCGAGATCTCCACCGCAAGAGGGACGCGCACCTTCACGTGCAACGAGCGGGGGAGCCGCCGCGTCTGGCGAAGGAATGCGAGGTGATCCTCGTGGACGTTGGAGCCGTCCCGATCGCCGGAGTGCCCACCGCGCGCCATGGACGCGGCTGCTTGACGGTGGCGTGGCGCGGTGGCGAACGGACGGAGCCGCGACGGGGCGGAGAAGCCTCGCGGCAGGCTGCTGCGGAGGAACCGACGGCGGCGGCAACACGGCAGCGTGGCGAAGAAGCGAAGGAAGGAGAAAGGCAACACGAAGGGAGAAGCGAGGGTGCGGCGTCGTTCTGCCGCCTCCTCCCCTACTTATAGCCCCGGTGGCGGAGCCGATGGGGCGAGAGCGTGGGAGGCGCCGGATTAATCGCGCCCACTCCCCCATGACCCTGCAATTACCGCGCCATAACGGCGTGCATTAACCGCACACGGGAAGCGTAACCACCTGCTTTCGCCGGCCGGATCCGCCAGCGCATGCCGAGGCCCTATAGTGGCGGGCCCAGCTCGCGGCGTCCCCATCGCTGCGGTGTGGGCTGGTAGGCGGCCTGGCACGCTAGCGCCGCAAGCGGGCGTAACGGGCGGCAAGTTTGTCATCCGGTGGGCGCCCTACCCAGCCTCTACCACGACGATTCAGATTCATCAGCGCCAACTGCCCCCGGCCGGCTTCTAGGAGGTCGGCTGCTAGAAGGCGGAGAAAACAAGAATCGCCAAACCATTCAGAGTAGGAAGCTGCTGAGGCTCCTCGATTTTCGGTCGCGGTGCCCCACCAGCTTCGGGGACTACTGTCGGAGTAAATGACCACGGGTAGCCTCATCAGCCCCCCATGGTATTTCAAGATATCGGGGCTAGCTGCGCCCCTCACACCTCCTGGATGAACGGTCGGCTTCACCGGCCGGCTGGTCTAGGAGGCCGGCTGCTAGAAGGCGGCAAGACACCAGAAGACGGCGACAAGGGGTTCGACTCCTAGCAGGCGGCCCCTCGTCCCCTCAAAGTTTGCACCCACATCATCACGACGAGATGGGGCGTGGCTATAGTGCAACCTGCCACCCCCGAATCCAGGACGGAACGTGGCCACAGTGTGGCGTACCACGCGGACACCCCCGCCCGGCGCGACACTGTAGCCATGCGATCCGTGACATCACTTATGTCAGGAGGAGCCATGCTCCCACGATGGCTGGTCGGTACGGCCCGCAGGCGGCAGGCCCTACCGTCGGCCGAGCCCCTGCATAGCAAACCCCAAGCAGGCGGCTACAAGGGTAGGCCATCTCCTAGCAGGCGGCCCTTCGCCCCCTTGGAGTGTGTGCGCCATTAACCGGATAAGACGGGGTGTGGCTACAGTGAACGCCCGCGAGGCGGCGAGACTGTAGCCACGCTCCCCCCGACAAAGCCTCCGTCATGAGGAGCAAGGCAATGGTATAAAGCGGTCGGCATGGCCCCCAGGCGGCGGGCCCTACCTGTCGACCGAGATCACGGCAGGCGGCGGGCACCAGCTGCTGGCGGAGAAGGCGGCACCCCAAGACACCGACAGTCGGGTCCTACACCCGGCCGGATTACCATTGTACCCCTAGGGGGTAGGCCTATATAAACCCCCCAGGCCACCCCATGCAAGGGGTTCAGAACCTTAGGAGTCACACACACACACACATAGAGAGAGAGAGAGTGGAGCAGAGCTAGCCTTGCCATTCTTCCTACTCTAGCCGAAACAGCTCAAGGAGCAAGCTTGAGGCTACCTTGTTGATCATAGTCATCATGCAGAGACCCCGCACAGCAGGACTAGGGGTGTTATCTTCACGGAGAGCCCGAACACAGGTAAGATTCGGGCAGTATGCGGTCTCGCTCACTCCCGCTTCTAGAGCCCGGCGACGTACTCTTGTCCCCCTCGATGATAAGCCACCCCCTGGCATATGTCGCACGATTTCCCTGACACCCTTGTCCTTCCCGTGTGCCGCCTGTCAGGGACACTAGCACTCCATTCACCTCCAACGCCTCCACCCGCTCTTCCCGCCCCACCCCGCCGCCGGCGCCGCCACTATTCTCCGGCCGCCTCCTCGCTGCTCACCCCTCCCCCCCAACCGTCCATACCAAACCACGTCTCGACATGGCCGCCACCACGCCCGCGCTTTCGTAGGATTTTTGGTCGTCGCTTGGAGGAGATTTCCCGTCACCGTCGTAGCCAGTGCCAGAGGGGATACAACCGCTGGCAACGGATATGGACCACGGCAGCTTCGGTCGGGTGCTCCAGAGCGGCCAGTAGCCAGCCGCCAACCACCCCTGCTGCATCGAGGTGATCATGGCAGCCTCTTTGCCACCACGCCCGCAAGGTGTTTGACACTTTGCCCACAAAGTTATGGACAGTGGAGATGATTTTTTCTTCCACCACTTCATTTATTCATCGGACGATTCATCCTCGAATGACGAAGATCTTGTGGTGGCTGCACTGGTCATTCACGGCCACATTGAACGACAGCTTCCTCAGTACAGGGGGTCAGTCCCTGGCCGTGCTCCCAACCTGAACCGCAACAGAGAGAGAGAGAGAGAGAGAGAGAGAGAGAGAGAGAGAGGCCACGCCCTGCTCTATGTCGATTACTTTGCGAATACCCCGCTCTTCAAGCCGGATAAATTCTGTCACCATTTTCGTATGGCAAGGCATCTGTTCAATCGTATCCAAGAGGGAGTGGTTGCTCATGACCCATACTTCGAGTGCGAGACGGATGCCCTTGGCAAGCGTGGATTCTCCTCTTACCAGAAATGCACCGCGGCCATCCGCATGCTTGCATATGGAATTCCAGGCGATCTGGTGGATGAGTATGTGCGTATGAGTGAGTCGACATGTCTGCTGTCAGCCTGTCACTGTACAACTTCTGCAAGGTCGTGCTGGCAGTGTTTGGCCCTGAGTACTTGAGGCAGCCAAATGTCGCTGATACATAAAGGTTGTTGGCGACCAATGCAGCTAGAGTCTTTCCAGGCATGCTTGGCAGCATAGATTGTATGCACTGGGAGTAGAAGAACTGTTCATTTGCTTGGCGAGCCGATCTGAGGGCATGTTAAAGCGTGCCTTGTCATATTAGAAGCGGTGGCTTCGCAAGATCTTTGGATATGACATTCTTTCTTTGGCATGGCAGGTTCTCACAATGATACCAACGTGCTGCAGCGTTCTCCAGTCTTCGCAAGGCCTGCAGAAGGTCACTCCCCACCTGTCAACTTTGAGATCAACGGCCACCAGTACAACAATGGATAGTACTTAGCTGATGGTATATATCCTCAGTGGTCAACTTTTGTGAAGACAATCTAGAACCCCCAAGGTGAGAAGATAAAGAGATTTGCCCAATTGCAAGAGAGTCCTAGAAAGGATGCGGAACGTGTTTTTGGTGTGCTTCAATCCCAATTGGGTATCGTTCGAACCCTGCACTGACATGGGATGAAAGGAAGCTTTGGGAGGTGATGACTGCTTGTGTGATCATGCACAACATGATCGTCGAGGATGAGCATGATAACAACATCTTCGACCAAGGATTTAATTTTCAAGGTGAAAATGTTGAGCCCCTGCACCAAGAACCGGCCACATTTGAACAGTTTGCCCAATTTCATCGTAAACTGCATGATTGGCACACTCATTTGGATCTTCAAAATGAGTTGGTTGAGCACATCCGGACTCACATTGGCAACCAATAGATGTATTGGTTCATTATGTTCTATTTTAATTTGGTTGTAAAACTATTTTATTTAGAGACAATTCGATTATGTTGTAAAACTATTTTTATTTTCAGACAATTAATATTTAGACGTGGAAACTAGTTTTGAACATTGAAATATGAATATATGGGCATTTTTGGCCGTGGCGGACAGGATGGGGCCAAAGGATGCGTCCATGCGTTGGCACGGCCACCGCGATCCTGTGACAGGCCCGAACACTAATTTCATTGCCCTACCCAAACGGACAGAATCCGAACAAAACGGACGTCCGTTTTGGGTCGTGTGCTGGAGTTGCCCTTAGTAGGGAACGATGCAGCTAGCTTCTGGGCTCTTTACCGTTGTCTGGTTTTTTTTGAATCAAGTCTAAGTCAGATGATATAACATATAAGAAAAAAACTAAATTTTTTCTGCACAAATCTCTATGTAAAATCCAAAAATATAAAATCGAGTGAGACTTAACGAAGTCTCAATCAACTGAGATTTAGCAATTTCGTAATTATATATTAATAATAAAAAATGTACAAATGCTAGAGAACAGCCACAAACAACTCTAGCCAATACCAGTTTTGGGGAAACGTCGGAAATCATTAGAAATCAATTGAGGTTCTGTTCAATCCAGGTAGAGTAATTCTCCTGATGCTTGAGTCTGATCCGGCATTGATCATGAGAAGATCAGCCCAATGTCACCGCCTCGGGCCCGTCTCCCGCCTCTCCGCACTGACATGTCGTCCTCCGCCACGATGAGCGTGGTGGTGCTCCTCGGCGTTGCCTCTAGTGCGTGGCTCACTGTGGCGCACCTCTTTGGTGCCGGTGTCCGTGAGCCAACAACACGGCCTCCTCCACCGCATCGTTCCTCTAGAATGGCCATGGACGCCCGCGCGGTGCTCGTGCTCCTCTATGGCGCCGGCAGCTCCATCCGTCCTCTATTTGTCAATTTTACCCTTTTTGTATTGGATGAGTACTTATTGTAGATTTGATAATTGTGAGAATATAAGAACGATTATTTCTTGATGAGTAATTGTCACATGATTATTCCAGTGCATGTTCAAGTTTATTCACATCTATAAGGATTTTGCTTGATAGATGTTTGTAATAACTCTTATGAGGGCAAATGTTTACAAATTGTAGTTTGAGTTTTCTCATTCATATGTGTGTGTGGTTGGAATGACAGATGAGTTGCAAGTTGTTCATATTAGACGTGAAACTATTCGAAATAACCAACTGCTAATAGTCGAGCGCTCAGTTTCAACCTAGAGGTGTTTTTTTTTTGCGGGCGTTCAATCTAGAGGTGTTACAGACATTTCAGCACACAACTCTTACAAACAATCACATGCTGGAATAAAAGAAAAGAATTGGACAGGTGAATCTGTGGATGGACGATTTTGTGGACAGTTTCATAAAATCAGATCCTAGAGAATCATGAGACGAAAAGAACTGACCCTTAGTTTACTATGGCCATACAAAGAGCCAGGGCACACGTGCGGCGCGTTTCATCAGCGGAACTTTTCCGCATCGTGGCATACATGGATGCCATACCGTGTCCTGTCAACTTCAGAATCGCAATCCTTGATCATGTGCTCGATCAGATGTATGACTTGCAGCGGTGTGATTTTTAAATGGTGGATGCCAACTGTTGCTGTTGACTTGCATCAGAACGAGACCAAAAGGTCAATAAAGGTGTGCTTGGTCACAATTACATACTAGTACTACCTGCTAGATTAAACCTTCTCAAGGTGAGATGTTGGTCAGACCCCGCTAGTAACGAACTATATATTAGCCGAGAGCGCCAACAATTAGAGTGCGATGCAAGAGTGTACTGCTGTCACCCTTTCTTTTTTCCACCGGCTGCTAACGGAGAGGACCTCTTCTGGCAGGGAGGGAGGAGGACACACTTGGCAGACACATTTGCTTAAAAAAATAATACTCCTACCAGGCTACCACCAACGGCTGGAGATCACAGTGCCGGCACAAGTACTACGTCCGTCTCGCACGCACGTGGGCCCCGGCCGGCGGCTCGGTGGCATAGTGGGCGGATCACGCAGCCGGGGATCTCGTCGCGGGCGCGGCGCTGAATAATTCGCTCGAGCCGTGGCCGGTGGGGACCCGGCCGGAAAGGGACAGCCAGCCAGCGGTCGACCGGCCGCCCATGCGATCACGATTCACAGGCGCACGTATGTACTACGTAGCAGGACGACTACGTGCCCGCCTCCCGTCCCGTGGTCGCTGTCCGCATTTCCGCCGGCCGCCGGGCCCGTGCCGCCCCCACGCCGAGAGCGACTTTTGAGGTGCCGGCGCCGCGCGCGCCCGTGGTTTATTCGCTCCGCTCCACCTTCCCGGCGGGTCAGTGGCACGTCGACGTATGCCCGGCCGCCGGTTCGCCGTCGCCTTTCCGTCGGCAGCGCTGAGCACCGGCAGAGTCGCCCGGTCCCTCTCTCCACGCCGTGTGGTGAGGCACACCGATCGGTCTGATTCGTCTTACTTTCTCTTTCGTTTCCCTGCCACGCGCTGCCGCTGCCGCATGACTTCGGATTAGCCGGATCGTCTACGCTACGCGCGCAGCTGAAATTTCTGCAGGGTTTGGATTGCATGTTCGTGCTCGTGCGCACCCAGATTCCGTCTGGGAGGTCTGGTTGGTCAGCGACACCGTGTGATGTCGATCACGATTTTGTTCTTTGTCAGTTTTATCTTTGTTTAATCCATCATGATTAGCCCGCCGTATGCACGCGTCGTGTCAGTCCAGTCCAGGGGGTGGAGAACGATCCAAGAATCACACATGTCAGCGAGCGGTGCCGGTGGTGGTGGTCTGGTGACATTCGTTGACGGGCCTGCTTCACCGGTCTGCTGTCTCCGCGTAGTAGCAGTGGTAGGTGGAATCTGCGGAGTCGTCGTGTGGACGCAGCCATGCAGGTGCGGCGCCGCTTTATCGTTGTTTATTACACGAGTACAGTTAGTATTACTTGGACGAGCCACGGCCTGATGGCCAGCTACTGTCGACCGACTGCGACGGCGGGCGAGCGGCGTCATGGGCCGTGGGGACGGGCGGACGTACTCCACGCACGATCGCGGCAGGTGAGGTGAGGTGGATTTGGATGTGTCCCCTCCGGCTGTGACGCCTGGTGCTCGTGGGGCTCCCGCGCCCGACGTGGTCCTGTCACGTTTAAGATTTCGGCGGATACGATGCGGTGCTCTCGCCCTCGACGTGCACACGGGCGGCGCCTCGGCGGCCGATCGTCCGCGGCTTCGGCGACCGCAGCGCGCCGTGTGGCTTCTTTTTCCTCTCTGCTTTCCGGTGATGGGAAGATTGGGCATCCGGGTGGTTGGTCGTGCGGCTTCTTTTTCCTCTTCTGTCGTGCGAGATGTGTGCGCACACGGTAGCCTGTGCATGAGCAAACTGGGCTCTGCTCTCCTGATTTGCTGTCTGCTAGTACTAGTGTTTATGCTAGCTTTCTCGGCATTGGCCAGACCGGGGACGGCCGCGTGAGCAAGCAACATCCTGTTGGATATATGAGCAAATTATTACGAGATTTAATTCAAATAAATACGAAATAGATCATGACAGCACTAGCATAGATTAAACTAATCATGCGAACTAGCATAGTAGATGAACAGATCACATACTAGAAACATGAATTGTACCACGATCTCGAACAGAAAGGATAGAATCACATACGGTAACGGCGGGGAGCAAAGACCGCCGGGCGTTGACGTTGTCGCCCATGTCGTCAAGGATGAGGTTGCCGAGGTCGGGAAGAAGTCACATTCATGGTCGCGTCGTCTGCCAAATGCGCGTGAGCGCTCCCAAAAAACACGATCGCCTCTCCCGCAAGGATCACGAGAGGCGGGTTTAGACAACGTGCATAGCCCCATCCTCGGCTCGGCTCAATCCCGCAACCCAGCGGCGTCGACGAGGCGTGGCGTGGCGAGGCGGCGAGGAGGAGGAGCGCAGCGTGTAGGTCTCCTCTTCTCATGCTCATACAAGTGGTAGAAGAGCTCACTTATAAAGAGGTGCAACTCTCTCTCAACTTATGAGTGGGGACTAAACTTTAAATTTCACTCACTCCACTCACATGTATTGCATGAATGGGCCAAGAGAATTTCAGAATTTTAATTGGGCTTTAGGCCAAAGGCCTACTAGCAAATTCCAACAATCCCCCACAAAGTCTCATTGGCACATCTCATCATTTAGTTTCAAAACATTGTTTATATACCGGTGCTTAGTGGAGACTGTGAAGTTGAACTTCCACTTAGAGTTTTATGCTACACTAGATCACAACTTGAATAGTGGACTATGCCTTGAACTACAAGTTTTCTGCGAGACTAGTTTCACACAAATTCTTGACCGATACTTGGCTGCTGCAAAGCTTCCAGCAGTGGAGCGTATCACGTCGTACTCGAGGGCCTTTCATGAATTTATTAGAGAGCACCGACTTCTCACTGATTGCGGCGTTAACAATCAAATTCATATAGGTGTGTTCCTCGGGAGATGCTCTGCGAGGACAACATCTCTGCTTACTCAAATAAGCCACTTGGAACACATTAAGATAGATATCAACCTGCCATGCGTATCGTGAGAGTATTGCATCTTCACGGTGGGATAATGAAAATAAGGATACTCTCCTCTCGGTGACCAACGACTTGTCTCCCACTTCTACTTCACGGGATCTCCGATCACATAGAGTGGAGTTACCACTATGGACAACTCATGCGTGGGTCTCAAACCCATCTCCATCGATGCATTATCTATCACATTACGTGATAAACCCTTTGTGAAGGGATCTGCCAAGTTTTCGATGTTTGGATATAATCCAACGTAATAACTCCGGACTTGCTTTCGGTTTCACGACAGATTTTAATCTCCTCTTCACATGCCTTGAGGACTTCATATTGTCCTTAGAACTGCCATTTTATCTTGGCGATCACGGTTTGATTATCCGCGATTCATTAGGATAGGGGGTATTGGTTTTCAACCATAGGTAAGTCCATCAACAGCTCACGAAGCCACCGCTTCAATAGTGGCGGTGTCTAATCTTTGTGAGTTATGCTTCCATAGTTGATCTCGTTAAGATGGTGCGCTTGCAAGACTTCGAGAAAGCAGCTCCACCACCAAGTGTAAAAACATAACTACTTGTGGCCTTAATCTCATCGACATCGGATATCTAGTTCGAGTCACTATAACCCTCCGGCGTCCTTGGATACGGTGTAGTGAATCCCATAGCTCATGATGCCCTTCAAGTAGCGCATAACTCTCTCAGCGCACGCCAATGATCATCTCCCGGTTTGACACAAACCGACTCAGCTTGCTCACAGCAAAGGAGATGTCGGGCCTCGTGGCACTTGCCAAATACATAAGTGAGCCAATAATGCGAGAATACCTCGGTTGATCTCTAGCAATCCGTCGATTCTTTCAAGCAACACACTAGCATCATATGGAGTTGGAGAAGGCGATGCGATCGCTATACCCAAAACGACTCAAGACCTTTTCCACATAGTGAGGCTGAAGTAGTGTGATCCCACCATTCTCATCTCTCAACAGCTTGATGTTTAAGATAACATCAGCCACTCCTAGATCCTTCATCTCAAAACAGCGAGATAAGAAATCCTTAACCTCCTTGATTAAATCAAGTTTGGTTCCAAAGATCAATATGTCGTTGACATACAGACAAAGAATAACTCCTTCGCCCCCACCATGGCAATAGTACACACACTTGTCACCATCATTTACTACAAAGCCGGCAGCAGTTAATGTTCTTTCGAACTTCTCATGCCACTCCTTAGGAGCTTGCTTAAGGCCATATAAATACTTTAACAATTTGCACACCTTTCCTTCACGACGGTACTACAAAACCATCTGGCTGATCCATGTAAATTTCCTCCTTCAACTCTCCATTGAGGAAATCCGTCTTAACGTCCATTTGATGAACGAGAAGACCATGTGAGGCAACCCGATGATAGTAGCACCCGAATTGTGGTCATTCTAGCCACGGGTGAGTAAGTATCAAAGAAGTCTTCACCTTCTTTCTAGGTATAACCCTTAGCCACAAGCCGTGCCTAGTACTTTTCAATCCTACCATCAGGTCTAAGCTTCTTCTTGAACACCCACTTACATCCTCTGAGTTTGCACCCATAAGGACGGTCGGTGATTTCCCGAGTCCCGTTAGCTAAGATGGAATCCATCTCGCTTCTGAACGACTTCCTTCGATGAGTCGCATCGGAGATGCATGAAGCTTGAAATAGTCTGGTGTGTCATCCACAAGGTACACAATGAAATCATCACCAAAGGACTTTGCGGTCCTACATCTCTTACTCCTTACAGGTGAGTTTCATTGTCACCCTCAACGGGATTCTCAACGTGTTCCATCGCAATGGTGGGTTCGGGAATTACGATGAGTTCTTCACCGGATGAAGTAGGTATCTCTGATTTGATGAACTTGACATATCCTTCATAGGAAATATGTCCTCAAAGAAAGTTGCATCATTAGACTCCATAATCGTTACCAACATGCATGTCGGATACCTCAGATTTTATTATCAAAAATCTATAGCCAATGCTATGAAAAGCATAGCCGGAAGAACACAATCCACGGTTTTTGGTCCAAGCTTGCGCTTCTTGGGAATTGGTATATTGACTTTCGCCAAACAACCCCAAGAGCGTAGGTAAGAGAGTTTCAACCTTTTCCTTTCCCATTCCTCAAATGGAGTCATGGTCTTATGCTTTGTGGGAACTCGGTTTAGGACATGACACGTGGTCATTAGCGCCTCCCCCCACCATTCCTTGGAAAGACCCGATGTGTCTAACATGGCGTTAACCAAATCGATTAGAGTTCGGTTCTTTCTTTCGGCCACCCCATTAGGCGAGGTGAGTAGGAGGCATCCTCTCATGGATTATACCATGTTCCGCACAAAACAGATCAAATTCATTGGAAAAATACTCTCCACCACGATCGGACCTAAGCCGTTTAATTTTTCGATCAAGTTGATTCTACTGCCTCGACTTTATAGTTTTTGAAGAAAGTTAAAGCCTCATCTTTTGATTTCAGAAGATACACATAACAATATCTAGTGGAGTCATCAATCAACGTCATGAAATATCTCTTTCCACCTTTTGTCAACACGCCACTCATCTCACAAAGATCAGAATGTATAAGCTCTAGTGGCGCCAAGACTCTTGCCTCTGCAGTCTTATGGGACTTGCGAGGTTGTTTAGCTTGCACACATACTTGGCACTTAGAGCCTTTGACAGTAGAGATTTTCGGAATTAAATTCACATTGGCTAGCCGCGTCATGCAACCAAAGTTAATATGACAAAGTCGTGAAGGCCAAATATCCGACTCATTATTGTGGCAAACATTATTAATAACTTTAGTGCAAATATCTGACAAAGATAGGCGGAACAAGCCTCCGCACTCATAGCCTTTTCCAACAAATTGTCCACACTTAGAAATTACAACTTTATTGGATTCAAAAACCAACTTAAAACCATCTCGACATAGCGGGAACCGCTAACGAGATTTTTATTGATGGGCGGCACATGATGAGCGTTCTTGAGACGCACGGTCTTCCCAAGTAAACTTCGGATCGACTGCATTACCAACACCTCGAACGATGGCATGTGACCCGTTCCCCATCGGCCTGGAGAAGTCACGTGGCACTGGTAAGAAGAAAACATGGAGGCGTCGGCACAAACATGTACATTGGCACGGTGTCAATTAACCAATCGAGGATTGAAATACTGAAAGGATGGTAGGAAAAATACCGTACCCTAATTCCTTCATATCAGTATCACCGATGACAACATTAGCGGACTTGCCGCCCTTCTCATGTTCGCGCTCCTCAAAGCGGTTAGGACTCTTGAACCCAAAGTGATTAGGATCACATGAGACATGGCAAAAGTCCCTTCCCTTCTTATGAGAATTCTTCTTGAAGTTGGTAGAATGTGATGGCTTGTTCTTTGTATCAAACTTGCCTCCGCCACGAGTTTTGTTCTTGTTGTTTTTGAACTTGTTGGGCTGGAAGTTCTTCTTACGTACTCATGTGGGCACTAGAGCCTCCCTCGCAATTCGAGCACGTGTGTCCTTTGCTCTCGCCTTCTCTTCAACATCAAGAGTACCAATGAGATCCATAACGGAAAACTCCTGTCTCTTGTGTTTTGTGGAAGTAGCAAAATTGTTCCACGAAGGTGGAAGCTTGGCAATGATGCCTCCGGCAACAAATTTGTCAAGCAACACACACTTGAAGTACTCAAGTTCTTTTGCGAGTATTTGTATCTCATGAGCTTTCTTTGTCTGCAGGCGCTCATCAGTCATCTTATAGTCATAGAATTGCTCCATGACGTACAACTCGATGTCGGCGTCCGAGGCACCAAACTTGGCCTCGAGCGCAGCCCACATGTCCTTGCCGTTGTCAAACGACATATACGAATCCACATTGGAGTCATCAAGAACACTCAGAAGAGCGCCTTTAAAGAGAGTATCGATCTTCTCAAAAGCTTCAGGTGTCTTTGGATTAAGATCACCCTCGGGCTTGCCCTTGGTGGCGTTATAGCAGCCCATGGTGCGAAACCGATGAAGCTGCTCTTGTGCGCCACCTCTTATATGCGCCCCTTATAAAGGCGAGGCAGACCGGATCTTGTGACAAAACCACTCGGAGTAAATTACCTATAATCAGGTTTTTGGATTGTTGGAAATATGAGCAAATTACTACGAGATTTAATCCGAATAAATAGGAAATAGATCATGACAGCAATAACAGAGATTAAACTAATCATGCGAACTAGCATAGTAGATGAACATATCACATCTAGGGCACATACTAGAAACATGAATTGTACCACAATCTCAAACAGAAAGGATAGAATTACATACGGTGCAGCGGGGCAGACCACGCCCGGCGATCAACGTTGTAGCCATGTAATAAATCGAGGATGAGGTTGCCGAGGTAGGGGAAGAAGTCGTCGTTCGCGAAGTCGTCGCTGCCAACAGTCGCGCGAGTGCGCTCCTCAAAAACCTGATCGCCCCTCTCCCGTACAGGATCACGAGAGGTGGGGTTCCGGAGGCCTGCTTGAAGGTAATATGCCCTAGAGGCAATAATAAAGTTATTATTTATTTCCTTATATCATGATAAATGTTTATTATTCATGCTAGAATTGTATTAACCGGAAACATAATACATGTGTGAATACATAGACAAACATAGTGTCACTAGTATGCCTCTACTTGACTAGCTCATTAATCAAAGATGGTTATGTTTCCTAGCCATGGACAAAGATTTGCCATTTGATTAGCAGGATCACATCATTAGGAGAATGATGTGATTGACTTGACCCATTCCGTTAGCTTAGCACTTGATCGTTTAGTATGTTGCTATTGCTTTCTTCATGACTTATACATGTTCCTATTACTATGAGATTATGCAACTCCGTTTACGGAGGAACACTTTGTGTGCTACCAAAGCGTCCTGGCGTAATCGGGTGATTATAAAGGAGCTCTACAGGTGTCTCCAAAGGTACATGTTGGGTTGGCGTATTTGAGATTAGGATTTGTAACTCCGATTGTGGAGAGGTATCTCTGGGCCCTCTCGGTAATGCACATCACTTAAGCCTTGCAAGCATTGCAACTAATGAGTTAGTTGTGAGATGATGTATTACGGAGCGAGTAAAGAGACTTGCCGGTAACGAGATTGAACTAGGTATTGAGATACCGACGATCGAGATCTCGGGCAAGTAACATACCAATGACAAAGGGAACAACGTATGTTGTTATGTGGTTTGACCGATAAAGATCTTCGTAGAATATGTGGAGCCAATATGAGCATCCAGGTTCCGCTATTGGTTATTGACCGGAAATGTGTTTCGGTCATGTCTACATTGTTCTCGAACCCGTAGGGTCCGCTTGCAACAAGGTTTCGATGGCAGTTATATTATGAGTTTATGAGTTTTGATGTACCGAAGGAGTTCGGAGTCCCGGATGAGATCGGGGACATGACGAGGAGTCTCGAAATGGTCGAGGCGTAAAGATCGATATATTGGACGACTATATTCGGAATTCGGAAAGGTTCCGAGTGATTCAGGTATTTTTGAGTACTGGGAGAGTTACGAGAATTTGCCGAGGAGTATATGGGCCTTATTGGGCTTTAGGGAAAGAGAGAGGAGAGGTTGGGCGCCCCCAAGGCCTAGTCCGAATTGGACTAGGGGAGGGCGCCTCCTTCCTTCTCTTCTCTTCCCCTTTCCTTGACTCCTACTCCTACTACTTGGAAGGGGAATCCTACTCCCGGTGGGAGTAGGACTCCTCCTTGGTGCGCCCCTCCTAGGCCGGCCACCCCCTCCCTCCTTTATATACGGGGGCAGGGGGGCACCCGATAACACACAAGTTGATCTTTGTGATCGTTCCTTAGCCGTGTGCGGTGCCCGCCTCCACCATATTCCACCTCGGTCATATCATCGCGGAGTTTAGGCGAAGCCTGGCGTCGATAGAACATCATCATCGCTACCACGCCGCCGTCGTCTTGTGGAACTCATCCCGACACTTTCTTTGGATCGAGTCCGGGATCGTCATCGAGCTGAGCGATGTGCGAGAACTTCGGAGGTGCCGTCGTTCGGTACTCGGATCGGTCGGATCGTGAAGGCGATACGACTACATCAACAGCGTTGTCATAACGCCTTCGCTTTCGGTCTCACGAGTGCGTGGACATTACTCTCCCTCTCGTTGCTATGCATCACCATGATCTTGCGTGTGCGTAGGAAATTTTTGAAATTACTCGTTCCCCCAGCGGTGGCATCCGAGCCGGTTTTATGCGTTGATGTTATATGCGAGTAGAACACAAGTGAGTTGTGGGCGATACAAGTCAAACTGCTTACCAGACATGTCATACTTTGGTTGGCGGTATTGTTGGATGAAGTGGCGGACCGACATTACAGATGCGCTTACGCGAGGCTGGTTCTACCGGCGTGCTTTGCACACGGTGGCTGGCGGGTGTCCGCTTTCTCCAACTTTAGTTGAACCTAGTGTGGCTACGCCCGGTCCTTGCGA
Organism: Aegilops bicornis; assembly: GCA_021605145.1. Classification (NCBI taxonomy): domain Eukaryota; kingdom Viridiplantae; phylum Streptophyta; class Magnoliopsida; order Poales; family Poaceae; genus Aegilops; species Aegilops bicornis. The sequence goes on along the minus strand of JAHIAL010000121.1, from coordinate 453,559 downwards.
AGGTTAAAACAGCACCAACTTGACAAACTATCGTTGTGGTTTTGATGCGTAGGGAAGAACGGTTCTTGCTAAGCCCGTAGCAGCCACGTAAAACTTGCAACAACAAAGTAGAGGACGTCTAACTTGTTTTTGCAGGGCATGTTGTGATGTGATATGGTCAAGACGTGATGCTATATTTTATTGTATGAGATGATCATGTTTTGTAATCAAAGTTATCGGCAACTGGCAGGAGCCATATGGTTGTCGCTTTATTGTATGAAATGCAAACACCCTGTAATTGCTTTACTTTATCACTAAGTGGTAGCGATAGTCGTAGAAGCAATAGATAGCGTAACGACAACGATGCTACGATGGAGATCAAGGCGTCATGCCGGTGACGATGGTGATCACGACGGTGCTTCGGAGATGGAGATCACAAGCACAAGATGATGATGGCCATATCATATCACTTATATTGATTGCATGTGATGTTTATCCTTTATGCATCTTATCTTGCTTTGATTGGCGGTAGCATTTTAAGATGATCTCTCACTAAATTATCAAGAAGTGTTCTCCACAGTATGCACCGTTCACGAAAGTTCTTCGTCTTTGAGACACCACGTGATGATCGGGTGTGATAGACTCTACGTTCAAATACAGCGGGTGCAAAACAGTTGCACACGCGGAATACTCAGGTTAAACTTGACGAGCCTAGCATATAACAGATATGGCCTCGAACACGGAGGCGAAGGTCGGCGTGAATCATATAGTAGATATGATCAACATAGTGATGTTCACCATTGAAACTACTCCATCTCATGTGATGATGGGACATGGTTTAGTTGATTTGGATCACGTGATCACTTAGAGGATTAGAGGGATGTCTATCTAGGTGGAAGTTCTTAAGTAATATGATTAATTGAACTTTAATTTATCATGAACTTAGTCCTGGTAGTATTAGCATATCTATGTTGTAGATCAATAGCTCGCGTTGTTGCTTCCCTATGTTTTATATATGTTCCTAGAGAAAACTAAGTTGAAAGATGTTAGTAGCAATGATGCGGATTGGATCCGTGATCTGAGGTTTATCCTCATTGCTGCACAGAAGAATTATGTCCTTGATGCCCGCTAGGTGACAGGCCTATTGCAGGAAGCGGATCGGGCGTTATGAGCGTTTGGCTAGCTCAATATGATGACTACTTGATAGTTTAGTGCACCATGCTTAACGGCTTAGAATCGGGACTTCAAAGGCGTTTTGAGCGTCATGGACCATATGAGATGATCCAGGAATTGATATTAATATTTCAAGCAAATACCCGAGTTGAGAGATATGAAGTCTCCAACAAGTTCTATAGGCGATGGAGGAGAATCGCTCAACTAGTGAGCATGTGCTCGCATTGTCAGGTACTACAATCGCTGAATCAAGTGGGAGTTAATCTTCCAGATAAAATAGTGATTGTGAGAATTCTCTAGTCACCATCACCAAGTTAGTAGAACTTCGTGATGAACTATAATATGCAAGGGATGACGAAAGTGATTCCCAAGCTCTTCGTGATCTTTGAAATCGTGAAGGTAGAAATCAAGAAAAACATCAAGTGTTGATGGTTAACAAGACCACTAGTTTCAAGAAAAGGGCAAAGGGATAGAAGGGGAACTTCAAGAAGAACGGCAAGCAAGTTGTTGCTCAAAGTGAAAAAGCCCAAGTCTGGACCTAAGCACGAGACTAAGTGCTTATACCGCAAAGGATTTGGTCACTAGAAGCGGAACCACCCCAAGTATTTGGTGGATAAGAAGGATGGCAGAGTGAACAAGGGTATATTTGATATACGAGTTATTGATGTGTACCTTACTAGTGTTTACAGTAGCCCACAGTATTTGATACTTGTTGGGTTGCTAAAGATTAGTAACTCGAAACAGGAGTTCTGAGAATAAGCAGAGACTAGTTGAAGGGGAAGTGGCGATGAGTGTTGGAAGTAGTTCCAAGATTGATATGATCATCATCACACACTCCCTATACTTTCGGGATTAGTGTTAAACCTAAATAAATGTTATTTAGCTTTTGCGTTGAGCATGAATATGATTTGATCATGTTTATTGCAATACGATTATTCATTTAAAGTCGGAGAATAATTGTTGTTACATTTACATGAATAAAACCTTCAATGGTCATACACCCAATAAAAATAGTTTATTGGATCTCGATCGTAGTGATACACATATTCATAATATTGATGCCAAAAGATGCAAAGTTAATAATGATAGTGCAACTTATTTGTGTAATCGCCGTTTGGAGTCATATCGATTGTAAAGTGCATGAAGAAACTCCATAAAGATGGATTTTCGGAATCACTTGGTTATGAATCATTTGATGCTTAAGTAACCGTGCCTTTTGGGCAAGATGACTAAAACTCCGTTCTCGGAACAATGGAACAAGCTCTTGACTTATTGGAAATAATACATACCGATGTATGCGATCCAATGAGTGTTGATGCTCGTGGCAAGTATCGTTCTTTTCGACCTTCACAAGATGATTTGAGCAGATATGGGTATATCTACTTGATGAAACATAAGTCTGAAATAGTTGAAAGGTTCAAAGAATTTCAGAGTGAAGTGGAAAAATCATCATAACAAGAAAATAAAGTTTACTGCGATCTGATCAGCGGAGGCGAATATTTGAGTTCTGAGTTTGGTCTTCAATTAAAACAATGTGGAATAGTTTCACAGCTCACGCCACCGGAACACCACAGCGTTATGGTGTGTCCGAGCGTCGTAACCGCACTTTATTGGATATGGTGCGATCTATGATGTCTCTTCTTGATGTACCATTATCGTTTTGGAGTTATGCATTAGAGACAGCTGCATTCACGTTAAAGGCACCATCTAAATCCGTTGAGACAACACCGTATGAGCTGTGGTTTAGCAAGAAACCCAAGTTGTCGTTTCTTAAAGTTTGGGGCTGCGATGCTTATGTGAAAAAGTTTCATCTGATAAGCTCGAACCCAAATCGGAGAAGTGTGTCTTCATAGAATACCCAAAGGAAGCTGTTGGGTACACCTTCTATCACGCAGATCCGAAGGCAAGATATTCGATGCTAAAAATGGATCCTTTCTAGAGAAGGAGTTTCTCTTGAAAGAAGTGAGTGGGAGGAAAGTAGAACTTAATAACGTAATTGTACCTTCTCACGAATTGGAAAGTAGTGCATCATGAAAATCAGTTCCAGTGATTCCTACACCAATTAGTGAGGAAGTTAATGATGATGATCATGAAACTTGATTAAGTTACTACAAAACCTCATAGGTCTTCCAGGGTAAGATCCGCACCAGAGTGGTACGGTAATCCTGTTCTAGAAGTTATGTTACTAGACCATGTCGAACCTACGAACTATGAAGAAGCGATGGCGAGCCCAGATTCCGCAAAATGGCTTGAGGCCATGAGATCTGAGATGAGATCCATGTATGAAAACAAAGTATGGACTTTGATTGACTTGCCCAATGATCGGCGAGACATTGAAATTAAAGTGGATCTTCAAGAGGAAGACAGATGCTGATAGTAGTGTTACTATCTACAAAGCTCGAATTGTCGCAAAAAGGTTTTCGACAAGTTCAAGGTGTTGACTACAATGAGATTTTCTCAACTATAGCGATGCTTAAGTCTGTCCGAATCATGTTAGCAATTGCCACATTTTATGAAATCTGGCAAATGGATGTCAAAACTGCATTCCTTAATGGTTTTCTTAAAGAAGAGTTGTATACGATGCAACCAGAAGGTTTTGTCAATCCTAAAGGTGCTAACAAAATGTGCAAGCTCTAGCGATCCATCTATGGACTGGTGCAAGCATCTCGGAGTTGGAATATATGGTTGATGAGTTGATCAAAGCATGTGGTTTTATACAGACTTTTGGAGAAGACTGTATTTACAAGAAAGTGAGTGGGAGCTCTGTAGCATTTCTAATATTATATGTGGATGACATATTGTTGATTGGAAATGATATAGAAATTCTGGATAGCATGAAAGGATACTTGAATAAGAGTTTTTCAAAGCAAGACCTCGATGAAGCTGCTTACACATTGAGCATCAAGATCTATATAGATAGATCAAGGCGGCTTTATAAGTTTTTTCAATGAGTACATACCTTGATAAATTTTTGAAATAGTTCAAAATGGAGCAGTCAAAGAAGGAGTTCTTGCACGTGTTGCAAGGTGTGAAGTTGAGTAAGACTCAAGACCCGACCATGGCGAGAAAATAGAAAGAGAATGAAAGTCATTCCCTATGCCTCAGTCATAGGTTCTATAAAGTATGCTATCTTTGAACGAGACCTATTGTATACCTTGCTCACGAGTTTGGCGGAGGAATACAATTTTGATCTAATAGTAGATCATCGACGGTCAAGAATATCCTTAGTGAGGACTAAGGACATGTTTCTCGATTATGGAGGTGATAAAAGAGTTTGTTGTAAAAGTTACATCGGTGCAAACTTTTACAGCGATCCAGATGACTCTAAGTCTCAATCTGGATACATATTGAAAGTGGGAGCAATTAGCTAGAGTAGCTCCGTCTGCAGCATTGTAGACATAGAATATTTTGCAAAATACATACGGCTCTGAATGTGATGAGACCCGTTTACTAAGCTTCTCTCACGAGCAAAACATGATCACACCTCGATTACTCTTTGGGTATTAATCACATAGATATGTGAACTAGATTATTGACTCTAGTAAACCCTTTGCGTGTTGGTCACATGACGATGTGAACTATGGGTGTTAATCATATCTGAGATATGAATATTGGTGTTAAATCACATGGCGATGTGAACTAGATTATTGACTCTAGTGCAAGTGGGAGGCTGAAGGTAATATGCCCTAGAGGCAATAATAAAGTTATTATTTATTTCCTTATATCATGATAAATATTTATTATTCATGCTAGAATTGTATTAAGGAAACATAATACATGTGTGAATACATAGACAAACATAGTGTCACTAGTATGCCTCTACTTGACTAGCTCATTAATCAAAGATGGTTATGTTTCCTAGCCATGGACAAAGATTTGTCATTTGATTAACGGGATCACATCATTAGGAGAATGATGTGATTGACTTGACCCATTCCGTTAGCTTAGCACTTGATCATTTAGTATGTTGCTATTGCTTTCTTCATGACGTATGCATGTTCCTATGACTATGAGATTATGCAACTCCGTTTACCGGAGGAACACTTTGTGTGCTACCAAACGTCACAACGTAACTGGGTGATTATAAAGGAGCTCTACAGGTGTCTCCAAAGGTACATGTTGGGTTGGCGTATTTCGAGATTAGGATTTGTAACTCCGATTGTCGGAGAGGTATCTCTGGGCCCTCTCGGTAATGCACATCACTTAAGCCTTGCAAGCATTGTAACTAATGAGTTAGTTATGAGATGATGTATTACGGAACGAGTACAGAGACTTGCCGGTAACGAGATTGAACTAGGTATTGAGATACCGACGATCGAATCTCGGGCAAGTAACATACCGATGACAAAGGGAACAACGTATGTTGTTATGCGGTTTGACCGATAAAGATCTTCGTTGAATATGTGGGAGCCAATATGAGCATCCAGGTTCCGCTATTGGTTATTGACCGGAAACGTGTTTCGGTCATGTCTACATTGTTCTCGAACCCGTAGGGTCCGCACGCTTAAGGTTTCGATGACAGTTATATTATGAGTTTATGAGTTTTGATGTACCGAAGGAGTTTGGAGTCCCGGATGAGATCAGGGACATGACGAGGAGTCGCGAAATGGTCGAGACATAAATATCGATATATTGGATGACTATATTCGGAATTCGGAAAGGTTCCGAGTGATTCGGGTATTTTTGAGTCTGGGAGAGTTACGGAATTCGCCGGGAGTATATGGGCCTTATTGGGCTTTAGGGAAAGAGAGAGGAGAGGTTGCGCGCCCCCAAGGCCTAGTCCGGGTGGACTAGGGAGGCTCGCCCCCTCCTTCCTTCTCTTTCTTCCCCTTTCCTTGACTCCTACTCCTACTACTTGGAAGGGGGAATCCTACTCCTCGTGGGAGTAGGACTCCTCCTGGTGCGCCCCTCCTAGGGCCGGCCACCCCTCCCTTGCTCCTTTATATACGGGGGCAGGGGGCACCCCATAACACACACAAGTTGATCTTCGTGATCGTTCCTTAGCCGTGTGCGGTGCCCCCCTCCACCATATTCCACCTCGGTCATATCGTCGCGGAGTTTAGGCGAAGCCCTGCGCCGGTAGAGCATCATCATCGTCACTGCGCCCGTCGTCTTGTGGAACTCATCCCGACACTTTGCTGGATCGAGTCCGGGATCGTCATCAAGCTGAGCGATGTGCAGAACTCGGAGGTGCCGTGACGTTCGGTACTTCGGATCGGTCGGATCGTGAAGACGTGCGACTACATCAACCACGTTGTCATAACGCTTCCGCTTTCGGTCTCACAGTGCGTGGACATTACTCTCCCCTCTTGTTGCTATGCATCACCATGATCTTGCGTGTGCGTAGGAAATTTTTTGAAATTACTACGTTCCCCAACACTGCTGTCCCTTCTCACGGTGCACGCCGAAAGAAGGGATGGAGAAGGCTTGCTCGGCGGCGCAATGATCTGGAACGGTGGTGAGAAACCATACGAAGCGGCGGCGGCTAGGGTAGACGTCTGCCTAACTATATAGTGTGGGCCGGGTAGGTCGTGGAAGTAAACCCCACGTCCAAAAATGTAGACAACGTGCATAGCTCTGTCCTCGGCTCGGCTCAATCCGCAACTTGTGGCCCGTCTTGGCCAGTGGCCTTGTGGCGTGACGAGGCGTGGCGTGGCGTCTTGAGGAGGAGGAGCGCGTGTGTAGGTCTCCTCTTCTCATGCTCATACAAGTGGTAGAAGAGCTCACCTTATAAAGAGGTGCAACTCTCTCCCAACTTATGAGGTGGGACTAAACTTTAGCCTCACTCACTCCACTCACATGTGTGCATGAATGGGCCAAGAGAATTTCAGAATTTTAGTTGGGCTTTGGGCCAAAGGCCTACTAGCAAATTCCAACACATCCTGCCTGCCTCCTCCGGAAAGGCAGGCACGCGCTCCATTCCATGCTCAATTTTCTGCAAAGGCGAACATAGATGGCCAGGAAAACGAAATATGGACCGACCGTGCCGTATCGGCCGTCGGAGCAATGGAATCAAGCCCCTATTGGTGTAAGCACACTGCTATTGTACTAGCTAGGATTAACATGGAGCGTGCTCCTTTTCTTCTCGCTCACTGTTCTTTTTTTGTTTGAGACACACTACTTTTTTTGAGGGCAAAGCAAAGCTTTATTACTTAACTGAGCTTAGGCATATCGCCTATTACAGAAGCGCCCACATGGGCAGGTACATCCGAGTCCCATTCCATGTACTGGTTGGGATCACAACTACGGCCAATTGTGGCAAGATCATGGGCTACAGAATTCGCCGTGCGCCTACACACGGTGATTACAACCTTGGCAAACCAAAGCTTGAGCTGGTACTTCGTGTCCTCAATGATAGCAGCGTATGCGGAGGAATCAACCCTTTGCAAATCCAAGGCCTCAGCTAGTAGTTGGGAGTCCGTCTCCAGTTCAAGCCTAGCGATGCCGAGGTCCACAGCCGTGGTGACCGCATGTGACATGGCACAAATCTCCGCGGCGAAGGCATCCGTAACGTGATCACGCCCGCCACAGCCTGGCGCACACCACCGACCGCCTTAGTTATCACCGCCACGCCCCAGCCTGCATGGAATTCTCCCGGCACAAACGATCCGTCAACGTTGATCTTGTACTCTGCATTCACTGGGGGCCGCCACTTGTCCGGCTGCGGCTTCACCGCGGGCTGTCGGAAAATCTCCCAGTATTCGAGTACATCGGCCCTCGAATGCCTCCCAATCACCTCCGCTATGAGTGGCATTTGGCCCTGGCGCAGCTTGTTTCGATTGGCCCACCACAGCCACCAAAAGGTGAGTATATGGAGGCGCTTTTTCTCATCTAACCCCCATAAGAATTCGAGCATTGCATGCACGGACCCTATCCTCTCCAGCTGCGCTCGCTCTCCCTCGAGTGTGAGCTCTCGCCACACGCACTTCACCGATTTGCACTTGATGAAAAGGTGTGCTCCGTCCTCAGCCACCCGCGCACAGAAGAGACATTTGGTATCCATGATCGGGATCCCTCTCCGAGCCACATTGGTACGTAGAGCTAGGGATTCGTGTTTCAACCTCCAAGTGAACATCTGGATAATTCGAGGACACGGCAATTTCCAAATCCTTTTCCACGAGTCGTCCTTGATCTCATTCAAGTTCCCGGGTTGGTTGAGCTCCCACCTGCATCTCCGTTCTCCCTCGTTCGCTCTAGCTGAGCTTGTAGCTTGTAAGCACTCTTAGCGGAGTGGAATCCCCTTGTGTCATAATGCCAAGCGATAAAGTCCTGGACACCTTCCCTCAGTGGAATCTGCATGATCTGATTTGCATCCTCTCTCCAGAAGGTGTCCCTTATGAGCTGCTCATCCCAGTTGCCGGTGACCGGATCAATAAGATTGCTAACCCACTCCAGGAGGCATTGTCCACGCGGTGTGATCACACCACGAGACCATGGACGCGGTAACCACGGGTCACTCCAGATTTTAACCCCGGTTCCATCACCTATTCTCCATATATATCCCTCCCGAAAGAGGTCAAGACCATGCAGCAAGCTCCTCCAAGAGTAAGAAATGCCATCAACAGGCCTTGCATCCAGCAGAGAACCGGTTGGGAAGTAACGGGCTTTCAGAATTCGTGCACAAAGGGAATCTGGTGATTGAATGAGCCTCCAAATCTGCCTCGACAACATGGCCAAATTGAATCCATGCATATAGCGAAATCCGAGACCCCCCTGCGCCTTGGGTAAAATGAGCTTCTTCCAACTTATCCAGTGAGTGGTGTTCTCCTTATCTTGCTGGCTCCACCAGTAATTGCCTATAAGAGAGCTGAGCTCCTCGCAAAAGGACTTAGTGAGATAAAAGCATGACATAGCAAACGTTGGAATGGCCTGTGCTACTGTGGTGACTAAGGCTTCCTTTCTGGGTTTTGCTATTAACTTTTCTTTCCACCCATACACTCTGCCTGCCATGGCCCCTTTTACGAAAGCGAACGCCTTCTTTCTCGACTTACCTACATGCACCGGCAACCCCAAATACCTATCGTTCCAATTTTCACTCTGAATCCGGAGGGCGTCCTTCACAGCAGATCTAGCCTCTCCCCCGGTGTTGGGGCTAAACATAAATGCCGATTTCTCCAAGTTAATACACTGTCCGGAGCAGTTCTCATAAAGGTCCAAGATGTCTCTCAGAGATTGGGCTTCATCTTGTTTGGCCTTGAGTAGAAGCATAGAATCATCGGCGAACAGTAGATGGGAGACGATCGGTGAAGTCCGGCAAATTTTAACTCCGCTCACCGTTCCTGCAGCTTCGGCGTCATGTAACAGCGATGAAAGCCCTTCCGCGCAAATGACGAACAAATATGGTGATATTGGGTCACCTTGCCGGAAACCTCGGGATGGGGAGAACTGGGCCGTTAAGCTACCATTGATTTTGATCTGGTATTTGACAGTACTGACACAGTTCATGACTAGATCGATCCAGCGCGATCCAAATCCAAGTTTTACAAGCATGGCTCTCAAGAAATTCCACTCGACGCGGTCATAGGCTTTACTCATGTCCGCCTTCACAGCAACTATCCCATCTTTTCCTGTCCTCTTGTTCATCAGGAAATGTGACAACTCATATGCAATAAGAACGTTGTCGGTAATCAGCCTCCCCGGCACAAAGGCACTTTGGTTGTCTAAGATAATTTCTGGGAGTACCAACTTGAGCCGGTTCGAAATGACCTTAGACACCAATTTGTAAACCACATGACACAAGCTGATTGGCCTCAGATCGTTGATTCTGCTCGGGGATTTCACTTTGGGTATTAAGACAACGACGGTGTCATTCCATCCCGCTGGCATGGCCCCACCGTTGAGGACCGCAAGTACCTCCTCTATCACTTTCTCCCCCATGAAATGCCAGTGTTTCTTGTACACAATAGAGGGCATCCCATCAGGTCCGGGTGCCTTAAGGTCTCCTATATGATCCAGAGCTGCTTTCACTTCCTCCCTTGTCACCTCCGCCTCCAGGATAGCTCTCATAGCACTAGTTACACGGGGCTGAACTTTGTCGATTAATTCCGCGGTTCTACTCCCTTGGGTCGAGGTGAAAAGGTCCTGAAAATAAGAACAAACATAATCGTTAAGCTCCTCTCCCTCCTTCACCTCCGTACCATCCTCTCTCTTCAACTTCATCACCCTGTTTGCTTTCCTCCGTCTTTGATGCCACGGCCATAAAGTAGCGCGGCTACATTACCATCCTTCAACCAAGACACATGAGATCTCTGTTTTGCTTTGATATTCTTCCTCTCTTCCAACTTCTCTACTTGGCAGCGAAGTTTAGCTTCCTCTCGAACTTTCGCTTCACTCACAGGGGCTCTCATTATCGTTTCAAGATCACGACGAGCCTGCTTCAGCCGCTCTTCCAACTCTCCGGCCACCTCCTTTCCCCACTTTGTCATTCTTCTTGCGACATTCCTTAAGCCAGCCGAGACACCCCCATCTTCCTCCATGCATCCCTCCTCCCAGGCCGCCTGCACTTGTTCACTACACCCATCCTCCTTTAGCCACCACGCCTCAAACCGAAAACCTCGATCGCCCCCGGGCCCCCTTCTGTTTTCTCCTTGGGTGCACACAATAACCGGCCTGTGATCCGAATGACGGGGAGGGCCATTGAGGACCGTGAACTCAGGGAACCAATTACACCAACGAGCATTAGCTGCTGCTCTATCAAGCCTCTCGCAGATATAAGCATCTACCTCTCGGCTGTGGTTTCTCCAAGTAAATTTATCACCCTCATAACCAAGATCAGAGAGCTCGCATGACTCCAGTGCTTGCCGGAAATTGTCCATGAGCCGGTGCGGGCTGACAGCCCCTCCCACCTTCTCATCTAGAGACAAAATCTCATTAAAATCACCCAAGCATAACCAGGGTCGATCAAGCTGATGTTGCTGTCCTAAGAGCCCCAGCATTCTCCATGTTTCACTCTTTCGTTCAGTAGCAGCCTCGCCGTACACCCCGGTGAGTCTCCAGATTCTGCCATCTCCCTCAGTTACATCCACGTCAATATGCCTCCGGCCATATGATCTCAGCTTCACATCTACCTCACGCCTCCAAAATAGCGCCACCCCCCTACTCCTCCCCTCTGAGCTCCAGGCTATCAAATGTGCCATACCTAACATCCACCTAAACTTCTCCAATTCCTCCACTGTCATCTTTGTTTCAGCCAGAAAAAGAACGTCGGGCTCCTCCACCCTCCCCATCTCGAGGAGGCTTCGAACTGCCGGGCCATTGCCCAAACCCCGGCAGTTCCATCCGATGATTTTCATTGTGCTCGGCGGGGCTGCGTGGACAGCCCGGCCGCTTCTGCTTCAATAATCGCCTCGTCATGGCTAAAAACTTTCTCACCCACCACAGTATCCTCCTCCGTCCTCCTCTCCTTCCTTCCTTCCTCCATACCCTCCTCATCGACCCTCTCCCTCTTCGACCCTAATATCACCTCCCTCTCCTTGTTACACTCCACCCTCGGTTTATCCCTCCCCTTCTTCCTGAAACGCTTCCCTCCCGGACTCTTACTCGGGCCGTCCTGGCCCTTGGGTTCCTTGCCTGAACCCTTCTGGGTCAATTCTGACGGGGTGTTGTGTTTGTACTCCCCCATTGCATTAGACATCATCTCAACCTTGCTACCAGCCCCCACTCCATCAACAATGTCCCTCTTCTGTCCTACCTCATCCTCGGGCCTCTGTGTTTTGCCCGCCTCCAGGTTCAACTTCCTCGGTTTACCAGTTATGTTGGGAGCAGTGAGCTGTTTGACTGGACTATTGACCTCCTCCCCAGCCTCATTCTTTCTTCGTCCTTCTTCACTGGATATGGAGTCGTTCTTTCTCCAACTCAGGCTGTCGCTCCCACTCCCCGAACGCCCTCCGGAACGGCTGTATCCATAATTCCTGGCTCCTCCTCCACTCCTAACCCCACTCCTTCCGAAGCTCCTCTCCTATGGCCCAGTTCAGCTTTGATCCATTTACCATACTGCTGTTTCTCCCCCTTCGCCACCTTGATCGAGCAGTCCTTGTCCCCATGCCCTATGATTCCGCAAGTATAACAAAAATCCAGGAGGAACTCATACTCAAACCTGCACCACCCTCTCTCAGCCTCCTCGTCTTCCTCTCCCCTACTCCATCCTCCCCCCTGCTTCCCCTTCGCTTGTTCCTCCTCATCTTCCAGCGTGAATCCCCTCATAAGCGGTTTGTCAATACGCATTCGAATCTTGATCCTCAGGAATCTCCCTATGGCGCTTCCGTCTGCACCTGTGTCAGCTTCAACAAACTCGCCAATGAGGCTTCCTATGTCCTCTGCAGAATCGCCATTCATCATGCCCAGAGGAAGGTTGTAAACCCTAACCCATATTGGGATGTTATTGAACTGATAATCCTCCGGCCTCTTCATTGGCACATACTCCTCTACCACCATCAATTCTTTGTCAAACATCGACGGCCCATCTTCAAGCACCTTCCTCTTCCCCGATTCCTGGAAGAACGTGAATAGGAACTGATTCACTCCTATCTCCTTGCAATCTATCCCCTTGATCGGGCACCAGACTTTGCCTAAGGTAAGCCGAGTTCAGCAAATTCAGAGCGGCAACAAGGCTGCATCCATTACACAGGGGAGAAAAAGTGAAGGAAAATCATTGCCCGAACTGGAATATTCTGTCATGTGCAGCTAGTAACCATTTTCTTCTCGCTCACTGCTGCCGACCCGAGTTCAGCAAACTCAGAGCGGCAACGAGGCTGCATCCATTTTCAGAGAAAAAAAATGAAAATGAAGGGAAAAAATGGAGACCATAAACAGCGCAAGGATGGCCCGGTGCCCACGATTACGAGGTTTCTGGACAGTTTCTGCTGCTGTTCATGCCCGTAGTGTGCCATTTGCGCAGTTGTATATGCCCTGCAGCTGTGGTCTAGTTTGGGTGCTAGGCGCGTTTGGATTATTAGCAGGGAGCGAGCATCTAGCGTGGGCTATTTCTTGTTGTCCGTTGCCTGTAATTTGGATAACTGTCCTAGTAGTATGACTGCTACCTGCAATGTTCTGGTTTGGGGCAGTGGCTTGAGATGAGTTGCTGCGGATCAGTGACAAGTCAGGGCAGCGCCCCAAAATTTCCAGCAGTGTCCAGGCTGCACCGGTTTGAGGGCGTCTGAATGTATCGGTTTTCGTCGGGTTTTCACGCGGGATAGCAATGTTCTTAGTTAATGGAAGCTTGTTGCCTCGGTTTCAGAAAACAAAATAAACCCGACCTCAGTGCAAAACTGGCCAAGGAAAGAAAATTGTTGCCTCCCTCTGCACGTGTAGCATCCATTCAAGTTTACTCCAACAAACAGGTAGCTGCCACCGGACCAATCAAGAGGCAAGATCATACAGCTTCAGTGCGCAGTGCTGCCATATCTTCAGATTATCTGGACCTTGATGTGCATACAAAATAAGGAAGATACGAATTGTTGTATGTGTTCTGATTTCTTTGGGTGTCCATGATATCAAGCTACGAACAAGGCTGTCCAACTCATACAACATATAAGCAAAATGAAATAACATGTCCTCAATCCTGATAACCATAGAGATAATGAACAGTTTGACCACAAAAGTTCTGGAAGGAGAAAGGAGCGATAGGATGTCTTTTACTTATCCTGAACCAACACAGCTCGTCGCCCTTCGAACTCCTTAACCTCGAAAAAAAATCAAGAAATACAAACATGGGATTATTTCCATGCATAAAGAGATGAACAGCTTCATGAGGCCTAGGTCTTCCTTCCCAAGAAAAAAAACCCTGCTAAATCACACATTTACAGTTACAAATAAAGATGTCAGTCAGGTCGGGTTCCAGTCTACTCCATTTACACAATTACAAACAAATAACTCCAATCTCGTAAGCATTTTGAGATGTGGCAGTGCCTTTCGGCAGTAATATATCAACAAGATAATGATGGAGATCAAGGAAGATAAAAGCATCTGACCTTTGGGTAGTAATACATTATTACAATCAATAGAGTATTCAAGTTTAAAAAAAACCACCCACACCTTATCCAGACTCTTGCAAAAATGGTGGTGGACTGATAGGCACTGTAACAGGAAACAAACAGGCATCATATGGTCGTATTCACCGAGAAAAATAGAGAACCACACCAAAGAACAGCATATCGCAACGAACCAATTGAGACAGAGCTTCCACTGGTAAGCAAATAAGAAGCCAAGATTACGGCATGTTATCATAATCTTGACGAGGTAAGACACATCGTTCGCCACTGTGTTTAACATGGGGCGACCGTTCTACAAGCATGTTCATTGTAGAAATAGGAAGTGCACAGCGCCACAGTTAACAGCAACCGTAGTGTATTAAGCTCTGCACAATAGTGCAGCTGCAGACTAAAATTGGACACATACAGAAACAGTTTATTTCAAACTGTAAATAAGGAGACAATAATTGCTCAGGTTATTCAGCTGGTACCACCCACCCCCTGTTTCTGGTAGATCAAATATTCACATGGTTATAAAATGACGGAGATTGAGGAAGAAAAACAACACTGTGATTTCTGACCTTCGGGTAGAAATACATTACTAGAGAATTCAACATGGGGCAATGGTGGAGTAACCTGGCATCCATACTAGAGACGTGGCAATCTGGCAGCTCCAACAGCACACAAACAGACTGCCAGGCATCAGACTGGACTAGTGCATCAAGCTCTGCACCGAGGAGCAGCTGCAAGTGAGGAAGCAAAGGACACGGACGGCAGATGGGTGATATTGACACAGGACTATTTCCATGTATGAACGATAGAGTTAATGATTTCTCAGATTATTCAGCTGGTACTATTTCTTGGGATTCAGAGATGGATGCGCCGGCAGCAGCAGCTTCATGAGGCAATGAGCGTCTGCAAGGAGGTGGATCTTCGCTCCCAGGTATCTGGTAGATCACATATTCACACAGTTATAATACCTCCAAACTTTCATTAAAGAACAATAAGAATAGAAAACCGTGAAGATTACAGGAACATCACAATGAACAAAAAACACAAAAACCTTCCATGGCTAAGCAAATAAGCGATTAACATTGAAATACATAGTGGAAATGGTCTCCATAAGCACCGTTTTTCAAAAAAAAAATCCCAGTGATAGAGCTGACCTGGGAAGTCGATGGAGGGGCACCGGCATTTCCTTCTTCATTTGAAAGCTCTGTCCTCTGCAGCCTCTCCGGCAAGGTCTCCATCCCTATGTGTGATAGCAGCAGCCAGACATAAGTGAGGAGCTCAGGGCCAGTGCCCAGGCTCTTTGCGTGTAGGTACCCTCGGCACCTACTGGCTGAGAAGCAGAGCATCTCCACCCACACACCTTCGATCACCTCCCACATCTTGTTCTCATCACCCAAAGACAACAGTGTTTCAGAAATCTTACAGGCATCATGGATAAAACAACCTTCCTGTGCAGTTGGATATTTCTTTGCATCAGGTGGCGAATGTGCGTGTTCAACAACTTGTTCTTGGTATTGTGTGGGCTGCACCTTGCCAATTATTCTCTGTGTAAATTCTCTTTCGATTTCATTGAGCAATGGCTTTCTGGCTGTGAAGAACTTCAGAAATGGCTTATTGCACCCGAGGATCTCCATGAGCGAAGGCTTGTCACTCTTGAGGATCTTCTCGAGTGATGGATCATCATCCTTGAGAATCTCCTCCAGTTCAGCATTAGCGGTGATGAGCAGATTCCGCCTAGAACCCGACAGTAGCATCTCAGGATTAACAAATAGTAGGTACATCAAGTAGTTGGACATCTCCCGGCACCGGACGGCTCTACCATTGATGACGAGATCTTTCACACCAAACAGCACAACCATGGCCTTCACCTGATTCATCTTCAGTACACTGAGCAGTGGCACATTGGTGATCTGCTTATGCGCCCAAGTGGTAGAAGCAGAAATAATGTGCCAGAGAAGGATGCTCTCGTCAAATGGACTCCTTAAGCTCAAACCAAGGTCTTGGTCACACAAGATAGCCTCAAGAGACCATTGCCACTGCGGTCATAGAACATCCAGTAACTGCCAACATCTTTTATCTGATCTTCCCACCCTTTCTTTACATACTTGAGGACTAACTCTGTTATTGCAAAGGAAGAGTTGCAAGGCTTCATGAACCAATGTTGGTAAAAAAAAACTTGTTGCAATTCAAAAAACTCAGGATGCTGGTCATCTTGGTGTGCTTTTTGTTGTGGACAAAGAACCCTACAAGGGCCTATTGGCCTACGAGGCTATCTTGAGTGCACCAATGCTCATGATACTCCCTCCAGTCCTTTTTAGTCTGCATATAAGTTTTGTTCGAAGTCAAAGTATCTCTACTTTGACCAAACTTATGGAAAAAAAAGTATCAACATTCACAATACCACATCAATATTTTTAGATTCATCATGAAATTTAGTTTCATAGTATATATATATTTGTTGTTGTAGATCTTGATATTTTTAATATAAATTTGGTCAAACTTTATAAAATTTGACTTGACACAAATCTAATATGCGGAGTAAAAAGGACCGGAGGGAGTATTTATTAGCTCACTGATGGACAGGGCAGCCTTCTTTCTTGCCCACTGAAGCTTGTACAGAATGGTCCTTTGCCACTCGAACGGGGGAACTGCACTCCCTCGCCGTTGGGCATCCTTTAGCTTTGCCTGTGCAACTAAGTGAAGCACCTTTGTTACAAGTTGTACTGCCCAATCCCCGTCAGGCGTCCTAGAACTTGCCTTCGAGCCTTTGAAGAAATATGATCAGTTGAGAAAAACCTGCAGAAGTACTCCAACACTGCGGTACAGCAGAACAAGACATATGTAACCTTGACGTCGTTACCATCATAAGCTTCTCTGTGACTATTGTGGAAGAGGGCGAGGGCTGCCCATGGCAGTACGTGTTGGATAGCCTATATTGCAACAGAACATATGCTTGTTTTTCATGAAGCAACCCAAAGGATTTTAGGATGTCAAATCGATCAGGATAGGGCGATGCAAGGTCCACAAATAGCTTATAGGCTTCAAGGTCTACATTATAATCATCAACTGGGGCTCTACTTGTCCGTGTGCTTTGCGTCTGAGATCCATGGTTGGGCTCAAGATCCACCACATCATCTTCTGCTTGTGCTTGATCAGGAAGATGGTTGTTGGCCTCAAGGTCCACCATCTCTGGTCCTTGCCTGATATCTCCCCTCTCAATCGATCACCAGTGCAGCCAAGCACGCACAAAAGTGAGAGCCCGATTCGTTGCAACCTGATAACTACGGCGTTGTCACATGTTGAGCGGGTTTCTTACAGTATAGCTTACACCGAGGGGCTCTATCATCAATAATCATAATTATATTGTACTACTTGACTCTGTGGGCTTGTTTGATCTTGCGATTTGCATCTAATGGCCCGCTGCGGTGGCTTGTGGGTTAACCAACCATTGTTAGGTTAGGTTATATAATCGCCACGCCATCAAGCCTATCAAATCCTTGTGTTTGTTATTCTACTAGTCCACTCTGCCCTAAGAGCAACTCCAATGGGACGACTCATTTCATCCGCATGCGTCCGTTTGGGTCGGCGCGGGCAAAAGTGGTGACCCAACGCGCCGACCCAAACCCAAATCTCGTCCGCTTCGCGTCCTCGCCGACGCATTTACGGTCCAAAGTTGCGTCCCAAATGCGTCGGCGCGGACGTGGAACGGACGCCACGCGCGTCTTTTCTGTGTCCGCCGCGGCCCCACCTGGCGATTGTCCAACCGCTCGCAGCCAACCTCGTCAGCTTAATTTATGACCTCGGACCCACGCGTCAGCTACGACGGTCGTCCTTTTTTAAGCCGACCGTGCGGCGTGGCCGTCCTTATCCAAATCGCCGTCCACATCTAGCAAGCTCTGCTCCCCCGTCGCCGGTAAACCCTAGCCACCACCACCACAGCGAGATGGGGCTCTTCTCGGCGCCAAAGAAGAAGAAGGTCAAGGGCAAGGCCCCGCCATCCCTTTTCCTCGAGTTCCTCCCGGCTGCCGGCCGGCCACGGCAGAGGCAAAGGAACGTAAGTGCACCAGCGGAGTGGCACCGGCGATCACAGGCCTTTCCTCCCGCACCGACGCCACCTCGCCACACGACCGGCATCTGAATCCGGAGAGGTCCCAGCAGCCGGGCGCGCCAGCCGGCTTAGGGCGCACGTGGAGGAGGTGCGGCGCGGGCGCGGGCCGCTGACGCCGGAGATGCGGCTGCGACCCGCTTACAAGAATCGACTTCGCCTAATCTGGCGAGGTGGTTCGCCGAAGCACGAGGGAGGCGAGGCGACGCGGCAGCGTCGCGAGGTCGACCATCGCCGCCGCCGCATTGCCGTCCGCGAGGAGGACCAGCGGTGGAGGACGGCTACTAAGTTCACCGGCAGAGCGAGGACGAAACAGCGCAGGGTGGAGGCGGTGGAGGAAGAGGAGGTTTCAGATGAGGCGGCCATGGCGCAGCCATTGCCTCTCTCCGCGGGCGGCGATTGCGTCTGCCGCCGTGGCCCCGCCGTCCCTCCCCGAGGCCGTCAAGGCCGAGCCGGAGCCGCAATGGAGCCCGAGCGGAGCCGCCCCCATCGGCGCTTCTTACGGGCGGGAGTATTGCGCGAAGTCGTCTCCGCGCCACCGGTTTGGATGGAGGCGACGCCGGCGCAGGAGCGGCGTACCTCATGATGTGGCGCCAGCGTCGGCTGGCCGAGGAGCGCCGTCACGGCAAGTACGAGGAGATGCTCGAGCGCGACCTCAAGAAGGAGCAGCGCGAGGCCGAGGAGGAGGCGCTTAGGCCGCGGATCAGACCAAGACCTGCCAGCATCGCCCCGCACATTGCCATGGCCGACATCGCCTCTGCCTGGAACATGGCGTTCCCCTGGGCCGACCCTGCGTCGACGCTCATTGACCTCGCCGACCCCGAGGGCAACAACGACGACGCCTAGGGCAGCGCGCCGCCTCGTAGTTTAGTTTGCTTTTAGTTTTATTTAATGCTAATGTGGACACGTGGACTCTCGCCGACCTTTCTGGCGGTCTTTAATGTTTAATTAAGTTGTTTTTATTTTAAATATGCATGCATTATTATTATTTTTTGTCGGCGCCATCAAAATGGGTCGGGTGAGCGTTGGGCGCATACGCCGACCCAAACGTGAAAGCGGACGTTCGTGTCCGCCTGGCCGACCCAAACAGATAAAAGTTGTCCGTTTAAGTCTGCCCGTTGGAGTTGCTCTAAGATATTCATGGGTGGGAGAACTGAAGTCACAGTTCTGTTTCTTGTCTTAGCCACACCTCAATGCCACGAAGGAAGCATCCAAGTAGGCGAGGCCAAGCAAAGCAAAGCGTAACGAGTGGTTGGTCACTAGTAGGGTAGGGGTGGTGGAACGGATGGGGAATATACACAAGCACCTGGCGGACGGGCGGACGAAAGCTGAATTGGTGCCGGCGGGCGTCCACCGTGCCCTTCTGTGATGCATTTCGCCTGGCACACGAGGCCGGCGATCCGCCGCGTGGCAGTTGCGGCCGGGAGTTGGCGAGGCCATGTTCTCCTCCGCCCGGAGTCTCGTCGCCCCTGACCTCCAGCACGCCACCCCTCCGCCACCCGAGGAACGACGAGCGTCCGGCGCCTGCATGTACAGGGGCGCCGCGCGGGCAGCGGAAGAGGGAGGAGGAAAGCGTTGATCGACGGTGATAGTGGGCTACTCCGGTGCTGTAGTACTAGTTGCAGGGCGCATCCTAACGACAGCGAACAAAAATGCCGTGCCAGAACTTATCTGCACGACGCAAGTAACTGGGGAAACGACATGCTAGAGCGAGCTGACGCAATCGGCGACACCAAACACCAATGGTTCATGAAAATATTGGGCTGCATCAACATGATCTAGCAATTCGTCAAACGAAAACTAAGCCTGCTGGTACACAGTTCAAAAAAGTTCATTTACATTTCATCCTTTTGGATACTTCGTGCTGGCTGTGAAAGTGTCCTTCAAAAAAAATCAGTGAAATCCTCATCTGTACTCTGCATGCATTTGAAGACCCTGTAAGAACATGTGATACTATGAAGCGAGCGCATCGGGCAATTCATTTGATAGGCATCTGTACTATTCTGAACAAGCAACAATTTCTTTTATTCAGAAGACTAGAAGCTAAATGAGAGCCGCCATCAGCTCTGCACCTAGCAGGAGACATCACGAAGCAGCAAACTTCAGCAACATTTGAGAGACTACAAAGTTTGTATAACACTAAAAAAAACCAACACTACTGAAGAGTACAGCAGTAACTTGCAAGAGTGAAATAAAATGGTAATCAACGTAACAACCGTACTATCTGCATCCGTATCTCGCATACCTAACTAGCTAATCCCGTGAGCAAAAACGTTCGACATAGAACACGTCCTTCGCTCACAGGGTTGGCAGAACCGTGAGATCCTAAATAATTTCTGCCTGATTTTCAGCGTGACTATCGTGCTAGTACCAATCAAAAACATCCAGGTCAACATCATCAGCATTTCCAGCAACATCCTCCCCTTCTTTGACCTCAGATTGGTGCGTGCCCATCTCTTCATCTGACAAATTCGAAACATTCTCAACACTGAACGTGTTAGTTTCAGAAATAACATCATTTCCAGTGTTCCCTTCAGTTGATGCAACCTCTTGTTTTTGTGTAATGTTGATGTCTTTGAGCGAATCTTCAATGTTGAGCTGTTTCATTACTTGTTTTAAATACAAGTTATCTGCATACAGTTGTTAAGACAGGAGTTAGGTTAAGCAAAAATCAGAAATCAGAAATCAAAATATATGGGCTGGACCAGGTATAAAGCAACCGCTGACCTCTCGAGCGATGAAGTATAGCATCGTGGACTTGCATTGGATGCTTTTTGTCCTCACTTTTAAACTTTTGCCGTACCTGATCACGGGACTTATCTGGGAATAGTTGCTGTATCATTGCAAAATCGCTACCAAATTGTTGAAGACCCTGACCAGAACAGATAAAAAAGTTGAAGTTTCCCATAGGCAAGCCAAAACGTCAGCATGACAGTGTCAAAAAACATCTTATACTATTAAGTTATAGAGGGTGTAGTCGATTTCCAAATACCTGGTAAAACAAGTCAGTGTCAGATTTTGTCCATCTGGCCCGTGTCTTTTTGTCCATATAAGAATGGTAATTCAGTTTAGTAGCATTTTCTAGCGCCTGATTCTCTGTTCTGTCATTGTCATAGTTATCTCCAAAAGGATCAAAATCGTCAGTATCTCCAAAACGGGAGCTGCTGTGGAAAGACATCAACAAAGAACAGGGCAGGCGAAAGTCAGTGAAATCATGGTCAAAGCAGCATACCAACTCATCAAATTTAAGAATACAAATTTAGATGCTGGAATAAAAACTGCAGCAGCAACGCCAACTTCAAATACCCGATCTGAAAAAGTGAAGTATCTATATGATATAATAGAAAGCTTGCAAATCAAACTGTAGCATTGTTGTCAATGACTGGTTATTTTACTACACTTCAGGTAAAAATATCCAAAAAGAAAATGCGGAATGGTAGTTAAACAAGATACAGAGAAAATATCCATAAATAATATTTTAAGTTGGGAAAAGAGCCTACCTTTGATTAGAGGATGATGGTCCTGACGGTGTTTTACTCTAGGAAAGGCCAAAACAAAATCATGAGCAACAGCATAATACTCCAATAAAGAAGGTAGACCCAGCAAACGTGCACAACTCACCTGAATACGCTCTCTGGCCTCTTGTAACAACCTGAGATGCGTCACACTTAGCTTCATGCGATCTATCTCATGATCAGGTTTTTGAAGTAACGTTTGCACTTCTATAAAACAACAAAGGCCAAAAATACAAGAGTCAAGAGCTCATAGCATGTTAAATTGATGCTTTGTTATTTGGGTACCGTTGTTATTTTAGCCAGATACCTTGAGCTCTTTTTTGACGAATTCTGTGAGTAAGCTTCTTCTCAGGCTGTTCTGTCATTGTATCTTTCAAGGCTCTCTTACGACCGCGTGACGATACTTCACTTTTATTTTTCTGCTGGTTCGACTGTGATTTTTCCGAAGTGGATTTCGTCGAGGTGCGCTTGGAACCCCTCAAAGGTTCTTTATTTGGATCTTTCTTCCTTGACTTTCTTGGTGCCTTCTGCTTTCCTCCAGCAGTGTTCTCGCCGCCACTATCATTATTTTGTTCGGCTGCTGAAGGTTCAACAAAATCTTCATCAAGATGATCGTCAACAATATGCTCAGATAACCCAACCTTCTGAATATCTGTCCTGCTTCTTAACTTCATTGATAATTCTTGTTTTCCAACATCCAATTTGGATTGTTGTTCAACACCATGATCTGATCGCTCCCCCTCATAGTACTGGCTCTCCCTATCAGTATATTCCTGATCGTCTGAATGTTCTTCAGTTAGACAATGCTGCAAAAATTACCAATCAGACAAGGACTTACCTTTTGAGGTGCCAAGAAAATTCTAATCACAAGTGTAGACTTCAGCAAGGACTTACCTTTTGAGGTGCTTGCTGAGGCAAGGTGTTCAAATTTTCATCAGATCCTATGTCATTATGGTTGGTATCTGTTGCAGCGACCCCCTCATAATCATCTGGTAGAACAAATGTTACTGATTTGCCTTTGCCCTTTTTCTTTCCAAGATCAAGTAGAAATGTAGCAGCAGCTTCAGCTGCACCAGAAATATGTTTGCTCATTATGAGTAAATAAGCAGAAAAGCTAGACAAAGCAATATAAAGTGATAAGTGCAGCCAACAACTCATGACATACTGTATGGTCAGAATGAGCGTTATGCCAGATGTGCATGGAAAAGAAGTTCCACAAGTAAATCAGACACGCACCTGAGGGTTCTCCAAAGATGGGTTGAGTATCATCAGTATGAGGATTTATCAGGCCATCTTGAGAGTCTATATCAACACTAGCATTGATATCCTAAAAGCAATCAAAAGCAGAGCATCAGCATATCATATTTGTGAACTTAGTTAAATTTCTAACAGATTTCAACCCTGACCTTTAGATTAGCTGCTGCATAATCATCACTAGTCCCAACAGCCTTGGATGAAGCCCTGCCAGGTTTTCTTTGTGATTTAGGGCGTAACTTTGCAGCCGTTTCCTCTGGACCAGGCTCTTCAAGGATGCGGTTGTGGTTAACGAAATTGTCAACTGTACCATCATCAGTTCCCAAGGGTGGCTGAGAATCTGAGGTCTGTACATGTTCTTCATGTATAGGAGCTTGTACCTGCTCATCGTTGCATCCTCTGACATCATCGTTACCATCCTCTTTATTTTGTGAGACCACGTCTACAGTTGAAGCTGCCTTCTTTTGGCCAGTCTTTCGGGACTTGGATGCTGCCTTGCTGAGCTTCACCTTAATTTTTAGCTTGGACTTTGCAACGTTTTCCTCTTCGGAATGTGTGTCAAATAGTTCCCCAAAGTCAGCTAAATCATCAACTGTCTTGCTAGTTGGATGGGTGGATGATGCTTGGGTATCTGAAACAACCAAGTTTTCTTGGAGTGTAGCTACTTCAGATGGACCATCATGAGGATTGTCATTTTGTGAAACCCTATCTACAGAAGAAACTGTCAGCACATCATCAGAAGGTGTGTAAAGTGTGCCCCCACCAGCTTCCGTGCCACCAATCGTTTCACTACCAAGAACGGTCGAAGATGTTACTTCTTGATTCGTAGTAAGTCCTTGAGACAAATTATCTTGACTTAAAGCTAGAGCCTTCTCATCACTTGTTTCCACTGTACGATTGGGTACAACAGATCTTGATGGCACAGATTTCTTCCGAAGCTTGCCCCGCAGCTTATTAGGATGAAACTTTGCAGCAGCTTCCGCTTCTGCAGGGGCATCAGTGATGTCGTCAAAGTTAGCCTCATCATCAATCATGTCTAACCCCTCTTTGTGGTCTCCAAGAAGCTGTTTTGACCTGCCAAAGTCACTTTAGGGAATATTGCAGGTTCAGAAAGCAGCAACAGCAAGGGAAGCATGTTATATAAAAAAGAAATGGACAATATATTATCTCACAGAAAGATAACAAAATAAAAGGAAACGGAAATCCTTGTTGGCACTATCTTTCTAAGGCACCGTAACATCTTACCAGTCCATTTTGCCGTGCACAGGACATACCAGACAATTACAAATTTACAATCAAAACACACAGGTAAACTTCTGGTAACCAGCCATATTTTCCAGGTTCTAGCTGGCATCATCAACATAATTGCATTCATTTGCTGCAAGATTAAAGGATCCTACAAATTTAGCAATTAAATCTTACTAGTACTCCCTCCGTCCGAAAATACTCGTCGGAGGAATGGATGTATCTAGATGTATTTTAGTTCTAAATACATTCACTTTTATGCATTTTTCCGACAAGTATTTCGGGACGGAGGAGTATTTGATTTAGTTCCCAAGCCATCAACGACCGAATTTCTAAGATATTTCAACAACTGTATATACGGTTCATCAACAAGAAGTAGACAACACGCCAAACATTCGTGCAGAACAAAAGAAATCAAATAGTGACGTGGAGCATTGAATCTTTACCTGGTGACGCCACGAAGGTGCTTCCCCGGTGACGGCGAGGATGAACCTTTTCGCCCCTCCTTGAAGATGCCGAGGTTGCCTGCGGCGCGGAGGTAGAGGACTGGGGGGAGAGGAGGGGGGCAGCGGCGGAGAAGCACGGACTGGGTAGGGCGGCGGTGTCGGGGGACGCACGGAATCCGTAGTCGGTGGCGGTGGCGCCGGCGGCAGGGAAGCTACGAGGTGGGGAGGCGCCCGCGGGGAGAGAAGGGCACGGAGAGGCCGGCGGCGGCAGGGAAGCCGAGGACGGAGAGGCGGCGCGGCGGTTGCCTTCCCACTTCGCACGCCCTCGCCGCCTACGGACGGAGTCCAGACCAGACTCCAGGCGAGGCCTTCAGCGGGGGCCGGGGGCGAATCCTAACGCGCGGAATAGTCTCCCCCTCTGTGGGCCGAATCCTAACTAGGCCGCCTTTTACTTCCGGCCCTTTTGTATTGAGTTCGCGCAGGCCATTTCGTGGCCTTTTTTTTTTGCCTATCATAATCGACCTGTGGGGTCGCGGGTTTTGGTATTCCCCTTTTGCGTGTCCCATATAGTTGATCCTGCTGTTTTTCCATGGATTATTTTTCGCCTATATACTTGATTTGTAGGGCATAGTGATGTCGTATGCTAGATTCCAGACTACCTATATCTCATGTTTTTACCTCTGCTTGTCTGTGCAGGTTTAGAGTGAGTAGGGGAGGAGCGTTATTCATCATTTAAGTTTCTTTTCAGTGGTGTAGGTAAACCGGTTGCTAACTCTCTCCTCATTCCATCATCGTTTTTTCCTTCTGATTTACCATCTGGTTTCATGTAGGTTCATCTTTGTTCCCATCTAAGTTTGGTCCATAGTAGGGTGAGATATTTTATCCACATCTACAAATATTCTTTGTAGTTAACAGTAATTTGATTGATGTGGAGGCCTAAACCCTAAACCCTAAACCCTTATTTCATACAAAGCATTTGGTGCATCTGTAAGTTCAACCTGAACAAGATTGATGTGGAGGGCTTGGATGTTCCCACCAAGAAGAGGAAGAAACAACATTAGATGTTCTCATTGGAAAGAAGGCGAAGAGTGCCCAATAGATACTAGATATTCAATTAGCATATCTTTTTGCCATTTTCAGTGCCTCGAGCATATTTCGAATCCATGAACATTAATATAGTTTGAAGAATTCGTAATATGTTCACGAATTAAAAAATGTTCGTGAATTCAAATATATGTTCACAGCTTATAAAAATGTTTGCAAATTTTAAAAATGTTTGAGAATTTGAAAAAGTCCATATTTAAAAAAAATTCTGAATTCAAAATATGGTCATGAATTTAAATAACTCTAGTGGATTCAAAAACTGTTCATGGATTTGAAAAATATATCAGTGAATTCAAAAAAAATGTTTGCCACGTTTAAAAATGTTCCCAGATTTCAAAAATATTCACGAGTCCATAAAATGTTTGTGAATTCTAAAACCCCATGAATTTAAAAAATGTTCGCATCCTTGAAAAATGTCCATAAAGTGTTTAGGAATTTGAAAAAAAAATGTGAATTCAAAAACTAATCGCAAATTTTAAGAAATGTTCGCAATATCAATAAATGTTGATGAACTCAAAAAATGTCCGTGAATTCAAATAAGGTCTGAAAATTGAAAAAAATGATTGTGAATACAAAAATGTTCATGAAACTGAAAAAGTGATCGCCCAACATGAAAATGCTCATGAATCTGAAAATTATTCATGATTCAAAAAATAATCACAAATTTGGGAAAATTGGTCATGAATTCAAAAAATGTTCGTAAATTCAAAAAAATATTCATGAATGTTAAAATTGACGCAAATTTGAATGTTCTTGTTTTTTTAACAAACTAAAAAATGTTCGTGAGTTCAAAAATTGTTCATTGATGTCCGTTTGGTAATCTGTGTTGGAGATGCCCTTAATGCATACAGAATAAAGGAAGTGAGTCAGTAACTGAAGTGTGTAGTATCTTTGGTTTTGTGAGTATTAATGATAATCTATGAACCTGGATGTTTCTTTATCAGCTAGCATCTCTGACGGACTAGGAGCACACTCTCCAACTCCAAAAACATAACTGGAAGAGAAACTCCATAAGATAAAAGAGCATATCGTGAATCCCGGTAGCTTAGAGCTAATGATTTGACCACAAAGGGAGCAGTAGCATGCGCGGACTTGATCAGTGCAAACATTAGGAGCTTCCAAAGATGGCCATCACAAATAAGCCATGACAAAATATGCCGCATGATGTAACCACATTAGAGCGACCGGACACAGATGGCGGTAGGGCACGCCAACAAATAGCTATTATTCGTGAAAGTATTAGGTTGCATCAACATAGCATATCAATTTGGAATTTGGAAGCACCAAGAAAGTAAAGATTATATTACGTTTTCATGGAAGCCTTCTCTTTCCCTGATGGATTATGGATGGGCTTAGGCCCATATAAGACAATAATCCCTAGTTAATCTCTAAGGCCCATGCATGTGTCACGGCAAGTGGTGGGAAGTGTGGGAAGTTTAGTCCCATCTTTGCTCTGATGAAGAAGAGTGAGACCTCTTTATAAGGGCTGCTCTACCACTTGCTATTGGGAGCTTGGGAATAGAAGGCTACATGGCACGCTTCTCCTCCTCCGCACCGCCTCGTCCTGCCCAGCAGCTACTTGGGTTGATGTGAGGAATGAGCCGAGCCGAAGCTTTTTTTTTGTGAGGGGTCAAAGACAGTAGGAAAGGATCCTACTGCCACATATATTATATCACTATTGTCAAAGAATCAGTTTTACATGATTACAAGGTGGGTCAGCACAAGTAAACAGGTGTGTTAGCACCCCGAGAGGGGAGGATATGGTGAAGGGGGTTACAAGTGGGTTACAAGGAAGGCAGAGATGAAGTCTACAAGGGGGGGCTTGACCCTATGGCATAATAATTCCAGGTCCTTTTGTAGTCTAGCCCTCCAAGAGTTAAATGTGGGGGATGCCTCAAGATGATGCCATTGCGTTCTTTCCAGATGCCCCAGTCGATAACATGAAGATTTCCATGAACAATGGCGAGGGCCAACGTTGTCTCCCTCCTCGGAGAAGTCGTAATCTGTTCCCATTGTCCGGCCAAGAAATATCAATTGCATTCCAGCATGTTTGGCTAAATGGGCAGTTGAAGAAAAGGTGCTCCACGGTCTCTTCCACGTTGCAACTACAAATAGCACAGTTGACGTTGGTTCCAACGTTGTAGTGTCTCCTTTTCAGCATGTTTCTCGTGTTGACTCTATCAGCTAGGAGTAGCCAAGCAAAGACTTTTATTTTGGACGTGCATTTAGAGTCCCAGATCCAAGTAAAGGCAGGATCGGCGAAAACATTCCTGAAATAGAATTTATAGTATCTGGCCGATGTGTATTTGCCTCCCCAGGAGTAGGTCCACTCATCAGGTTTGCCCCCGTCCAGGGTTGTGTCTGCAGTTCGGGCTTGAAGTTGTTGGAGTTCTTGCCGAGCCAGTTGTGTCGAGAGGAAGGTGAAAGCCGGTGTAGATATTGGTTATCGCTGTAAACTCAATGATGTAAGCATCTTCAAGTTTGGTGAATGAGAAAGCCCGGGAAAGCTTCATCGCTCATTTGGTCGCCCAGATCTTTCGAGCAGTAGCGGTGTTACTGCGTAATTTGCACCGTAGAGATCCCTCTATAAATGTCACTTAAGTTTGTTATTGTAGTATGTATTCCAGATCAGATGGACCCAAGGGATGTCATGCTTGTTGTAGAAGCTGTGCATAAACTTTAGGAGGAGAGCTGTGTTTTGGATTTTGATATCAAGAATCCCTAGGCCTCCGCGATTTTTGGGGCGGACTGTGTCCCATGCAGACAAGGGAGGTTGATTTTTCCCCGGTCAGTTTTCTTGCACCACAAGCAACGCCTTCGGATCTTGTCAAGGTGTTCAATCAATTTTGGAGGGAACCTAAGTGTGCACATTGGGTATATCAGCATGGATGTTATGAGCGAATTTAGGAGAGTCAGTTTAGAACCATGATCCAGCATACACAGGGAGGAGGATAGTCTTCGTTCAGTTCTTTCCACCATTGGCATCAGATCCACCATGGTTGGCTTGGTGGTGCCCATTGGCAAGCCAAGGTAGGTGAAGGGCATATTACCCATAGAGCATCCCCACAAATGAGCTAGCTGTTCAGCCATGTCCTCCTGAACATTGAGCGGTATGAGCAACGATTTTTGGAAATTTATCTTCAGACCGATGGAAGCAGCATAGTCCAAAGAGCGCTTGCTTCATAATTTTGGCTTGGTTTGGACATGCGGCATCGACAAAATGGTGTCGTCGGCATATTGGACCACAGGATAATCGGTTGGTTGATTGCAAGGATCGGGAGGTGGATCTTGCGCTGTCTCAGACGCATCGTTAATTGCAGCTTGTAGGAGGTCGGCAAAGAAGGACGAAAATTAGGGGAGAAAGTGGGTCTCCCGATTTAACGCATACGTCTGCATTGAAATTGTCGGCCGGGACACCATTGAAATGCGGAAGAAGTACGACTCAAAAATCCTCTTGATCCGGTTGAGCCATCGGTCATCGAATCCCATTTGCTTCATGATAGCAATCATGGCGTGGTGTTCTATGGTGTCGAACGCTTTAGCGAAATCGAGCTTGAGCGGAATGATTGGGTCTCCGGATTGCTTGCAGCGATATATGTACTCGAAAGCCCAAGCGAGACAATCTCGGATGGTGCGTGTGCGAAGAAAGCCATATTGGTTTACGTACACGATTTTTAGCACAATTTTCTGCAGTCGATTGGCTAAGATCTTAGTTATGATCTTCAGACAAGAGTTAAGGAGCGTGATCGGTCTGAAATCATTAGCAGTCTCGGGGGAGTTGAGTTTAGGGATGAGGGTGATGAAACCAGAGTTAATGCTGGTGAGGTCAAGGTTACCAGAATAGAATTCTTCACATAGTTTGTAGAAATCATGTTTTATGATGTGCCAGGAAGATTTCAAGAAGCGCCCATTGAACCCGTCAGGTCCTGGAGCTCTGTCATTGGGCATGGTTCTGACTACCTCATCGATTTCTTGATGTGTAAATGGTGTAGATAAAACCTCGAGTCCCTCAATTTTCTTGATGATATTGGGTAGATCAAATTTCATTTCTGGTGGGGAAGATTCACCCAAACGTTGCTTGTAAGTGTTAAACAGAATCGCCTCCTTGGACGTGTGGTCACTGACAGTTGTTCCATCAGGTGTTTTCAGTGTGGCTATGGAGTTCTTCCTGTAACGTTCAGTGGCGAGTGCATGAAAAAGTTTTGTGTTTTCGATTGCCAAACTTGATGTACCTGATCGTGCACCGCTTCCTCCAATACTCGTTCTGAAAACGTAAGAGCTTCAGAAGGTGGGTTTTAATGATATGCCTGAAATTAGCTTCAGCTAAGGAAAGTGGTCGCTGATCTTCAAGTTTATCGAGTTCAAGGAGGGCCTGGTTGCAATTCTGGATGAGAATCGAAAGCCTGGATATGTTTTTGCTCCAGGCTTTCAAATCGTAGTGAAGGTTCTTCAGTTTTTTGCAGATGGTGGCCGCAGCATTTTTGGCATGGCATGGTTTGTTCCAAGATGTGGCCACGACTTCAAGGAAGTCAGAGTGGTTAATCCAGTAGCTCTCGAATCGAAAAATCTTGCTTTTGGGGATAGTTGTTTCAATATGTACCACACAAGGTGTGTGATCTGAGATTGGTTTCCCCAGGGTGGAAACTAATGTGTTGGGGAAAGATTGAGTCCAATGGCAAGATGAGAGAAACCAATCCAGCTACTCGAGTAACGGATCGTCCTGCATGTTACTCCAGGTGTATGATCGACCTTTGAGAGGTATTTCAATAAGAGCTTGCGTCCGGATAATGTCATTGAACATTAGAATGTCATTTGGGTCACCCCCCCGGCTTATTTCTATTTGCAGATGATCGTATAAAGTTGAAGTCACCCACTAGCAACCAATCATCAGAGTCAGGTATATCCAGATCGTACAACCAATCAGTGAAAAGAACCCGATCATTGCCTTGGCAAGGTCCATAAATATTATATAGAGACCAAACATTGCCAAAAGCTTTAGAGATCAGAGAAACTCCAAGAGCATGATTTTCAGAATAACAGGCTGAACCATTAAACACAGAGCCATTCCAAATAGTAATAATTCCCCCAGAAGCCCCCTGGGAGGGAACATAAGCAAATTGGTCGAAGCGTTTAGGACAAAAGGTTTTAAGGAAAGCCAAATCAAAATGCATGCGCTTGGTCTCTTGCAGACAGATTACATCACAGCCACAGGTCTCGATAGCATTTCTAATAGCTAGTAACTTATCGTCTGAATTTATTCCATGGATGTTCCAGACCAGAACATTCCACTGCAGCCTGGGGGGCATGAGGCTGATGCTTAAGAAGAGGACGAGGTCGAGCTCTCCTGATCAGCCATAAGGATATCTTTGGAGAGTTCAGCCGCAGGAACGCCATACATCGTGCCGATCATCCGGCGAGAGAACAGTGTCGGCGAGGCCTTGAGGCAAAGCGCAGAAGAGGTGGTGAAGCTGTGGTTTGGTGCTTCGGGCACTTGTCTTGCTTTGACCTTGCTTCTGGTGGATCTGCCGTCAGCCATTGACGGGGCTTTGAAGCCATCGTACTTATTGGAGCGGGTACTGCGACGCAGAGTGGATTCATCAATAGCAATAGGTTTCTTCTTTTTATCTTTTGATGCAGTCGGCCAAGAAGAGACGTGGAGTCACGAAGAAGTGCTATCGAGAGGGCTTGCATCGATGACCCGAGTCCTCGAGCTAGGCGTGTCAACGGTATCCGGTTCAGTGACATTCGAAGCGAAGGTGGAGTGATGCTGACTGGCACTGAATTCCTGGATGGTGAGACGTGAATTCTTCCTTCAGCCATGGATGGAGCCGCCAGGGTTGGGGGAGCAACTTGAACCGCAAGTGAAGAAGAACCACCAGTCAGAGCATCATCAAGCCCAGCGGGGAGACCGTCTGAAACATCAACCAAGTGTTGAGTTTGACGTCTGTGGACGTCATTACTCAGAGGCGCAGCAAACTGAACTACAGAAGACTGAATTTCATGACTCTGATTTGCAGCGGTAGACCTGTCAGTGTTCAGAACATCCTCAGATAAGTCAGTCTGTGTCTCAGCGAACTCCGGGATGGCAGCAGTGTTTTGTCCAGAGGAACGTGGTCCAAGGTTGGTACTTGGCGGTTGAAGAAGACCCATGCCCTCTCAAGTAATTGAGATTTGCACTTGTAGCTGTTCATCTACATTAGGATGCCATAACCCGATGCTTCAAGGACCAAATGATGCCAAAATAGGACGGATGGCAGCATAGAGGAAAGTATTGAGCTGCCTACGAGGCGTGGATTGGCTAGCAAAAATTCATCACTTCATTACCTTGTGCGGACATGCTAAATCGAATCGATGTTGTGCACTTGAACAGAGAGGGTAATGGTTTCAGCAATGTGTTCTGTGCGATGTTGTGCGAAGCTTATTTTTGCCGCTCGGGAATGGTTAATTAATTGTTAATTAATTAACGAGTCGCTCTGAGCGCCCTTTGTCAAAGACGTTGGACCGTGGGCTGTTCGTGGACTTCGATCGTGGGCACTGCCCAGCCCATCTACCCGACGCCTATATAAGAAAGGCTGGCGATGGAGTGAACCCTAACTCGGTTCACTCACTCCCTCTCGTACAACCCTAGCCATCATTTCTTGTTCCTCTCCTTGTGCTTCCGGCGATCCCATCCCGACGACTGCGTGCTGTTAGTCGGGAGAGCAGGTGCCTCCGGAACCACGGGTTGCTCGAGATCCCGCACGGGAGAAGCGGCAATAAGGTTTTTGGGAGCGTCTCGACGCGACTGCTCCCGATCTGATTTCTAGTGTTAATTTGGGCTATGCTAAGAATAGCGTTGGCTATAGATTTCTAGTGGTGAAATCTGAGGTACCTGACCAGAAGGTCGGTACAATTATAGAGTCTAAGGATGCTACATTCTTTGAGGATATTTTCCCCATGAGAGATATGCAAAGCGGTTCTAGGCGGAATCGATGAGACTCCTGAACCTGCCATTCCGATGGAATATTATGAACACAAAAGTGATGAAAGTTCATCAGAGGATGATGAGGAAGCTCCTGCTAGGAGCAAGAGACAAAGGACTGCAAAGTCTTTTAGTGATGATTTCCTCGTGTACCTCGTGGATGATGACACTCCCAGTTCCATTTCAGAAGCTTATGCATCTCAGGATGCTGACTACTGGAAGGACGCGGTCCGTAGCGAGATGGATTCCATCATGGCTAATGGGACATGGGAGATCACCGATCGTCCTTATGGTTGCCAACCATTGGGATGTAAGTGGGTGTTCAAAAGGAAGCTTAGGCCCGATGGTACTATTGAGAAGTACAAGGCTAGGCTTGTGGCCAAGGGTTATACCCAAAAGGAAGAAGAGAATTTCTTCGATACTTACTCACCTGTATCTAGGCTGACAACCATTCGAGTGTTACTCGCTTTGGCTGCCTCGCATGGTCTTCTGGTTCATCAGATGGGCGTTAAGACGGCTTTCCTTAACAGAGAGCTAGATGAGGAAATTTACATGCAATGACGAGATGGCTTTGTAGTAAATGGTCGGGAAAGAAAGGTGTGTAAGTTAGTGAAATCTTTGTATGGCTTTGAAACAAGCGCCTAAGCAATGGCATGAGAAGTTTAATACAACTTTGACATCTGTTGGCTTTGTTGTCAACGGCGACAAATGTGTATACTATCGCTATGGTGGGGGCGAAGGAGTTATCACGTATACGTATGTTGATGACATATCGATATTTGGGACCCACCTCAAAGTAATTGAGGAGGTCAAGGCTTTTCTATCTCATAACTTTGAGATGAAAGACACGGGCGTGGCTGATGTTATCTTGAACATCAAGCTCTTGAGAAATCTTGAGGGTGGAATTACACTTTTGCAATCCCACTATGTTGAGAAGATTTTGAGCCGCTTTGGATATTGGACCGCAAACCTTACGCAACACCATATGATCCTAGCGTCTTGATTCGGAAAGTTCGAAGGCACTTGTAGATCAATTGAGATATTCTCAAGTGGTTGGTTCAGCGATGTACCTAGCATGTGCTACTCGTCACGACATCTCATTTGCTTTGTGCAAAGCTGGGCGGTTTATTTCAATCCGGAGATGTGCATTGGCATCTTTCTTTGGCGAGTGATGCGTTATTTGCAAGGTACTACGAACTATGGAATTCACTATTCTGGGTACCCGACGGTACTTGAGGGATATAGTTATTCGAATTGGATATCTGATGATGCTGATGAGATGAAAGCCACAAGTGGACATGTCTTCACACTTGGTGGTGGTCTGTTTCTGGAAGTCTTGCAAGCGAGGCGATCTTAACCAGATCGACTATGGAAGCAGAACTCACGACATTAGACACATCATGCGTCAAGCAGAATGGCCGAGAGCTTTTGATGGATTTGCGGTGGTTGACAAACCCGATGCGGCTGTCCTTATGAACTTGTGACAATCAAACGGTGATTACCAAGGCTAAGAGTTCAAAGGACAACATGAAATCCACAAAGCACATAAGAAGAAGATTGAAATCTGTCGAGGAAAATCAAGAAACTCCGGAGTAATAGCGTTGGATTATATCCAGACGGCTAAGAATGCAGCGGAGACCCTTTTACGAAAGGGCTATCACGAATTGTGATAGAAAATGCATCGATGGAGATGGGTATGAGACCCACCTAAGTTGCCATGGGGGTAACCCAACCTATGTGTGACGCCCGGATAATTAAGCCACAGTAACCCTCTACTAATGGTGCCACGTCACCTCCATTTCTGTTATTAAACTCACGTTAGTTCAAAAATGATTCAAATTCGAATTTAAAATATAGGCAAACAGTAAAAAATTTCAAATATCAAAACTAAAATGTTCGGGTTGTATCAAATAAATCGTAAGTAATTATGGTGGAGAAACCAAACTTTGATAAAATGTTTAAAGGCTCTAAAACAATTAAAACAGTAGTGAAAACAATTAAAGAAATGCCTATTGAATTTATAAGATGCTAAAACTATTTTATTATGGGTTAAGAATTAATCGACAAGAGTTTGTTGATAAATACAAATTTAGGCACTAGTGGTAATTTTTATAAAACTAAAAATAAAAGAAACTACAAAAAAAGCAAAAGGCGCAACAACCCCCATTTGGGCGAGCAACGGCCCATTGGCCCAGCCCGGCTGACCCACCAGCCAAAGACCTCCTTATCCCCAACTCCACGAAACCCTAGCCTCCCCGACCCACTTCCCCACTCGCTCCTCCCACTCCCTCGATCTAGATCGGGATCCACCAATGAACGTCCCCCGATCCCGGCAGCCGGCGCCCTGACATCGCCCTGCCGCCTCGCCCGTTCTCCTCGCCCTCCTCCCGAAGCCTCCTCGCCATGACGCCTCGGATGCCGCCCGCCTCGTCCCGATCTGGCGCCCGCGCCGCCAAATACTGCCGCGCCGTCGCCGTACCGCCTCCGCGTCTTCGCCGATCGTCCCCGTCGACCTCCCCGACCTCCGTCGAGCCCGTTGCCATAGTCCCCACGCTCCCGCGGTGAGGCTCCGTCCTCTCCTCCTGCCTTTCGCTCGCGCGAGACGCGCCGAGCCTCCGGCACTTTCGGGGCTCCGGCGCCGCGCCTCTGCGGCCCGTGCGCCTTTCGGTCGGCGCGCCCAGCCACTCACGCACCCTACGCCCGTTCGCGCCGCGTCGGCCTTCCCATTGAGCCCGCCGTGGCCTCCGCCGGCCGCCCCGCTGGATCCTGCAGAACGCCCGTGGTCGCCGTTCCCCGCGCCGGCCTTCCCCGTCGTCGTTGCCTCGGCGGCCTCGTCTCTGCTAACGGCGATGCTTCGCTTCGAGTGCGCACTGGCGCCCGACGCCCGTGAAGCCCGCACCCGTTATGGCCCCCTGTGCCAATGACAGGGGGGGCCCATGCCCAAAACGTTTAAAAAAAAGGAAACGAAAAATAAGAATAATAATAATAATTAGTTAAATAAATAAATAAATAATTAACTTAATTAATGATGCTTATTTAACCTAATCATTTAGTTAAATAAATTAACCATGTTTAATTAACCTGAGACTATGGCGAGCAGGACCCACCTGCAGGTTGACCTAGTCAACCTTTGGTACTACTGACATCATGCTGACATCATAAATCCATTTTGAATTAAATTAAATAATTAATTAAATTACGTAAATTAATAAAATCTTTAGAAAATCATATCTTTTAAACCGTAACTTTCGGATTAAATTATTTTCAACATGAAAGTTGCTTTCGAGCTAAGAGGCGATTCGGATACGCAACCCGTTAAATCCGCCACACCCCCTAACCTATCGAACTCGCAACTTTCCCCCTCGGCTCCTTCCGCTTGAAAACGCTAAACACCGGGAGTACTTTCCGGATGCTTCCCCTTCACCAAGTAACACCTCATACTGCGTTAGGGCACCCTAGCACCGTTACTTGTCTTGTCATGCACCGTCATGCTTATGTTTGCATTATATTTATTGTTTCTTCCCCTCTTCTCTCGGTAGACTACTGAGACCAAGCCAGCTGCCGCCAAGACGACTACGGTGTTGTGACCCCTCTCTCTTGCGAGCAACCAGGCCAAGCCCCCTTGATCACCGGATATCGCCTACTCTGCTCTATCTGCTTGCATTAGAGTAGTGTAGCATGTTCTTGCTTTCCGATTATTCCTATCCCGATGCGTAGCCTGTCTTTGCTATACATTGATACCTTTACACGCATTCCTACTTGCCTAGTATAGGATGCTAGTATTTCCATCTGTGGCCCTACATTCTTGTCCGTCTGTTGTGCTATACTATCGGGCCATGATCACTCGGGAGGTGATCACGGGTATATACTATATACTTATACATGATACATGTGGTGACTAAAGACGGGTCGGCTCGTAGAAGTGCCCGCGAGTGGATCTTTGAGGCGGAGCGACAGGGCAGGTTGAGACCGCCTAGGAGAGAGGTGGGCACAGCCTGCTCAAGGCCCCATGGATACTTAACACGCTTAACGAGATCTTGGTATTTGATCTGAGTTGGGTCGTTGACCTTATACGCACTAACCGCCACGTGGGACAAGATATGGGCAACCGGCGTCGTGGTATCACCGGCACTTCGTGACGTCCGGCGAAGCGGCGCCACGGATTGGACCGGAACGCCACTAGGCTAGGTCTGCCGCCGCCCACGCATAGCGTGAAGGTGTGCTAAGGGCGATGGGCCCGGACCCACAATGGCGCTTAGGTTTAGAACCGGCGTCGACCTCTCTGTTTTGCCTAGGTGGGGCTGCGGCGTGTTGATCTTCCGCGGCCGGGCATGACCCGTGAAAGTGTGTCCGCCAAATGGGATCGAGCGTGTCGGGTAATGTGGTGCACCTGCAGGAAGTTTATCTATTGAATAGCCGTGATCTTGATAGCAGGGTGACGACTTGGAGTTGTACCTTGACCTTATGACAACTAGAACCGGATACTTAATAAAACACACCCTTCTAAGTGCCAGATACAACCGGTGGTCGCTCTCTCTCAGGGCATTGAGGAGGGGATCGCCGGGTAGGATTATGCTATGCGATACTACTTGGAGGACTTCAGTCTACTCTCTTCTACATGTTGCAAGGCGGAGGTCGCGAGAAGCGTAGTCTTGACGAGGATTAGCTATCCTCCTCTTATTACGGTATTCTGCGATTCGGTCCCAACGATATGGCCCTTTACACATATGTCCATGCATATGTAGTGTAGCTCCTTGCTGGCAGTACTTTGGATGAGTACTCACGGTTGCCTTGTTCCCCATTTTCCCCATACCTCTACCCGATTGCTGCGACTGCACGATGGAGCCAGGAGCGACGCCACCGTCTATGGCGACTACTACTCGAGGCGCCTACTACTACGTGCGGCCACTGGCGGCGACACTGGGAGTAGTTAGGAGGATCGAGGCGGGAGGCCTGCGCCTCTTTCGATCTGTATCCCGCTTTGTGCTAGCCTTCTTAAGGCAAACTTGTTTAACTTGTGTACGTGCTCGAGATATTGTTGCTTCCATGACTTCGTCTATGATCGAGCACTTGTATTCGAGCCCTCGAGGCCCCGGCTTGTATTATGATGCTTGTATGACTTATTTATGTTTTAGAGTTGTGTTGTGATATCTTCCCATGAGTCCTCGATCTTGATCGTACACATTTGCGTGCATGATTAGTGTACGATTGAATCGGGGCGTCTGAAGTTGGTATCGAGCCATCGCTGTAGGGAATCCCCTTTCCAACTCCTTGGCGAAGTCGAGTCTAGTCATTGCAAAACTTTTACTAACATGGCTGTGTGCCTTATGGGCCCACGTCGCCATTGGGTGGTATTAGGATCTTTTACTCCTCGTCTATACTCTGGGACTCTGATCTCTCTTCTATTCGGGTTTAATGAATTTACTAAAATCTAACTTTAGGATCTCGTTACTACTTCCTCCCGGAGAACCCCTCACTCCAGATGATTACTCCGTGAAACAGAAGAATTCGAAGTTACTCTCCGACATTCTCTCGAGGCCTTGTGCCTATCACTTTTGCTATTCCCGACCACCGATAAATCCTTATGGATAACTACTTACACTTGCCATTCATACGATCATCCCCCATTGATCTTGTTATTACAAGATACCCCAAGTCTTCTCTATTGTTCCGAGAATACTTTGTGCCCTCTTCGCCTAGCAGTTCCTTGCCACATGAATACCCCTTCAAATAAATCCTCGCACTTGTCGAGTATCCGCTCATCGATTGTTCATGTGTTTCACAAAAGTCTTGAAATAATATTCGATCTTCCAAAAATCCTCTGGAGCCTTTTGCTCTTGAAATTCTTGCTTGCTTGCATTATGGTTAATCCCATAAGTCTCAAGTCTTATTGACATTCCTTGTCATTATCATTTTGAGTCTGTTGACTCAATAGGTTTCTGAATACACGCAATCATCATTGATCCTTATAAATTACCTTCCGATCGAGCTGCCATTCTTTTAAGCTGGAATTGGTTCTCGACCAATCCAATTATCGTTGATTGTACCCTAAGGCTATTCAACTTATCCATCCCTAATCAAAGCATTGCTTCGATCCCTTGATTTGGAAATCATAATTCCTTTGCATTTGACAATTGAGTTAGTCGATTGTTCCTATAACTGATCTCCTTGCATTCTTCTTCCTCTAGTTGAGTACCGATGCTCACGTCGGATCCCTTGTGGACCACGGATCCTTTGTTGGATTTTATCGACAACGCCCTTCATATTCAATAACCTTGTGAGCCTTTCCTCACGATACATAATGCCTTTGGTAAATTGTATCCTCCGCTTTCTCAACCATGCTCGCCTTGAGCTTAAGTTAATTACTTCTAAAGATTACGGTATATGATTCTAAGATGCCCGATGGGTTGAACCTATGCCTTCCTTAATATGTGTGAACTCGAAAGTTTTCACGAGTCGTACTCTTCGGTATTTTGCGGATAAAATTTCAACACTACAACTTCATTGAGCGAGAAGTGAATGAAAGGTTGTGCGTTGGAGAAGTGGGAGTCGACCTTGAACTTTGTGTTCATGCCCATGGACCACGATGTACATCTTCTCATGAAGCTTCTTTTAAAATTAATTATTCCCTTGGTATAAGATCATCTTATATCCGGGATCGACCTTTGGTAATCGTGGTTCCGACCATTTTCTCCTTTAAATACCATTTCTCGTGCAAGTTTAAGCACTTGTCTTCTGCAGAGCAATACCCTAGTCCAACCTCTACTTTGATTTGTCTTCGAGTATTACCCCTCTGGTATCTCGAGATTATCTTGGAACTACATAACTTCTTATGAGTTCTTCATCAAGTACTACATTCTCACCGATTACAATTTTTCATGGGCTCGAGTTATTAAACACTCAAAGACACCGATAACTGAACCGAGTCCACACTACGGTTCAAAACCTTTTAGTAATCTTATTTAAGTATGATTTTATACCCGATCAAGTCATTCCTAGCATGATCAACTATATCGTTATCGTGCTATAGTTTAACTGTGCCACCCAGTCCTTATTCTCGAGCCTGACTTTCGAATATAAGCTAAGCTTACGCCGATTTCCTCGTCTTATCGTTTCACCTCGAACCACAACTTGTTTCCGAGTTTGTGTCATATATGTGGTTCAAATAATCTTTCGTTGCATCAGTCCTTTTGCTTGATGCAGTCGTTGTTCGGTTGCTTCACCATGGATCCTCTCGACAAATGTGTCGGGATCATCATCAACATTCTAAGCTCTTCCAGGATATCAACCGGATTCATGAAGAGAAATACCATCCTTGCCCTCGATGGTTTGTGTTATCATCGACCACTTTATTGCCTTCCGTTCAACACAAACTTATTCGTGTTTTGTGTTATACCTTGAGATCCTTACTATCCAAAGATCTGCTCTTCTTTACCTTGGAGTATTACCATCTTTTATGTCAAGGATGTCGTGAGAAATTCACCACCCTTAAGAATTCTTGACACAAGTGATACTTATTAACATCACCATTCTTTTCTTCGTCCCGTGTTGTTTCTAACCGAATACCGACAAATGGTGCGTGATGTGTAAATTCTAAACTTGAGCAACCCTCTTGCTTTGAAGTTATTGGTCTATAGTTTCATTTTACGTCTATGGCTTATTGAATCACCATTCCGACATTGGTCGTGCAACGAACCCATATTTTGGGCGCACCTTTCAACCAATGTTTAATTGCGACGCTTTTCCTCGAGCATAATTCCTTATATCATTTGATCGACAAATGTTATCTCCTTGTTCACTTAATTGTGGAAATCCATCTTTTGGAAATCTCGATAAATTGCCGTTGAGTTCACGGACACCTCCTTGTCCTCTCCTTGGGTTAATGATGAACTCTTGTTAACGGAAATCATTTCATAGTTCATTTCTGAGAATCTTACATTGTCATC
Organism: Aegilops bicornis; assembly: GCA_021605145.1. Lineage (NCBI taxonomy): Eukaryota > Viridiplantae > Streptophyta > Magnoliopsida > Poales > Poaceae > Aegilops > Aegilops bicornis. The sequence continues at coordinate 412,851 of JAHIAL010000121.1, read as the reverse complement.
TCGTCAATTGTGTTGCACCTTTTCTTCTCGGGCATACTAAGTCGGAGGTATCCACGACACCAATCGGATCCGAACCTCGGTTAGATATGATGGTTGGAACATATTTCCAAGAGTTATAACATCGGTCTTTATATGACTTCGGTAAGGTGATGTCATGCCTAGTACACCTGGCGGAGGACCTATTGTTATAGTTCCATTTCAGCAAGGTTAGCCATTCTCCCATGAGGAAATTGTAAAACTTATTCTACAAGTTGTTTCTGATGGGTCCTTTGTGTATCCGAAGTATGATCTTTACATGAAGACCATGTCAATGCTATCTCGAAGCATGTCTGTGGTACTCCTAATTTCAACAAGAACATTTGAAGCCCATTGCTAAATGTTTCTTTCTTAATTATCCTAACACCATTGTATGGGTAATGCCATGAAAATTCTCTCCCATTACCTAAATGGTTTCCTACGTTATATCCTGTCATGGATATCGTGCTCTGTTTGTCCTTGGGAAGGAAATACCTCCCTGAAATATGTGTTTTAACACATTTTCCTTTCCATTGTTCTGTTTAATCTGATATTCATATTTTCCTTTCCATTGTTTGGTTTAACCTTTCTTGTGATCTATATGACCTAAGCAGTAATATTCTCCTGCTTATGTAAACACCTCGTGTTACCGCTCTGTTAGTAAGACCACATTACTATTGTTGATGACATTAGGTAATCACGATGGATGAGAACTTTGCCTATTGGTCCGCCTCGTTCAACGAGCAGGAAAATGGTTCTCATCGTCCCTCGCCCTTGGTACCGACGTTGTTGCCAACATAACTGACAGGCTACCCTCTGACATGCCTTGCTTACATGATCGTGCAAGACGTCATCTACCTTCCTACTTTTAACCCACATGGTGGGCCCATAACCCACAGTTCCACAGGATCGAAACCTGATTCTCCTGTACACCTTGTTGACAAAGTTATCCCTTACTCTTGGGTTCGTGTGTAATTCATGAGCCACCTTCCTAGTGCTCTATTCTGGTATCAGACGCAATACTTACTCTCGCTGCCCTGAACCACTTTCTCACTCTGGTTCAGACTTCGAGCAACTATCTATCCGCTTGTAACTTCTTATTGTACCTTCGAACTTACTCTCGTTGTATTTTAAATGTTCAACTCGAGAGATAATCTTATGCTCATTCATGGGTTAACCCTAGATTGTTTCCCTCATAAGCATTACATTGTGGCGAGCTATCCCTTACCTATTCGTAAGTACGTTGGAGTTCCCGAAGAAAATGATGACTTCATCATGATGACCTAAAGCAGAGAAATGAAGACATCAACGTAATGGATGGACCTCTTCGAGAAGAGCAACCAAGACCGAGAAGATCCGTTAGAATTTTGGTAACCCAATCCCTCCCCCCTTACTCCCCTCCTAAATCTCGGGACGAGATTTCTTGTAGTGGAGGAGAATTGTGACGCCCGGATAATTAAGCCACAGTAACCCTCTACTAATGGTGCCACGTCACCTCCATTTCTGTTATTAAACTCACGTTAGTTCAAAAACGATTCAAATTCGAATTTAAAATATAGGCAAACAATAAAAAATTTCAAATATCAAAACTAAAATGTTCGGGTTGTATCAAATAAATCGTAAGTAATTATGGTGGAGAAACCAAACTTTGATAAAATGTTTAAAGGCTCTAAAACAATTAAAACAGTAGTGAAAACAATTAAAGAAATGCCTATTGAATTTATAAGATGCTAAAACTATTTTATTATGGGTTAAGAATTAATCTGACAGTAGTTTGTTGATAAATACAAATTTAGGCACTAGTGGTAATTTTTTATAAAACTAAAAATAAAAGAAACTACAAAAAAAACAAATAAAAGCAAAAGGGCGCAACAACCCCCCACAACTCCACTGGGCGAACGGCAGCCCAGTGGCCTGCCAAGACCGGGCCGGCCTACCAGGCCGGGCCTCCTTATCCCCCCACTCCAAGAAACCCTAGCCTCCCCGACCCACTTCCACCACTCGCTCCTCCCACTCCTCGATCTAGATCGGGATCCACCAATGAACCGTCCCCGATCCCCGACGGCGCCCACCTCAAGATCGCCCGCCGCCGTCTGCGTTCTCCTCGCCCTCCTCCAAAGCCTCCTCGCGGCGCCTCGGATGCCCGCCTCGTCGATCTGGCGCGCGCCGCTTGCCAGCGTCGCCCGTCGCCGTACCGCCTCCCCGTCTTCGCCGATCGTCCCCGTCGACCTCCCCGACCTCCTTCGAGCCCGTTGCCATAATCCCCACACTCCCGCGGTGAGGTTCCGTCCTCTCCTCCTGCCCCACGCGCGCTCGCTCGCGCGAGACCGCGCCCGAGCCTCCAGCACTTAGGGCTCCGGCCGCACGCCATCTGCGGCCCCGTGCGCCTTCGGCCGGCGCGCCCATGGCCACTCGCACCCTCGCCCGTTCGCGCGTCGGCCTTCCCATTGAGCCCGCTGGCCTCGCCGCCCATTGGATCTGCAACGCCTGGTCGCCGTTCCCGCCTTGCCTTCCCGTCGTCGGTGCCGGCCCCTAAATCTGCTTATGGCGAGTGCTTTCGCAGTGCGCGCCGCGGACGCCCGTGAACCCCACACCCGTTATGGCCCCCTGTGCCAATGACAGGGGGGGCCCATGCCCAAAATGTTTTAAAAAAAAGGAAACGAAAAATAAGAATAATAATAATAATTAGTTAATTAAATAAATAAATAATTAACTTAATTAATGATGCTTATTTAACCTAATCATTTAGTTAAATAAATTAACCATGTTTAATTAACCTGAGACTATGGCGAACGGGACCCACCTCAGGTTGACCTAGTCAACCTTTGGTACTGCTGACATCATGCTGACATCATAAATCCATTTTTGAATTAAATTAAATAATTAATTAAATTACCGAAATTAATAAAATCTTTAGAAAATCATATCTTTTAAACCGTAACTCGGATTAAATTATTTTCAACATGAAAGTTGCTTTCGAGCGAAGAGGCGATTCGGATCATAACCCGTTCGTCCGCCACACCCCCTAACCTATCGAACTCGCAACTTTCCTCCTCGGCTCCTTCCTTGAAAAACGCGAAACACCGGGAGTACTTTCCCGGATGCTTCCCCCCTTCACCAGTAACACCTCATACCGCGTTAGGGCACCCCTAGCACCGTTACTTGTCTTGTCATGCACCGTCATGCTTATGTTTGCATTATATTTATTGTTTCTTCCCCCTCTTCTCTCCGGTAGACTACGAGACCGATCTTTGCTGGCCAGACGACTACGGTGTTGGCGACCCCTCTCTCTTGCGAGCAACCAGGCAAGCCCCCCCTTGATCACCGGATATCGCCTACTCTGCTCTATCTGCTTGCATTAGAGTAGTGTAGCATATTCTTGCTTTCCGTTATTCCTATCACGATGCATAGCCTTTGTCTTTGCTACTTACATTGATACCTTTTACGCATTCCTACTTGCCTAGTATAGGATGCTAGTATTTCCATCTGTGGCCCTACATTCTTGTCCGTCTGGCGTGCTATACTATCGGGCCATGATCACTCGGAGGTGATCACGGGTATATACTATATACTTATACATGATACATGTGGTGACTAAAAGACGGGTCGGCTCGTAGAAGTGCCCATGAGTGGATCTTTGAGGCGGAGGCGGCAGGGCAGTTGAGACCGCCTAGGAGAGAGGTGGGCTGGCCTGTTCGGCGTCGCGGATACTTAACACGCTTTAACGAGATCTTGGTATTTGATTCTGAGTTGGGTCGTTGACCTTATCGCACTAACCGCCACGTGGGACAAGATATGGGCAACCGGCCGTGGTATCAGCCGAAGCACTTCGTGACGTCGGCCCGGCGGGCGCTGGCCGGATTGGGCCGAACGCCCACTAGGCTAGGTCTGCGCCGCCGCCCACGCATAGCGTGAAGGTGTGCTAAGGCGATGGGCCCGCACCCTTCGTGGCGCTTAGGTTTAGACCGCGCGTCCGACCTCTCTGTTTGCCTAGGTGGGGCTGCGGCGTGTTGATCTTCAGCGGCGGGCATGACCGAGAAAGTGTGTCGGCCAAATGGGATCGGCGTGTCGGGTAATGTGGTGCACCCTGCAGTGAAGTTTATCTATTGAATAGCCGTGATCTTGGTAATGTGACGACTTGGAGTTGTACCTTGACCTTATGACAACTAGAACCGGATACTTAATAAAACACACCCTTCTAAGTGCCAACATACAACCGGTGGTCGCTCCTCTCGGGGCATTGAGGAGGGATCGCGGGTAGGATTATGCTATGCGATACTACTTGGAGGACTTGATCTACTCTCTTCTACATGTTGCAAGGCGGAGGTCGCCAAGCGTAGTCTTGACGGGATTAGCTATCCTCCTCTTATTACGGCATTCTGCAGTTGATCCACCGATATGGCCCTTTACACATATATCCATGCATATGTAGTGTAGCTCCTTGCTTGCAGTACTTTGGATGAGTACTCACGGTTGCCTTGTTCCCCCTTTTCCCCATACCTCTACCCGATTGCTGCGACTGCACGATGGAGCCAGGGAGCGACGCCACCGTCGATGGCGAGTACTACTGGAGGCGCCTACTACTACGTGCAGCCCGGCGGCGGCGACCGAGGAGTAGTTAGGAGGATCGAGCAGGAGGCCTGCGCCTCTTTCGATCTGTATCGATTTGTGCTAGCCTTCTTAAGGCAAACTTGTTTAACTTATTAATACGTGCTTTCAGATATTGTTGCTTCCGGCCGACTTCGTCTATGATCGAACACTTGTATTCGAGCCCTCGAGGCCCAACGCTTGTATTATGATGCTTGTATGACTTATTTATGTTTTAGAGTTGTGTTGTGATATCTTCCCGTGAGTCCCTGATCTTGATCGTACACATTTGCATGCATGATTAGTGTACGATTGAATCGGGGGCGTCACACTATGTGATCGGAGATCCCGTGAATTAGGACCTGGGAAACAATCCAGCGGTCAACTGAGGAGAGTATCCTTAATTATCCCACTCCGCTGGAGATGCAATAATACTCTCAATTACGTAAGGCGGTGACTTTTGTCTTAATGTGTTCCAAAGCTTATGTAAGCAAGGCGCTAACCTCTGAGCATTCTTTGGAGGAACAAACCTATGTGAGCCCGATCGCTAGTCACAGTCTATGAGATTGGGTGATCTCTAGGAAGCTCATGAGAAGGTGCGGAGTATGACTAATAAGCTCCACCCGTGGGGTTTAGCCTTGGCAGCCACGTACCAGCTGACAATAGGCGAAACTTCTACACGCCAAACTGACAATTCAAGGCATAGTCCATTGTTCAGTTGTGAAGAAGTCTAATCCTATTGCTCTAGGTGGAAGTTCAACTTAACACTCTCCACTGAAAATTCTGGTATATCAAACATTGTTTGGAGCAGGTTGACAAACTTATGTGCCTCGAGATCTGGTGGGGATCGATGGATTATGGATGGGCTTAGGCCCATATAAGACAATAATCCCTAGTTAATCTCTAAGGCCCATGCATGTGTACGGCAAGTGGTGGGAAGTGTGGGAAGTTTAGTCTCATACTTTGCTGAGAAGAAGAGTGAGACCTTTTTATAAGAGCTGCTCCATCACTTGCTATTGGGAGCTTGGGAATAGGAGCTGTACACGCGCGCTCCTCCTTCTCCGCCGCCCGCCTCGTCACGACGCGCGTGCGCGCCGCGGGTTGCGGGAATGAGCCGAGCCGAAGCTTATTTTTGCCGCTCAGGAATGGTTAATTAATTGTTAATTAATTGTTAATTAATTAACGAGTCGCTTACGGAAGCGCCACTGTCCGAGACGTTGGACCGTGGGCTGTTCGCGGACTCGGTCGTGGGCCTGGCCCAGGAACATCTACCTGACGACCTATATAAGAAGGCGCTGGCCAGTGGAGTGAACCCTAACTCAGTTCACTCACTCCCTCTCGTACAACCCTAGCCGTCATCTCATCGTTCCTCTCCTTGTCTGCTTCCGGCGATCCCATCCCGACGACCAGCGTGCACGGTTGGTCGGGAGAGCAGGTGCCTCCTAACCACAGCTCGAGATCCCGCCCGGAGAACAGCAATAAGGTTTTTGGGGAGGCGTCTCGACGCCTGCTCCCGATCCGTTCCGTCTTCATCCGTCTCTCGCTTCCACTACTTCCTCTACATCGACTCCATGGTGACGAAAGTCGCCAAGAAGAAGGCCTTGGTGATGCCGAAATTTCTTATCACGCCGCGCGTTGGCCTAGCCAACCGGAGGGTATGACTCGTTCATCCCATATTTACTCGTTCATGTGCTAGCCGTATATATGTTGTTCATAGATGTTTCGGTTCTATGTATTGTACGTGCTCACATGCTTAGGTATCGGTATGAGATGCATACCGTATTTGCCATGCTTACTGTTTACTCGTGGATTAGATTAATCGGAAAAGTGCTAATATTTCCAACATCCCCTCTCTCATCATACTACCGCTCTTCTCCCTGCCTCTATATGAACAAAGAAATATGATGGCCACCATGGTGATGCTCTCCCTCAGAGACATCATGATGTTCCATCAACAACTTCAGAATATGTTGGTGATGCTCAAACTGCAACTTCGTAGCCACACTGTCCGCATTCTGTTTTATGTAGAAAATTGACAGATTTTGGTAAGTATTTCAGTATGAACTAATTATGAGAATTATGAGATTGGTCCTTCAACATGGCATAGACAATGTACCTTTGAGTACTTTTAATATTTGCTACTTGAAAGTTGTTTGAGTGGCATTTTTTTTAATTTCTAAGCACATTTAATATTAAGAAGCATCAAAACAATGTAAACATGAGATTTACAGATTGCCATCACTGATTAGTACAAAACGGCAACGTGGCTGCAACATTTTCTTTTGACATAAACGTGGCTACAACAGTTAGTACTACTATTACGATTTGTTAGCTGATGAAAAGAGAATCCGCAGCGCTAAAGTAGTCTTAGATGTTGACGAAGGGAGAGCCGGTAATGAACTCGGTGGCGGCGAGCGCGACGAGGCCGAGCATGGCGAAGCGGCCGTTTCAGAGCTCGGTGTCCGGGCTCCAGAAGCCACTGGACTTGCTCTCCACGCTCTGTCCCTGCAGCAGCGGCACCAACGATGCCACGGAGAACACCCCCGTGGTAACCAGGAACCAGCCAAGCCCAGCGCCGCTGCCGGCCTGGTCGAGGAGCCCCCCGCCGCGCGCCGCCTCGACGGAGAGCGCCGCCACGAATCCCACCATGGCCAGCCGGCCGTTGATGCGCTCCGGCGCCGGGCCGCTGAAGGCCAGCGCGTCCCAGGCCGAGGGGTTAGCCTTCTTGGTCATGGGCTTGGGTGCCGCCGGGATTGGGGTCGGGGTCGGGCTCGTGCTCGGGGAGGAGGAGGTCGATGCGCTCGTTGTCTCCTTGGTTGGCTCCATGCCAGGCTGCACATACACAAGCAATCTCACGTTGAGGTCGAGTCTTGAACTAGCCAACATCTGAAACAGTCAAGTGCGTGACATGAAAGCTCACCTCGGTGTGGGCCCTGACGACGAGGATCCTCAAGTGCGTGACATATTATTACCCTTGAAGTGGAATGAAAATGAAATAAAAACTAAAACAATATCAAAATAATGATTTTTTCTATAAAAAAGAATGAATTATTGCATTGTTAATTTCTTTAAGAAGAAGGAAATTAAAAAACTTGCACACAACTTTGCACCGAATATGCATTTTTGTAATATGAAAATAATAATCGCATAGTCATAATATTTTGGCACAAATTATATAGTATTTGTATTATATCATTGCACTCATCCAACATCCCAAAAATACTAACAAAAGAAAAACAAAAAGTAACCAATAAAGAAAAAAAAACACATAGAAACAAAAAACAGAAAAATCAAAGGAGAAAGAAGAAGGCTATGTCACACTGGAATGGGCTTTGGCCCGTAAGAATTGACTGACCCAAATACGTGTTCAGTAAAAAAAGAAAAAGAAAAGCCCAAGACAACACACATACTAATTTAGAAAAAAAAGTACACAAATCTTAAAGCAGAAATCAACAACCTAAAAATTGACTGACCCAAATTTAATTTTCAGACGACTTGCGTATAACTAAAAGTGCATAAATTTTAATATAAGTAGTATAGTCAAAGTAGACATATGAGTATGTGACGGATTAGTAGATAAACATGTAACACATACTAGCCATAAAGACGAGGGTGCTTGTATTTTTCAGGATTTATTTCAGGTATTTCAGTGATGTGCGTTAAGTGGGAGAAGACGTTCTCATGATGATGTGTCGGCTCAGTCTCTCGGAAGTGCTTATAAAGATAGGATGCGTGCGTGCGTTTATATAGGGGTAAGTGTATACCAAACAGGCTTTCACCCCGCTTTATATATAAAGCCACGATCAACAACAACCCGGTACAAACGCACGCCATCACAACACACGCACACACTCAAGGCATGATACATAGGCGCTGAGCGCAGCAACACCACCCCTAGAACTACAAGAGCAGTGGAGGACTCCAACCATGAACACGTCACCGCAGAAAGATGAAGCCGCATATGACGAACGGAGGGCTCCAAGGCGACGCCTTCAGGGAGGTTACGGCACCGGAGCGCCACCACCACCCGATCTAAGGATAAGAGTTTCTCCTGGAGCACCACGACGTGCAATGAGAGCCATGACGACGCCTTTAAGAAGGGAACGATTTTCGCTGCCGCCGGTCCGTCCGAAAATAGAACAGGTTTTCACCCCGGCCAACACTCACCGCTGAAAGATCGTGGATGTCGCCTAGAGGGGGGGGGGTGAATAGGCGCTTTAAAATAATTACGGTTTAGGCTAGAACAAATGCGGAATAAACCTAGCTGTTAATTTGACAAGCACAAAACCTACAACAACTAGGCTCACCTATGTGCACCAACAACTTATGCTAAGCAAGGTAAACAACTAAGTGATAGCAAGATATATGACAAGAAACAATATGGCTATCACAAAGTAAAGTGCATAAGTAAAGAGCTCGGGTAAGAGATAGCCGAGGCACGCGGAGGCGACGATGTATCCCGAAGTTCACACCCTTGCGGATGCTAATCTCTGTTTGGAGGCGGTGTGGAGGCACAATGCTCCCAAGAAGCCACTAGGGCCACCGTAATCTCCTCACGCCCTCGCACAATGCAAGATGCCGTGATTCCACTAAGGGACCCTTGAGGGCGGTCACCGAACCCGTACAAATGGCAACCCTTGGGGGCGGTCACCGAACCCGTACACTTTGGCAACCCTTGTGGGCGGTCACCGGTACCCGTCAAATTGCTCGGGGCGATCTCCACAACCTAATTGGAGACCCGACGCTTGCCCGGAGCTTTACACCACAATGATTGAGCTCTAAGCACCACCAACCGTCTAGGGCGCCCAAGCACCCAAGAGGAACAAGCTCAAGGGCACCAAGCACCCAAGAGTAATAAGCTTCTCAACTTGTAACTTCCACGTATCACCGTGGAGAACTCAAACCGATGCACGAAATGCAATGGCAAGGGCACACGGAGTGCCAAGTCCTTCTCTCCCAAATCCCACCAAAGCAACTAATGCTAGGGAGGAAAATGAGAGGAAGAACGAAAGAAGAACACGAAGAACTCCAAGATCTAGATCCAAGGGGTTCCCCTCACTTAGAGGAGAAAGTGATTGGTAGAAACGTGGATCTAGATCTCCTCTCTCTTTTCCCTCAAGAACTAGCAAGAATCATTGGAGGGTTTGAGAGTTAGCAAGCTCGAAGAAGGTCAACAATGGGGGAAGAACACGAGCTAGAAAGATAAGTCTCAATGGGGAAGAAGACCCCTTTTATAGGTGGGGAGAAATCAACCGTTATCCCTCACTCAGCTCAGACGACGCTGGCGGTACTACGGAGCTGCGGTACTACCGCTGGCTGGCTGCGGTACTATCACGCAGTTGCGGTACTACCGCAAGTGCAAAGATCGCCGAGATGAAAGGCACAGTACAGTGGCAACGGGCGGTAGAACCGCGGAGCGGTACTACTGCGCCTCACGGTACTACCGTAAGGCGAGCAACACTAGGCACAGAGAAAGCACGGAAGTAAAAATTACTTCCGTACCTACTTCACGAGGAGGACCTGCGCAAAAATCCGGCGCGGTACTACCGCAAGACACGAAGCGGTACTATCACAGAGGGCGCGGATGTAAAAATTACATCCGCCCCTACTTCCGCTCATCTTTGCTAAGCTGGCGAGCCGCACGGTACTACAGCGCTGCATTGTACTACAGGCGCGGATGTAAAAATTACATCCGCCCTACTACCGCCGGGTCGCTGGCACGAGGCCACGGTACTACCGCTTCCCACGAGCGGTACTATCAAGGGCTGCGGTACTACCGCTCCCGGAGAGCAAGACTACCGCATGCCCCATATCAAGAACACTAGAGTCCTTCATTTTGCAGAGAAGACAACAGAGGGATACAATAAAACCAGAACTGCCATAACTTCTGCAAATGAGCTCCGAATTGAGCAAACTCAAGCTTGTTGGATACAAGACAACGAGTAGCATCAAAATAGAGATTGGTTATAGTAAGAAGAGGCAGGGGAGGTATGCCTAACAAAAGGAGGAGAGAAACCTCCAACAGAGAAGAACCGGCATACCCTCCAACATCGAAAACATCATAGAAGATGCAAGTGAACTCCGTTTTCGATGAACTCGAGCTTGTCATAAAAACGACCATAAGCTCCAAATATCACAAGGAGAAGAACCAAACAAGAACCAATAAAGATGATGCAAGGATGCAATGGTTTGAGCTCTCTACGAACGATACGATCAAGCAACTCATCGAGAGCCCCCCTTGATAGTACGGCAATCGATCCTATAACCCGGTCTCCCACAACTACCATGAGACCGGTAAAACAGATCACCTATCAAGGGAAAACCTTTGCCTTGCACAAAGTCCACTTGATCTAGATGATGACGATCTTGACTCCCTCAAGTTGGACCACCTTTCTTGAATGCGTTGGCTCGATGTAGACTAGATGATTGCTCCCCATAGTCCACTATGGGTGAGCCACTCTTCAGCTCATCTTCACAAGTCCATTGTCACCACAATGGACGGCAAGCTTCAAGCACTTGATCTCTTCGTGATGCATCACTTGAACTTGCACACCGCATCCTAACCCCACAAAGAACTCTCACGAAGACCATGGATTAGTACACAAAGCATAATTGACAATGCTTACCATACCATGGGATCACTTGATCCCTCTCGGTACATCTTCTACGCTTTGTGTGTTGATCAACTTGATTCACTCTTTGACTTAGTCTTGATCAACCTCTCACAAGACCAATCTTTTAGGTAATTCCTTGAATAGCACCTTGGTCGACACAAACTCTCCTTGAAACCAACACATGTACTCCAAGAAGAGCCTATGGACAAAACCTTTAAATATAACTCAAGGCAACCATTAGTCCACAGAGATTGTCATCAATTACCAAAACCAAACATGGGGGCACCGCATGTTCTTTCAACCGGCACCGAACACACCACCCCGGCTACCACGCCGCCCACACGGCCATGACCACCGGGCAACACCGAGCCACGAGCTCTGCCCAGGACCAGGGATGCCGCCCCGGCATCCAAGACCTAGACACCAACACACTTGAGACCCGCCGCTACTCCAACCAAAGAGACGAGCGGAAAGGTCCCGCCTTTCGCACCTCTGGACACCCCCAGCGCGGAGACCCAATAGGCCGGCCAAAATTGGCACCCATCGACCCATCCTATCGCACCGGGCGTGAGACGAGCACGGACCTGCAGCCGGGCGCGAGACGAGCATGGTCCTGCTGTCGGGCGCGAGACAAACTCGGTCCTGCAGCCGAGCGCAGGACGAGCTTGGTCCTCTGACACCAGCGCAAGACGGCGATGGACATAGCTGAAAAGGACCAGCCCTTCGACGAAAGTAGCGCCCGGACGCCGAGGAAAGGGATGGAAGGCCGAAACAGTCCACCTGCAAATGAACCGACGCCGGCGGAGAAGCCAACCATCGCTGCAGCCGGAATCGCCGAGCTGCAGTGTAGACACCAAGCAGCAAGGAGGCCACCATACCTCCCCGCGTCGCCGTAGCCCACGACCAGAGCAGCCACCACGTCTGGGCGTTGCCCTAACCCGTGCCACTCGCCAGGACCAAGCCTAGGTCCGACAGAGCACACAACCACCGGCCGCACCTCCGCCCGCCAACCCCGCCGCTAAAGCAACAGCAGACGCGCCGCGAGGACGCAGCCACCGCGCCACCACCAGCCATTCCCGCCGTCGTGCCCAGGAAAGCGCACGACGCTTAGATCTGGCCGCCAGCCCCGGCCGACCGCGTCGACCCCACCACGCAACTGGGCCACCATGACGACACCAGCCCCAGCCAGCAGCCCGCTGTGGACCGCGGCTACTCCCCGCCGTTGCTCCCCACCGCCGGACCTCGTAGATCGGGCGCGCACTGCCGCGCAGCTGCCACACCCAGCAAGGAGGGGAGGAGAAGAAAGGAGGGCGCCCAAGGAGAGGCCCTGCCGCCGCCCTCACTGGAGCCCGCCTGGGCGTCGTTGGCGGAGCGCCTTCGGCAGCGGCGAGACGAGAAGGGGAGGGGGCAAGGCCTGGAGGCGCTCATGGAGTTGCCCCTGTGTCGCCAGAAGAGGGCGACGCGGGGATGTTTTTTCAGTCCTGAGTAGGCACTTTTTAGGGGTAAGTGTATACGCGGATATATGAGTGTTTGTGTCCATATTCGTCATCAAATATATAGTTAACCGCAAGAGGACGGTGGTGAAAATTTTCAAGAAAAAAAAATGTTGCGATGACGCCACACTCGTGGACTCATACTATTTAACAAAGGATAAGAAGCCATGAAAACAACCTTAACATGAGATTTACAGAATTCAGAATCGATAGTAATACAAAATTGCAACGTGGCTACAACAGTTAGTCCTACTACGATCTGTCAGCAGAAAAGAATCCACAGCGCTACAGTATGTAGCCTTAGATGTTGACGAAAGGCGCGCCGGTGATGAACTCGGTGGCGGCGAGCGCGACGAGGCCGAGCATAGCGAAGCGGCCGTTCAAGAGCTCGGCGTCGGCACTCCAGACGCCACTGGACTTGCTCTCGACACTCTGGCCCTGCAGCAGCGGCACCAACGATGCCACGGAGAACACCCCCGCGGTAACCAGGAACCAGCCAAGCCCAGCGCCGCTGCCGGCCTGGTCGAGGAGCCCGCCGCCGCGCGCCGCTTCGACGGAGAGCGCTGCCACGAATCCCACCATGGCCAGCCGGCCGTTGATGCGCTCCGGTGCCGGGCCAGTGAACGCGAGCGCGTCCCACACGGAGGGGTTCACCTTCTTGGTCATGGGCTTGGGTGCCGCCGGGATCGGGGTCGCGCTCGTGCTCGGGGAGGAGGAGGTCGATGCGCTCGTTGTCTCCTTGGTTGACTCCATGCCTGGCTGCACATACACAAGCAATCTCACGTTAAGGTCGAGTCTCGAACTAGCCAGCATGCGAAACAGTCAAGTGTGTGACGTGAAAGCTCACCTCGGTCTGGGCCCTGACGACGAGGGTCCTCCGGCGCGGGGCCGCCACTGGAGAGCGGATGGCGGACCGGCCGACGACGGCGAAGGAACTCAAAGCCACCATGGTCGCCATTACTCAAGGCAGAGTAGAAAAGCTAACGCACGAAGAGAACTGAGAAGTTGGTGCTGGCTTAATGGATGGACGATGTCCCTTGGCTGATGCTGCTTTGCTGTGTCTCTGTGAGCGAGTAGCTGATGCACTTTTATAGCTGCCGTGAGGAGGTCACCGGTGGACGCGGCCGTGGCCACGTGAACGAGGTGCAAGAGCTGTACGTGGAGGGAGGGAGGCGGCGGGCTCACATCGACGTGTACACCTAGGGCGCCATAACTCGCTCTCGCCAAAAAGTACTCTCACCCAATAGTGAACCCAGCGAGTAGTTGGTGGAATAGCATTTGGGTACATTTCAGATTAGCATCTGCCCACCCGACCTCTCGCCCCATGTCGCCCTCTATGGGCGGCTCAGACGAAAACCCTAAACGCGGCCACCGTCAGAGACGGAGCCAGGATTTCGACATGGGGGGTGAGGTTTCACAATAAGTCTCATACGCGAAGGCTATGTTGTAAGAAAATCTTAGGTTCTAGTCTAATGGAGATGCCATGGTGCAAACTTATCTTTTTCTAATCTATTCAACGCATTCTTATGAACAAAACTTGAAAGAAAATTGACATCTGACAAAAAAATTTCACAACACTAGAAACACAAGATAATCTTATGAACTAATAATTTGTAGTAATGCAGTGTAGGCGAATAATACATTACCTAATCTCATTATTTGTTTGAATTGGCGAGATGGACCTCACTGATTCAACTCAATCCCAAAATCAGAGTCGGCAAAAGCATGCGATTTTGTTGAAGCTATCAAAGAAGAGTGGTACAAAGGGAACAACGATTAGTTTGGAAATGATAAACCAGGACTAATCTAGGTCTCAAAATAAACTATCTTTTTCCTCGTTTCGTTGCCGTTCATCGGCAATATCCCCGTGTATCAGGCACTCGCTGGCGGTTGTCTCCTACCCTTCTCCGCTGCTCTTGATTGCGATGCAATGGATCGCACAAGTACAAGATTTATAATTGATTCTAAATCCGTATGATCATACTTCTATGATTTTAAAACAAACAAATTAATCTGATGTGAAAATCAACTACCTTTTCCCTTGTGTTGTTGATGTTCATCCGTGCTTCCGGTCTGCTGGGAACCGGCAACATGTGCGTACATATGCGTGGATCGACACCCGCCTACCTGGAGCCGCCTTCCCTTCTCCGCTTCTCGATGGCGGCCCAACGGAGAGATCCGATCGCAGCAGCTAGCTAGCGGGCGTTAGTCTCGATCGCAGCGGCGGCTTGGAGAGAGTAGCGATATGTGCGTTCGTAATCAGGTCGTGGCTGCGTTTTAACAGGCCTATTTGCCTTCCAAGATGGCCTGCTAGGCAATTCTCCTTTATGATTTTATTGCTTTTAGCCTGCAATGGGCTATACATGGGCTGACCCGTTCACGTTAATGAGAACCCTCACCCCCTTTCGCCGCCGTCGGTGCACGTTGGCGGGCAAAGCCGTTGGCGGTCGGCGGCGACGGGATCTGGCGCTTCGCTGGTCGCCCCCGGTGGAGTTTTTGGCTGCAAGACCTGAAGCTAGAGTGACGGCGCCCGTGAGCTTCGTGATGGGGTGGAGATGCGCGGCTGGGGCTCGCAGGGGGAGTTGGTTGCGGCGTGGTGGCCCCTCCTGGAGGCGACGACACGGGACTTGGCGGGTCAAGGCGGCGGCGACGCGGTTCAGCCATGGTGGCGTGGTGGTGCTCGGCTAGGAGTAGTTGCGCTTGCGGCGCACCGAGCATGTCGGGGTCCTCGTGCCTCTGTCGTGGTCCCCCTCCTGGTCTTCGTGGTCGTGGGTGCTGGAGGCGGTGGAGCGGGCCGGATGGGTCCGATCTAGGCTGTAGGGCCGTGGACGCTGCTTGTCGGAGTTGGCTCAAGGGCCGGTGTAAGTGGTCCGTGACCCTTGGTCGGGCATGGAGGGAGCTCGGCGAGTTCTCAGCCGTGGAGGTGCTGGTGGTATGGCTATGTGCTTCTGGTTGTGCGGGTCTTGGAGGGACCCCGACTTCTTGGCTATGATGGTGAAGTGCTGAGGCAGCGGCGGAGTGGCCAGCTTGGATGATGTGGCCCCAATCTGGAGAGCAGGGATGGAGGTGTGCGACGATCCGGAAGAAATTCCTGCCCGTGATCGGTGCTGGCGATGAAGGCGCCCGTGGGTGTCGTTCTTCTCCTTGGAGGCGTCGCCAAGGTGTGTCAGCATCTCCAGCTCTCGCGCCTGGGATTGGTAGCGGTCTTCGGGCGAAAGCCTTGGTTCGAAGCTGAACCGACATGATGGCGACGTCCTGTACATCATTACTCTTTTGGGAGCATCGCGCTTGAAGAACGGTCATGAGGTTCCATGTTGCGCTACTTCCGGAGCTCGCCGTTGTCCAAGACAATCTTCAGTAGCGCCACGTACGTCATCGCCGGTGAATCCAAGAGAGGATGTGTGGCCAGTTTTTTGCGAAAACCCCCTTGATTTTTTCTCCAAAAAAGACCTTGTTGACATTGGAAAGATGGAATTTCATTTTTTTTTACTCTATGGCCTGTGGGTCCCGCGCGTACATACTAAAATTAGTTTTTTGCGAAAACCCCCTTGATTTTTTCTCCAAAAAAGACCTTGTTGACATTGGAAAGATGGAATTTCATTTTTTTTACTCTATGGCCTGTGGGTCCCGCGCGTACATACTAAAATTAACAAAAAAAATGGAGGGCTCCGTGTGTCGAACGCCCAATCCTTGGTTCGGTCAAGGTCGGTCCTGACCCCTACACCATTCACGTCTTACATATTGAGGCGCTTGTGGGGCTCAAATGGACTGCCGTCAGTGCGCCCCATTTGCTCCTGTTAGTTTTATTTAGGAATTTGTAGGTAATGTAAGTTCTAATCTCAGTACTACCTCCGTCCTGGTTATAAGTCCCATTTGTATTTCGAGTCAAAATTTTATTATAGATTTAACTGATAAAATATTAATACATGTCACCAAAAAATTATATTGTTGGATTCGTATTTAAACATAGTTTTCAATTATATTATTTTTATGACATGCATTAACATTTTGTTAGTTAAATTACTAATAAACCAGGACGGAGGTAGTAATAAAAATAACCTTTAAATATTTGTGAGGTATAAATTTTATTATACATACAAACGAAATAAATTACTTTTCTAAACTGATCATGTATTATTTTAAATATATATGTATATGTAAAATAATATTTGTAAATTATTAAAATGTTTGTATAATTAAAAAATGCAAATATTTTTAATATTACAATACATAAATATTATTTTAATTCTACAAACATTTCAATGATTATAGGCACATAGTTATAATTCGATGTCCGTACAATTAAAATACTCATAATTTAAGATTTAAAATGTTCATACAAATATTCCATCGTGCTAATATTTAAATTATATGATTTTTTAATATAAGTCACAAGAAAATATTCATAAATATTTAGTAAATGTTTATATTCATCAATTTGAATAATTTAAATATAAGTCATGGGTGTATTCTTTTTTATATTCATTAAACATTTTAAGTGCCTGCATTTACTAAAACAATTTTATAATACATGTGTGTATATTTAAATGTTTTTATGTAGTACTAATCATCGTTTGCATGTATAATATTTATAACACATAATATGTTGAACTTAGTACTTGTATTTTGCAAATATTTCAAAAGGAACTAACGCGTGCAAAATGGGCCGCATTATGTGCGGCCAATTTAAGCCCCACATGCATCATCACTATACGAGATTTTATCATTTGTTAATATCGTTATGCTACATTAATGTCTGTTATCCTTGTTGAACATCCGAGAGTAAACGGTGCAATGGCTGTGAGCGCGTATGTGCTAGCATTTGGTCGCGTGTAGGAGATAAGATGTACAACCGCGTATTCTTGCATAGCATATATCCCTTTGAATGTTTTCTGGGAATTCCGAGAACATTGTGTTGGGAATCAAGCACACCCGGAAGAAGGGAAGATCGTTAAAGGCTATACGACCGAAAAGGTCGTTGAGTTCCTCCAGTAGGAGAGCCTCAATATATCCGTGAGGTTAAAGTTCATGGTTTTGCAATGATCAAGATCACTCCAAACTGGACAAATTTGAGCAGGCCATTCTACCTTCTTATCTTGAAAACCTTATATGCAATAACACCTACACATTTTTGCATGCACAACATCCAAGCACGACAATATTTTGTGAAACCGCATGATTCCTTGTTCGGCACCTGGTTCATTCAGCGCCTATGTGATGCCCTCAAACTGGCAACAGTAGCAAGGGTGTCAAATCAACGGGCACGCTAGTCTGCCGCAAAACAAAAAGATGGTAAATCATTTACATAGAACTCCATGCTCTCGAAGAAAATACCAAAAACATCAGTTTTACATTAGTATTATACCAAAAGAAAGCAAATGTGTCGGAGTAATGGGCCACGGGTAGCCTAACCCGAGTTCCTGAGCATTTCAAGACATCGGCCCGGCTGCGCCCCTCAAGCATCAAGGATGAAGCGCCGCTTTCTGGTGGCCGGCTGCCAGAAGACGGCCAAGCACCAGAGGACGGCCCCAAGACAGGCCGACTCCTAGCGGGCGGCCTCCAGAGAGGCCGGCTCCTAGCAGGCGGCCCACGACGCTCTTAAAGTCTGCGCCTCCATTAAGAAGACAAGACAGGATTTGGCTACAGTGTAGCCCATCACCCCCATATCCAGTGGCACGGCTACCACAAAGGGACTCAGACAGCGGAGATCTCTCGCACGACGCGGCATCTGCTACACGCCACCCTTGACGCCACCTCTGCCAGCGGAGCCCTCGCCCCACGACGCCCCGCTGCACGACCGCAGGAGGCGGGCCCTACCAGCAGAGAGCCCTGAGGGCGGCAGAATCCTGACCCGGCCGGACCCAAGGGAGGCCGGTCTCTAGCAGGCGGCCCACTCCTCCCTCGGAGTCCGTGCACCATTAACTAGATGATATACGGTGTGGCTACAATGATCTCCCACCAGACGGCGGGACTGTAGCCACGCCTCCCCGACCAAGCGTGCATCATTGGCATTACGACTACAGTAACAACCAGCCGGCTGGACCCGCGAGCGGCGGAGGCGGCCTGTCGGCTCTGTACCAGACCAGTCGGCAGGGCCCACCAGGCGGCGGGCCCTAGCGGCCGGCGGAGAAGCCGGCGACCAGAGACGCTGACAGCCGGGTCCTACACCCGGCCAGATTACCATTGTACCCCTGGGGGGTAGGCCTATATAAACCCCCCCCCAGGGCACCCATGCAAAGGGTTCCCAACCTTTTAGACCTAGACACACACATAGAGAGAGGGGAGAGCTAGCCCTGCTTTCTCCTACCTCTAGCATACAGCTCGAGGAGCACCATTGTACTCACTAGTGCCTTAGTGATCATGCGGAGACCCCTGCAGAGCGTGATTAGGGGTGTTATCTCCTAGGAGAGCCCCGAACACAGGTAAAGTATGCCGGCGTTAGGTTCACGCCTCATCCCGCTTCGGCACCGGCGACGTTCTACTCACTCCCACCAGGATAAGTCATCCTTTGGCATATGTCACACCCAACCCCCGACATTTGGCGCCCACTATGGGGCGAGGTGCACCGTCGTCCGGAGACCTGTTCTGGACGGGAACCCTGTTCCTTCCTGGCGAGGGCAGCCAGCCAGACGCCAAACGGCGTCTTTGGCCCGGTATGCGGGCGCGGAGAAAGTCGCTTCGCGGCGAGCTGCCTCGCCGATCTTGTTGGTGAGATTCGCCTCTCCGAAGCGAACCCATATCGACGCAGTACGAGATGGCCCCGAGAGCCACCTCGTCGGCCTTCTCGACCAGCTCCAGATCGTCAACGAGCCGGCTTGTGGGCGATATGTCGGTTGGTCTACCGACCCGATGCTTGCGTCGCTCGACGCATTCCCCACCAACGGTGGTGGTCTCTGACGAACCGCTTCCTCGCGCTGACGATGGTGGAAGCACCGTCACGGAGGTGCTTGTCATTAGCCATGGCGAGCACTCTGGTGGAGGTGGCCAGGATCCGCTGCAGGTGGCATTGCGGGACCTGGCCGCACCCATACCCGAAGATGCCGACGCCGAGGCACTGGAGGCGCATCGCATGGCGCTCTACGACAACGCCTAGAAGCTGGCCGCTGGCGAGGCGCCTCTGAGGCCTACCGGTGAAGTCGATCAGGCAATCGGTGGCACGCCGGCTGGTGGCTGATGACCCACAAGTATAGGGGATCTATCGTAGTCCTTTCGATAAGTAAGAGTGTCGAACCCAACGAGGAGCAGAAGGAAATGACAAGCAGTTTTCAGTAAGGTATTCTCTGCAAGCTGAAATTACCGGTAACAGATAGTTTTGTGATAAGGTAATTTGTGACGGGTAACAAGTAATGAAAGTAAATAAGGTGCAGCAAGATGGCCCAATCCTTTTTGTAGCAAAGGACAAGCCTGGACAAACACTTATATAAAGGAAAACGATCCTGAGGACACATGGGAATTATCGTCAAGTTAGTTTTCATCACGCTCATATGATTCAAGCGTTCGTTACTTTTGATAATTTGGTATATGGGTGGACGATTGCTTGGGTTCTTTGCCCTTCCTTGGACAAGCATCCCACTTATGATTAACCCCTATTGCAAGCATCCGCAACTACAAAAGAAGTATTAAGGTAAACCTAACCATAGCATGAAACATATGGATCCAAATCAGCCCTTACGAAGCAACGCATAAACTAGGGTTTAAGCTTATGTCACTCTAGCAAACCATCGCTCATCTACTTATTACTTCCCAATGCCTTCCTCTAGGCCCAAACAATGGTGAAGTGTCATGTAGTCGACGCTCACATAACACCACTAGAGGAAAGACAACATACATCTCATCAAAATATCGAGCGAATACCAAATTCACATGACTACTTATAGCAAGACTTCTCCCATGTCCTCGTGAACAAACATAACTACTCACAAATCATATTCATGTTCATAATCAGAGGGTATTAATATGCATAAAGGATCTGAACATATGATTTTCCACCAAATAAACCAACTAGCATCAACTACAAGGAGTCATCAACACTACTAGCAACCCACAGGTACCAATCTGAGGCTTTGGGACAAAGATTGGATACAAGAGATGAACTAGGGTTTTAGAGGAGATGGTGCTGGTGAAGATGTTGATGGAGATTGACCACATCCCGATGAGAGGATCGTTGGTGATGACGATGGTGATGATTGCCCCCTCCCGGAGGGAAGTTTCCCCAGCAGAACAGCTCTGCCGGAGCCCTAGATTGGTTCCACCTCATGGCGGCGGTGTTTCGTCCCGCAAGGTTGCTTATGATTTTTTCCAGGGTAGAAGACACCATATAGCCAAAGATGGGCACAGGAGGCCTACCAGGGGGCCCACTAGGCAGGGGGCATGCCCTAGGGCGTGATACGTCTCCAATGTATCTATAATTTTTGATTGCTCCATGCTATATTATCTACTGTTTTGGACATTATTGGGCTCTATTATTCACTTTTATATTATTTTTGGGACTAACCTATTAACCGGAGGCCCACCTTTAATTGCTGTTTTTTGCCTATTTGAGTTTCAAGAAAAGGAATATCAAACGGAGTCCAAACGGAATGAAACCTTCGGGAACGTGATTTTTACGAAGATTATGATCCGAGAGTCTTGGACCCTACGTCAAGAAACAAAAGAGGAAGCCACGAGGTAGGGGGGCGCGCCCTCCACCCTCGTGGGCCCCCTGTTGCTCCACCAACGTACTCCTTCCTCCTATATATACCTACGCACTTACCCCCAAACGATCGACACGGAGCCAAAAACCTAATTCCACCGCCGCAACCTTCTCGTACTCCACGAGATCCCATCTTGGGGCTCATTAGGAGCTCACGAGGGGCATCCATCACAGAGCTTCTACATCAACACCATAACCTCTCCGATGAAGTGTGAGTAGTTTACCTCAGACCTTCGGGTCCATAGTTAGTAGCTAGTTGGCTTCTTCTCTCTTTTTGGATCTCAATACAATGTTCTCCCTCTCTCGTGGAGATCTATTCGATGTAATCTTCTTTTTGCGGTGTGTTTGTTGAGACTGATGAATTGTGGGTTTATGATCAAGATTATCTATGAATAATATTTGAATCTTTTCTGAATTCTTTTATGTATGATTGGTTATCTTTGCCTCTTCGAATTATCAGTTTGGTTTGGCCTACTAGATTGATCTTTCTTGCAGTGGGAGAAGTGCTTAGCTTTGGGTTCAATCTTGCGGTGTCCTTTCCCAAAGGATGAGGGGCAGCAAGGCACGTATTGTATTGTTGCCATCGAGGATAACAAGATGGGGTTTTTATCATATTGCATGAATTTATCCTCTACATCATGTCATCTTGCTTAAGGCGTTACTCTGCTTTCATGAACTTAATACTCTAGATGCATCTTTGGATAGCGGTCGATGAGTGGAGTAATAGTAGTAGATGCAAAGTGAGTCGGTCTACTTGTCTCGGACGTGATGCCTATATACATGATCATACCTAGATATTCTCATAACTATGCTCAATTACATCAATTGCTCAATAGTAATTCGTTCACCCACCATAAAATACTTATGCTCTTGGGAGAAGCCACTAGTGAAACCTATGGCCCCCGGGTCTATCTTCATCATATTAATCTTCCAATACTTTGTCATTTCCTTTGCTTTTATTTTACTTTGCATCTTTATCATAAAAATACCAAAATATTATCCTATCATATCTATCGGATCTCACTCTCGTAAGTGACCGTGAAGGGATTGACAACCCCTTATCGCGTTGGTTGCAGGATTTATTTGTATTGTGCAGGTGCGAGGGACTCATGCGTAGCCTCCTAATTGGATTGATACCTTGGTTCTCAAAAACTGAGGGGAAATACTTACGCCATCTTGTCTGCATCACCCTTCCCTCTTCAAGGGAAAACCAACGCGATGCTCAAGAGGTAGCAGTGGCTACCCTTCACCCTCGTGGCCGTGGTGTGGGCCCCTCTCGTACTTTCTTTGCTTAGTATTTTATTAATTCCAAAACTGCTTCCATGAAGTTTCAGGACTTTTGGAGTTATGAGAATAGGTCTCTAATATTTGCTCCTTTTCCACCCTGTAATTCCAAATTGCCGCATTCTCCTCTTCATGTAAACCTTGTAAAATAAGAGAGAATAGGCATAAGTATTGTGACATAATGTGTAATAACTGCCCATAATGCAATAAATATCGATATGAAAGTATGATGCAAAATGGATGTATCAACTCCCCCAAGCTTAGACCTCGCTTGTCCTCAAGCGGAAGCTGATAACGATAAATATGTCCACATGTTTAGAGATAGAGGTGTCGATAAAATAAAATACGGACATGAGGGCATCATGATCATTCTTATAACAACAACATATATATAATGTCATATGATTTCTTATGCTCGAGTAATAATCTATTCACAATGTCAAGTATGAATCACAAACTTCATTAAGAACCAATAAACTAAAATCTTGGTCATTGAAGCAACTGCAATTTATCATAACATCGGAAAGAGTCAATATAAGAGCTTTTCAGCAAGTCCACATACTCAACTATCATTTAGTTTTTCACAATTGCTAACACTCACGCAATACTTATGGGTATGGAGTTTTAACCGGACACAGAGAAAGATAGGGGCTTATAGTGTTGCTAGTGTTGCCTCCCAACCTTTTACCTCAAGGGTAATGTCAACAATAATAGTTCATGCTAACTTACATCCAATTGGATATATATATATATCAGGATCTTTCCAACACAAGGTGCTTGCCAAAGGATAAAATGTAAAAGGAAAGGTGAAGATCACCCTGACTCTTGCATAAGGTATAAGACAAAAGTAAAAGATAGGCCATTCGCAGAGGGAAGCAGAGGTTGTCATGCTCTTTCATGGTTGGATGTACGGAATCTTAATGCAAAAGAATGTCACTTTATATTGCCACTTGTGATATGGGCCTTTATTATGCAGTCCATCGCTTTTATTTCTTCCACATCACAAGATCGTATAAAGCTTATTTTCTCCACACTAATAAATCATACATATTTAGAGAGCAATTTTTATTGCATGCACCGATGGCAACTTACTTGAAGGATCTTACTCAATCCCTAGGTAGGTATGGTGGACTCTCATGGCAAAACTGGGTTTAAGGATATTCGGAAGCACAAGTAGTATCTCTACTTGGTGCAAAGAGTTGGCTAGCATGAGGGAGAAAGGCAATCTCAACATGTTGGATGATCCATGACAATATACTTTATTTCGGATATAAGAAAACATAACCCATTACGTTGTCTTCCTTGTCCAACATCAACTCTTTAGCATGTCATATTTTAATGAGTGCTCACAATCATAAAAGATGTTCAAGATAGTATATTTATATGTGAAAACCTATCTTTCTTTATTACTTCCTATTAATTGCAACGATGACCAAAACTATGTTTGTCAACTCTCAACAACTTTTATTCATCATACTCTTTATATGTGAAGTCATTACTCTTCATAAGATCAATATGATCTTTTTATTTCTTTTTATTCTTTTTTCTTCTTTTATTCCCTCAAGATCATAGCAAGATAATCAAGCCCTTGACCCAAAACTAATCTTTATTATATAGCTCACGGACTCGATTACACAGAAGGATCATAAAGCAAAACTCAAAACTAAATCACACTAAAACTTTATTCTACTAGATCAAGATATTACCAAAAGGATCGAACTAAGAAAAACGGTAAAGATAGGAGTGTGTTGGTGATACGATACCGGGGCACCTCCCCCAAGCTTGGCAGCTGCCAAGGGGAGTGCCCATACCCATGTGATTATGTCTCCTTCCTCGGAAGTGGTGGTGATGGGGTTGTTGATGATGTAGGCTTCTCGTACATCTTCCAAGGCATAGGCTCACCATCATAGAAGGATGATCGAGTCTCCGAGATCCTTAAATCAGAGCCAAACTCATCCTCTTGAATCTATATTCATACTCACGCTTTGGTTTTGCGGTGTCATAGATTTGGGATTGGAGATGCTCGATCTTCTCGTGAAGCTTGAAGATGGCTTCCCCTATGTCCTTGGCGTCGAGCTTGTGGTTGTTGGTGAACTCCATGATCATTATGTGATTGGTGTCGAGTCCATGCTCCACCATCTCCTGACACTTGAAAACTTGTTGCTCCATTCTTCAAGCCTTGTCTCCACGCTTCCGGTCCTCCTTGGTCCCTCAACATCGAGGATGTGCAACACCCCCTCATGCATCTCAATGGTTTGAGGGTGTTGCAGCACTTCTGCAAGGTAGGGGTTGATGACCTTCTCGAAGAACTTGTCCTTGGGGGCACTTGGAGACGTCATGGCGATCTAGATCTGTCAGAAAAACAGCTCGTAACAAAAACAGAGGATAATTGCGTGATACGGTGGTCAAAACCTTCGGGAGATTATATAATGAATTTTTACTGACCAAAAGAAGTATCGTGCAAGAAAACAGAGTCCGGAGAGCACACGAGGTGCCCACGAGGCAGGGGGCACGCCTCCCACCCTCGTGGAAGCCTCGTGTCCTTCCCAGACTACTTCTTATTTTCCTATTTTCTTAATATTCCAAAACGGAGAAAAATTGCCATTAGAACTGTTTTGGAGTCGGTTTACTTTCCGCACTAATGCCGTACCTATTCCTTTTCGGAGTCCAAACGCTCGAAAGTGTCCCTTATGTATTCCTCCGGGTTACGGTTTTAATAACATTAGTTTCGACATTTATAGGATTACCCGAGATATAATGTTTGATTCTTTGACCTTTCACCACCTTCGGATTTGTGCCTTCGAAGTTGTTGATTTTTATGGCACCGGAATGATAGACCTCCTCGATAACGTAAGGACCTTCCCATTTAGAGAGAAGTTTTCCTGCAAAAAATCTTAAACGAGAGTTGAATAGTAATACATAATCACCTACATTAAACTCACGCTTTTGTATCCTTTTGCCATGCCATCTTTTAACTTTTTCCTTAAACAATTTGGCATCTCATAGGCCTGGGTTCTCCATTCATCAAGTGAGCTAATGTCAAAAAGCCTCTTATCACCGGCAAGTTTGAAATCATAATTGAGCTCTTTAATAGCCCAATATGCCTTATGTTCTAGTTCGAGAGGTAAGTGACATGCCTTTCCATAAACTATTTTATATGGAGACATACCCATAGGATTTTTATATGCAGTTCTATAGGCCCATAATGCATCATCAAGTTTCTTGGACCAATTCTTTCTAGATCTATTAACTCTTTTGCAAAATTAATTTGAGCTCTCTATTACTCAATTCTACTTGGCCACTAGATTGTGGGTGATATGGACATGCAATTCTATGATTAACATCATACTTAGCAAGCATTTTACGAAAGGCAACATGAAATAAAATGTGAACTACCATCAGTCATCACATATCTAGGGACTCCAACCTTGGAAAAATAACTTCTTTAAGCATCTTAATAGAGGTGTTATGATCAGCACTACTAGTTGGAATAGCTTCTACCCACTTAGTAACATAATCAAGAAAGCAACTAAAATATGTGTATACCCATTAGAGGAAGGAAATGGTCCCATATAATCAAAGCCCCAAACATCAAATGGTTCAATAACAAGTGAATAATTCATGGGCATTTCCCGATGTCTACTAATATTACCAATTCTTTGACATTCATCACAAGATAAGACAAACATACGGGCATCTTTGAAGAGAGTAGGCCAATAAAAACCGGATTGCAATACCTTATGTGCAGTTCTATCTCCAAATAAGTGGTGTCCTCCATAAGCTTCGAGTGACACTTCCGTAGGGATCTGTTCTGCTCATGCTCGGTATACAACGTCTAATAACACCATCTACTCCTTCTTTATAAAGGTGTGGGTCATCCCAGAACTAATGTATTAAATCATAGAAAAACTTTTTTTTGCTGATATGTGAAACTAGGTGGTATAAATTTAGCAACAATGTAATTAGCATAATCGGCATACCACGGAGCAAAGACGAGAAGCATTTATGACAGCTAATTGTTCATCGTGAAAGCTATCATCAATAGGTAGTGGGTCATCAAGAACATTCTCTAACCTAGACAAGTTGTCTGCAACGGGGTTCTCAGCTCCCTTTCTTTCAATAATATGCAAATCAAATTCTTGTAGTAGGAGAACCATCTAATTAGTCTAGGTTTAGCATCTTTCTTTTCCATAAGATATTTAATAGCAGCATGATCGGTGTGAATAGTTACTTTAGAATCAACAATATAAGGTCCGAACTTATCACAAGCAAATACAACTGCTAAAAATTCTTTTTTCAAGAGTAGCATAATTTCTCTGGGCACCATCTAGAGTTTTACTAGCATATTGGATAACATTTAGCTTCTTATCAACTCTTTGTCCTAGAACACCACCTACATCATAATCGCTAGCAACACACATAATTTCGAAGGGTAAATTCCAATCAGGTGGCTGAACGATAGGTGCAGAAATCAAAGCTTTCTTAAGTATTTCAAATGCTTCTACACAATCATCATCAAAGACGAAAGGTATATCTTTTTGTAATAGATTAGTCAGAGGCCGAGAAATTTTTGAGAAGTCCTTAATGAACCTCGTATAAAAACCGGCATGACCAAGAAAACTTCTTATACCTTTGATGTCCTTAGGACACGACATCTTTTCAATAGCATCAACTTTAGCTTTATCAACTTCAATACCTCTTTCAGAAATTTATGCCCCAAGACAATGCCTTCATTAACCATAAAGTGGCATTTCTCTCAATTCAAGACAAGATTAGTTTCTTCACATCTCTGCAAAACTCGATCAAGGTTGCTCAAGCAATCATCAAAAGAGGATCCATAAACGAAGAAATCATCCATGAAAACCTCACAAATCTTTTCACAAAAGTCAGAGAATATAGCCATCATGCATCTTTGAAAGGTAGCAGGTGCATTACATAAACCGAAAGGCATACGTCTATAACCAAAAGTACCGAAAGGGAAAGTAAAAGTGGTCTTTTCTTGATCCTCAGCTGACACATGTATTTGAGAGAAACCAGAGTAACCATCTAGAAAGCAAAAATGTGTATGTTTGGATAATATTTCTAGCATTTGATCAATAAAAGGCAAGGGGTAATGATCTTTTTAGTAGCTTTATTTAATTTGCGGAAATCAATTACCATCCTATAACCTGTAATAATTCTTTGCGGGATCAATTCATCTTTATCATTAGGAACGATGTAATACCTCCCTTCTTAGGGACACAATGGACATGACTTACCCACCGACTATCAAAGAACGGGATAAATTATACCGCCTCAAGGAGCTTTAATATTTCCTTTCTTACCACTTCTTTCGTCTTAGGATTTAGCCGTCGTTGGTGATCAATAACTGGTTTGACGCCTTTTCTCCAAATTTATTTTGTGTTGACATAGAGTGGGACTAATGCCCTTAAGATCATCAAGAGTATATCCAATAGCAGACGGTGCTTCTTCGTAGTTTTCAATAATTTCTCTTCCTCCTTCTGAAAGGTTAGCACTAATAATAACAGGATATATCTTCTTTTCATCAAGATAAGCATATTTAAGAGTATCGGTAATGGTTTAAGCTCAAACACGGGATCACCCTTGGGTGGAGGAGGATCCCTAGGATTTCAACAGCAAGTTGTGTTTGAGAATAGGTCCTCGCTTAAAGAATACTTCATCTATTTCCCTTCTTTCATTCATGAACATATCATTTTCATGGTCAAGCAAATATTGTTCTAAAGGATCATTAGGAGGCACGGCAATAGAAGCAAGACCCATAATTTCATCCTTACTAGGAAATTCCTCATCATGGGGTTGTCTACTGAATTTTGCAAAATTAAACTCATGAGTCATATCCCCTAAACAATAGTAACTACATCCTTTTCGCAGTCTATCCTAGCATTAACAGTGTTCAAGAAGGGTCTATCAAATATAATGGGACAAAAGCTATCTTGTGGGGAACCAAGAACAAGAAAATCAGTGGATATTTAACCTTCCCACACAAGACTTCAACATCTCTAACAATCCCAATCGGTGATATAGTATCTCTATTGGCAAGATTAATTGTAACATCAATACCTTCTAACTCAGCGGGCGCAATATCATTCATAATTTCTTCGTATAAAGAATGAGGTATTGCACTAGCACTAGCACCCATATCACATAAGCCATGATAACAATGATCTCCTATTTTAATGTAAAATAATGTGCATGCCTACAACAGGTCTATGTTTATCTTTAGCATCAGGTTTAGCAATTCTAGCAGTTTCCTCACAGAAATAAATAACATGCCCATCAATATTATCAGCCAAGAGATCTTTAACCATAGCAATATTAGGTTCAACTTTAATTTGTTCAGGGGGTTTGGGTGTCCTAATATTACTTTTGTTGACTACAGTTGAAGCTTTAGCATGATCCTTTATTCTAACAGGGAAAGGTGGTTTCTCAATGTAAGCAGTAGGAACAATAAGATCATTATAAGTGATAGTCTTTTGTTCAACTTTAATAGGGCAACTACTTTTACTTCGATGGGAGGATTATATTTAAACCACTTCTCCTTAGGGAGATCAACATGAGTAGAAAATGATTCACAAAAAGAAGCTACTATCTCAGAGTCAAGTCCATATTTAGTGCTAAATTCACGACAAGCATCGGTATCCATAAAAGATTTAACACAATCAAACTTGGGTGTTATACCTGACTCCTTACCTTCGTCGAGGTCCCAATCGCCAGAGTTACGTTTAATTCTTTCCAATAAATCCCATTTGAATTCAATAGTCTTCATCATAAAAGAGCCAGTACAAGAAGTATCGAGCATGGAGCGATTATTGAGAGAAAGCCGAGCATAAAAATTTTGAATAATCATTTCTCTTGAGAGCTCATGATTGGGGCATGAATATAACATTGACTTAAGCCTCCCCAAGCTTGAGCGATGCTTTCTCCTTCATGAGGCCAAAAATTATATATATAATTACGATCACGATGAACAAGATGCATAGGATAAAACTTCTGATGAAATTCCAATTTCAATCGGTTGTAGTTCCATGATCCCATATCATCACATAGCCTATACCTTGTCAATGCCTCTCCCTTAAAACATAAAGGGAAGACCTTCTTCTTGATAACATCCTCGGGCATACCTGCAAGCTTAAATAATCCACAGACTTCATCCACATAGATTAGGTGTAAATCGGGATGCAATGTTCCATCTCCCGTAAAAGGATTAGCTAGCAGTTTCTCTACCATACCCGAAGGAATTTCAAAGTAAACTTTTCAGTAGATTCAGTGGGTTGAGGAGCAACTCTTTGTTGGAGAACGTTGCAGAAAATTAAAATTTTCCTACGGTTTCACCAAGATCTATCTATGAGTTCATCTAAGCAACGAGTCAAGAGAGAGAGAGTTTGCATCTACATACCACTTGTAGATCGAGTACGGAAGCGCTCGAGGGAGTGGTGATGATGAAGACGCTCCCAACGTGATTCCGATCACCGATGACCAAAGTGCTTTGAAAGGATGCACCTCCGCGTTCAACACACGTGACGGGACGATGGCGTCTCCTCCGGCCTTTGATCCAGCAAGGGAGAAGGAGAGGTTGAGGAAGACAACTCCAATGGCAGCACGACGGGCGTGCAGTGCAACCGGGTACAACAGTTTTCCGGCTGTGGCTTCGCCAAGCTCGTGGTGGGAGAAAGAGAGGAGTTTGGGGAGGGAGGGGCTGCGCCTTCAATGGGGTATGTAGCCCTCCCCCACCCTCTATTTATAGGAGGAGAGGGCAAGGGGGCCGGCCATCTAGGGAACCCTAGATGGGGCGGGCCAAAGGGGAGGAGGGAGGGTGGCTTGCCCCAAGCCAGGGGCGCCCCTTTTTTTTCTTAGGGTTTCCTCCCTTGCTCCTAGCCGCATGGGCCTAAGGGGAGGTGCGCCCAGCCCACCAGGGGCTGGCTCCCTCTCCCACTTAGCCCATGTGGGTTCCCTCGGAGGGGTGGCCCTCCCATGGACCTCCTGAAACCTCCCAAGGGTCTCCAGATTTTGACCAAGATGCCCAAACTTTCCGGAGTCCGCTTAACCACTTTCCATATATAAATCTTTACCTCCGACCATTCGGAACTCCTCGTGACATCCGGGATCTCATCCGGACTCAACAACATTCGGTAATCACATACTTGTCTACCTATTAACCCTAGCGCCACCGAACCTTATGTGTAGACCCTACGGGTTCGGGAGACATGCGACATGACCGAGACTGCCTCAAGTCAATAACCAACAGCGGGATCTGGATACCCATGTTGGCTCCTACATGCTCCTCGATGTTGTCATCGGATGAACCACGATGTCAAGGGTTCAAGCAACCCGTATTCTATTCCCTTTGTCGACGGTATGTTACTTGCCCGAGACTCGATCGCCGGTATCCCAATACCGCTTAGTCTCAAGTATCGCAAGTCACTTTACTGCACCGCAATGCATGATCCGTGACTGACACTTGATCACTTTGAGCTCATTATGATGATGCATTACCGAGTGGGCCCGGTGATACCTCTCCGTAACACGGAGTGACAAATCCCGCCTCGATCCGTGTCAACCCAATGGACACTTTCGGAGATACCTGTAGTGCACCTTTATAGTCACCCGATTACGCCAGGACGCTTTGATACACCCAAAGCACTCCTACGGTATCCGGGAGTTACACGATCTCATGGTCTAAGGAAGAGATACTTGACATTGGAAAAGCTCTAGCAAAACGAACTACACGATCTTGAGCTATGCTTAGGATTGGTCTTGTCCATCACGTCATTCTCCTAATGACGTGATCCCGCTTGTCAATGACATCCGATGTCCATAGTCGTGAAACCATGACTATCTCGCTGACCAACGAGCTAGTCAACTAGAGGCTCACTAGGGACGTATTGTAGTCTATGTATTCACACGTATTACGATTTCCGGATAATACAGCTTATAGCATGAACAAAAGACAATTATCATTAACAAGGAAATATAATAATAATGCTTTTATTATTGCCTCTAGGGCATATTTCCAACAGCCTCCCACTTGCACTAGAGTCAATAATCTAGTTACATTGTGATGAATCGAACACCCATAGAGTTACGGTGTTGATCATATTTTGCCCATGAGAGAGGTTTAGTCAGCGGATCTGCGACATTCAGATCCGTATGCACTTTACAAATTTCTATGTCTCCATCTTGAACATTTTCACGGATGGAGTTGAAGCGACGCTTGATGTGCTCGGTCTTCTTGTGAAACCTGGGCTCCTTGGCAAGGGCAATAGCTCGGTGTTGTCACGTAAGAGTTTGATCGGCCCCGACGCATTGGGTATGACTCCTAGGTCGGTGATGAACTCCTTCACCCAAATTGCTTCATGTGCTGCCTCCGAGGCTGCCATGTACTCCGCTTCACATGTAGATCCCGCCACGACGCTTCGCTTGCAAATGCACCAGCTCACTTTGCTTCCACCATTCAACATAAACACGTGATCCGGGTTTGTGACTTTGAGTCATCCAGATTCTGGTCGAAGCTTAGCATCGACGTAACCCTTTACTGACGAGCTCTTCGTCACCTCCATAAACGAGAAACATGTCCTTTGTCCTTTTCGTGTACTTTAGGATATTCTTGACCGTTGTCGATTGTTCCTTGCCGGGATTACTTTGGTACCTTCCTACCAAACTTACGGCAAGGTTTACATCAGGTCCGGTACACGCATGGCATACATAATAGATCCTATGGCTCAAGCATAGGGATGACACTCATCTCTTCTTTATCTTTTGCCGTGGTCTGGCATTGAGCTGAGCTCTATCTCAGAGCTTGCAGTACATGCTAGATCCATTTCTTGGAGTGATCCATTTTGTTGTTCTTCTTTATCTTATCTAGGTATGTGCTTTGTGAAAGACCTATGAGGCGCCTCGATCTATCTCTATAGATCTTGATGCCTAATATATAAGCAGCTTCTCCAAGATCCTTCATTGAAAAACTTTTATTCAAGTAGGCCTTAATGCTGTCCAAGAGTTCTATATCATTTCCCATCAAAAGTATGTCATCTACATATAATATGAGAAATGCTACAGAGCTCCCACTCACTTTCTTGTAAACGCAGGCTTCTCCATAAGTCTCAAGATAAACCCAAACGCTTTGATCATCTCATCAAAGCTTAATGTTCCAACTCCGAGATGCTTGCACCAGCCCATAAATTGAACGCTGGAGCTTGCATACTTTGTCAAAGATTCTTAGGATCGACAAAACCTTCAGTTGCATCATATACTGACTCTTCCTTAAGATATCCGTTAAGGAACGCTGTTTTGACGCCCATCCGCCATATCTCATAATCATAGTATGCGGCAATTGCTAACATGATTCGGACGGACTTAAGCTTCGCCACGGTGAGAAAGTCTCATCGTAGTCAATTCCTTGAACTTGCCGATAACCCTTAGCGACAAGTCGAGCTTTATAGATGGTGACATTACCATCCGCGTCCGTCTTCCTCTCTTAAAGATCCATTTATTTTCTATCGTCGCCGATCATCGGGCAAGTCTCACAAAGTCCATACTTTGTTTTCTTACATGGATCCTATCTCGGATTTCATGGCTTCGAGCCATTTATTGGAATCACGGGCCCGCCATCGCTTCTTCATAGTTCAAGGTTCACCGTTGTCTAACAACATGATTTCCGTGACAGGGTTGCTGTACCACTGGGTGCGTAACGTGTCCTAGTGGACCCACGGGTTCAAGAGCAACTTGATCCAAGTACCTTGATCATCATCATTAATTTCCTCTTGATTGGTGTGGGCATTACAGAACATTTTCCGACCGCACTACTATCCTGCTTCAAGAGGTAGTACTTCATCGAAGTTCTACTTTCCTCCCACTTACTCCTTTCGAGAGAAACTCTTTTTCCGTAAAGGTTCCGCCTCGGCAACAAAGATCTTGCCTTCGGATCTAAGGTAGAAGGTATACCCAAGGGTTTCCTTAGGGTATCCTATGAAGACGCATTTTTCCGACTTGGGTTCGAGCCAGGGTTGAAGTTTCTTGACATAAGCATCGTGATCCCCAAACTTTTAGAAACGATGACCTTAGGTTTCTTCCCAAACCATAATTCATACGGTGTCGCCTCAACGGATTTAGACGGTGCCCTATTTAAAGTGAATGTAGCTGTCTCTAGAGCGTATCCCCAAAAAGATAGCGGTAAATCGGTAAGAGACATCATAGATCGTACCATATCCAATAGAGTGCGATTCTGACGCTCGGACACACCGTTATTACCGAGGTGTTCCAGCGGCGTGAGTTGTGAAACGATTCCACATTTTCTTAAGTGTGTGCCAAATTCGTGACTTAAATATTCTCCTCCACGATCTCGATCAGAAGAATTTTATCTTTCGGTCACGTTGATTCTCTACCTCATTCTGAAATTCTTTGAACTTTTCAAAGGTCTCAGACTTGTGTTTCATCAAGTAGACATACCCATATCTACTCAAGTCATCTGTGAGAGTGAGAACATAACGATATCCTCCATGAAGCTTCAACACTCATTGGACCACACACATCGGTATGTATGATTTCCAATAAGTTGGTTGCTCGCCCATTGTTCCGGAGAACGGAGTCTTGGTCATCTTGCCCATGAGGCATGGTTCGCATGTGTCAAATGATTCATAATCTAGACTCCGTAAGTCCATCAAGATGGAGCTTCTTCATGCGCTTGACACCAATGTGACCAAGGCGGCAAGTACCACAAGTATGTGGGACTATCGTTATCAACTTTACATCTTTTGGTATTCACACTATGAACATGTGTAACATTACGCTCGAGATTCATTAAGAATAAACCATTGACTATCGGAGCATGACCATAAAACATTTCTCTCATATAAATAGAACAACCATTATTCTCGGATTTAAATGAGTAGCCATCTCGTATTAAACGAGATCCAGATACAATGTTCATGCTCAAACTTGGCACCAAATAGCAATTATTAAGGTTTATAACTAATCCCGTAGGTAAATGTAGAGGTAGCGGCCGACGGGCGATCATCACATCGACTGGAACCATTCCCGACGCCAAGATCGTCACCTCGCCCTTCGCCATCTCCTCTTATTCCGCAGCTCCTGCTAGAGTTACAAATATGAGCAACGGCACCGTATCAAATACCCAGGAGTTACTACGAGTACTGGTAAGGTACACATCAATTACATGTATATCAAATATACCTTTAGTGTTGCCGGCCTTCTTATCCGCTAAGTATTTGGGGCAGTTCCGCTCAAAGGACCCTTCCCTTGCAATAAAAGCACTCGGCCTCGTGCTTGGGTCCATTCTTTGACTTCTTCTTCTTCCCAAGCAACTTGTTTACCGGGCGCTGCAACCTCTTTGTCATTCTTCTTGAAGTTCTTCTCGCCCTTGCCCTTCTTGAACTTAGTGGTCTTATTGACCATCAACACTTGATGTTCTTCTTGATTTCAACCTCTCACGACTTCAGCATTGAGAATACTTCGGGAATGGTCTTCTCCATCCTCGATATTGTAGTTCATCTCAAAGCTCTTGTAGCTTGGTGGGAGCGATCAAGGATTCTCGGCTAATGACCGCCTCGTCTGGGAGGTTTATGTCCAGCTGGGACAAAGGTGATGCAACCTGACATTTTGAGTATGTGCTCACTGACAGAACTGTTTTCCTCCATCTTACAACTATAGAACTTGTCGAAGAATTCATATCTCTCGACCCGGGCATGAGCTTGAAAAATCAGTTTCAGCTCCTCGAACATCTCATATGCTCCGTGTTGCTCAAAACGCTTTTGGAGCCCCGGTTGCCTAGGCTGTAAAGCATGCCGACCGAACGAGGGAGTAATCATCAAGACGAGACCGCCAAGCCGCTCATAACGCCTTGGTTCTCCTCTCGATGGGTGCTTCACCTAGCGGTCCTTCTAGGACATATTGTTTCTTGGCAGCTATGAGGATGATCCTCGTGTTAGGACCCAAATTCAGAGATAGTTGCTGCCATCATCTTTCAGCTTGGTTTTCTCTAGGAACGCGTTGAAGTTCATGGTGACATGAGTGTTGGCCATTTGATCTACAAGACATATTATAAAGATTTTAGACTATTGTTCATGATAATAAAGTTCATCTAATCAAATTATTAATGAACTCCCACTTAGATTAGACATCCTCTAGTCATCTAAGTGTTACACGATCCGAGTCGACTAGGCCGTGGTCCGATCAACACGTGAGACGGACTAGTCTGCGGCCGGTGAACATTCTCATGTTGATCGTATCTTCCATACGACTCGTGGTTCGACCTTTCGGGTCTCCGTGTTCCGAGGCCATGTCTGTACATGCTAGGCTCGTCAAGTTAACCCTAAGTGTTTACTGCGTGTGTAAATCTGTCTTACACCCGTTGTATGTGAACGTAAGAATCCATCACACCCGATCAACACGTGGTGCTTAGAAGCTTATTTAACTGTAGTAACGGTGCATACGCTAGGGGAGAACACTTCTTGAAATTGTTCTAAGGATCATCTTATTTACTACCGTCGCTCTAAGTAAACAAGATGCATAATCATAATAAACATCACATGCAATTATAAAGTAGTGACATGATATGGCCAATATCATATAGCTCCTTGATCTTCATCTTCGGGCTCCATGATCATCCCGTCACCGCATGACACCATGATCTCCATCATCATGATCTCCATCATCGTGTCTTCATGAAGTTGTCACGCCCAACGACTACTTCTACTTCTATGGCTAACGTTTAGCAATAAAGTAAAGTGAGTTACATGGCGTTCTTCAATGACACGCAGGTCATACAAAATAAAGACAACTCCTATGGCTCCTGCCGGTTGTCATACTCATCGACATGCAAGTCGTGATTCCTATTACAAGAACATGATCTCATACATCACAATATATCATCATTCATCACAACTTGGCCATATCACGTCACATGACAATTGCCGCAAAAAACAAGTTAGACGTCCTCTAATTGTTGTTGCATCTTTACGTGGCTGCAATTGGGTTCTAGCAAGAACGTTTTCTTACCTACGAATAACCATTAACGTGATCTTGTCAACTTCTATTTACCCTTCATAAGGACCTCGTTTCATCGAATCCGCTCCAACTAAAGTGGGAGAGACAGACACCCGCCAGCCACCTTATGCAACTAGTGCATGTTAGTCGGTGGAACCGGTCTCACGTAAAGAGTACGTAAGGTTGGTCCGGGCCGCTTCATCCCACAATACCGCGGAAGCAAGAAACGACTAGTAATGGCAAGTAAGTTGACAAGATCCACGCCCACAACAAAATTGTGTTCTACTCGTGCAAAGAGAACTACGCATAGACCTAGCTCATGATGCCACTGTTGGAGAACGTTGCAGAAAATTAAAATTTTTCCTACGGTTTCACCAAGATCTATCTATGAGTTCATCTAAGCAACGAGTCAAGAGAGAGAGTTTGCATCTACATACCACTTGTAGATCGAGTGCAGGCTGCTCGAGGGAGTGGTGATGATGAAGACGTTCCCAACGTGATTCCGATCACCGATGACCAAAGTGCTGAAAGGACAGCACCTCCGCGTTCAACACACGTGACGGGACGATGGCGTCTCCTCCGCCTTGATCCAGCAAGGGAGAAGGAGAGGTTGAGGAAGACAACTCCAATGGCAGCACGACGGCGTGGTGCAACTGGTAACTGATTTTCCGGCTGTGGCTTCGCCAAGCTCGTGTGGAGAAAGAGAGGAGTTTGGGGAGGGAGGGGCTGCGCCTTCAATGGGGTATGTAGCCCTCCCCACCCCTCTATTTATAGGAGGAGAGGGCAAGGGGGCGGCCATCTAGGGGAACCCTAGATGGGGGCGTGCCAAGGGAGGAGGGAGGGTGGCTTGCCCCCAAGCCAGGGGGCGCCCCTTTTTTTTTTTTTCTTAGGGTTTCCTCCCTTGCCCTAGCCGCATGGGCCTAAGGGGAGGTGCGCCCAGCCCACCAGGGGCTGGCTCCCTCTCCCACTTAGCCCATGTGGCCCCAGAGGGGTGGCTCCTCCGGTGGACCTCCTGAAACCTCCTGTGGCCCCTGCATTTCACCGGCATGCCCTCAAACTTTCCGAGTCCGTTTAACCACTTTCCATATATAAATCTTTACCTCCGGACCATTCCGGAACTCCTCGTGACGTCCGGGATCTCATCCGGACTCAACAACATTCGGTAATCACATACTTGTCTACCTATTAACCCTAAGCGCCACCGAACCTTAAGTGTGTAGACCCTACGGGTTCGGGAGACATGCGCATATGACCGAGATCGCCTCAAGTCAATAACCAACAGCGGGATCTGGATACCCATGTTGGCTCCTACATGCTCCTCGATGTTGTCATCGGATGAACCACGATGTCAAGGGTTCAAGCAACCCCGTATTCTATTCCCTTTGTCGACGCAGTATGTTACTTGCCCGAGACTCGATCGTCGGTATCCCAATACCTCGCTTAGTCTCGTTCGCAGGCAAGTCACTTTACTCGCATCGCAATGCATGATCCCGTGACCAGACACTTGATCACTTTGAGCTCATTATGATGATGCATTACCGAGTGGGCCCAGTTGATACCTCTCCGTAACACGGAGTGACAAATCCCGCCTCGATCCGTGTCAACCCAATGGACACTTTCGGAGATACCGTAGTGCACCTTTATAGTCACCCGATTACGTTGTGACGTTTGATACACCCAAAGCACTCCTACGGTATCCGGAGTTACACGATCTCATGGTCTAAGGAAGAGATACTTGACATTGGAAAAGCTCTAGCAAAACGAACTACACGATCTTGAGCTATGCTTAGGATTGGGTCTTGTCCATCACGCCATTCTCCTAATGACGTGATCCCGTTGTCAATGACATCCGATGTCCATAGTCAGGAAACCATGACTATCTGTTGACCAACGAGCTAGTCAACTAGAGGCTCACTAGGGACGTATTGTAGTCTATGTATTCACACGTGTATTACGATTTCCGGATAATACAGTTATAGCATGAACAAAAGACAATTATCATTAACAAGGAAATATAATAATAATGCTTTTATTATTGCCTCTAGGGCATATTTCCAACACTCTTTGCTCTACTGGATGGGGTGAAGATACCCCGAACAGGCCCCTCAAAGGATTATGTTCCATAGTAACAAGTGATAGTAAATTTCAGCACACTATATAAATTTTTCCTTACCAAATTCCACCTACCAAAGGCGCTTCACTCCCCGGCAACGGCGCTTTAAAAGAGTCTTGATGACCCACAAGTATAGGGATCTATCATAGACCTTTTCGATAAGTAAGAGTGTCGAACCCAACGAGGAGCGTATGGAAATGACAAGCGGTTTTCAAGAAGGTATTCTCTGCCAAAGACCTGAAATTATCGGTAACAGATAGTTTTGTGATAAGGTAATTTGTAACGGGTAACTAGTAATGAAAGTAAATAAGGTGCAGCAAGATGGCCCAATCCTTTTTGTAGCAAAGGACAAGCCTGGACAAACTCTTATATAAAGGAAAACGCTCCCGAGGACACATGGGAATTATCGTCAAGCTAGTTTTCATCACGCTCATATGATTCGTGTTCGTTACATTTTGATAATTTGGTATGTGGGTGGACGGTGCTTGGGTTGCTGCCCTTCCTTGGACAAGCATCCCACTTATGATTAACCCCTATTGCAAGCATCCGCAACTACAAAAGAAGTATTAAGGTAAACCTAACCATAGCATGATACATATGGATCCAAATCAGCCCCTTACGAAGCAACGCATGAACTAGGGCTTAAGCTTCTGTCACTCTAGCAAACCATCATCTACTTATTACTTCCCAATGTCTTCCTCTAGGCCCAAACAATGGTGAAGTGTCATGTAGTCGACGTTCACATAACACCACTAGAGGAAAGACAACATACATCTCATCAAAGTATCGAACGAATACCAAATTCACATGACTACTTATAGCAAGACTTCTCCCATGTCCTCAGGAACAAACGTAACTACTCACAAATCATATTCATGTTCATAATCAGAGGGGTATTAATATGCATAAAGGATCTGAACATATGATCGTCCACCAAATAAACCAACTAGCATCAACTACAAGGAGTAATCAACACTACTAGTAACCCATGTGTACCAATCCGAGGCTTTGGGACAAAGATTGGATACAAGAGATGAACTAGGGTTTTAGAGGAGATGGTGTTGGTGAAGATGTTGATGAAGATTGACCCCCTCCCGATGAGAGGATCGTTGGTGATGACGATGGTGATGATTTCCCCCTCCCGGAGGGAAGTTTCCCTGGCAGAACAGCTCTGCCGGAGCCCTAGATTGGTTCCGCCAAGGTTCCGCCTCGTGGCGGCGGAGTTTCTTCCAGCAAGGATGCTTATGATTTTTCAGTGGTAGAAGACACCATATAGCCAAAGATGGGCACGGAGGCCTGCTGTGGGGCCCACGAGGCAGGCGCCTCCCACCTCGTGGCCAGGTGTGGGCCCCCTCTGGTACTTTCTTCGATCAGTATTTTTTTATTAATTCCAAAAACTGCTTCCGTGAAGTTTCAGGACTTTTGGAGTTGCGCATAATAGGTCTCTAATATTTACTCCTTTTCCAGCCCAGAATTCCAGCTGCCGGCATTCTCCCTCTTCATGTAAACCTTATAAAATAAGAGAGAATATGCATAAGTATTGTGACATAATGTGTAATAACAGCCCATAATGCAATAAATATCGATATGAAAGTATTATGCAAAATGGACGATGTCGATCGAGCCCAGTAGCGTGGGCATCGTCCCGGCAGCGTGAGCCGCCATCGCCAAAGATGTCGGGGCCGATCACCGACCCACGCCACGCCTCAGAGAATATACGAGCGCCCGGCGGCTGTAAGAGTTGGAGCACTTGGAGGGCGACGAGCGTCGCTACATGATGGGGCGCGTGCAACAGCTCCTTGATGCGGCTGCTGTGCAGCAAGAAGCCGGCCGCCGAGTGGTGGAGCCCGGCCTGCAAACCGAGAACTAGCCTCTTCGCCGAGATCATATGGCGACGCCTTGGACGCCGATCGGTGGCGTCCGTGATAGAAGAGATATGAGCGGCTGCCACCGCAGCTGACTCACATCACCATCGAGCGCGACCAAGATGGGCGCCCAAGAGCAACGATGGAGCGATGGGGCGATCGCCCGCCCCTCCTCCCCTGCAGGAGAGGTGCGCTTCCCGCTTTGTTGACCACCCGACACTCTCGGCGACCGCCTTTGGCCGTAGAAGGAGTCGGAGAGAACAATGCCCGCCACCGGATCGACCGTCTCAACCGATCCCTGGCGCTAGAAGAAGAAGACGCATTGGGCCCGCCTTGTTTTGGCCCCGGCATCCGAGATGAGCCGTTCCCCAAAGGGTTCATGCTCCCAATAGATACGCCCAAGTACACCAGCTCCGTGAAGCCGGAAGACTGGCTGGTCGACTACTCCACGGCCATCAGTATAGCTAAAGGCAACAAGCGAGGTTCTTTGGACGACGCTCAGCTCATGCTCCAGGCACAACCTGAGACATGGCTGAACGATACGAAGCCCCGCAACATCAACAGCTGGGTTGATTTCACTGAAGCCTTCGTTCGCAACTTCACCAGCACATACAAGTGGCCGCCCAAGCCTCGCCAGCTCTCCTTGTGTGTTCAAGGCCCCAACGAGTCGACTCGCGACTACCTCACGCGCTGGGCCGAGCTGCGCAACTCTTGCGACGGCGTGCACGAGGTGCAGGCCATCGAGTACTGCACCGCCGGGTGCCGAGAAGGCACCCTCCTCAAGCACCGGCTTCTCCGCGACGAGCCGGTGACCCTCGACGAACTGCTGATCATAGCAAACAAGTACGCCATGGCCGACTCCTCCATGAAGGCGGAGATTCAAGTCGACGCATCTGGCAAAGTGGCTCCTCAAGCTCCTCGGACTCCGGCTGGAGACACCAGCCGGCGTCAGCAGCAGAATGACAACAAGCGCAAGGCCATGCAGCCGGCTTCTACAAGCCGGCAGGTGGCGAAAGTTGAAGACCAGCAGCCGGAAGGGCAGCCTCCTCCCAAGTGTCAGAAGGGCGGCAAGCCCAACTGGCTGCCCGCCTTCTCATACAAGCAGACTCTCGATGGACCCTGCAAGTTTCACAGCAGCGCGAAGCCGTCCAACCACACCACTCGGAAGTGCCACTGGCTCACCAGGATTGCCAAGGGCGATGGACTCCTGCCTCCTCCGCCTGCCAGTCCGCCGCCTCCTCCTCCCCAGCAGCCGGCGGTTCGGCCAGTTGGTGCAATACAAGATGAATATCCTGAAGAGCATGGAGCTTATGTCGTGTTCACCAGCGTGGCTGACGATAAGCACAGCAGAGCAAGCGGCCCGGCAATAAGAAGTACATGTGAGCATCGAGACCCCGAGTTCATGCATTGGTGCGAGAAGCCTATCGCTTGGAGCAGAGTCGACCATCCGGAGGTGATGCCCTCTTACGGTTCTTATGCCTGGTCTTGGATGCCACCTTCGCAATGTAGAGGCAGTCATTGCTTTCTCCCGAAGTTCGATAGATGGCGACAGCAGCATCAACATCCTATACCGTGACATTATGGAGAAGTTGGGAATCAAACAGAAGCAGCTTCAGCCCAGTCGAACTGTATTCCATGGCATAGTCCCTAGCCTTTCCTGCTCACCAATCGGCAAGATCCAAATAGACGTCCTCTTTGGAGACAAAGATCACTTCCGCCGAGAGCCAGTTTGGTTTGAGGTGGTGGACCTTGAGAGCCCCTATCATGCGCTACTTGACCGACCTGCTCTGGCCAAGTTCATGGCGGTCCCCCACTATGCTTACCTGAAGATGAAGATGCCAAGTACCAAGGGAATCCTAACCATAGTCAGGGACTATAAGAAGTCGTCCGCTTGTGCGGCAGACATCAGCAGGTTAGCCGAGTCCCTCGTGATTGCAGCAGAGAAGCGGCTCCTTGACCGGGTTGTGGCAATGGCAGGCAAGCAGCCGGAGCTATCGCCAAACCCCAAGGAGTCAGAAGCTGAGGGCTCGTTCAAGCCGGCAAAAGAACCGAAGAGGATACCCTTGGACCCGGAGCACCGGAGAGGCCTGTTATCATAGGTGCAAACCTTGGCGACAAATAGAAAGCAAGCTCGTCGATTTCCTCCATGAGAACCGGGACATCTTTGCATGGTCTCCTAAGGACATGCCGGGTGTTCGGACAGATTTCGCCGAGCACAAGCTACATGTCTGACCTGATGCCAAGCCGGTCAGGCAGCCCTTGCGCCGCCTATCAGAAGAGAAGAGAAGAGTCGTTGGAGAAGAGATAGCCCGGCTTCTCGCAGCCGGCTTCATTATGGAAGTGTTCTTCCCAGAGTGGTTAGCCAACCAGGTCCTTGTGCGTAAGAAGAATAAGCAGTGGCTCATGTGTATTGATTATACCAGCCTCAACAAAGCTTGCCCCAAAGATCCCTTTGCTTTGCCAAGAATCGATCAAGTGATAGACTCCACAACCGGACGCGAGCTGTTGAGTTCTTTGGATGCATACTCAGGGTATCATCAGATCAAGCTAAACCCGGCCGACAGGCTGAAGACCGCCTTCATCAGACCATTTGGAGCCTTCTGCTACCTGACCATGACGTTCGGCTTGAGGAATGTTGGCGCCACGTTTCAGCTTTGCATGCAGAAGTGTCTCCTCAAGCAACTCGGCGGAAACGCCCACGTCTATGTGGACGACATTGTAGTGAAGACGGAGAAGCGTAGCACTCTGCTTGAAGACCTCAAGGAAACCTTTGAAAACTTGCGCCGCTTTCAAATCAAGCTCAACCCGGAGAAATGCGTCTTTGGAGTATCAGCCGGCCAGCTTCTTGGCTTTCTGGTCTCAGAGCGCGACATAGAGTGCAACCCTGTGAAGATCAAGGCCATCAAGAGGATGGAGGTACCCACCCGATCGCTGGATGTGCAAAATTCACCGCTTCTTG
Organism: Aegilops bicornis; assembly: GCA_021605145.1. NCBI lineage: Eukaryota > Viridiplantae > Streptophyta > Magnoliopsida > Poales > Poaceae > Aegilops > Aegilops bicornis. Next base: position 369,207 of record JAHIAL010000121.1, on the reverse strand, counting down.
GCATCCATCGGCCCGTTTCATCGATCAATTTGGGCGAGAATGCTCTTCCCCTGTACCAGCTCATGAAGAAGACCACTTTTTCGAGTGGAATGACAAGGCAGACGAAGCATTTCTCCAACTCAAGAAGATGTTGACCACTCCGCCTGTTCTGGCGGCTCCGACTGCTAAGGAACCCATGCTTCTCTACATCGCCGCCACCAGCCGGGTGGTCAGCACAGTCATAGTTGTGGAGCACAAAGAAGACGGCAAAGCACTACTACCCGAGAGGCGATTGTATTACCTAAGTGAAGTGTTGTCCGCCTCCAACCAGAACTACCCCCACTATCGAAGATGTGCTCTGGCGTGCATTTCGCCGCCAAGAAGCTGAAGTCAGTACTTTCAAGAGCACCCAATCACTATTGTTCCAGACCGCCCACTTGCCGAGATCATTGGAAGCTGAGACACTTCGGGCCGAGTCGCCAAATGGGCCATAGATTTGCCCCCTACACCATCTACTACCAGCCTCGCACCGCCATCAAGTCCCAAGCACGGGCCGACTTCCTCGTCGACTGGGCCGAGACCCAGTACATGCCGCCAGCACCAGACTCCACCCATTGGCGGATGCATTTTGATGGTTCCAAGATGCGCACTGGTTTGGGAGCCTGCATTGTCCTTACCTCTCCCAAAGGCGATAAACTCAGATATGTGTTGCAAATTCATTTTGCCGCCTCCAACAACGTAGCTGAATACGAAGCACTCATACACGGGCTCCGGCTTGCCAAGGAACTCGGCATTCACCGGATCCTGTGTTATGGTGACTCCGACTTGGTGGTCCAGCAGTCGTCAGGCGACTGGGACACCAAGGATGCAAACATGGCAAGCTACCGCTTCCTCGTCCAGCAACTCAGTGGATACTTTGAAGGGTGCGAGTTCCTCCATGTGCCACGAAATGACAACGAGCAAGCAGATGCTTTAGCACGGATCGGCTCCACCCGACAAGCAATACCAGCCGGCGTCGCCCTACAACGCCTCCTCAAGCCGTCTGTTAAGCCGTCACCAGAATCAGATTCCATCTTTGTGCCGGCTGCTCCCGAAGCAGTCGGATCCGACTTGGGGACTGTAGCAGTCGGCTCGGGGACTTTGGCAGGCGGCTCGGGGGCTGCAGCAGTCGCACCTGGCCCCGGGACTTCAGAACCCGGCCCGGGGACTACAGCAGTCGGCCCGGGGACTTCATCGACACAACAAGCGGCAGCCGACTCCAACCCGCCGCCTCCCGGCCCAACCGCCCTCATACAAGTAGCAGCCCTGGCAGTCAAAGAAATGGCAGCACCTTCATGGGCGCAGCCCATCCTCAACTTTCTGGTGAACAAGGAGCTGCCGACTTATGAGATCTCGGCCCGACAAGTGCAACGTCAGGCAGCAGCGTACACCATTGTCAACAGAGAACTTGTGAGGCGCAGTGTCACTGGCGTGTACCAGCGCTGCGTGGAGCCGGAGACAGGCCAAGCAATCCTTAAAGATATCCACCAAGGTGAGTGTGGTCACCACGCGGCTTCAAGATCACTTGTTGCCAAAGCTTTCCGGCATGGTTTTTTCTGGCTGACTGCTCTAGAAGACGCCAAAGACCTGGTCCAGAAATGTAAGGGGTGCGGAAGTTCCGCTCCAAGCCACATTTGCCGCTTCAGACTCAAGACCGTCCCCATTGCTCGCCCTTTGCCGTCTGGGGCCTAGACATGGTGGGGACCATTCAAGACAGCACGCGGCGGCATGACTCATCTGCTTGTCGTCGTGGACAAGTTCACCAAGTGGATAGAAGTAAAACCAATCAAGAAGTTGAATGGTCCGACTGCTATGACTTTCATCATAGACATCACCATTCGGTATGGCATACCACACAGCATCATCACCGACAACGGCACAAACTTTGCCAAAGGCTCCTTGGCTCGTTTCTGTGCGACGCAGGGCATCCGACTGGACTTAGCATCCGTTGCCCATCCGCAGTCAAATAGCCAAGTGGAGCGAGAAAACGGCCTCATTTTGTCCCAAGCATCAAGCCCCGACCGGTCGAGCCTCTGGAACGCTTCACCGGTCATTGGCTCGATGAGTTTGCCGGCCGTCCTCGAGCCTCGCAAGACAACTCCAAACAAGTCAACCGCTTCACGCCTTTCTTCCTCGTCTCACGGTGCGAAGCCGTCATCCCGACGGACATAGAATTCGACTCCCCTCGAGTTACCATGTACACCGAGGAGGAGGCACAAGAAGCACGAGAAGACGGTGTCGATCTGCTGGAAGAGGGCCGGCTGTTGGCACTCAGCCGGTCCACCATCTACCAGCAGAGTCTACATTGATACTACAATCGGAAGGTCAAGCCAAGATCCTTCCACAAGCTCTCGGCACCTTGTGAAGGCCCCTTCATCATCAGCAAAGTTTTGGGCAACGACTCCTGCTACCTGATCGATGCTCAGAAGCCCAGAGCACGCAAGAGAGACGACTCCGGCAAGGAGACAGAGCGGTAGTGGAATGCAAACCTCCTTCGAAGATTTTACAGTTGATGCAGTATGTACCATGCTACCTTTTGTATTAAGTATGAAGACTCCGGGTCCCCCGAGAAGAGCTCGGGGGCTACCCTCTTTTATCTATATGATAAGTATTATACCTATGAATGTGTTATTTCGTTATTCTGCCTGCCACCTGGCTCGACCAGTCGGCTCGGGGGCTCGCCGCCTTGTACTATGTGGTGCTTCCTGCAGCCGGACAAGTAGTGTGTTGGCACCTAAACCTACTCCTGCCAGAAGCCGCATTTCATGAGCGTTGTCCGGTGGGCAGGAGTTAAAGGCAGAGAAGGGTGTCCACATGAAAAATGGCTAAGGACCCAAAGCATGCACATAGTTCAGGCCGGCTTCCTACCTCATCGACCGGCTGCTGAGCTGCCGGCCGGCTGACTTCTACTTAACTTGCTAGCGCTCTAGGCGGCTAAGTACTTGCTCTCCCAAAAGTAGCTAAGTACTTGACCCAGCCGCAGTCTGCAGAGCGACTGTTTGGCTGGCAAGACGACAGCCAAGGGAGGGCGGCAAAGGAAAAAAGTCAAGGAGCAGAAAGCAAGAAAAGTCAGAACTCGGCAAAAACACACAACTTGTGTGGAAGAATATTTACATGTCAAAAGGCCCTTGGCCAGCATTCAACAGAGTTTGAAATACACCCCGTGGGTGGAATTGTGCAAATTTAACAAAGTTTGTCGAGACTGATAAAATAGGAAAAATAAAGATAAGTCGGCGGTCTAGGGAGCAGCAGAGGGGTCCGGCTGGTTGGCGGAGTCGGTGGTGCCGGTTGGTGGAGTGGACGGCTGGTCAGTCTCCGCTTGGTCGTCTCCAGCAGCAGTCGGTGCACTCGAGCGCGAGTCGTTGTTTGAGGCACGGTCAAGCTGAGGCTGGCCGTCCGCTCCGACCTCTGGCACACCTTCTTCGCCTTCCTCGTCCTCCTCATCTTCTCCCTTGTCGCTGGAGTCGACCATCTCGGCCGAGTCTTCATCGTCCTCCGGGTTCAGCCCGAACCACTCCGGGGGCGCCTCGGCACCGGTCTCGATCAACTAAGGAACGAAGACACTGGTGTTGTTGTACTCGGCAATCGCCGCCGCCCGTCTAACAAGATCGCGCTCCACCGCCACCAGCTCCTCCTGGGCCTCCTGCCGAACGTGGTCAACTGGGCTAGATTTAGCCCAGGATACCACGCCTTGACGAACTCCAAGGCCCGATGTGCTCCAGCTCGGGCCGAGGAACACTTCCAAGCCTCGGTCGAGTCGGCCGCCACCTCCGGCCGGTCGGCGATCCGGTGGGGTGCGTGGAGCCGGCACATCCGGCCAAAGGGCGGAGATTGCTTGGGCCCCGACACACTGAAGACAGCACAGCATCCGATGAGCTGGCCGAAGGCGGGCCTGGATGCTGAGAAGCTGTTCGCTAAGGGTCCGGGGGGCGTCGGCAGCGATCTGCACGCCTTCCGCCCTCCGTTCTTCACGATAAGCCTCAATAGCCTGGTTGGCGGCGTCAGAGTGGCCAGGAAAGAAGTCTGCTCAGGCAGAAAGCAAAGAAATCAGAAGTCAAAAGCTAGAAGCCGGCTCGATCGACAGCCGGCAGCTCAAAGAAAGAAAAAGAAGAAAGCTTACCATCAACTATGTCTTCAATCCTGCCGAAGCCGGATTTCAGTAGCGCCTCCTTGTCGGACCAGGTGGAGCGTTCGGACTCGAACTTGGCGAGAAGATTGGACTCTTTCACCTCCGCCTCCTTCCGGGCCTTCTGGAGAAGCTCCGCCTGTTCCGTCAGTTGCTTGACCAGTCGGTCACGCTCCTGGGCCAGCTCGTTGCACTCTGCTTCCTTGGCGCGCAACACGGTGTTGGCTTCACCCAGCTGCTGCTGCAAGGCAGCGTTGGCCTCTACAAGAATAGAGAAAGGAAAAATCGTCAACCATCAACAAAGAAGAAGTGCGATTGCTGCCGGGAGATCCGCCCGACCGCTTTCGCCGATCGGCCCGAATCTCGGGGCTACAGCCATGGGTGCGCTTCTCGCACTTCGCAGAAAGAAGTTATCAACAATCAATGAAAAAGGAAGTGCGATGTCGGGAGATCCGGCCCGATCGCTCATCACCGGCCTGAATCTCGGGGCTACAACCCATGGAGAGTTGGCGCGCCCGCAGAAAGAAACGAAGACTTACTCCTGAGCAGGCGGCAAGCCAGGAGACGGACGGAGCATTCAACAAGAGCACTGGAAAAAGGAAACTGCTGAGGCACCTCGACTTATCGGCCGCGACGCCTCACCAGCTTCGGGGACCACTGTCGGAGTAATGGGCCACGGGTAGCCTAACCCGAGTCCCTGAGCATTTCAAGACATCGGGCCGGCTGCGCCCCTCAAGCATCAAGGATGAAGTGCCGCCGATGGCGGGTGGATCAAGCGGCCGGCTTCAAAAGACGGCCAAGCACCGTGAGGACGGCCCCAAAGACAGGCCGACTATTAGCGGCGGCCTCAGAGAGGCGGCTCCTAGCAGCGGCCCACGACGCTCTCAAAGTCTGCGCCCCCATTAAGAAGACAAGACAGATGTGGATACTGAGCAGCCCATCACCCCCATATTCAGGCACGACAGCGCCATGGTGCCCCTTACAGCGGAGATCTCCGCACGACGCGACATCTTGTTGCCACGCCACCCTTAGCGTCACCCACTGTCAGCGAGCCCTGCTCCCACGATGGCTCTGTTTAAGACGGCCAAGAGGCGGCGGGGCCCTACCAGGCGCGAGAACCCGGAGGGCGGCAGAACTTGACCAGTCGGACCCAAGGGAGGACGGTCTCTAGCAGGCGGCCCACTCCTCCCTCGGAGTCCATGCACCATTAACCAGATGAGACACGGTGTGGCTACAGTGATCTCCCACCAGACGGCGGGATTGTAGCCACGCCTCCCGACCAATCGTAAGGCCATTGGCATTACGCCATAAAGTAATAAGCAGCCGGGCGGACCATGAAGGGCGGAGGCGGCTTTGGCTCAGACTGCATCACCGACAGGCCCACCAAAGCGGTTCCCAGGCCCCAAGTGAGAAGCCGACTCAGAGATTTACCGACACCGGGTCGTACACCCGGCCAGATTACCATTGTACCCCTAGGGGTAGGCCTATATAAACCCCCCAGGGCACCCATGCAAAGGGTTCCCAACTTGTTCGACCTAGACACACACATAGAGAGAGGGGAAGCTAGCCCTGCTTTCTCCTACCTCTAGCACACAGCTTGAGGAGCACCATTATACTCACCAGTGTCTTAGTGATCATGCGGAGACCTCAGCAGAAAGGTGATTAGGTGTTATCTCCTAGGAGAGCCCGGACCTGGGTAAAGTATGCGGCGTTCGTGTCTACGCCTCATCCCACTTCCGGGCACCGGCGACGTTCTACTCGCTCCCACCATGATAAGCCATCCTTTGGCATATGTCGCACCCAACCCCCGACAAAATGGCTATGCTTTTTGAACCAGGCAAAATCAGTGGTATAAAGGATAACCCCCATGGGTTTCTAGGTAAAATTATGACAAAAAATGTGCCATATATATGAAAATAATGAATAAGTCTGAGAGTGGCTACCTACAAGTCGACTGAATACACATTTTGGTCAATCAATTTGCAGCGACTGCCGCCGTACAAGCTCACGCAACGTGTGCAAGCTCGAGCATGGGCTGCTCCAGTCCTGTACTGGCAAGCCAACCTACTTTTTTCATACGTTAATTATATGTTGCTCTATTATATAAGTATAGTGTTGGTCAAGCCTTTGTAGGTGACCGGTAAATAGCACTCTCATATATATTTGCATGTAACGGTAAGTGACTATATGTGCAATAAAAATATATATACATATATATGTATCGGAAATGTATTATTAGTGAGATTTCCGCAAAAGAAAATTCTTAAAAGTAATGGATTAGTGACATCAGTATTAGCTTTACAAAGAAAGGAAATGAAAACTGAAACAAAAAAAAATTAAATAAACTAAAACTAAATCAAAAAAAGGAAGTTCTATATGGAAGAATGAATTCATTGCATTGCTATTACCCTTTCAGAAGAAAAGTAAAATAAAATAATAAACAAAATGAAAATAATAATGTTCTCTAAGGAAAAATGAAACCCTTTAAGAAGAAAGAAAATGAAAAAGGAAAACCTATTAAAAATATGCACACAACTTTACACTGAAGTCGCGCTTTTTGAAATATGCGAAGAATAAGCATATAATAGTGCAATTTTCACATTTTACTAGAACTCACAAACATATTATTTAGTAATTGCATTTATACTTACACACACAAAAAGAAAAAGAAATCTAAGAAACAATGAATTAGTGACATTTGCATTAGTCTTTGATAAGAAAGAAAGTGAAAACAACAAAATAAAATACCGATCAAATTTGCACACAGTTTACACAAACATTGTGTATAATATGCGAGAATAAGCATATAATAGTGGAATTTTCGCAAAAATGTCTTTATTATGAATTAATGAATTAGTAACGTACTAGCATTATGAAGCGGAGCATCCTACGGACATCACCATGTCAAGAGTCCCTTCGCCAAGTGACATGTGCGACATCTACTTCACATACATAAAGGTTAACCATCTCCTTTACATGTGTTCACTTGACCCCTTCGAGGATGGTATACTACTTGACATCCCTCTCGTCTGCATGCATAGGTATTACCGAAGCTTCTTCAATGACGAGGAGGAGTTCAAGCGCAAGAGAACATCTACACCATCCAAGAAGGGAGAAGGAGGAGGAAGTGAGACACCAAGACGCGAAGCACCGGAGGCCTCGGACCACCCCGGGTGCCCGACCTCCTACGCCCCGGGTGCCCGGACCCCCGGCACCAATGGGCGCGACCCCTGACCACCCCGGGTGCCCGGGCTTTCACCACCGGGTGCGAACCCCGATGCCTGCACTGACTGGGTGCTCTGCACTCTACCGGGTGCCCAAGACCTCACTTGGCGCTACCTGGTGCCGGACTTCACCCGGTGTCTGCCTCCTCATCCCAGTGACCCTGCACCCGGACAACTTTACCGGGGTGCCGGACCCCTTCAGGCTTGTGTGCACTATGGGCAAATTGACCCTTGTACCCCCGTTTTTCCCCAATTCGTCCCTAGGCTATAAGTACTCCCCATCTAGCTCATTTATAAGGGTAGCTAAGAACATATCTAGACATTAGAGCTTAACTCATGTATCTCCCCTTGTGGATTTCCTCTTGAGGGAGAAGACTCCATTGGAGTGCAAGGCCTCCATTGGAGAAAATCCTTAGGGATTCAAGACCTCATCTCCATTTGGGATTTGGGATGAACTTTACCATGTACCCATGTTCCTCTTGTTGTTTATGTACCTTTGTGGATCTTGTTTGGATTTGAGTCTAGTGGATGTGTGATTGGACTTGTTCTTGAGTGTTCTCTTGTGTTTACCCCTTTGTGTTCCTCTTGTTCTTGGGGATTTGCCCTCCAATTCGTGAACAATCTCCACTTCGGATTCCACCCTACAACATTTTGGTATCTAGAGCCACGCTGATCACGAATTTGGAGTCTCCCCCATCGCTATCTAGCCTAATTTTGTGTGTTTTTGTCTCAATTCAAAAATTCCCCACAAAAAGAGCCCCCCAAAAAATTCTTGCATTTTGTTGGTACATGTGAGTTTTTGTTGATTTTGATCCGTGGATCTAGTTTTTGGCAAGTGGATCTACCTCCATTGGCGTTCCCTAGCCCCAATTTTTTTACCCATCCAATTTGGAGCTTGGGATCAAGTTCTTCCGCCCCTATCTTGAGATCTGAAAATTTCGCCCAAAATCGAGACTTCTCGGCCTATCCCGGGTACCCGGACCACTTTACCCCGGGTACCCGGACCCTCGGAACATTTCCGTGCAAAGTCTCTGACCACCCCGGGCACCCGGACCCTCGGGCAACTTTCGCCCGAACCCCCTGACCACCCCGGGCACCTGCGCCCGTTACCCCCGAGCACCCGGACCCCCCGGGCCACCTTTTCTGCCCACCTCCCTGACCATGGCACACGCACCCTCCCAACCTGGGTGCCTGCACCCCCCAGTTTCAGCCCACTTCCGAAAAAGGAGTTTTGGCCATAACTAATTCATCCGAAGTCCGATTTTCGCGTTCTTTAGCTTGTTTTGTAGCTATTGACAACCTCCATCACACAAAAATACTAAAACTATCATTTTACATCATTAAAGTTTTCGAGTTTTGACATCTTTGCATAGGCCCTTCGCCATAACTTCCGCACCATCACATAAAACTTCCGCAACCTAACCCTTTTTGGTTCTTATTGCATTTGTGGTTGTTTGAGTTGTGATATAAGTCTCCTAAAGTGTTACAGCTACTTAGGGATGGTTACATCTTCATCCACCACCGGACACTTGTATCGTTCCATCGACTACATCCAATACGAGCTTCCGCAATCGATGACGATCATCCATCCTTTGAGACCAACTTCAACCGGAAGCAAGGCCGGTTACCACCGACTTCGTGAAAGGTTAAGTGACGAAGGTATACATTCCGTCATAAACTTTTCCTTCCTTGCCTTTACACTTTGCTAGCCCCACCATCTTTGGGATTACCTCCATACCTATCAAGACTAGCTATCCGAGTATTCCCGGGCTTCGCTAAAACTTGTGCACCATAGTGATATGATATCATATTGTTGCATCATTGGATATTTCATATAGTGCAATTCCTTGCTCCCATGCATATCTTGTGATACTTATCTCATGTATGTGGTTGAGGCTCAATAGGCATAGTGGAAAGGAAGAGAGGAGCAAAAAAAAGAGCTTCTAAGCAAGAAAAAGATCCAAATCTTACAAGCAAAGAGCGGAGCATGATAAGAGATACTTGTGCATGAGGATACATTGAATAGGAAACATTTTTCTTGCATGCATATAGGTTGGTGCCAAGTGGTGAATAAGTGTGCAATCTAGCTAGTGCTCTCCTAGTGTTTGTGCAACACGAGCTTAGTCTTCGTTAGACAATTTTGTATTGCTCATCCCTATAGTTGCACAAGCCCCATCGTCCACCGTGTGTGTTTCTTTATTGCCCTCCTATATATTTGTGATCACTTGCTTTACATTTGGAGTCCCTTGGATTTATCTCAACATTTACAATATCTTGGACTTCAATTTGCATGAATTTGTGTCACTTGTCCTAACCAAGCCACTCGATAAGCTTTTACTTTGTAGGTGTGAGTGAACAAGTCGGTACCAATTCCAGTATTCTTTTCATTTCACATTGAGTGACACGGATACATCCTCAACTTTGGGAAAAGGTAGCTTGGTATTGTTTATCTGATTTCCTACTCACCTTTGCTTGAGTCTTGTGATGGATAGGCAAAGCACATCTACTTCGGTCTACAACCACGACAACAAGTTCGATGCCACAGAAAACTTCATCAATGCCAAGATGGATGCTCAAATGGAGGAGGTCAAAGCCCTCATCAACAACCGCAAGAGGTCTTCATCATCTTCGAGGAGACGCTCAAGTAAACATGCTTCCGAGCTACCATCTCTGGCAAGGTCACATTAGCATCGATACCATTATCAACAAGAACGTGATGGTCAAGAGCTCAACAACAACCATTGCTCTATGACTTCACCATCTACCTTGGCATCTTCGCCAAGCGACTTCAAGGCATCTTCGCCTTTGAATATGCGGCATCTTCGCCAACAAGCACCTCAAGAGAAGCTCCCCAAGATCCAGTCCGCGTCTTCCACTAGCTACTACAACCTCGACACCGACCACGAGATTCCTTTCTATGGGACTCAAGACCCCGAGGAGTATCTCGAGTGGGAGCGCAAGATGGACGACTACCTCAAGCTACATCAAGGTCCCTCCAAAGATCAAGTGAAGTGCGCCACAAGTAACTTCCACGACTACGCATCGACATGGTGGCTTCATAGACCTTTGACAAGCTTCACCATGACTTGGCCCACGATGAAGAAAGCGATGAGGTGAGAATTTGTGCCTTCCACCTACATGGAACATCTTCAACGCCAATTGGAGAACACCATACAAGGATCCAAGTCCCTGGAGAGTACTTCAAGAACATGAAAAAAGCCTTGCGACGAGCCGGTGTGGACGACCCCATTTGGATGAAGTTCTACTTCATGATGGGATTGAACAACGACATCTCCAAGACTATCTTCCTCGAGAACTACAAGTCCCTCGATAACAACTACATTGGTGCTCTCAAGGCGAATGAAAACTCATGAAGGACAAGTCTACTCGACCCAAGCAAACTTCGTGACTACCAAGCTACACGACAACAAGCATGAGGATAGTGCCACCGAGATGACCAAGCCCAAGGAGCTCCAAGATGACGTTCCCAAGTTTGACTTCACCGCCATCCTTCTTTGTGGCATTGACGATGCCGAGTCTACTACGACTCTTTTTCAAGAGTCTTGGCGGCATTTAATCGCGATTCTGAGCAACTCAAAGATCAAGATTTGGAGGCGAGTGACATGGTAGAGAGCAAGGATGATGCTCCATCTTTGGAGGCAAGATTGATGATGTGCCATCTTCGGCCTTCGTCCACGGCGATGACTACGAGACGGTTGAGCATGGGATTTTCCCTTCGACCACGGCGACGTATGATGACTTGAGTGACTTTCGCCACTATATTGAGAGTGAGAGTGACTTCACCACTAGCCCCATATGTGACGAGTTGCCCCAATTACCATGTGAGGAGAGCCACCACTACCACCACCACTTGAGTGATTTGAGTGACTCCACCATATGTGACATTGAGTGCACCTACCTTGAGGGAGTGAGTGAGCCACCACCACATAGAGAGAGTGAGGTAGTTGATACAGCATGTGAGGCCATTCTGATTTCTAACGACTTACCCTCTACCTCTATTGTGTCTTCTCATTTGGTGCTAGGTCCCATATATGATGACGCGCCGATCTTCGATGACTTTGTCCTTCCTTTGGACAAGACGATGGCCATGGTGGACTATGATCCACCCCCACACGGTTCCATCACGATGATGACGTTGACCATGATTTGGTCTTTGCCACCTCACCTACACCACATGAGTGGAATGACAAAGGTAACATAGGTGATGGTGATGCTCTTGTCCCACTAGTGGACACTCTTGATTGCTTGCATGATGTTGATCCTCCTATTACCATGCTGCATGCTAGTATGATTTCCCATGCGATGATTTACCCATTTATGATGAGTTTGATGATTTCCATGTGGAGTCTATTAGTTGTGATGCCATGTTACATAGGATTTTTTGTGACAATTATTTAGGTCACATCATGTTTGACAATCCGCTTGACTTGTCAGATGCTATGAATGAGATCAACCATATGTTATATTTGCAATATCATCGTAGTGACTATGCATATGCCATTAAATTGAACCCAATTTGCACATATGGCATAGATGACAAGCCCATGGTTATTGGCATTTGTTTTTCTTGCAATGGTATTAATATGCTCCCTTTGCATAATTTATATCATATACCATGCCATGACCACCTAGCTTCGGATATGCATTGTTTTGGATGTTGTTTATATTCTCCATATGATGTTTCCACTATTGCTCATGAGGAGACCCCCATAGTTTCTTCATACATTTTAGGAGATTTTGTTCACTCCAACCCATTGCATGATTCCCATACTTGTGTGCACAATATGCTGATGTGCCATATACTTGCATTATCAATTTGAGTCCCCATTGTCTTATACATAACAACTATTCTTTCATGATGGATGACATGTTCATATACCATGCTTCCAATTTCTTTGAATGATGTTTATCTTGTGCTAACTCTCACGTTGACATACACATCATGATGATGGTGTGTACATTTACCACGCACACACTTTCTTTGGTTTGTGTCTCTTTTGTGTAGGTACCCATGCATACTCGTCAACCTCACAATCCCATGAGTTGACGAAACGAGCTCTAGAGAGCAATGGTGATTTCAGATACCGTGGATTGTCCTTACCACCACTACCTTCACAAGATTTCTTCTACATGGCCCTCACATGGTTATGGGTTATATACCACTTCTCACTTTATGCCCATATTGCCATGTTCACTATGCTTGATATGACCATTCATATGCCTTTGTCATGCATTTGTGACCCATGCTTTGCATTATACATGTTCCTTGATTCTCGTACTTGTATGTGTATTTGCAAGCTTGGTGGAGATATTGCTTGCTATTGCCATGTTCTATTTATGAACCATCCCTATGATGATACATTTATCTTGCTTTGTGTTCGTGCTTGCAATATGTCATGAGCATTGTCTATGCCTATTTTGCTCACATGACATGATTGCCATGATTTCTTCTAGTATGTTGCATCTTCGCACTACTAGCTTGCACGACTTGATTTCTTTGCTTGTGTATGTTGCGTCACCCATGACTTATACTTGCTCGTTTCATGCAGCTGATGGCATCCATTTCCATGCTTGTCACATGATTGACTTGATTGCCTCACACATGATGAACAATTGTTCTTTCTATTATGTTGAGTGCCACACTATCTTCACTACACCCTATGCACATTATGCTTGGATTGTCTTGTACATAATCCATGTGTTTAGACAATTCATTTTATTTGGTATTGTTGAATGCTTCATATGCATACCATAGACCATTTTTTGAGCGCTTAATGCATGTTTTCTATGAACTTGAGGTGGATGCTTGTTCTCTTGTCACACATATTTGCATCACTACCTCACATTTACATGCCTGTTTCCATGATGACCTTAATTGTGCTCAATTTATGTGCTTTCATGCCATGTCACAATCCTTTGTTACACCATATGCTATGCATGACGACAACACTTGTTTGGTGAATCACCACTTGAATGCTTGGTTTTGCACTAGTGCTAATCACATTTGTTTTTCCAAGAGTTTGGTTGTTCTTGCTCCTTTCGAAGGAATCACTAGACGATGTGACATTGGAGAGTACCCATTTTGAGCTTGAAGACTATGAGTACTTGGTGAACGTTCACTTCTACACGGCGACGCCATCTCTTTCCCATGGTGATTTGGTTTTCGATCCGAGGTCGGATCTTTCCCAAGGGGGAGGGGATGATGCGGAGCATCCTACGGACATCACCATGTCTTGAGTCCCTTCGGCAAGTGACACGTGCGACATCTACTTCACATACATAAAGGTTAACCATCTCCTTTACACGTGTTCACTTGACCCCTTTGAGGATGGTATACTACTTGACATCCCTCTCGTGTGCATGCATAGGTATTACCGGGGCTTCATCAACGATGAGGAGGAGTTCAAGCGCAAGAGAACATCTACACCATCCAAGAAGGGAGAAGGAGGAGGAAGAGGGACACCAAGACGTGAAGCACCGGAGGCCTCGGACCATCCCAGGTGCCTGGCCTCCTATGCCCTGGGTGCCCGGACCCCCGGCTACCAAAGGGTGTGGCCGCTGACCACCCCGGGTGCCCGGGCTTTCACCACCGGGTGCCTGTCCTCCTCATCCCAGCGACCCCCGGGTGCCCGGACCCCGCCGGTTGTGCTTGTGTGCGCTATGGGCAAATTGACCCTTGTACCCCCGTTTTCCCCCAATTTGTCCCTAGGCTATAAGTACTCCCCATCTAGCTCATTTCTAAGGGTAGCTAAGAATGATCTAGACATTAGAGCTTAGCTCATGTATCTCCCCTTGTGGGTTTTCTCTTGAGGGAGAAGACTCCATTGGAGTGCAAGGCCTCCATTGGAGAAGATCCTATAGGATTCAAGACCTTATCTCCCTTGAGGATTTGGGATGAACTTTACCATGTACCCATGTTCCTCTTATTGTTTATGTACCTTTGTGGATCTTGTGTGGATTTGAGTCTAGTGGATGTGTGATTGGACTTGTTCTTGAGTGTTCTCTTGTGTTTTCCCCTTTGCGTTCCTCTTGTTCTTGGGGATTTGCCCTCCAATTAGTGAAAGGTCTCCACTTCGGGTTCCACCCTATAACACATTAGTATGACCTTTAAGAATAAAGAAAATGAAAACATATAAAAACTCAAAATAATTAAATTTCCTAAGGAAAAGCAAATTTAATGGCATTGGTCTTACCGTTTAAGAAGAAATAAAATGGGAAAAAGTATCTGAAACCAAGAGTGAAAAAATTTGCACAAAATTTACATAAAAATGCACTTTAAAAAAAATGCAAGAATAATTATATAAAAATGATTTTTTTTCGCAGAAAAATAATCTAAGAACAAATGAATTAGTGGCATTGATATTACACTGAAAGTAGAATGAAAACAAAATAAAGACTAAATCAATTTCAAAAAATATGTTTTTCTAAAAACATTAATGAATTAGTGGTGTTGGTAATTCCTTTGAGAAGAAAATTAAAAAACTTGCACACAGCTTTGCACCGAAATTGCATTTTTTTGTAATATGCAAAAAATAATCATATACTCATGAAATTATGGCGCAAATTATATTGTATTTGTTTGTATATAATTACACTCATCCAACATCCTAAAAGTACTCATAAAAGAAAAACAAAAACACATAGAAACAAAAAATAGAAAAATTAAAGAAGAAAGAAGAAGGTTATGCCCGGCAATGGGCTTCGGCCCGTTAAGAATAGATTGACCCAAATATTGGTTCTGTCAAAAAAAGGAAATCCCAAGAAAACACACAGATTAATCCGGGAAAAAAAGTTCACAAATCTTAAAGCAGAAATCAACGCCTAAAATCGACTGGCCCAAATTTAATTTTCATGCGACTTATGTATATAGCTAATGTGAATAAGTTTTTAAGTAATTAGCATAGTCAAAGTAAACATATGAGTACGTGACAGATTAGCAGATATACATGTAGCACATACTAGCCACAGATACGAGGGTGCTCGCATTTTTCTAGATTTGTTCCAGGCCTTTCGATGATGCATGTTTAGTAGGAGAAGACGTTTTCGTCGACTACGAAGGCGTCTATGGCGGGTTCCTCAATCCCAAGATGATGTGTCCGTCTCTCGGAAGAGCTCATAAAGACTAGAGACACGATGTACATGTGTGCATTTATATATGAGTGAGTATATATGTGTATGTACGTATGAGCGTTTTCATCTATATTTTGTTAAAAAAATATTCAGCGTCATCAAATATATAGTTAGCCGCAAGAGGACGTTGGTGAAATTTTTCAAGAAAAGAAAAAAAAGATGTTGCGATGACGCCACACTCGTGGACTCATACTAGCAAAGGATAAGAAGCCATGAAAACAACCTAAACATGAGATTTACAGAATTCAATCACCGATAGTAATACAAAATTGCAACGTGGCTACAACAGTTAGTACTATTACGATCTGTCAGCAGAAAAGAATCCACAGCGCTACACTACGTCGTCTTAGATGTTGACGAAAGGCGCGCCGGTAATGAACTCGGTGGCGGCCAGCGCGACGAGGCCAAGCATGGCGAAGCGGCCGTTCCAGAGCTCGGCGTCCGCGCTCCAGAAGCCACTGGACTTGCTCTCCACGCTCTGGCCCTGCAGCAGCGGCACCAACGATGCCACGGAGAACACCCCCGCGGTCACCAGGAACCAGCCCAGCCCGGCGCCGCTGCCGGCCTGGTCGAGGAGCCCGCCGCCGCGCGCCGCCTCGACGGAGAGCGCCGCCACGAATCCCACCATGGCCAGCCGGCCGTTGATTCGCTCCGGCGCCGGGCCGCTGAAGGCGAGCGCGTCCCAGACCGAGGGGTTAGCCTTCTTGGCCATGGGCTTGGGTGCCGCCGGGATCGGGGTCGGGGTCGGGCTCGTGCTCGGGGAGGAGGAGGTCGATGCGCTCGTTGTCTCCTTGGTTGAGTCCATGCCAGGCTGCACATGCATAAAGAATCTCACGTTGAGGTCGAGTCTCGAACTAGCCAACATGCGATGCAGTCAAGTGCGTGACGTGAAAGCTCACCTCGGTCTGGGCCCTGACGACGAGGGTCCTCCGGCGCGGGGCCGCCACTGGAGAGCGGGCGGCGGACCGGCCGACGACGGCGAAGGAATTCAAAGCCACCATGGTCGCCATTACTCAAGGCAGAGTGGAAAAGCTAACGCACGAAGAGAACTGAGAAGATGGTGCTGGCTTAATGGATGGACGATGTCACTTGGCTGGTGTTGTTTTGCTGTGTCTCTGTGAGCGTGTAGCTGATGCACTTTATAGCCGCCGTGAGGAGGTCGCCGGTGGACACGGCCGTGGCCACGTGAACGAGGTGCGAGAGCTGTACGTGGAGGGAGGGAGGCGGCGGGCTCACATGCATCGACGTGGACCCTGAGGGCGCCATAACTCGCTCTCGACAAAAAGTGCACTCAGCGCGACTAGGTTCTGACTCGAACCAGCATGTACGCGCGGGCCCCCTAGCCAAATCCTATTCAGCGCCGCGCCGAATACAGGCCATTTGGTACAGGGCACACACCCCCTGTACACACTTGGTTTTATAGCGGGCCGGCCCATCTTGCTTTCCTCTTTCTTAAAAATTCCCCATAAAAGGTGCGCTAGCCGCGACTCGTTTAGGTAGCCATCACACCAACGAGTTGAACCAGATAACCACATGTGCTATGGTCGATCTTTTTATTTTCTTTATATATAAACGCAGAAAAGGCAGTTGTTTTCCCTGTTTCATTTTCTATCTTTGTTTTTTTCTCTTTCTTATGAAAATGAGTGAACTTTTTTCAAGTTCGATGAACTTTTCTCAAATTCGATGAACTTTTTTCAAATGTGATGAACTTTAAAAAAATGATGAACCTTTTTTCAAATTGATGAACTTTTTTCTCAAAGTTGATGAACTTTTTCAATCTCGATGAACTTTTTTTTGAAAATTGGTGAACTTTTTTTGAAAATCGGTGAACTTCTTTTGAAAGTCAGTGAACTTTTTTTGAAAATCAGTGAACTTTTTTTGAAAATCGGTGAACTTTTTTCCAAGTCGATGAACTTTTTTTGAAAACCGATGAACTTTTCAGTTTTGTGAAACTTTGAATCGGTGAACGTTTTTGAATGCATGAACTTTTTTTTTCTAATTCACGATTTTTTTTAAATATGTGGACATTCAAATTTTGTTCATATTTCTTTTCAAAAGAAATCCCTTTTTTCTAAAAAGCGCGTCTAAAGTTAGTTCTTAGAGGTTTCGTGTTGCAATCTATCAATAAGAGCTTAATAGGTCTATTGGTTGGCCACCAAGCTTTGGAGCTAACCGGTGCAGGATCGAATCCTATCAAGATTTAGTTTCTCTGGTAGTTTTTCTGCGCATTAATATATTTTTTGCACTGCCTTGCATTCTCAGTGGGGAGGAGCTCTCAGCCCCCCTATATCACGCCTTCAGCGCGACTAGGTGCTGACTCGAACCAGCCCACACGCGCGGGAGGCACAGCCTCTTTTCTATTTTTTTATGTTTTATGTTTCTTTTTTCCACTTTTTTGGACTTTTGTTTATACTTTTAAAAGTTCCAAATATATATATTATAAAAAACAGTATACAAAAAATATTTAGTAAATATTGAACAAGTATTTCAAAAATATTAATCAGGCATTCGGAAAAAGTTGAACAACTATATGAAAAATATTGAACGAATATTTTAAAAAGTATTGATCAAGCATTCAAAAAATATTGAACATATATTTTAAAAATGTGAATCAAGCATTCAGAAAATGCTGAACGTGTTTAGAAAGATTGTTGATCATGTATTAAAAAATGATGAATTTTTTGATCATATATTTAAATATATTGATCAAGAATTTGAATAAAACTTTTGAACAAATATTTGAAAAATGTCAATCAAGCATTTGGGAAATGTTAAATGTGCATAGAAAATCCATTGATCATGTATTAAAAATTGATGAAGTTTGTTAATCATGTATATAAAAATGTTAATAAAGCATTTGAATTTTTTTGAAACAGTGTTTAAATAATGTTAATCAAGCATTTGGAAAATGTTAAACGTGTATTATTTTTTATGACCATGTATTAAAAATGTTAATCTTTTATTTGAAAACTGTTAATCAAGACTTTTTAAATGTATAGAAAAATGTTGACCATATATTAAAAAATTGTTAGTCTTGTATATTTAAAATGTTCATCAAGAATTTTAAAATATTTCGAAGCTTGTATAGAAACAATGTTCACCATATAGGAAAAAATATAAAATTTGTATTGAAAAATCATTAAACGATTATTAGAAAAATATTGCTGACATATACAAAAAAATGGAGAATGAAAACCAAGAGAAATAAAAAACTAAATAATTGAAAACCGAAAAAGAAAACAAAATAAACCAAAGAAAAATGAAAATGAAAAATAAAACCGAAGAAAAAAATGAAAAAAGAATGACAAAAACGGAGAAGAAAAGGAAAAAAAAAGAAAACAAAGCAAAAAATTGGGAAATAAACGAAAGAAACAGAAGAAACCTAGAAAATCGGCTCTTTTACCTTAATTAAAGGAGGTCGCGCCTTCAGTACATCCACGAAATGAGGTTTGGTTTCAGTCGCTTTTTCTCCTCATTTTGTTACATTAAGCGGGCCGACCCAGTTGCTACGGTAGAGAGAATAAAAATCCTTCTGCGAGAACTGCTACTGTCTCGCTTAATGCAAGACATAGGTCTCGCGTGTATGTGCACGATATACTGCTGGCGAGAGCACGCCGCCTGGGGCCACCGGTGGCAAGGGCCCAAGTCTGAACTTCTGAAGAACTTGACAGCTGATCGAAATTCAATTAAATCAAATATGACGCCGTTCTCATTGGTGTTCGTGTTGTACTTTAGTTTTTTTTCACTGAGTTGAAACAAATTTAATTCTATGATAAAAAAACATCTTAGTTGGTGGACAGGTTCATCAAATACACACACTTCATTTCTATGATGAAACACCCAATAATTATACCGCCGCTAAAGCTTTCGCTGAGAATATTTCCAGCCCTGCTTGGAATGGGTGTAAATCTTTACACCTGTATTTATTTTACATGTGTAAATTCCAGGTCACCTTTTGATTCCTGCCTAAAATGAAAATGATGGGAGGGGGTCTGTATCCTAAACCAGCCAGAAAACGAGCTGAAATGCTAATCCAAACGGGGCCTCAAGCTGTATGGTCTTCCAACTGTGACCGGCTGACAAGGATAGAATCTTCACATGCCACCTTTGGCAAAACAAAAGTGAGTTAATTTGCACTTTAGCAACCAAAATCAATATTCTTGGACTCAAATTAAGAAACATAAACTTTTTCCGAGGATTAAACAAACAATCAAACAGGTTGGTTATAATCTTTGATCAGAGTATCTCTAAGCTCATCAGGCATTGCAGCCAACAGAAAGAAGTCGCCCGTCCTAGAAGCCAGAGCAGCAAGGCCATAGAAACCTCCTCCGCTAGGAGGCAAGCAATCGCCTTGCCAGACCCAGGAGAAGCTACCTCCAAGGAGGCGAGCAAGCGGCCAAGCTTTTTCAGAAAGACTACCTCGTCAATACGTGCCATCATAGCATCACGGTCAAAGATGGGCGGCCGGATGGGCCGTCACCTCGCAGTTAGGTGCCAAAGCACCTACCTCATCACCCACAGCGCCACACAGTCAACAACCTCAAGTGAGAGAGCAATAGTAGCAGCCAAACCTCCACAAATCCGCAAAGTAGGGCGCCCGAATGGGCTCCAATGACGGCGGAGAGGTCGCAATCGACATCACCAAGTTCCTCCAAGCGGCCCCATCTCCTTAGGGAAGCACCATCGAAATAGGCGAAGTAGGCTCCCACAAACCTTCCGGAGCTCAGGCATAATCTGCAGCGACCGAGCCACGACCTCGACAACAACTTCACTCCCGAAGCAATCGGCACGGCAGTAACGACAACCGACAGGATGTAGCACGAGGGAGAGATCTCCATACATGCATGCTTCCCCATCGATGTAACCAACACAGAATCTCGGCAAAGCAAGGACACATCGGGCACAACCCCAATCAAGCTCAGGCAAATAAGACACATCCGCACCACCTCTAGTTTGGCGAGAGCGGCCTCCGCCCTCCCAAAACATTCCCGGCTCGCACTAGGCAATCACGTAAGCTCGATCGCGAAGTAGCTCGGTCTCCTCCGCCAACCCAACTTGCTCGGGCCGAGATAGGTTGGACCTGCACATCTGTCATGGAGACATCATCGATGGATGCACGGTGATGGAGCAGGACATTGAGTATGGCGAAGCATTGGCATGCTTCTTAGCACGGCAGAAGCGGGCGATGTGGCCGGATCGAAGACAATCCGTGCATCGAATTGGATCCCTACAAGAGTATGCTCGGTGACCTCGACAGAGGCACCGAAAAGGCTCTCAGGACCATAGGCAAGAAGAGTGGTGTCATTGGTAAGGCGTCAGCGGCTGCTTAATGGAGGATACTCAGTCCCATTGTCCTCCATCTCCGTGGATTTGGTGGCGTTTAATGTATGCAACCTTGGTTTTGTTGGGGGTTTCTTTGAGGCATAGAAGTGTGAGGGTTCATGATTGTTACATGTTATGTGTATTTGTCGGGTTGATCGTGGGGCTATGGAGTTTGGTTCTTAACGAGTAGTCCGCATGTGGTCTATATGTATCGGTTTTCGCCCGGTTTTCCGTTAATTAACTGGGCAATTCTCTTCTTCTTAATTAATCGATGAGGCAAATCTTTTGCCTCCGTTTCGAAAAAAAGAGCAGCAAGGCCATGGGTGAGCTTGCCGGTCCCTCTTCACACAACCAATCAAGTGAGACGCAAACTTTTTTTTCCAGGGTATACTTTATCCACGATAGAAGGGAATGAAATTTGTGGTAGTTTGCATTACATATGATGTCCTACAAGGTGCGCTTGCAATAGCAGAGAATGGTTTCCAAAGAATATAACAGACTAATCAACATGAAGCCTCATGATTACCATATTCTTATAAACACACCCTTCCAGTCATAGTCAAGAATATCTTGCCACCCAATGTTCGACAAATACTAGCGGAGTTGTGTGATTTTTGTAACATCATTTCTCACAAGGTGATCGATCCAAATGTGTTGGATGACCTACAGCCAAATATGGTGAGACTACATGCAATCTAGAGATGATATTTCCTTCATCGTTCTTCGGTATCATGATTCATCACACTGTGGATGAGATAAGATGTACAACCGCATATTCTTGCATAGCACATATCCCTTTGAATGCTTTCTGGGAATTCTGAGAGCGTTGTGTTGGGACTTGGGAATCAAGCAGTGGCGAAGCTTCATGGGGCCCAACATGGGCGGTGCCTGGCCCAAGAAAAAAAATCACCTACTACTCATTAGTTTTTGTGCCATATGTTCAGTAAAAGCAAACTAAACCTCATAGTTTTGCCCTCCTTAGCCCATTGCCCCTCCAAAGATTTGACCCAAGCTCCGCCAATGGAATCAAGCACACTCGGAAGGAGGGAAGCATTGATAAAGGCTATACGGCCGAAAAGGTCATTGAGTTCTGCCGATAGGAGAGCCTCGATATATCCATGAGATTAAAGTTCATGGTTTTGCAATGATGGAATGATCAAGATCACTCCAAGTTAGACAAATTTGAGCAGGCCATTTTACCTTGTTGTCTTGAAAGATATAGTCATTAGTTCCTTATATGCAATAACACGTACACATTTTCGCATGCACAACATCCAAGTATAACAATCTGTTGTGAAACTGCATGATTCCTTGTTCGACAGCTGGCTCATTGAGCGCCTATGAGATGCCCTCAAACTGGCAACAACATCAAGGGTACCAAATCAACGGGTACATGAGTTTGCCAGAAAACAAAAAAGATGGTAAATCATTGACATAGAACTCCATGCTCTTGAAGAAAATACCAAAAACATCACTTTTACATTAGTATACCAAAAGAAAGCAAATGGCTATGCTTTTTGAACCAGGCAAAATCAGTGGTATAAAGGATAAATCCCATGAAATCTAGGTAAAATTATGGCAATATATGTGCCATGTATAGTTTTAAAATAATGAATAAGTTTAGGAGCGGCTACCTACAAGTCGACTGACCACAAATTTTGGTCAATCAATTTGCAGTGCCTGCCGCCGCTCAAGCTCACGCAACGTGCGCAAGATGGAGCACGGGCTGCTCCACTCCTACATATTTTTTTACATGCATACAATACAAATATGCACATATACATACATACATACATACATACATACATACATACGTATCAAAAATGTATTATTACTATGCAAAATTAAGCATATAATAGTGAGATTTCCGCAAAAGAAGTACTTCTAAAAAGTAATGGATTAGTGATATTGGTATTACCCCTACAGAAAAGGAAATGAAAACTGAAACAAAATAAAAAAGAAACAAACTAAAAAAAAGTTCTCTATGGAAGAATGAATTCATCGCATTGCTATTACCCTTTTAGAAGAAAAAAACAAAGAAGAAAAATCAAATTGATGAAGAGAAAGAATGGAACCCTTTAAGAAGAAAGAAAATGAAGAAGATAAATCTATCAAAACTTGCACACAACATTGCACTGAAATTGCAGTTTTGAAATATGAAAGGAATAAGCACACAATAGTGCAATTTTCAAGGCTCAACTAGAACTTACACGCATATTATTTAGCAATTGCATTTATACTTACACATGAAAGAAAAAAAAAATATTTGCAAAAAAGGAATGAATTAGTGGCACTTGTATTAGTCTTTTATAAGAAAGAAAGTGAAAACTATAGAATAAAACAATGATAAAATTTACACACAATTCACACAAAAGTTGCGTTTTTTTAGTAATATGCAAGAATAAGCATATAACAGTGGAATTTTCACAAAAAATATGTTTATTAAGAATTAATGAATTAGTAACATACTAAAATCTGTATGACCCTTTAAGAACAAAGAAAATGAAAATAAATATAAAAAACTCAAATTAGATTTCCTAAGGAAGAGCGAGTTAATGGCATTGGTCTTACCATTAAAGAAGAAATAAAATGGTAAAAAGAATCTAAAACCAACAATGACAAAATTTGCACAAAAATGCACTTTTTAAGAATATGCAAGAATAAGTATATAAAAGTGAAATTATCGCAGAAAAATAATCTAATAACGAATGAATTGGTGGCATTGGTATTACCCTTAAAGTAGAATGAAAATGAAACAAACACTAAAACTATATCAAAATAATATTTTTCTTCTATAAAAAGAATGACTAGTGCATTGGTAATTCCTTAAGAAGAAAGAAATTTAAAACGTGCACACAACTTTGCACTGAAATTGCATTTTTTTGTAATATGCCAAAATTAATCATATAATCATGATATTTTGGTGCAATTATATAGTATTTCTATGTATATAATTACACTCATCCAACATCCCAAAAATACCCGCAAAAGAAACTACTAAAGGAAAGAAAAAACAAAAACGCACAGAAACAAAAACCAGGTAAACTAGAGGAGAAAGAACAAGGTTATGTCACACTGGAATAGGCTTCGCACCGTTAAGAACTGACTGACCCAAATATGGGTTCGGTGAAAAAAAGCCAAAAACAACAGACTAATGTAAAAAAAAAGTACACAAATCTTAAAGTAGAAATCAACAACCTAAAAGTTGGCTGGCCCAAATTTAATTTTTAGGCGACTTACGTATAGCTAAAGTGAATAAGTTTTTAATTAAGCAGCATAGTCAAAGTAGACATATGAGTATGTGAGGATTAGCAGATAAACCTGTAGCACGTACTAGCCACACAGACGAGGGTGCTCGTATTTTTCGGGATTTATTTCAGGTCTTCCAGTGATGTGCTTTTAGTGGGAGAAGAAGTTCTCGTCGACGACGAAGGCGTCTGTGGCGGCTTTCTCAATCTCATGATGATGTGCCGACTCAGTCTCTCAAAAGTGCTCATAGAGATAGGGTGCATATGTGCATTTATACAGAGAGTGAGTGTATATGCTTATATATGAGCGCTTGCGTTTGAACTATTTTAAAAACAATGTTAGTGGTCATCAAATATATAACCGCAAGAGGCCGTTGGTGAAATTTTTCAAGAAAAAAAAGATGTTGCGATGACGCCAGATTCGTGGACTCATACTAACAAAGGATAAGAAGCCATGAAAACAACCTTAACATGAGATTTACAGAATTCAATCATCGATAGTAATACAAAATTGCAATGTGGCTACAACAGTTAGTACTATTACGATCTGTCAGCAGAAAAGAATCCACAGAGCTACATTACGTCCTCTTAGATGTTAACAAAGGGCGCACCGGTAATGAACTCGGTGGCGGCGAGCGCGACGAGGCCGAGCATGGCGAAGCGGCCGTTCCAGAGCTCGGCGTCGGCGCTCCAGATTCCGCTCGACTTGCTCTCCACGCTCTGGCCCTGCAGCAGCGGCACCAACGATGCCACGGAGAACACCCCCGCGGTCACCAGGAACCAGCCCAGCCCGGTGCCGCTGCCGGCCTGGTCGAGAAGCCCGCCACCGCGCGCCGCCTCGACGGAGAGCGCCGCCACGAATCCCACCATGGCCAGCCGCCCGTTGATGCGCTCCGGCGCCGGGCCGCTGAAGGCGAGCGCGTCCCAGACCGAGGGGTTAGCCTTCTTGGTCGCGGGCTTGGGTACCACCGGGATCGGGGTCGGCGCCGGGCTCGTGCGTGGGGAGGAGGAGGTCGACGCGCTCGTCGTCTCCTTGGCTGAGTCCATGTCAGACTGCACATACACAAACAATTTTACATTGAGATCGAGTCTTGAAGTAATACTAGCCAGCTAGCATCCGAAACAGTTGAGCGCGAGACGTGAAAGCTCACCTCGGCCTGGGCCCTGACGACGAGGGCGCGCCGGCGCGGTGCCACCGCTGTAGAACGAGCGGCGGACCGGCCAACGACGGCGAAGGAGCTCAAAGCCACCATGGTCGCCATTACTCAAGGCAGAGAAAAGCTAGCGCAGGAAGAGAACTAGAGAAGGTGCTGCTGGCTAGATCGATGGTGAGGACACTTGGCTGATGTTGTGTTGCTGTGTCAATTGGGAGCGAGCAGGCGCGCATTTTATAGCGGCTGTGAGGGCCTCGCCGGTGGACGCGGCCGTGGCCACGTGAACGAGGTGATAGAGCTGTACGTGGAGGGAGGGAGGCGGCGGGCTCACATGCATCGACGTGGACCCTGAGGGCGCCATAACTCGCTCTCGACAAAAAGTGCACGAAGAGAACCAGCATGTACTGACAAAAATTCCTCTTACAGCATCTACAGCCGCAAGGTTGCAAATCTGACCCCTAAAACATCCCATGAATAATGATTAGGCGAGCCAAAAAATTAACTATTTGCAATGACATACCTTATTTTTGAAGCACCTATTACATGCAGCGTCATGCACGACGATCATTCCGTTCATCTTGGGTTAGCTGAGCTATCAAAACACACCGAAAATTGCTTATAGTTAAGATTTTCACACCCGTATTACTCACACCTGACCACGTGACGAGCTAGTCGACCGGTTTAAATAGCCGGGTTGTGCAGGAGCGATAAGTTCTGACATTATTGGATCGTTTGTAGTAAAGAAGACTGACTATTACTAAGAATCTCCCAAAAAAATCCACACTAAGCCATATTTGCTCTAGGATGGGCAAGTCTCATTTAAGAATGGAGAAGCTATAGATCCCATCACTAGTAGAAAAAGGGGTAATGGTCCTGCCGGTCAGCCCATTAGTCCGGTTCAATCTGTAACCGGACCCATGGGGCATTGGACCTTGCTCAGGAGCCTGTGGGCGGCCGGGCCACGTGGGCCATTGGTCCCGATTCGTCTGGACCTTTTGGTCGGTTGGTGGGACGAACCGACCAATGGGCTTCGCTCTGGCCCACCATCATTGGTCCCGGTTGGTGGAAGGCGGGACAACAAAGTCGCCTTTAGTCGGTTTATGCCACCAACCAGACCAATGAGTTGCCTATATATACCTCAGCGTAGAAGAGCAGAGCACACTGCTCGCTTTTTTTCGGCCGCCGAGGGGAGAGGGCTTGGTGGTGCTCTAGCTCACCTCCTATGCACACAATGTGTTCGATGGAATGCCCGAGCCACACTACTTAAGCTTTTTTCCTCTCCAAGCTCGACCTCCAAGTTCCATTTTCCTCAATATTTGTCTAGGTTTAGCGGTCCGTCATGCCCGTCCCGTCTTCACTGGGTCGATCACTGGCCGATCTCATCGCTGCACCACCGTGGTGAGCCTCTTGTTCTTATCTTCTTTCCGAAAGGAAAAATATTCTTACTTGTATGTTTAGATAGATACTTGTATTATTTTCTTACTTTTACTATGTATGTACTTTGGTTTTAATGTGATGATGAACTTCTATTAATTTGGTCACTTAATTATCTATTCATGATGTTCAGTAATGGTTTTTGACACACTTAATTATATATAATGCACGCAGATGAACCCGGCAATGGATGTACGGTGTCGACATACCTTCGAGTACATTAAGGGCGTGCATGATTTTCTCAAGCGGCCGAGGCAAACAAGCGTAATGGTTTTATGTGTTGTCCATGCCCTATATGTGGGAATCTGAAGTCTTACTCGACCGGAAAATCCTTCACACCCACCGCTTTACAAGTGTTTCATGCCACACTATAATGTTTGAACGAGGCGCGGAGAAATAGGGGTTATGATGAAAGACGGCGAAGAAGAAGAGTACGATGACAACTATGTGCCCCACGAATACGGTGATGCTCTTGAACATCAAGAGGAACCAGACGATGTGCACGGCGATGATCTTTACCAGAAGCTGGCGAAGATCAAGAGGAACCAGACAATGTGCCCGATGATGATGATCTCCACTGGGTCATTGTCGATGCAAGGACACAATGCGAAAGTCAAAAGAAGAAGCTGAAGTTCGATCGCATGTTAGAGGATCACAAAAAAGGGTTGTACCCCAATTGCAAAGATGGCAACACAAAGCTCGGTACCGTCTGGAATTGCTGCGATGGAAGGCGTAGAATGCCGTGCTCGACAAAGGATTTGAGAAGCTATCAAAATATTGAAGAAGAAGCTTCCAAAGGACAACGAATTGCCCGACAAGACATACGCATCAAAGAAGGTCGTATGCCCTCTAATTGAGGTGCAGAAGATACATGCATGCCCTAATGATCGCATCCTCTACATGCGGTGCGTATAAGGATCTAAAGGCATGCCCGATATGCGGTGCATTACGGTATAAGATCGGATGAGATGACCTCGGTGATGTTGACGGCGAGCCCCCGGGAAGAGGGTTCTGCGAAGGTGATGTGGTATGCTCCTATAATACCACGGTTGAAACGTCTGCTTAGAAACGGAGAGCATGCCAAGTTGATGCGATGGCACAAAGTTGAGGACCGTAAGAAAGACGGGAAGTTGAGAGCACCCTACGACGAGTCGCAGTGGAGAAAATTGAGAGAAAATCTTGGGATGAGTTTGCAAGTGACCCAAGGAACGTATGGTTTGCTTTAAGCGCGGATGGCATTAATCCTTTCGGGAGCAGAGCGGCAATCACAGCACCGGCCCGTGACTCTATATATGTATGTATAACCTTCCTCCTTGGATGTGCACGAAGCGGAAGTTCATTATGATGCCGCTTCTCATCCAAGGCCCTAAGCAACCCGGAACGACATTGATGTGTACCTAAGGCCATTAGTTGAAGAACTTTTACAAATTGTGGAATGGAAACGGTGTACGACGTGGGATGAGCACAAATAGGAGGAATTTGACCTAAAGGCGTTCTTGTTCGTGACCATCAACGATTGGCCGCTCTCGGTAACCTTTCGTGACGGACAAACAAGGGATACCACACATGCACGACCGTTAACTTGACACCGATAGTATATACCGCAAGCTGCGGAAGAATGTGTACAGGCCATCGTCGATTTCTTCCGACCAACCATCAATGTCGAAAGAAAGGCAAGCATTTCAAAGGCGAGGCATATCACTGGAAGAAGCCCGCCATGCGTACCGGTGATCACGTACTTGCTATGGTCAATGATTTACACGTAAACTTTGGAAAGGGTCCCGATGGACTAGCTGTTCCGAATGACGCTGAGAAACACGCACCCATGTGGATTAAGAAATCTATATTTTGGGACCTACCCTACTGGAAAGACCTAGAGGTCCGCTCTTCGATCGACGTGATGCACGTGACGAAGAACCTTTGCGTGAAACTGCTAGGCTTCTTGTGCGTGCATGGGAAGACAAAAGATACACACGAGGCACGAGAGGACCTGCAACGCTTACCGCGAAAAAGATGGCATGCCTCCGAAGCGATGAAGGTCCCGCCACCACGCTCTACGAAAGAAGAGAAAGAAATCTTCTTTGAATGCTCGTCAAGATGAAGGTCGGATCGGCTTCTCGTCGAATATAAAGGGAATAATAAATATGCCGAGAAAAGTTCCGTAACCTAAAGTCTCATGACTGCCACGTGATTATGACGCAATCGCTTCCGGTTGCATTGAGGGGCTTCTACGGAAAAGCGTCCGATTAGCCATTGTGAAGCTATGTGCATTCCTCAATGCAATATCTCGAAGGTGATCGATCTAGAAATCGCATCAACACTAAGGAGTGATGTGGCGCAATGTCTTGTCGATTTCGAGCTGGTGTTCCGCCATCCTTCTTCAATATCATGACGCACGCCCTAGTTCATCTAGTCGACGAGATTGTCATTACTGGGGCCCGTATTTCTACACAATATGTTCCCTTTGAGAGGTTCATGGGAGTCCTAAAGAAATATGTCCGTGAACGCGCTTAGGCGGAAGGAAGCATCTCCATGGGCCATCAAACGAGAGGATGTCATCGGGTTTTGTGTTAACTTCATTCCTGGCGTTAAGAAGATAGGTCTCCCTAAATCGCGGTATGAGGGGAGACTGACCGGAAAAGGCACGCTTGGAAGGGACTCAATAATATGCGAGGACGGATATTCTTGGTCTCAAGCACACTACGCTTCTCTGAGAACTCTACCTTGGTGACCCGTATGTCGATGAACACAAGAGCGATCTGCGCTCCAAACACCCGGAGCAAAGGCGACGATCGGGATTACATGTGAACACATGAGGACTTTCAGTAGTTGGTTGGAAACACGTCTCGAGGTGACATCACTGTTTGTGATGAGTGTACTTGTTGTCGAGGGGGACCATCTTCATTGTAATGATTTGGAAAGGATACAAGATAAATGGGAATACATTTTACACGATCG
Source organism: Aegilops bicornis (assembly GCA_021605145.1). Taxonomy (NCBI): domain Eukaryota; kingdom Viridiplantae; phylum Streptophyta; class Magnoliopsida; order Poales; family Poaceae; genus Aegilops; species Aegilops bicornis. The sequence continues at coordinate 339,572 of JAHIAL010000121.1, read as the reverse complement.
ACCAAGATCAAAAGAGCACCAACCAAAACAGCGGTGTCCGCTTTGATGCACGACCACCGAGAGGAAAGGACACATATTATGGTTACATAGTGGACATATGGGAACTTGACTACGGAGTAGATTTTAAGGTCCCTTTGTTTAAATGCAAGCTGGGTCAATCTGTCGGGAGGCGGGTGCAGGTAGACCCACAAGACGGAATGACAACGGTGAATCTGAAAAATATTGGGTACATCGACGAACCGTTCGTCCTAGCCAATGATGTAGCACAGTTATCTATGTGAAGGACATGTCTACGGACCGAGAAAAAGAAAAGATAAGGAAGCGAATACATCATCACGATGAGCCAAAGCGCCACATAGTTCTTTCGGTGAAAAGGGACATCATGGGAGTGTAGGGCAAGACAGACATGTCTCAAGATTATGAAAAGTTTCATGAAATTCCTCCTTCAAAGTCAAGGCTGACCCAAAGATCACGATAAACGATGAAGATTATCCATGGTTACGGCGCAATAAGCAAATGACACAAGCGAAGAAAAAGTCGTTTTGTACATGCACATGCTATGTGGGTGAAATTATGAGTCCATGCGAGCTTTCAACTTTTTCAGAGTTCATTTGAAATGCTTTATTATGAATTTAGGTTGAATTTTCTCTATAGGCGCATCTATGTTCTTTTTTTAGTAAAGTTAATCACAAACTTGTGATTCACATAAATTTCAAAGAATTCAAATTTTAATTATTCAAATTTAAAAACTAATGGCACTAACAGAAAGTTTATAATTTTTCTAAAACTAATGGCACTAACACAAAGTTTATAATTTTGCTGACCTAAAAGCAAAAAGATTTAAAAAATAAAGCAAAAAACAAAATAAAATAAATAATGCAGAAAACAAAACAAAAAACTGGAAACAAAATAAAAATAGCAACAATAAGTATTTTGTTGTAAGTAGAAACAAAATAAAATAAATAAAGCAACAAAGAAGACAAAAAAACAAAAAAAGTGTTTTCAAATTTGAAATTTAATGGCACTAACAGAAAGTTTATAATTTTTCTAAAACTAAAAGCAAAAAGAATTAAAAAATAAAGCAAAAAACAAAAGAAAATAAATAATGCAAAAAACAAAACAAAAAAATGGAAAAAAATAAAAAAAACTGCCACCTATTGGGCCACCACGGCCTGGATACAACTAGAAACCCAACTGGGCGAGATTCGAGCCCTTGAAGGCCAAATAGGCCCACTGGCAAAGACAAAGTGTGAGATTAGACCCGTAAGCCTTGCATTTGGGAGGAGCTCGAGAGGGTAGCCGCGATGGGGCTTATAAACCACTCCGCGCCCCTCTCAACTAGCGAGGTGGGACTAAACTTTTGGTCATGCGGACAACAAGGCCTTTGGTCCCGGTTGGTGGCACCAACCGGGACTAAAGGGGCATTGGTCGGTTCGTGGCACCAACCGGGACCATGGCCCCCCTTTTGTCCCGGTTGGTGCCACGAACCGAGACCAAAGGCCGCCGCTCCGCCCTTTGGGCTGCCGGTAATCGGCCTTTGGTCCCGGTTGGTGCCACGAACCGGGACCAATGCTCTTGGTATATAACCAGGACTTGTGAAAAATTCAGTTTCTCATCTCCATTTGCCCCCGACGATGCCGAGCTCATCGCCGCCAGCTGCCTGACGCCGTCCGCCGCTGCCGTCGCCCTCGCTGACAGCGTCGCCGTCGCCGTCGCTTGTCGCCGTCGCCCGCCACTTGTCGTGCCACGCTGCCGTCGCCGCCCGATGTCGCCTCGACGCCATCGCCGCCCGACGCCTTGACCCCTGCCTTGTCGCCTAACGCCATCGCCGCCCAGCCCTGCCTCGCCGCGCCACCGCCTCTGCCTCAGGCCCGGCCCGACCTCGCCGTCAACGCCGCCCATAGTGAGCCCAGCGCCTGCCTGCCTGCCGCCACCGCCGCCCTAGTGATGCTTTTTTGCATAATGTTGATGATATTTGTATGTATGTATGCTTTTTTGCTAGCTAGGAAAGTATGTATGCTTTTTGTATATATGTATGTATGTATGCTTTTTTGTATGTATATATGTATGTATGTATGCTTTTTGTATGCATATATGTTGATGAAATATGAACAATGCATTAGGCAAAACCTTTACTTTTTTTGAAATTTTCTATTTGAACATTTAAAAAAAAGCAATACTAAAAGAATGAGAGGAAAAGGAAAATAAGAAGAGGAAGAAAGGAGGAGAAGAGGAGAAATAAATAAGAAGAGAAAGAAGAAGAAGAGGAGAAGAAGAAAGGAATAGAGCGAGAAGAAGAAAAAAATATATTCTATTTTTCTTCTTCTCCTCATTCCTTTCTTCTTCTCTTTTTTCTTTTTCTTCGATCTTCTCCTCTATTCCTTTTTTCTTCTCCTCTTTTATTTCTTCTTCATTTTCTTATGTTTTATCGGTACGTAAATCGTCGATATACCCTCCCGATAACTTCAATAGAGGGGGGGGGGTCGATATACCCCCTCCCCGATAACATTATTTTCCCATGTATATGTATGTCGCGTCGTTGCCGACATAACTGTTGGGGAACGTAGCAGAAATTCAAAATTTTCCTACGTGTCACCAAGATCTATCCATGGAGAGACTAGCAACGAGGGGAAGGAGAGTGCATCTACATACCCTTGTAGATCACTAAGCGGAAGCGTTCAAGTGAACGGGGTTGATGGAGTCGTGCTCGTGCGTGATTCAAATCACCGATGATCCTAGTGCCGAGCAGGGCCCGGCACCTCCGCGTTCAACACACGTACAGCCCGGTGGCGTCTCCCATGCCTTGATCCAGCAAGGAGAAAGGGAGAGGTTGAGGAAGACTCCATCCGGCAGCGGCCTGTGGCGTGGTGGTGGTGGAGGAGCGTGGCAATCCTGCAGGGCTTCGCCAAGCACTGCGGGAGAGGAGGAGGTGTCACGGGAGGGAGGGAGGTGCGGGGGACTGGGTGCGGCTGCCTCCTCCCCTCCACTATATATAGGGGCAAGGGAGAGGGGGAGGTGCAGCCTTGGCCCTTCCTCCAAGGAAGGGTGCGGCCGGAGGAGTCCATCCTCCTAAGGCACCTAGGAGGTGCCTTCCCTTTAGGACTCTCCTTTCCCTTATCTCTTGGCACATGGGCCTCTTGGGGGCGCACCAGCCCACAGGGGCTGGTCCCTCCCACACTTGGCCCATGCAGCCCTCCGAGGATGGTGGCCCCACTTGGTGGACCCAGGACCCTCCCGGTGGTCCCTGACATTACCGATAAAACCCGAAACTTTTCCAGGTGACCAAAACAGGACTTCCCATATATAATTCTTTACCTCCGAACCATTCCTAACTCCTCGTGGCGTCAGGATCTCATCCGGGACTCGAACAACATTCGGTAACCACATACAAACTTCCTTTATAACCCTAAGCGTCATCGAACCTTAAGTGTGTAGACCCTACGGGTTCGGGAACCATCTGAGACATGACCAAGGCGTTCTCGGTCAATAACCAACAGCGGATCCGGATACCCATGTTGGGTCCCACATGTTCCACGATGATCTCATCGGATGAACCACGATGTCAAGGACTCAATCAATCCCGTATACAATTCCCTTTGTCTAGCGGTATTGTACTTGCCCGAGATTCGATCGTCGGTATCCGATACCTTGTTCAATCTCACATTCTTGGCAAGTCTCTTTACTCGTTCCGTAACACATCATCCCGTGATCAACTCCTTGATCACATTGTGCACATTATGATGATGTCCTACCGAGTGGGCCAGAGATACCTCTCCGTCACACGGAGTGACAAATCCAGTCTCGATTCGTACCAACCCAACAGACACTTTCGGAGATACCTGTAATGCACCTTTATAGCCACCCGATTCACGTTGTGACGTTTGGTACACCCAAAGCATTCCTACGGTATCCGGGAGTTGCACAATCTCATGGTCTAAGGAAATGATACTTGACATTTAGAAAAGCTTTAGCATACGAACTACACGATCTGTGCTAGGCTTAGGATTGGGTCTTGTCCATCACATCATTCTCCTAATGATGTGATCCCGTTATCAATGACATCCAATGTCCATGGTCGTGAAACCGTAACCATCTATTGATTAACGAGCTAGTCAACTAGAGGCTTACTAGGGACATGGTGTTGTCTATGTACCCACACATGTATCTGAGTTTCCTATCAATACAATTATAGCATAGATAATAAACGATTATCATGAACAAGGAAATATAATAATAACTAATTTATTATTGCCTCTAGGGCATATTTCCAACAGTCTCCCACATGCACTAGAGTCAATAATCTAGTTAACATCGCCATGTGATTAACACTCACAGGTCACATCGCCATGTGACCAACATCCAAAGAGTTTACTAGTGTCATTAAACTAGTTCACATCATCATGTGATTAAGACTAAATGAGTTACGGGGTTTGATCATGTTTTGCTTGTGAGAGAGGTTTTAGTCAGCGGATCTGAACCTTTCAGATCCGTGTGTGCTTTGCAAATTTCTAGGTCATATTATAAATGTCGCTTCCACGCTCCATTCGAAACTATTCCAAATGGTTGCTCCACTATACGTATCCGGTTTGCTATTGAGTCATTCGGATAGGTGTTAAGCTTGCATCGACGTAACCCTTTACGCGAACTCTTTATCACCTCCATAATAGAGAAACATGTCCTTATTTACTCCAAGGACAATTTTGATCATTGTCCAATGATCCATTCTGGATCATTCTTGTACCCCTTGATCGACTCATGGCAAGGCACACTTCGATGCGGTACACAAAGATAGCATACTATAGAGCCTATGTCCGAAGCATAGGGGCGACCTTCGTCCTTTCTCTCTTTTCTGCCGTGGTCGAGCTTTAACTCTTAACTTCATACCTTACAACTCAGGCAAGAACTCCTTCTTTGGTGATCCATCTTGAACACCTTCAAGATTATGTCAAGGTATGTGCTCATTTGAAAATACCATTTAGCGTTTTGATCTATCCTCATAGATCTTGATGCTCAATGTTCAAGTAGCTTAATCAGGTTTTCATTGAAAAACACCTTTCAAATAACCTGTATGCTTTCCAGAAATTCTACATCATTTCGATCAACAACATATACTCATCGGAAATTCTATAGTGCTCCCACTCACTTCTTTGGAAATACAAGTTTCTCATAAACTTTGTATAAACCCAAAATCTTTGATCATCTCATCAAAGCGCACATTCCAACTCCGAGATGCTTACTCCGGTCCTTAGAAGGATCATTTGGAGCCAGCATAACTTTTAGCATCCTTAGGATCGACAAAAACTTTACGATTGTATCACATACAACCTTTCCTTACGAAGACCGGTAAGGAAACTCATTTTGACATCCATCTGCCAGATTTCATAAATGCAGCTTATGCTAACATGATTCCGACGGACTTAAGCATCGCTACGGATGAGAAAATCTCATCGTAGTCAACTCCTTGAACTTGTGAAAACTCTTCGCCACAAGTCGAGCTTCATAGAGCGGTGACATTACCGTCCACGTCCGTCTTCTTCTTAAAGATCCATTTATCTCAATGGCTTGCCTATCGGGCGAGTCCACCAAAGTCCATGCTTTGTTACGATACATGGATCCTATCTCGGATTTCATGGCTTCTAACCATTTGTCGGAATATGGGCCCACCATCGCTTCTCCATAGCTCGTAGGTTCATTGTTGTCTAGCAACATGACCTTCAAGACATGATTCTTGTACCACTCAAGGCGACGCATCCTTGTCACCCTATGAGGTGCGGTAGTGACTTGATCCAAAACTTCATGATCACTATCATAAGCTTCTTCTTCAATTGGTGTAGGCGCCACGGAACAACTTCACGTGCCTGCTGCACACTAGTTGAAGTGATGGTTCAATAACCTCATCAAGTCTCCACCATCCTCCCATTCAATTCTTTCGAGAGAAACTTTTCCTCGAGAAAGGACCCGTTACTAGAAACAATTACTTTTGCTTCCGGATCTTGAGATAGGAGGTATACCCAACTGTTTTGGGTGTCCTATGAAGATGCATTTATCCGTTTTGGGTTCGAGCTTATCACGATGAAACTTTTTCACATAAGCGTCGCAGCCCCAAACTTTTAAGAAAGCGACAACTTAGGTTTCTCCAAACCATAGTTCAAACAGTGCCGTCTCAGCGGAATTACGTGGTGCCCTATTAAAGTGAGTGCGGTTGTCTCTAATGCCTAACCCATGAGCGATAGTGGTAATTCGATAAGAGACATCATAGTACGCACCATATCTAATAGGGTGCAACTATGATGTTCGGACACACCATCACACTATGGTGTTCCAGCGGTATTAATTGTGAAACAATTTCCACAATGTCTTAATAGCGTGCCAAAGCTGCGTAACTCAGATACACATCTAAATGATCAAATCATAGACATTTTATACACTAGTCAAGATGATCTTAAACTTCACTATTAAAGAAATTCAACCCTTCAATAATTCAGACTTGTGTTTCATCAAGTAAATACACTCAAGATCTACTTAAATCATCCGTGAAGTAAGAACATAACGATATTCACTTTGCATGCCTCGGCACTCATTGGACTGCACACATCAAAATGTGTTACTTCCAACAAGTTGCTATCTTGTTCCATCTTCTTTGAAACCGAGGCTTTTCAGGTCATCTTGCCCATGTGGTATGATTTGCATATCTCAAGTGATTCAAAATCAAGTGAGTCCAAGCGATCCATCCGCATGGAGTTTCTTCATGCGTATACACCAATAGACATGGTTCGCATGTCTCAAACTTTTCAAAACGAGTGAGTCCAAAGATCCATCAACATGGAGCTTCTTCATGCGTTTTACACCAATATGACTTACATGGCGATTGCCACAAGTAAGTGGTACTATCATTACTATCTTTTATCTTTTGGCATGAAAATGTGTATCACTACGATCGAGATTCAATAAACCATTCTTTTAGGTGCAAGACCATTGAAGGTATTTATTCAAATAAATAGAGTAACCATTATTCTCCTTAAATGAATAACCGTATTGCGATAGACATAATCCAATCATGTCTATGCTCAACGCAAACACCAAATTACAATTTTAGGTTTAACTCCAATCTTGATGGTAGAGGGAGCGTGCGATGCTTTATCACATCAACCTTGGAAACATTCCAACACATATCGTCGGCTCACCTTTAGCTAGTCTCCGTTTATTCCTTAGCTTTTATTTCGAGTTACTAACACTTAGCAACCGAACCGTATCTAATACCACTGGTGCTACTAGGAGTACTAGTAAAGTACACATTAACATAATGTATATCCAATATACTTCTATCGACCTTGCCAGCCTTCTCATCTACCAAGTATCTAGGGTGGTTCCGCTTGATGTCCGTTCCTCTCATTGTGAAGCACTTAGTCTCGGTTTTGGGTTCAACCTTGGGTTTCTTCACTAGAGCGACAAGCTGTTTTGCGGTTTCATGAAGTATCCCTTGTTGCCCTTGCCCTTCTTGAAACTAGTGGTTTTACCAACCATCAACAATTGATGCTCCTACTTGACTTCTACTTTCACGGTGTCAAACATCGCGAACACTTCAAGGATCATCATATCTATCCCTGATATGTTATAGTTCATCACGAAGCTCTAGTAGCTTGGTGGCAATGTCTTTGGAGAAACATCACTATCTCATCTGGAGGATTAACTCCCACTCGATTCAAGTGATTTACCCAGACAATCTGAGTACAAGCTCAACGATTGAGATCTTCTCCCTTAGTTTGTAGGCTAGAAAACTCGTCGGAGGTCTCATACCTCTTGATGTGGGCACGAGCCTGAAATCCCAATTTCAGCCCTCAGAACATCTCATATGTTCCGCGACGTTTCGAAAAACTTCTTTGGTGCCTCAATTCTAAGCCGTTTAACATTACCGAACTATCACGTAGTCATCAAAAGCGTGTGTGTCGGATGTTCGCAACATCCACAGACCACGTTCGAGGTCCAAAGGCACTGAGCGGTGCATTAAGGACATAAGCTTTCTCTTGACCACATAATTGCTACGGTCAACTTTCAACTATATTTTCTCTAGGAACATATCTAAACAAAGAGAACTAAAGCGCGAGCTATGACATAATTTGCAAAGGGCTTTTGACTATGTTCAGGATAATTAAGTTCATCTAATGAACTCCCACTCGAGATAGACATCCCTCCGGTCATCTAAGTGATTACATGATTCGAGTCAACTAGGCCGTGTCCGATCATCACGTGAGACGGACTAGTCATCATCGGTGAACATCTTCATGTTGATCGTATCTACCATATGACTCATGCTCGACCTTTCGGTCTCTTGTGTTCCGAGGCCATGTCTGTACATGCTAGGCTCGTCAGTTAACCTAAGTGTTCCGCATGTGTAAATCTGGCTTACACCCGTTGTATGCGAACGTAAGAATCTATCACACCCGATCATCACGTGGTGCTTTGAAAACCATTTAACTTTCGCAACGGTGCACAGTTAGGGGGAACACTTTCTTGAAATTTTAATGAGGGATCATCTTATTTACTACCGTTGTTCTAAGCAAATAAGATGCATAAGCATGATAAACATCACATGCAATCAAATAGTGACATGATATGGCCAATATCATTTTGCTCCTTTTGATCTCCATCTTCGGGCTCCATGATCATCATCGTCACCGCATGACACCATGATCTCCATCATCATGATCTCCATCATCGTGTCTTGATGAAGTTGTCTCGCCAACTATTACTTCTACTACTATGGCTACGGTTAGCAATAAAGAAAAGTAATTACATGGCGTTGTATAATGACACGCAGGTCATACAATAAATAAAGACAACTCCTATGGCTCCTGCCGGTTGTCATACTCATCGACATGCAAGTCATGATTCCTATTACAAGAACATGATCAATCTCATACATCACATATCATTCATCACATTCTTCTTGGCCATATCACATCACATAGCATACCACCGCAAAAACAAGTTAGACGTCCTCTAATTGTTGTTTGCATGTTTTACGTGGCTGCTATGGGTTTCTAGCAAGAACGTTTCTTACCTCATAAAACCACAACGTGATATGTCAATTGCTATTTATCCTTCATAAGGACCCTTTTCATCGCATCCGATCCGACTAAAGTGGGAGAGATCGGCACCCGCTAGCCACCTTATGCACCAAGTGCATGTCGGTCAGTGGAACTGTCTCAATGAAGAAATGCGTGTAAGGTCGGTCCTGGCCGCTTCATAGAATACCGTCGAAACAAGATTGGACTAGTAACGGCAAGCATATTGAACAAAATCAACGCCCACAACTACTTTGTGTTCTACTCGTGCAAAGAATCTACGCAATAGACCTAGCTCATGATGCCCTTTGTTGGGGAACATAGCAGAAATTCAAAATTTTCCTCACGTGTCACCAAGATCTATCCATGGAGAGACTAGCAACGAGGGAAGGAAAGTGCATCTACATACCCTTGTAGATCGCTAAGCGGAAGCGTTCAAGTGAACGGGGTTGATGGAGTCGTACTCGTCGTGATTCAAATCACCAATGATCCTAGTGCCGAACGGACGGCACCTCCGCGTTCAACACACGTACAGCCCGGTGACGTCTCCCATGCCTTGATCCAGCAAGGAGAGAGGGAGAGGTTGAGGAAGACTCCATCCAGCAACAAAGACAACGTGGCGTGGTGGTGGGGAGGAGCGTGTCAATCCTGCAGGGCTTCGCCAAGCACCTACGGGAGAGGAGGAGGTGTCATGGGAGGGAGGGAGGTGCCAGGGACTCAGGTGCGGCTGCCCTCCCTCCCCCCTCCACTATATATAGGGACAAGGGAGAGGGGGGAGGCGCAGCCTTGGCCCTTCCTCCAAGGAAGGGTGCGGCCTGAGGAGTCCATCCTCCCTAAGGCACCTAGGAGGTGCCTTCCCCTTTAGGACTCTCCTTTCCCTTATCTCTTGGCACATGGGCCTCTTGGGGGCGCACCAGCCCACAGGGCTGGTCCCTCCCACACTTGGCCCATGCAGCCCTCCGAGGATGGTGGCCCCACTTGGTGGACCTCGGGACCCTCCCGGTGGTCCCGTACATTACCGATAAAACCGAAACTTTTCCGGTGACCAAAACAGGACTTCCCATATATAATTCTTTACCTCCGGACCATTAGGAACTCCTCGTGACGTCTCGGATCTCATGGGACTCCAAACAACATTCGGTAACCACATACAAACTTCCTTTATAACCCTAAGCGTCATCGAACCTTAAGTGTGTAGACCCTACGGGTTCGGGAACCATGCAGACATGACCAAGACGTTCTTGGTCAATAACCAACAGCGGGATCTGGATACCCATGTTGGCTCCCACATGTTCCACGATGATCTCATCGGATGAACCACGATGTCAAGGACTCAATCAATCCCGTATACAATTCCCTTTGTCTAGCGGTATTGTACTTGCCCGAGATTCGATCGCCGGTATCCGATACCTTGTTCAATCTCGTTACCGGCAAGTCTCTTTACTCGTTCCGTAACACATCATCCCGTGATCAACTCCTTGATCACATTGTGCACATTATGATGATGTCCTACCGAGTGGGCCCAGAGATACCTCTCCGTCACACGGAGTGACAAATCCGAGTCTCGATTCGTACCAACCCAGCAGACACTTTCGGAGATACCGTAATGCACCTTTATAGCCACCCGATTCACGTTGTGACGTTTGGTACACCCAAAGCATTCCTACGGTATCCGGGAGTTGCACAATCTCATGGTCTAAGGAAATGATACTTGACATTTAGAAAAGCTTTAGCATACGAACTACACGATCTGTGCTAGGCTTAGGATTGGGTCTTGTCCATCACATCATTCTCCGATGTGATCCCGTTATCAATGACATCCAATGTCCATGGTCAGGAAACCGTAACCATCTATTGATTAACGAGCTAGTCAACTAGAGGCTTACTAGGGACATGGTGTTGTCTATGTACCCACACATGTATCTGATTTTCCTATCAATACAATTATAGCATGGATAATAAAAGATTATCATGAACAAGGAAATATAATAATAACTAATTTATTATTGCCTCTAGGGCATATTTCCAACAATAACCCCCTCCCAGATAACTTATACCACGGCAGCACCCCCCTCGGCCCTCTCGCTCGACCAAAACTCTCGAGGACACCCAAACCCTAGAGAAAAAACGATGTTGGTCTCCTACCCCTCCGGCCGCGCCCCTATCCAAACAAACTCTCTCGAGGCCACCCAAATTTACCAAGTTAAAAGAGCGTTGTCGCCGAGGCCACCCCAAACCCTTGAAGCATTGTGTCGAGGCCACCCCAAACCCTTGAAGCGTTGTCTCAGGCCACCCCAAACCCTAGAGAAGCGGCGTCGATGCCACTAACATGATTCCTTATTGTGACTAGCTAGCTAGTTCTACGTTTGCCACTAATATATATCCATACGTACCATGTTTGAATAATAATTGACATGTTGTAAATATTTGCGAAACTATGGAGCACTCCGAGACGGAAGCAATGAAGCGATGTGGGGGGACATAATCGCAAGGAAGTGATGTCGTTAAGGTCATTTCTCAACGACACCGATGGTCGGAGGGACCGGGTGAAGAAGAGGGCTATGTTCATGATGGCTCCGGCCCATTAATGCCTGGGGTACAAGAAGAGGGCTATGTTCATGATGGATCCGGTGACCCAATGGAGGTACAAGAAGGAGACCGTCTTGATCGCTTCCGGTGACCGAACCGAGTCCGCCAGGTATATATATATTAGTTAAGCCCATCTTGACTAGTTAATTGATGCATTCATTGTTTTGGTATATGTACACATATTAATTAACTCTCGTCTTTCTTCCTTTTTCTAGCCCTCCGGATCGAGCACAACCCGGTAAGGAGACGAGGCGAAGAAAAAGTTGAGCTCGGATGAAAGGTTTGAGATCACAGCAATCGCCCGACGGCGAACCGATTGAACCCATCCGGACAAAGAACGCATTTTACGCTTTCGGTCGCGGGGTTCTTGTTAGGGACAAGATCCCAATCAGCATCCAACAATGGTATAAGCCTAAGGAGGAAGACCACGAGGTGTCTTATGTCAATGATATGCGTAAAGATGATCTTTGGGTAGTGAAGGCAAATTTCACCCTACCGCCAGAGGAGGATCCGGAGAAGCAGTTAAAGAGCAATTAATCAAGTCTTGTGCTATTAAGAAGATGGCAAGCATATTCAGGAGGTGGAGGAAAGAGCTGAACAAGTTTGTCGACAAAGAAGTGACACCAGAATTCATCAGCAAATATGAGAAGATCAAAGATCCTTGGCCCGCATTTGTGGCCCACAAGACATCGAGAAAAAGAGTAAGAAGATGTCGGAGACAAACAAGAAAAATCTTTGCGAAGAAGAAGTTTCACCATCGCGCAGAATTAAATTGGCTAACTCAAAGCCCGGCCTAAGTGGGCCAAGGCTGAGAATGATCTGCTTGATAAAGAGATCGAACGAGAGACAATGAACTGGCCAGACCGTTGCCGGACTTGGTTCTTCGGGGCTGGCGGAACCTTGGACCCTGTATCAGGGAAGTGCCGTTGGACGGACGAGCAACTGAAAATACTAGTCACTAAGCTTCGACACTATATCGATGCAGCGCAGCAAGGGACGTTCGATCCAGACAGGGAGAAGGACGAGCTCACAATGGCCCTCGGGAATCCTGAGCACCCTGGACGGACACGAGGCACGCCAGGCTCCATTCCGTGGAAGGTTGGTTTTCCGGACGCAGGGGGTTACAAACCCGGAGAGGAGGAAGAAATCGAGCAGAGCCAAGCTGCAGCGCTGCACGAAAGGGTAATGGGGCTAGAGGAACGAGAAGCGAACGCAGCAAACGACCTGTCAAGCTTCCTCGAAACTAGCCCGCCATCTCGGCGGAGAAGCGGCGTGGCTTCCACCGAGCTGCTTCGGCGGAGCATGTCTTGACGGCTCCTGCCAGCTATCCCGTGGATGCTATCACGGAGTCTCAAAATTGCCACATTATGGCGCAATGGATGAATTTGAAGGTCAAGGCGGCTGTTGGCTCTGTTTATCCTCTTGAACCGGCGCAATTTATCACCGCCGCCGATTCCGGAAGGATATGCTAGGGTGATGGTGGATGAAATAACGGAGGGATTTGAGGACCTCGGCTTGACCACCCTACCGGTGAAGGGGAGACTAGGCTGGGTTCTGCTCACGAAGACTCCATGCCTATGGCGGAAGGAGCTCGTCAACCTTCCGAATCGACGCCTCCGCCTCCTCCTCCTCCTCCCGTGAGTCGAGGCACTCCGTCTCCTCCACCGCCTCCTCCTCCCGTGAAGTCGGGCACTCCGCCTCCTCCACCACCTCCTCCTTGGCGAGTGACGATCAGGGCGATCGGCCTCCTTCTCCGAGACGTGGCGGCACTCCGCCTCCTTCTCCGCTGCGTCGGCGCTTTGAGCAGCCAGGCAGCCTCCTCCTTCTCCGCCTCGCTTGACAAAGAAGGGCGAAAGAGACCATACCGCCCGGCTACTCCGGCGCGCCGTAGTCCTTCTCTTCCGCCCTCGTAAGCAAGCACGAAAAGAAGGCGAGGCGCTGCAACGCTCCGTCTGCTCCGGCGTCTAGCGATATAGCCAGAGGCGGGAGGTGGAAATCTTGTCCGGACATCAAAGGTCAAAAGAACGAGCAGCTGCGAAAAAAAAATTGCCCAGCTCGGCGAACAAGCAAATCAATCGTGCCCCCGCTCAATGTGTCTAGAGCGACATCGTCGCTAATGCTCGAGGGGCGGTGGCGGTTATGGCAATCTGCAGATTACCGCACGACAATCAACTTCCTGATTTCATGGAGGTGGACATACACAGATATGAGTACGGGAAGCCTCTCGTCAAAGATGAAAAATCTCTAACAACGATCATGCGAATATTCCATAATTGGTACATTAAAACCTGCGAGAGAGTGCGGGGGACGAATACTTAGTATCTGAACATTAAAGAGGAGCACGACCTCGTTGGAACTGATCATTATTTGTTCCATTTGAGGAGTTCTTCGAGTTCTTCAATCAAAAGGCCCTCGATAAATTAACGGTCTTTTGCTACTTTGTACGTAAGTACTATTTCTGTCATTTAGTCTCTATATATAGCTCATCTCTTTCATTGCATGTATTTATAATTAATTATCCTCACTATATTATGCAGATTGAAGATCGTCGAGTGCGAGAAAACAAAGAAATCTATGATATTGGGTTCATTAACACAAATATCATAGATGAAATTCGGAGTTAAAAAAGCACGCCCGAAGAGGCCGAGGCCAACTTGCTACAATTGTTGATCAAAAATCAAAACAAAGATACTATACTCTTTCCTTACAACTTCAAGTGAGTGTTATTCTTTGTCGTGCATATTCGGTTTCCCTTATTACTCGGCGAGGTTATAGTAATGTAATTGATGAGTTATGCATGCATGCACAGCTACCACTATGTTCTTACGGAGATTAAGCTTGAGCGGCGACTAGTAACCGTCTTAGAGTCGAGATTTAAAAGATCCCGAAACCTATGCGCGGACATGACTAAATTGCTCAACAAGTAAGTTCAATCGATCATTATCGCACCATATCGGCAACTTTTGTTCATTTCACGATATCTCAAGTAATAATAATTATTTTCTTTGTCTTGCGAGGGTTTGGAAACAGTTCACATGAAGCTCCAGGACTTAGAAGGAGCTGCGATATACATACCGGACGTAAGTACTCTTGGCTAGCTAGTTGCGCGCATCTCCGTTGATTCTATAGCTATACTTTCATCAATGCCATTTATAATGCTTCATTATCGGTTTGATTGACCTCTATTTCTCGTGAAAGTGCTTGTGGCGGGAACAAGGGAATGATTATCGTGGCTACTACGTAAAGAGTTCATCTACAACGCGACTTTGAAAAATAAGCGGGGCTACTCTAAAAGAGAATATGAAGTGCGTAAGCAATAATATTCACAATTTCATTTTATTACACCATCATTTCTGTTGAGTTTCATTCATATATATGTATTAACCCCCTTCTTCAAATTAGACATGGCAGATGCGGAAAGAACTCTTATCACAAGATCGCATGAAAGCAATTCAAGAGGAATTGGCGGGATTCTTTCTTGACCACGTCATCAATAAAGCGGAGAATACCATGTGGAAGTTGATTTCAAATGCTAGAGGATTGTAAGAGATCTTACATATTGTATATGTATGTAGCGATGGCGTCGGATAGATAACTGAAAACTTGTTGTTCGACCAATCTCTCGGAGAAGGAGAGGTCGATCGATCACTTTTCTCGGTATGCATGAGCGAACTTCAGCCTTAATGGTTTCCTTCATTTTCTTACTAGCTAAGCGTGTCGAGGGCCTCTCTATGTATATAGTACGTGGCGTCGACCTAGCACGGACATAAGAGAGGACACTTCTCTCTCTATTAATTAGCTAGCTAACACAATATATGAAACACCTCAATTAACCCCCAAAACCTCCAACCCTCCCCTTTAAAAAAACAAAAACCCAAACCCTTTGAAATCTTTGTGGCGTGGAAGCCTTTTGGTCCCGGTTTATGTCACCAACCGGGACCAAAGGCCCCCCTGCCTGGGCTGCCCGCAGCGGCCACGTGGATGCCCATCTGTCCCGGTTCGTGTAAGAATCGCCAGCCACCATCACCGATTTCAATGAATCGTTGCGTTCCGAACCGTGTTATCGTGCTACTAGGAGAAGGAAGATGAGAAGAACCATTTAGACAAAGAAGTGCCCAAAACCGTGGCCCATGGAGAACAAATTTTGCCTACATCCACTCCTTCGTCACATGCATACATTGCGCACGGTGAGGAACTATCAAATTGCTTTTGCAGATCATCTATCTTAGATCGTAGCTAGCTCATGTACATCATCTAGTGATGAGAAGGCATCCAGGAGGTCGGCCGCGAAGCGAGGGTGGCGTCAGCGGTCGCACACAAATTGTTCGATCAAATGCCTTGAAGGAATAGGCATGTGTGTGTGAGAGAGTAGTGTTAATGTAGGGTGAGCCCACGTCCAACTTAACAGTCAAACAAACGGTATTAAGCCCTTTCTGTTACAAACATGTTTAATTCACTCCAAACGGCTCACTCGTGTTAGTTGCCAAAAATTATGCTGGAATAGATACAATTTTGTAGCGGTAGAGTAAAGTGGTTGCGAGTTAAAACCCTAGACATTGATGTGATGGTTTTATGATATTCACCCTTTTTTAGGAAATACCATCATGGCGGTATATATTAACTGTTGGGGAACGTAGTAATTTCAAAAAATTTCCTACACATACACAGGATCATGGTGATGCATAGCAACGAGAGGGGAGAGTGTCCACGTACCCTCGTAGACCGAAAGCGGAAGCGTTAGAACAACGCGGTTGATGTAGTCGTACGTCTTCACGATCCGACCGATCCAAGTACCGAACACACGACACCTCCGAGTTGACACGCTCATTTCGATGGCGTCCCACGAACTCCGATCCAGCAGAGCTTCACGGGAGAGTTCACAAGACGACGCGGCGTGATGACGGTGATGATGTTGCTACCGACTCAGGGCTTCTCCTAAGCACCGCTACGAATAACCGAGGTGGATTATGGTGGAGGGGGGCACCGCACACGGCTAAGAGATCAATGATCAATTGTTGTGTCTCCAAGGGGTGCCCCCTGATGTTACTACACAACCTTCTTCTTGTAGACGTTGTTGGGCCTGCAAGTGCACAGGTTTGTAGGACAGTAGCAAATTTCCCTCAAGTGGATGACCTAAGGTTTATCAATCCGTGGGAGGCGTAGGATGAAGATGGTCTCTCTCAAAAATCCCTGCAACCAAATAACAAAGAGTCTCTTGTGTCCCCAACACACCCAATACAATGGTAAATTGTATAGGTGCACTACTTCGGCGAAGAGATGGTGATACAAGTGCAAAATAGATAGTAGATAAAGGTTTTGTAATCTGAAATAATAAAACAGCAAGGTAACGAGTGGTAAAAGTGAGCGTAAGCGGTATTGCAATGATATGAAACAAGGCCTAGGGGTTCATACTTTCACGAGTGCAAGTTCTCTCAACAATAATAACATAATTGGATCACATAACTATCCTCAACATGCAACAAAGAGTCCTTTGCGAAGCCACTAATAGCGGAGAACAAGCGTAGAGATTATGGTAGGGTCTGAAACCACCTCAAAGTTATCCTTCGTTTCTATCTATTCAAGAGTTCGTAGTAAAATAACATAAAGCTATTCTTTCCGCTCAATCCATCATAGAGTTCATACTAGAATAACACCTTAAGACACAAATCAACCAAAACCCTAATGTCACCTAGATACTCCATTGTCACCTCAAGTATCCGTGGGCATGATTATACGATATGCGTCACACAATCTCAGATTCATCCAACCAACATAAAAGTACTTAAAAGGGTGCCCCAAAGCTACTACTGGAGAGTCAAGAACGTGTGCCAACCCCTATGCATAGGTTCCCAATGTCACGAAACCCGCAAGTTGATCACCAAAGCATACATCAAGTGGCACATGATATCCCATTGTCACTGAGTATAATCACGGCAAGACATACATCAAGTGTTCTCATAAAGATTCAATCCGATAAGATAACTTCAAAAGGGAAACTCAATTCATCACAAGAGAGTAGAGGGGAGAAACATCATAAGATCCAATCAAGTAAATATGCCCTAGAGGCAATAATAAAGTTATTATTTATTTCCTCATATCATGATAAATGTTTATTATTCATGCTAGAATTGTATTAACGGAAACATGATACATGTGTGAATACATAGACAAACATATAGTCACTAGTATGCCTCTACACGACTAGCTCATTAATCAAAGATGGTTATGTTTCCTAACCATAGACATGTGTTGTTATTTGATTAATGGGATCACATCATTAGGAGAATGATGTGATTGACATGACCCATTCCGTTAGCCTAGCACTTGATCGTTTAGTATATTGCTATTGCTTTCTTCATGACTTATACATGTTCCTGTAACTATGAGATTATGCAACTCCCGTTTACCGGAGGAACACTTTGCGTGCTACCAAGCGTCCACAACGTAATCGGGTGATTATAAAGGAGTACTACAGGTGTGTCTCCAAAGGTACATGTTGGGTTGGCGTATTTCGAGATTAGGTTTTGTCACTCCGATTGTCGGAGAGGTATCTACAGGCCCTCTCGGTAATGCACATCACTATAAGCCTTGCAAGCAATGTAGCTAATGAGTTAGTTACGAATGATGCATTACGAACGAGTAAAGAGACTTGCCGATGCTTGAGATTGAACTAGGTATTGGATACCGGCGATCGAATCTCGGGCAAGTAACATACCGATGACAAAGGGAACAACGTATGTTGTTATGCGGTTTGACCGATAAAGATCTTCGTAGAATATGTAGGAGCCAATATGAGCATCCAGGTTCCGCTATTGGTTATTGACCGAGAATAGTTCTAGGTCATGTCTACATAGTTCTCGAACCCGTAGGGTCCGCACGCTTAACGTTACGATGGCGATTTTATTATGAGTTTATAAGTTTTGATGTACCGAAGATTGTTGGAGTCCGGATGTGATCACGGACATGGCGAGGAGTCTCAAAATGGTCGAGACATAAAGATTGATATATTGAAGCCTATATTTGGATATCGGAATGGTTCCGGTTGAAATCGGGATATTACCGAACACCGGGGTTACGGAACCCTCTCGGGGGTTAATGGGCCTTAGTGGGCCATAAGGGAGAAGAGGAGGGCCGGCCAGGGCAGGCAGCCCCTCCCCTAGTCCGAATAGGACAAGGAAGGGGGGGCCCCTTTCCTCTTTCCCCTTCCCCCTTTACTTCTCCAACAAGGCAAGAGGGGGAGTCCTACTCCGGTGGGAGTAGGACTCCTCCAGCGCACCCTTGGGGGCCGGCCGCACCTCCCCCTCCCTCCTTTATATCACGGGGCAAGGGGCACCCTAGAACACACAAGTTGATCTACGTGATCGTTCCTTAGCCGTGTGTGGTGCCCCTCCACCATATTCCACCTCAGGTCATATCGTCATGGAGTTTAGGCGAAGCCTGCGCGATAGAACATCATCATCATCACCACGCCGTCGTCGTCTTGAACTCATCCCGACACTTTCTTTGGATCGGTCAGAGGATCGTCATCGAGCTGAGCGTGTGCTGAACTTCGGAGGTGCCATACGTTCGGTACTTGGATCGGTCGGATCGTGAAGACGTCTGACTACATCAACAGCGTTGTCATAACGCTTCCGCTTACGGTCTCACGAGTGCGTGGACAATACTCTCCCTCTCGTTGCTATGCATCACCATGATCCTTGCGTGTGCGTAGGGAAATTTTTTGAAATTACTACGTTCCCCATCTGTGGCATCCGAGCCTGGTTTTATGCTTTGATGTTATTTGGTCGAGTAGATCACTAGTGTGTTGTGGGCGATTCAAGTCATACTGCTTACCAGCATGTCATACTTTGGTTCTGCAGTTTTGTGAGTTGAAGCGGCCGGACCGACATTACGCCAGACGCTTACGCGAGACTGGTTTCACCGTTGCGAGCACTTCGTGCTTAAAGGTGATGGCGGGTGTCTGTCTCTCGACTTTAGCTGAACCGAGTGTGCATACGCCCGGTCCTTGCGAAGGTTAAAACAGCACTAACTTGGCGAACTATCGTTGTGGTTTTAATGCGTAGGTAAGAACGGTTCTTGCTCAGCCCGTAGCAGCCACGTAAAATTTGCAACAACAAAGTAGAGGACGTCTAACTTGTTTTTGCAGGGCATGTTGTGATGTGATATGGTCAAGACGTGATGCTATATTTTATTGTATGAGATGATCATGTTTTGTAACGAAGTTATCGGCAGCGGCAGTGAGCCATATAGTTGTTGCTTTATTTTATGAAATGCAAGCATCCTGTAATGCTTTACTTTATCACTAAGCGGTAGCGATAGTCGTAGAAGCATAAGATTGGCGAGACGACAACGATGCTACGATGGAGATTAAGGTGTCGCGCTGGTGACGATGGTGATCATGACGGTGCGTCGGAGATGGAGATCACAAGCACAAGATGATGATGGCCATATCATATCACTTATATTGATTGCATGTGATGTTTATCCTTTATGCATCTTATTTTGCTTTGATTAGCGGTAGCATTTTAAGATGATCTCTCACTAAAATTATCAAGAAGTGTTCTCCTGAGTATGCACCGTTGCGAAAGTTCTTCGTCTTTGAGACACCACGTGATGATCGGGTGTGATAGGTCAGACGTTCAAATACAGCGGGTGCAAAATAGTTGCACACGCGGAATACTCAGGTTAAACTTGACGAGCCTAGCATATAACAGATATGGCCTCGGAACACGGAGACCGAAAGGTTGAGCGTGAATCATATAGTAGATATGATCAACATATTGATGTTCACCGTTGAAACTACTCCATCTCACGTGACGATCGGACATGGTGTAGTTAATATGGATCACGTAATCACTTAGAAGATTAGAGGGATGTCTATCTAAGTGGGAGTTCTTAAGTAATATGATTAATTGAACTTAAATTTATCATGAACTTAGTACTGATAGTATTTTGCTTATCTATGTTCTTTGTAGATAGATGGCTCGTCTTGTTGTTAGTTGAATTTTAATGCGTTCCTTGAGAAAGCAAAGTTGAAAGATGATGGTAGCAATTACACGATTTGGGTCCGTAACACGAGGATTATCCTCATTGTTGCACGGAAGAATTAAATCCTGGAAGCACCGGCGGGTGCGAACCTGCTTCTTGATCTGGCCCGACGGCGTTAAGAACGTCTGGCGAGCAAAGGCGATGACTACTCGATAGTTCGGTGTGCCATGCTACGGCTTAGAACCGGCCTTCAACGGCGTTTTGAGCGTCATGGAGCATATGAGATGTTCGAGGAGTTGAAGTTAATATTACAAGCAAATGCGGATTGAGAGATATGAAGTCTCCAATAAGTTCTATAGCTGCAAGATGGAGGAGAATAGATTACGCCGGTGAACACATACTCAAAATGTCCGGGTATAATAATCACTTGATTCAAGCGGGAGTTAATCTTCACGATGATAGTGTCATTGATGAAATTCTTCAATCACTGCCACCAAGCTACAAGAGCTTCGTGATGAACTATAATATGCAAGGGATGGACAAGACTATTCGAGCTCTTCGTGAATGCTAAAAGCCGCTGGAGGTAGAAATCAAAAAGGAGCATCAAGTGTTGATGGTCAACAAGACCACCAGTTTCAAGAAAAGGGCAAAGGGAAGAAGAAGGGAACTTCAAGAAGAACAGCAAACAAGTTCTTGCTCAAGAGAAGAAACCCAAGTCTGGACCTAAGCACGAGATCGAAGTGCTCCTACCGCAAGCGGGGACAATCGGAAGCGGAACTGCCCCCAAGTATTTGGCGGATAAGAAGGATGGCAAAGTGAACAAAGGTATATGTGATATACATGTTATTGATGTGTACCTTACTAATGCTCGCAGTAGTACTGGTATTTGATCTTGGTTACATTGCTAATATTTGCAACTCGAAGCAGGAACTACGGATTGCGAAGATTGGCTAAGGGCGAGGTGACGATGCGGCGTGGGAAATGGTTCCAAAGTCGATGTGATCGCGGTCGGCGCGCTACCTCTACATCTACCATCGGGATTAGTTTTAGACCTAAATAATTGTTATTTGGTGCGGCGTTGAGCATGAACATTATATCTGGATCTTGTTTGATGCGAGACGGTTATTCAGAGAATAATGGTTGTTCTATTTATATGAATAATATCTTTTATGGTCATGCACCCTTGAAGAGTGGTCTATTTTTATTGAATCTCGATAGTAGTAATACACATATTCATAGTGTTGAAACCAAAAGATACAAAGTTGATAGTGATAGTGCAACTTATTTGTGGCACTGCCGTTTGGGTCATATCGGTGTAAAACGCATGAAGAAACTCCATATCGATGGGATTTGGAATCACTTGATTATGAATCACTTGGTACTTGCGAACCGTGCCTCATGGGCAAGATGACTAAAACGCCGTTCTCCGGAACTATGGAGCAAACAAGCGATTTGTTAGAAATCATACATACCGATGTTTGTGGTCCAATGAATGTTGAGGCACGGCGTGGTATCGTTATTTTCTCACCTTCACAGGATGAATTGAGCAGATATGGGTATATCTACTTAATGGAACACAAATCTGAAACATTTGAAAGTTCAAAGAATTTGAGTGAAGTGGAAAATCATCGTAACAAGAAAATAAAATTTCTACGATCTGATCGTGGAGGAGAATATTTGAGTTACGAGTTTGGTTTACATTTGAAACAATGCGGAATAGTTTCGCAACTCACGCCACCGGAACACCACAACGAAATGGTGTGTCCGAAGAATGTAAATGTCGTACTTTACTAGATATGGTGCGATCTATGATGTCTCTTACTGATTTACCGCTATCGTTTTGGGGTTATGCTTTAGAGGCGGCGCATTCACGTTAAATAGGGCACCATCAAAATCCGTTGAGGCGACACCTCATGAACTGTGGTTTGGCAAGAAACCAAAGTTGTCGTTTCTTAAAGTTTGGGGCTGCGATGCTTATGTGAAGAAACTTCAACCGGATAAGCTCGAACCCAAATCGAGAAATGTGTCTTCATAGGATACCCAAAGGAGACTGTTGGGTACACCTTCTATCACACGATCTGAAGGCAAGATTTTCGTTGCTAAATTCGGATCCTTTCTAGAAAAAGAGTTTCTCTCGAAAGAAGTGAGTGGGAGGAAAGTAGAACTTGATGAGATAAGCGTATCTGCCGCTTATTGGAAAGTAGTTCATCACAAGAACCGGTTCTGTGACAACTACACCAATTAGTGAGGAAACTAATGATATTGATCATTAAACTTGAGATCAAGTTTCTCATCGAACTTCAGAGGTCAACGAGTAAGATCCGCGCGAGTGGTACGGTAATCCTATTCGGAAGTCATGTTACTTGACCATGGCGAACCTACGAACTATGAGGAAGCGATGATGAGCCCAGATTCCGCAAAATGGTCGGAAGCCATGAAATCTGAGATGGGATCCATGTATGAGAACAAAGTATGGACTTTGGTTGACTTGCCCGATGATCGGCAAGCCATTGAGAATAAATGAATCTTTAAGAAGAAGACCGACGCCGATGGTAACATAACTGTCTATAAAGCTCGACTTGTTGCGAAAGGTTTTCGACAAGTTCAAGGGGTTGACTACGATGAGACTTTCTCACCCGTAGCGATGCTTAAGTCCTGTCTCGAATCATGTTAGCAATTGCTGCATTTTATGATTATGAAATTTGGCAAATGGATGTCAAAACTGCATTCTTGAATGGATTTCTAGAAGAAGAGTTGTATATGATGCAACGAGAAGGTTTTGTTGATCCAAAAGGGCTAACAAAGTGTGCAAGCTCCAAATGATCAATTTATGGTGCAGTGCAAGCCTCTCGGAGTTGGAATAAACGCTTTGATAGTGTGATCAAAGCATATGGTTTTATCTGAGACTTTTGGAGAAGCCTGTATTTACAAGAAAGTGAGGGAGCTTCTGTAGCATTTCTGATATTCTCTGTGGACGACATATTATTGATTGGAAATGATATAGAATTTCTGGATAGCATAAAAGGATACTTGAATAAAAGTTTTTGGGCATCAAGATCTATAGAGATAGATCAAGACGCTTGATTGGACTTTCACAAAGCACATACCTTGATAAAGTTTTGAAAAAGTTCAAAATGGATCAGGCAAAGAAAGGATTTTTACCTGTATTACAAGGTGTGAAATTGAGTCGACTCAATGCCCGACCACAAAGCAGAAGATAGAGAGAAAATGAAAGATGTTCCTATGCTTCAGCCATAGGCTCTATCATGTATGCAATGCGTGTACCAGACACGACGTATGCTTAGCAATAAGCTTGGCAGGAAGGTACCAAAGTAATCGAGGAATGGATCCTTTGGACAGCGGTCAAGAACATCTTGAAATACTGAAAAGGACTAAGGATATGTTTCTCGTATATGGAGGTGACAAAGAGCTAGTCGTAAATGGTTACGTCGATGCAAGCTTTGACAGCGATCCGGACGACGATTCTAAATCGCAAAACCCGGATACGTATTTTTATTAAGCGGTGGAGTACATTAGTTGGTGCAGTTCTAAACAAAGCGTCGTGGCGGGATCTACATGTGAAGCGGAGTACATAGCTGCTTCGGAAGCAGAAAATGAAGGAGTCTGGATGAAAGAGTTCATTTCCGATCTAGGTGTCATACCTAGTGCATCGGGACCAATGAAGATCTTCTGTGACAATCTCGGTGCAATTGCCTTGGCAAAGGAATCCAGATTTCACAAGAGGACCAAGCACATCAAGAGACGCTTCAATTCCATACGGGACCAAGTCCGGTGGGAGACATAGAGATTTGCAAGATACATACGGATCTGAATGTTGCGAGACCGATTGACTAAGCCTCTTCCACGAGCAAAACATGATCAGCACCAAGACTCCATGGGTGTTAAAATCATTCTTGTGTAATCTAGATTATTGACTCTAGTGCAAGTGGGAGACTGAAGGAAATATGCCCTAGAGGCAATAATAAAGTTATTATTTATTTCCTCATATCATGATAAATGTTTATTATTCATGCTAGAATTGTATTAACCTAGGAAATATGATACATGTGTGAATACATAGACAAACATATAGTCACTAGTATGCCTCTACGACTAGCTCATTAATCAAAGATGGTTATGTTTCCTAACCATAGACATGTGTTGTTATTTGATTAATGGGATCACATCATTAGGAGAATGATGTGATTGACATGACCCATTCGATTAGCCTAGCACTTGATCGTTTAGTATATTGCTATTGCTTTCTTCATGACTTATACATGTTCACCGTAACTATGAGATTATGCAACTCCGTTTACGGAGGAACACTTTGGGTGCTACCAAGCGTCCTAGCGAATCGGGTGATTATAAAGGAGTACTACAAGTGTCTCCAAAGGTACATGTTGGGTTGGCGTATTTCGAGATTAGGTTTTGTCACTCTGATTGTCGGAGAGGTATCTCTGGGCCCTCTCGGTAATGCACATCACTATAAGCCTTGCAAGCAATGTAGATAATGAGTTAGTTACGGAATGATGCTTTATGTAACGAGTAAAGAGACTTGCCGATGCTTGAGATTGAACTAGGTATTGGATACCGACGATCGAATCTCGGGCAAGTAACATACCGATGACAAAGGGAACAACGTATGTTGTTATGCGGTTTGACCGATAAAGATCTTCGTAGAATATGTAGGAGCCAATATGAGCATCCAGGTTCCGCTATTGGTTATTGACCGAGAATAGTTCTAGGTCATGTCTACATAGTTCTCGAACCCGTAGGGTCCGCACGCTTAACGTTACGATGGCGGTTTTATTATGAGTTTATAAGTTTTGATGTACCGAAGATTGTTCGAGTCCCGGATGTGATCACGGACATGACGAGGAGTCTCGAAATGGTCGAGACATAAAGATTGATATATTGGAAGCCTATATTTGGATATCGGAATGGTTCCGGGTGAAATCGGGATTTCTGGAACACAGGAAGTTCTGGAACCCTCCGGGGTTCATGGGCCTTAGTGGGCAATAAGGAGAAGAGGAGGGCCGGCCGGGCAGGCCGTGGCGCCCCCTCCCCTAGTCCGAATAGGACAAGGAAGGGGCGGCGCCCCTTTCCTCTTTCCCTTCCCTTTACTTCTCCAACAAGGCAGAGGGGAGTCCTACTCGGTGGGAGTAGGACTCCTCGGCGCACCCTTGGGGGCCGGCCGCACCTCCCCTCCCTCCTTTATATCACGGGGCAGGGGCACCCTAGAACACACAAGTTGATCTACGTGATCGTTCCTTAGCCGTGTCACGGTGCCCCCTCCACCATATTCCACCTCAGTCATATCGTCGCGGAGTTTAGGCGAAGCCCTGCGCGATAGAACATCATCATCGTCCTGCGCCACGTCGTGCTGGCCGGAACTCATCCCCGACACTTTGCTTTGGATCGGAGTCAGGGATGCGTCATCGAGCTGAGCGTGTCTGAACTTCGGAGGTGCCGTCGTTCGGTACTTGGATCGGTCGGATCGTGAAGGCGTCGACTACATCAACCGCGTTGTCATAACACTTCCGCTTACGGTCTCACGAGTGCGTGGACAATACTCTCCCCTCTCGTTGCTATGCATCACCATGATCCTTGCGTGTGCGTAGGAAATTTTTTGAAATTACTATGTTCCCCAACACCAACTACAATAGCAAAGCTCGAAATACATCAAGATCGTGCCATAGAGGGAACACGAGAGAGAGAGAGAGATCAAACACATAGCTCTCTTGGTACATACCCTCAGCCCGAGGGTGAACTACTCCCTCCTCGTCATGGATAGCGCGGGATGATGAATATGGCCTCCGGTGAGGTTCCCCCCTTGGCGGTGCGAGCAGGGTCCCGATTGGTTTTGGTGGCTTCTGAGAGGCTTGCGGCGGCGGAACTCCCGATCTAGGTTCTGTTGGAAGTTTTAGAATGCGTAGGTATATATGGGTGCAGGGGGTACGTCGGTGGAGCTACGGGGCCCCACGAGGCAGGGGGGCGCCCCCCACCCTCGTGAGTACCTCCCGTATCTTCTGACGTGGGGTCCAAGTCCATCAGGTGGGTTTCCTTCCAAAAATAACTTCTCCAGTTGATTTCGTTCCGTTTGACTCCGTCGATATTCCTTTTCCTCGAAATCTTTGAAATAGGCATAAAAGCGACAAATCTGGGCTGGGCCTCCGGTTAGTAGGTTAGTCCCAAAAATAATATAAAAGTGGAAAATAAAGCCCATAATCATTCAAAACACATAGTAATATAGCATGAATGCTTCATAAATTATAGATACGTTGGAGACGTATCGGCATCTAAGCTTAATTCCTGCTCGTCCTCGAGTAGGTAAATGATAAAGAAAGAATTTATGAAGTGTGAATGCTAGAGGTGCACAAGTTTGATCAATGATAATTTCAATCACCTTTACTAGCATCATTATATGTCATTAAGTAGTTCATCTCATAAAACTTTTCACGAACTAGTAACAAGCAATTCACATGTTAAAGCATAGACCATAAACTTTCTTGAAAACTAGCAAACTTCATTCTTAGTCATCAAAACAATTGCAATTCATCTTATTTTCAGGAATAGCAAACTCCACATACTCAACTATCATATAGTCTTCTACAATTGCTAACACTCACGCAGTACTTGTGGTTATGAAGTTTTAATCAGACACAGAGAAAGATTGGGGCTTATAATGTTGCCTCCAAACGTATTCACCTTTGGGTGATGTCAACAATAATAGTTCATGCTAGCATTACATCCAATTGGATATATATATATCAGGATCACCCTAACACAAAGTGCTTGCCGAAGGATAAAATGAAAAAGGGAAAGGTGAAGATCACCTTGACTCTTGCATAAAGTAAAATATAGGCCCTTCGCAGTGGGAAGCAGGGATTTGCAGAGGTGCCAGAGCTCGATTTTGAAATAGAGATAAATAATGTTGAGAGGTATGATCTCAATGTCAACATAACAACCAAGAGTTCCCAATATCTTCCATACTACATACATTATAGGCGATTCCCAAACAGAATGGTAAAAGTTTTTACTCCCCCTCCACAAACAATCATCAATCCATGGCTTGCTCGAAACAACGAGTGCCTCCAACTAACAACAATCCTGGGGGAGTTTTGTTTACTTATTTTGATTTGATTTTGATCTTTTTGATCATGGGACTGGGCATCCCGGTTACCGCCACTTTCTCGTGAATGAGGAGCGGAGTCCACTCCTCTTGAGAATAACCCACCTAGCATGGAAGACACTGACAGCCCCTAGTTGCTACATGAGCAATTCGTGCATACAAAACAGATTATAACTTGAAGGTTTAGAGTTTTGCACATGCAAATTTACTTGGAACGGCAGGTAAATACCGCATATAGGTAGGTATGGCTGACACTCATGGCAAAACTGGGTTTAAGGATATTGGATGCACAAGCAGTATTCCGCTTAGTACAGATATTTAGGCTATCAAGGGAGAAAGGCAAGCTCAACATGTTTGAATGATCCATGACAATATACTTTAAGCGAGATGCGAGAAAACATAACCCATTACGTTGTCTTCCTTGTCCAACATCAACTCTTTAGCATGTCATACTTAATGAGTTCTCACAATTATAAAAGATATCTATGATAATATATTTATATGTGACATCTCTCTTCCTTCAATATTCTTTCATGAATTGTTCAAATGACTAATACAATGCTTGCTAACCGTCAATAAATTTACAACCTCTACTTCTTAGATGTGAAGTCATTACTCCTCATGGGATAAGCAAATGAAACATATATAAATTCATATTTATGACATTCAACTCATTCAACCATTTACTCATAGGATATAAGTGAAGCACTGCGAGTAAGCGACAAACTACTCAAAAAGATATGAGTGAAGACCAATGAGTAGCTAAATAATTATGTAACTATGTGAAGACTCTCTCTCATAAAAGAATTTCAGATCTTGGTATCTTATTCAAACAGCAAGCAAAGCAAAACAAAATGGCATTGCAAGGATAGCACGACTCATGTGAAGAAGCAAAAACTTAGGCTCAACCGATACTAACCGATGATTGTCGAAGAAGAAAAGGTGGGATGCCTACCGGGGCATCCCCAAGCTTAGATGCTTGAGACTTCTTGAAATATTATCTTGGGGTGCCTTAGGAATCCCCAAGCTTGAACTTTGTGTCTCCATAATTCCTCTCTTATCATGGTTTCTTTTTTTTTATCAAAAGCTTCATTCACAACAAACTCAACAAGAACTCGTGAGATAGGTTAGTATAAACCAATGCAAAACCTTATCATCTTCTACTGAAAAAAATCACTAAAATTATTATTCAACATTGCATACTAAATGCCTCTGTATATTCAATACTCCCATCCTCAAATAGAATCATTAAACAAGCAAACATATGCAAACAATGCAAACATAACAGCAATCTGCCAAAACAGTACAGTCTGTAAAGTATGCAAGAGTATCAATACTTCCCTGACTCCAAAAATTATGAGAGAAAATTCCCACCGTAATAAATTTATCAGATCTCAATATGCAAAAAGATTCAACATTATACCATTCTCTGACTTTTCTAGGGAATTTTTTCAACAGCGGTAAACTTTCTGTTTTCAAACAGCAACATGTATACTAGCAAAATAAGCATGGCAAAGGCTATCCTTGACTTTTTTATTGAAAATAAAGATTCAAAACATTATTCTAACTAACAGCAAGCTAATCTAAAGAAAATAAAATGACGCTCCAAGCAAAACACATATCATGTGGTGAATAAAAATATAGCTCCAAGTAAAGTTACCGATGAACGAAGACGAAAGAGGGGATGCCTTCCGGGGCATCCCCAAGCTTAGACACTTGGTTTTCCTTGAATATTACCTTGGGGTGCCTTGGGCATCCCCAAGCTTAGGCTCTTGCCACTCCTTATTCCATAGTCCATCGAATCTTTACCCAAAACTTGAAAACTTCACAACACAAAACTTAACAGACAACTCGTGAGCTCCGTTAGCGAAAGAAAACAAAACACCACTTCAAGGTACTGTAATGAACTCATTCTTTATTTATATTGGTGTTAAACCTACTGTATTCCAACTTCTATATGATTTTTAACTATTTTACTAGCCATAGATTCATCAAAATAAGCAAGCAACACAATGAAAACAGAATCTGTCAAAAACAGAACAGTCTGTAGTAATCTGTAACTAACGCAAACTTCTGGAACTCCAAAAATTCTAAAATAAATTTCTGGACCTGAGGAATTTGTCTAGTAATCATCTGCAAAAATAATCAACTAAATATCACTCTCCAGTAAAACGTTATAGCTAATCTCGTGAGCGCCGCTAAAGTTTCTGTTTTTTACAGCATGATCATAAAGACTTCACCCAAGTCTTCCCAAAGGTTCTACTTGGCACAAACACCAATTAAAACATAAAAACACATCTAACCAGAAGCTAGATGGATTATTTATTCCTAAACAGAACCAAAAATCAAGAAACTAAAATAAATTTGGGTTGCCTCCCAACAAGCGCTAACGTTTAACGCCCCTAGCTAGGCATGATGATTTCAATGATGCTCACATAAAAGATAGGAATTGAAACATAAAGAGAGCATCATGAAGAATATGCTAGCACATTTAAGTCTAACCCACTTCCT
This sequence comes from Aegilops bicornis, assembly GCA_021605145.1. Taxonomy (NCBI): domain Eukaryota; kingdom Viridiplantae; phylum Streptophyta; class Magnoliopsida; order Poales; family Poaceae; genus Aegilops; species Aegilops bicornis. Next base: position 309,284 of record JAHIAL010000121.1, on the reverse strand, counting down.
ATGCATAGGGATTTTGTGAGAAAACAACTTATGGGAACAATAATCAACTAGCATAGGAGGGTAACACAAGCATAGCTTCAAGATTTTCAACACATAGAGAGGAAACTTGACATTATTGCAATTCCTACAAGCATATGTTCATCCCTCATAATAATTTTCAGTAGCATCACGAATGAATTCAACAATATAACAGCACCTAAATCATTCTTTTCATGATCTACAAGCATAGAAAATTTATTACTCTCCACATAAGCAAAATTCTTCTCATTCGGAATAGTAGTGGGAGCAAACTCAACAAAATAACTATCATATGATTGAGAATTAAGATCAAGATGACAAGTTTCATGGTTATCATTATTCTTTAAAGCATATGTGTCATCACAATAATCATCATAGATAGGAGGCATGCTTTCATCATAGTAAATTTGCTCATCAAAGCTTGGGGGACAAAAAATATCATCTTCATCAAACATAGCTTCCCCAAGTTTGTGGCTTTGCATATCATTAGCATCATGGATATTCAAGGAATTCGTACTAACAACATTGCAATCATTCTCATCATTCACATATTTCATGCCAAGTATTTTATGTAATTCTTCTTCTAACACCTTGGCACAATTTTCCTTTCCATCATTCTCACGAAAGATATTAAAAAGGTGAAGCGTATGAGACAAACTCAATTCCATTTTTTTGTAGTTTTATTTTATAAACTAACTAGTGCTAAAACAAGAAACAAAAAGATTCGATTGCAAGATCTAAAGATATACCTTCACTTACCTAGCCTCCCCAAGAACGGCGCCTTTAAAAGAGCTTGATGTCTACTACACAACCTTCTTCTTGTAGACGTTGGTTGGCCTGCAAGTGCACAGGTTTGTAGGACAGTAGCAAATTTCCCTCAAGTGGATGACCTAAGGTTTATCAATCCGTGGGAGGCATAGGATGAAGATGGTCTCTCTCAAACAACCCTGCAACCAAATAACAAAGAGTCTCTTGTGTCCCCAACACACCCAATACAATGGTAAATTATATAGGTGCACTAGTTCGGCGAAGAGATGGTGATACAAGTGCAAAATAGATAGTAGATAAAGGTTTTTGTAATCTGAAATAGTAAAAACAGCAAGGTAATGAGTGGTAAAAGTGAGCGTAAACGGTATTGCAATGATAGGAAACAAGGCCTAGGGTTCATACTTTCACTAGTGCAAGTTCTCTCAACAATAATAACATAATTGGATCACATAACTATCCCTCAACATGCAACAAAGAGTCACTGCGAAGCCACTAATAGCGGAGAACATACATAGAGATTATGGTAGGGTATGAAACCACCTCAAAGTTATCCTTTCTGTTCTATCTATTCAAGAGTTCGTAGCAAAATAACATAAAACTATTCTTTCCGCTCAATCCATCATAGAGTTCATACTAGAATAACACCTTAAGACACAAATCAACCAAAACCCTAATGTCACCTAGATACTCCATTGTCACCTCAAGTATCCATGGGCATGATTATACGATATGCGTCACACAATCTCAGATTCATCCAACCAACATAAAAGTACTTCAAAGAGTCCCCCAAAGCTACTACCGGAGAGTCAAGAACATGTGCCAACCCCTATGCATAGGTTCCCGATGTCTGAAACCCGCAAGTTGATCACCAAAACATACATCAAGTGGCACATGATATCCCATTGTCACCACAGATAATCACGGCAAGACATACATCAAGTGTTCTCATAAAGACTCAATCCGATAAGATAACTTCAAAGGGGAAACTCAATTCATCACAAGAGAGTAGAGGGGAGAAACATCATAAGATCCAACTACAATAGCAAAGCTGGGATACATCAAGATCGTGCCATAGAGGGAACACGAGAGAGAACACGAGAGAGAGAGAGAGAGAGAGATCAAACGCATAGCTACTGGTACATATATACCCTCAGCCCCGAGGGTGAACTACTCCCTCCTCGTCATGGATAGCGCCGGGATGATGAAGATGGCCTCGGTGAGGTTCCCCCCTCGGCAGGGTCTTGGAACAGGGTCTGATTGGTTTTGGTGGCTATGAGAGGCTTTGCGTGGCGGAACTCCCGATCTAGGTTCTGTTACGGAAGTTTTAGGCACGTCGGTATATATGGGTAAAAGGATGCGTCGGTGGAGCTACAGGGGGCCCCACGAGGCGGGGCGTGCACAGGGGTGGGCGCCCCACCCTCGTGAGCACCTCCCGTATCTTCCCGACGTGGGGTCCAAGTCCATCGGTGGGTTTCCTTCCAAAAATAACTTCTCCAGCTTGATTTCGTTCCGTTTGACTCAAATCGATATTCCTTTTCCTCGAAATACTGAAATAGGCATAAAACAGCAAATCTGGGCTGGGCCTCCGGTTAATAGGTTAGTCCCAAAATAATATAAAAGTGGGAAATAAAGCCCATAATCATTCAAAACACATAGTAATATAGCTTGAATGCTTCATAAATTATAGATACGTTGGAGACGTATCACCCCCTCCCCGTATATAAAGGAGTGGAGGAGGGGGAGGGCCGGCCCTCTCTATGGCGCGCCTGTAACATCCCAAATTTCCAATTTGGCATGTTATACATAGGTCATCCATGCATATCATATTTTATTGCATTCTGTTTTCAAATCCTCGAAATCCTAATCAACTCAAGGACCCTCGGGGAGAGTTGGGGATTTTTCGATTTTCATATTTGATTTTTATCAAGTAGTGAAGACGAGGAATTTTGGTTTTAATTATTTTTCTCTCCGGAAACTATTTCATTTTAAATAAGTAAATGAGGGGAGATAATATGACTTCTCCAAAATAATTGAAATATCGGAGGAAAAATGTTAAAATCATTATTTGGTTTTTATTTTGAGTTTATTTGGAATTTTAATTGCCCTAGAAAAATTTGCACGTTTTAAAAATTTGCATTTTAGGGGCCAAGAAAAGTTCATCTTGTTCTAAATATTTTATTTAGACGTATAAAACTTGTTTTGGAAATTTTAGATTTTTATTTATTTTTCTAGGAATTTTCTTTCGGCGGAATGTTAAAAAAAAATCGGACCCCGACCGGGCCAAAGGCCCAATGAGCCAGCCGCCTGCAGCCGCCTCCTTCCCGAAGGCCGTGCTTGGCACGGACGCCGAGGGCGAGTCTGAGCCAGACTCCACCCCCGGGCGCACCCTTCCCCAAGCCGCCCCGCGCCCCCGCCCTCCTATATAAGCCGCCCGCCCACCCTTAGCCACCACCGCCACCCGCCTCGCCACGGACCCGGAAGCTCGAGCCGAGCCGAGCCGCCGTCTTCGCCGCCGCCGCCTCCGCCGTCGCCGTTGCCGAGCCGCCGCCTTGCCCGCCGAAACCGCTGCCTTGCCCGCCCTCGCCGCCCCACCGAGAACCGAGCCGCCCGCCTCGCCGGACGCGCCTCGCCGGAGGTAGCCGACCCCGCCGCCGGTTTTTTTTTTAGAAAACCCTTCGGTTTTTTTATAAAACCCTAGATCGTTTTTTTTATATATAGATCGGTTTATGTCGTCGGTTTAATTATTGAGCGAACGTTCGTTCGACCGTTCGTTTCAACGAACGTGTTCACTGTTTAGTTTCGGTTATGAACGCCCGCTCGTTTAGCCGCTCGTCGTTTTTCTTTTTATCGGATTTATCTCATGGTTATTACGATCGCGATTTACGATCCGATATTCAAACCTGTTTATCTTTTCATTTCGTTTATCGCAATCAGGCGATTCAAGTGCCTGGAGTTTCATCTCGAAACCCTCTTTCCGAATGATCAACTCAAACAAGTTTTTGACTCTGTAAAATTTGACCCTAGTTCAGATTAGTAAGCAGATCTCGTTTCTTTCGCCATTCGAAGTTTCGTTGTTCCGTTTGGTTTGATTCTTTGTGAACCGGAGTTCTTAAGTTGAACTTTCCGGTCAACCTTTTTCGATTGAAGTTTCATTGGTGCATCTTTGAATGTTGCTTATGTATGTATTGTTTGCTTGCGATAGAATTCCCGGAGTGCGAAGCGTGTTACTCTGAGTCTCTAGGATTCGGATCGTCGACAAGTCAATTAACACATTTATCATACTCTTTCATAACCATTTTTTATGCATTATTTTCAACCTTCACACATTTCATGGTTAGGATATCATTAACTTGTGGGTTGGGAAGTAGTTGATGAGGTAGAACCTATTGCCCTTTTACTATCAAACCCTTGGGAGTTCCTTCTACGTGTTGCTTATATTGCTATGCTATGCTCGTGACGTGGATTGGGTTTGAGAGATATTCACGACAGATGTGAGATTGCTAATTAATGGTTAACTTAAGGTGGCAACCTAAATACACATCTGGGTGGATTGAGGCACAGGGAACCCAAAGTGTTGTCTGCTTTGTTTTGGCAATCCGGGGACCCGTGTGATCTTCCTACGGACCGCCACCCGTGCTCAAAGGAATCGAGATTATTCATGCTAGACACTTCCGTGTGCAGCCACAAGCTATTATGGGCTCTAGCATAGTTGAGTAAGTTACGTGAAGCTCTTGAAGAGGTAGATCAGCAGGTAGTGGGTTTGTAGGTTTGGTATGGTCTACCCGGAGTGAAGAGTTAATGTTTCTGAAAGACTGTGTCTCGATCATCCGTTTCTCAAACATCATGTAGTGCGAGAAATCCAACGGAGGCGATCGAGTCTTGTGGGGAAAAGTGCGCAAACCTCTGCAGAGTGTACATCTAATCATGGTTAGCCGTGTCCCCGGTTATGGACAATTCTGAGTATCTAGTACCTGAGTATTCACAAGTATCTCATCACTCTAAGCTAATATTGTTGGGTTGTTAACTATTTTAATTGGGATTGAGTTGGGGTTATACCTTCTCAATGATGTTTCAACCACCATGATAGTTAAATTAAAAATTTATTCCTTTGTTGTAGGGAAAAATTGGCTTTCCGCAAAAACTGTAACCGTAGAGCTTTCCACCAGCCAAATATGCATGTAGTAGTAGCATTATTCTGTTATTGCTCTATTGTGTTACATTGCCAAAGATATTCCATGTCTTGACCGTTCTCGGCTGCAACGTATTATGTTGCAGAATTTTCAGACGTGGAGTTAGGTTCGATAGGTCATTGTCGTGCAGCTCAGCTATGCCGTTGGAGTTGATGGACTCACTTTATCTTCCAAGCCTTCCGCTGTTATCGTATTAGATGGCCTTAAGCCATATTATTGTAATAAGTTCTCTTTTGAGACATTCGATGTAATAAGTGTGTGATTGCTACTCTGTTTTAAATCCTTCAAATGCGTGTGGTGTCAAGACATTACGATCCGTGGATGACACTGAGCACGAAGACTTGACCGTCGAGGTCGGGTCGCTACAAGATGGTATCGAGCACACGCCGAGTGTAGGACACGACCACTAAGATAAACCATAGGTCACTCTTCTCTACTCATTTACGACTCCTCTCCACTTTTCCACTCTTTAGGATGACGGAGATGAAGAACAAGTTTGCACAACCAGATGAAGACACCCTTTTGGACGTCACTTGAAGGAAGTCACTAGGTACCTGAATATTGGAATACCAAGCTTCACCGGACGCATAACGCTACTTTACCAGAAGAAGAGCGCTGGATGATTCAAGTACAAGTTCCAGGAAGGACATTCTTGCCAACTTCCAAGCCCATAGAGTTTTCTTTTGAAGCACCCACCTGGAGCCTTGGTAAGAGTATGGCAGCTCACATTACCATAGGACGCATTGGAGAAGTCTACAACAGAGAACTTAAAGACACCATATACCAAATATGTGGGCGCCGAGACGAGCAATGGGAAGTGATCGGCACCAAGAAGGATAGATCCATTGCAGCTTACATCCAAAGCTAAACCGGCACATTCGACGTCGGGAGAACCAGACAAAGCGCAGACATGATGGAGTTAAGGAAGGCGAAGACTAGGATCATCGAAGTGGAGGAAGAACTCCAGTCTACACGATGGATATGAAGAAGAAATCAAGACGCTACTGGAGAAGAATGAAGACCTAGTTAAGAAGATCGGAATATTCATGGGAGGACCAGCACCCAAAGAAGAGGAACAAGAAGAGGAGGAAGACCCCGCTTGCCCGGACAACTACATCATCATCGACGACACCAATTCTGACCCAAGTGATGATGACTACGAAGACGAAGCTGGAGCAGACATCATGGAGTCTTCCACCGATCAAAATTTCTAGATGACCACCAAATATTAGTAGTATTTCCCCCTATGTAACTAGTAGTAGTTGAGCACTTATCACGATAGTCCTAGATCGCTTTGTATGCCCTTGCTTGCTTGATTGAATGAATGAGTGTTTGTCTCATGTGCATATGGGTAGTGTTTTCTCGCTAGACCTCTTTCTATTCTAATCTCTTCCATCTAAACCCTCGGATGCCTCAGGGCGTGACACGGTTTTGCTTTTCCACCGAGCTCACCCAGTTGATCCAAAGACAAAATACCTTGATGCAATTGCTAGTTCGTAACCAGGCAACAACAACAACAACAACAATAACCCACCGCCATGGATAACTTAGCCCGTTTCACGAGATTACAACCGCGGTGTTTTCCAAAGAGCACCGAGCCAATAGTTGCAGATGATTGGCTACGTCGTATTGGAAGAGAGTTAACCACCACAGGATGCACGGATCTTTGAAAGGTGCGCTTTGCCGCACATCAATTGGATGGACCAAGAGTCGCATGGTGGGAGAATTACACGGCTACTTTCCTATAGCTAATGTAACTTGGGACCAGTTCCAACAAGCTTGCAGACGGCCCATGTCTCAACCGGAGCCATGCAGATGAAGAAGCGTGAGTTCCAGGGGAACCGCATCGCGTGGCCCAAAGATGCGTGGATGAGTTTAGCAAGTTATCACGTTATGCCCCGATGATGTGGCCACAGATGCCGTGAAGCAAGAGAAGTTTATGGAAGGGCTTAACGATGAGATGAGTATGCACGATTGATGGTGGCGACTTTCAACAACTACCAGAGTTGGTAGATAAGGCCCTAATGATTGAAGGAAAGCAACAGCTAATCGAGAACCGTAAGAGGAAGTATGGACAAGGGAAGTATAACTCGGGAGCTCATCAGAAGCCTCGTTTAACCCCGAACTCGGGAGGACTTGTTCATAACCATGGAGGACATAACTATACTGGAGGAGGATCGCATGATGGTGCGAAGAAGGGGAACGGGAATGGAGTCAACAATAATCAGAATCGCTCTAACCCAGCTACACCCGCCAAGAGAGACTTAAGCCAAGTTATTTGCTTTAAGTGCGGGAAAACAGGGCACTATGCCAATGACTGCCCTGAAGGAAGGAATGGAAATGGTAATGGGAGCGCTGTGAAGAAGCCCAACCCATTCACCAAAGGACAAGTGAACCACGTTAACATGGAGTAAGTTGAAGAGCAGCCGGACGCGGTAATAGGTAAGTTTTTGGTTCAGTCATTTACCGCTCTTGTTCTTTTCGATATTGGTGCATCGCATTCATACATATCAAGGGATTTGTGGATAAGTTCAAGTTACCAACCCAAACCCTTAGGACCCCTCTTTAGTGAGCTCACTTTGGAGCAGAGTACATAGCTAGCAGATGGTGCACCCAGATACCCCTAATCATTGAACGACGTTTTTCCATCCGACCTAATCATCTTGGAGTCGCAAGGATTGGATGTGATATTAGGTATGGACTGGATGTCAAGGTATGGAGGAAGTATTGACTGCTAGCAAATCAATATATCTTACCACCCAGGAGGGAAAAAGGATTAAGTATGTATCTAGGCATGTGCCTAGGAGGAGCCAAGTGAATGCCCTCACGGGAGTTGTACAGGAGGAAGTACCTGTAGTAAAGGATTACCCGGATGTTTTTCCAGAGGAATTACCAGGCATGCCACCGGATCGGGACATCGAGTTTTTAATAGAGCTATTGCCAGGAACAGGACCAATATCCAAGAGACCCTATCGGATGCCCGCAAATGATCTGGAGGAAATTAAGAAGTAGATCAAGGAGCTATTGGAGAAAGGTTACATCCAGAGAAGTTCATCACCTTGGGGAGCGCTTGATCTTTGTGGTGGAGAAAAAGGATAAATCCCTGAGGATGGTTGTCGATTATCGAGCTCTGAATGAAGTAACAATAAAGAACAAATATCCCTTACCAATGATTAATGATCTGTTTGATCAGTTGCAAGAAGCTAAGGTGTTTTCAAAGATCGATCTCTGATCGAGGATATCATCGATTGAAGATCCGAGAGAAGGATATACCAAAGACAGCATTTACCACGCGATATGGATTGTATGAGTATACGGTCGTGTCATTTGGATGACTAACGCCCTGCCTATTTCATGAGTATGATGAACAAGGTGTTCATGGAGTATCTGGATAAGTTTGTTGTGGTGTTTATTGATGATATTATGGTATACTCGAAGAACGAAGAGGAGCACGCAGAACACTTGCGTTTGGTTCTCGAAACTCGTGGAACACCAGTTATACGCCAAATTCAGCAAGTGCGAGTTTTGGTTGAAGGAAGTTGGATTTCTTGGGCATGTTATATCGGGAGAGGGTATAGCAAGAGATCCCAATGAAGGTTCGATCGATCAACGATTGGTTGGCACCCACTTGATTGGCGAGATTCGCGATTTCCTTGGACCGGCTGGATATTATCGGAGGTTCATTGAGAATTTCTCCAAGATTGCGAAGCCAATGACCGAGTTGCTAAAGAAGGAAACTAAGTTCATATGGACGGAGGATTGCGAGGCAAGTTTTCGGAGTTGAAGAAGCGGTTGACTACAGCCCCAAATCTTTGACATTGCCAGATATACATAAGGAGTTTCAAGTGTATTGTGACGCCTCTCGCTTGGGACTTGGATGTGTTCTTATGCAGGACGGAAAAGTTGTTTCGTATGCCTCACGACAACTGAAGCCACATGAGTTGAACTACGCCACGCATGATTTGGAGTTAGCAGCCGTAGTACATGCGTTGAAGACCTGGAGACATTATCTTATTGGAAACCGTTGTGATGTGTACACGGATCATAAAAGTTTGAAGTACATTTTCACGCAGAAGGAGTTAAACCTCAGACAGAGGAGATGGCTGGAACTGATAAAGGATTACGACATGAAGCTACATTATCATCCAGGAAAGGCCAACGTCGTAGCAGACGCTTTGAGCCGGAAGAGTTATGCTAATATCCTTGAAAGCAAAGGTTTGCCAAAGGAGTTAGCTGCAGAGATCATGGAACTTCGATTGGAGATGGTTCCCAGAGGTTTTCTGGCAACAATGGAGGTTCAGCCGACATTGTTGAACAAGATTCGAGAAGCTCAGAAGGAGGATAAAGAAATTGCTGAGATAAAAGAGAAGATGGGCGAAGGAAAAGCCAAAGGTTTTCGTGAGGATGAGCACGATACATTGTGGTTTGAGGACCGGATTTATGTGCCCAATGATTCGGAGATCAGGAAGTTAATACTTCAGGAGGCCCATGACTCACCATACTCGATTCACCCCGGAAACACCAAAATGTATTTGGATTTGAAAGAACGTTTCTGGTGGACTGGTATGAAGAAGGATATTGCCGAGTATGTAGCCGTATGTGATGTATGTCAGAGAGTGAAGGCGGAGCATCGAAGTCGGCAGGATTGTTACAGACCTATGCCAATACCGTAATGGAAGTGGGACAAACTTGGCATGGACTTTATTACGGGTTACGAGAACCAAGTCAGGATACGATTCAATATGGGTAGTTGTGGATCGTTTGACCAAAGTAGCTCACTTCATCCCAGTGAAAACAACTTATACAAGTGCAAAGTTGGCCAAGATATATATGACCAGGATCGTATGTTTGCATGGAGTTCCGAGGAGCATCGTATCGGATAGAGGAACGCAGATTTACTTCAAAGTTTTGGCATCGGCTACACCAGACTTTGGGTACAGTTGGAGTTCAAGATCGCTTTCCACCCGCAGACGGATGGACAGACAGAGAGAGTCAATCAGATTTTGGAGGACATGTTGAGAGCTTGTGCGCTAGATGATAATTTGCCGTACGCAGAGTTCTCATACAACAACAGCTACCAGGCCAGTTTGAAGATGGCACCGTTCGAAGCTCTGTACGGACGCCGATGTAGAACACCGTTGATGTGGGATGAGGTTGGAGACCGTCAGTTGTTTGGACCAGACTTGATCAAAGAATCAGAGGAGAAGGTTAAACTGATCAGAGACAGACTAAAGATTGCTCAATCCAGACAGAAGAGTTACGCGGATTCAAAACGCAAGGAAATAACCTATGAAGTAGGAGACAGAGCCTATCTGCGAGTATCACCCTTAAGGGGAGTGAAACGTTTTGGAGTAAAAGGAAAATTAGCCCCGAGATTTGTGGGACCGTATCGTATTTTGGAACGGATGGGAGAAGTTGCCTACAAGCTGGAGTTACCTGAAGGATTGTCAGGAGTTCACGATGTGTTTCACGTATCACGGTGAAGAAGTGCCACGCGAGACGGCCGATATACCGTTGAATGATACCGCACTTTGGAGGCAATACAATTGGATAATAACTTGACTTATGAGGAGAAACCAGTAAAGGTTTTGGAGTTTGATAGCCGAGTTACTCGCAACAAGGTGATCAAGTTTTGCAAAGTTCAGTGGAGCCACCATACCGAGGAGGAAGCCACCTGGGAGCGAGAAGATGATATTCGCAAGGACCATCCGCACCTATTTTCTAGCCAACCCGAATCTCGAGGGCGAGATTCATCTTAAGGGGGGTAGGTTTGTAACATCCCAAATTTCCAATTTGGCATGTTATACATAGGTCATCCATGCATATCATATTTTATTGCATTTTGTTTTCAAATCCTCGAAATCCTAAGCAACTCAACGACCCTCGGGGAGAGTTGGGGATTTTTCGATTTTCATATTTGATTTTTATCAAGTAGTGAAGACGAGGAATTTTGGTTTTAATTATTTTTCTCTCCGGAAACTATTTCATTTTAAATAAATAAATGAGGGGAGATAATATGACTTCTACAAAATAATTGAAATATCGGAGGAAAAATGTTAAAATCATTATTTGGTTTTTATTTTGAGTTTATTTGGAATTTTAATTGCCCTAGAAAAATTTGCACGTTTTAAAAATTTGCATTTTAGGGGCCAAGAAAAGTTCGTCTTGTTCTAAATATTTTATTTAGACGGATAAAACTTGTTTTGGAAATTTTAGATTTTTATTTATTTTTCTAGGAATTTTCTTTCGGCGGAATGTTTAAAAAAACTGGACTCATACTTGGGCCAAAGGCTCAGCCGAGCCAGCCGGCTCATGAGCGCCACTTGGCTTCCCAGCGCCGTGCTTGCACAGACGCCGAGGGCGAGTCCGAGCCGGACTCCACCCCGGCGCCCCTTCCCAAGCCGCCTGCCCCGCCCTCCTATATAAGCCGCCCGCCCCTTAGCCACCGCCGCTGCCACCGCCTCGCCACGGGACCGGGAAGCCCGAGGCCGAGCCGCCCGCCTCGCCCGCCGCCTCCGCGCTGTCGCCGTTGCCCGAGCCGCCGCCTTGCCCGCCCTCGCCGCCCACCCGGGAGACGGAGCCGCCCGCCTCGGCAGACGCGCCTGCGCGGTAGCCGACCCGCCGCCGGTTTTAGAAAACCCTTGGTTTTTATAAAACCCTAGATCGTTTTTATATAGATCGGTTTATTTCATCGGTTTAATTATTGAGCTTAACGTTACGCTCGACTGCTCGCTTCAACGAACATGTTCACTGCTTAGTTTAGGTTAACGAACGCCTGCTCGTTTAGCCGTTCGTCGTTTTCTTTTTATCGGATTTATCCGCGGTTATTGAGATCGCGATTTCTGATCTGATATTCAAACCTGTTTATCTTTTCGCTCGTTTATCGCAATCAGGCGATTCAAGTGCCTGGAGTTTCATCTCGAAACCCTCTTTCCGAATGATCAACTCAAACAAGTTTTTGACTCTGTAAAATTTGACCCTAGTTCAGATTAGTAAGCAGATCTCGTTTCTTTCGCCATTCGAGTTTCGTTGTTCCGTTTGGTTTGATTCTTTGTGAACCGGAGTTCTTAAGTTGAACTTTCCGGTCAACCTTTTTCAGTTGAAGTTTCATTGGTGCATCTTTGAATGTTGCTTATGTATGTATTGTTTGCTTGCGATAGAATTCCCGGAGTGCGAAGCGTGTTACTACGAGTCTCTAGGATTCCCGGATCGTCAGCAAGGCAAGTAACACATTGATCATACTCTTTCATACCCAGTTTTTATGCATTAGTTTCAACCTTCACACATTGCATGGTTAGGATATCATTAACTTGTGGGTTGGGAAGTAGTTGATGAGGTAGAACCTATTGCCCTGTTACTATCAAACCCTTGGGAGTTACTTCTACGTGTTGCTTATATTGCTATGCTATGCTCGTAGACGTGGATTGGGTTTGAGAGATATTCACGACAGATGTGAGATTGCTAATTAATGGTTAACTTAAGGTGGCAACCTAAATACACATCTGAGTGGATTGAGGAACACAGGGAACCGGGTGTTGTCTGCTTTTGTTTTGGAAATCCCGGGGGACCGTGTGATCTTCCTACGGACCGCTACCTGTGCTCAAAGGAACTGAGATTATTCATGCTAGACACTTCCGCAGTGCAGCCACAAGCTATTATGGGCTCTAGCATAGTTGAGTAAGTTACGTGAAGCTCTTGAAGAGGTAGATCAGCAGGTAGTGGGTTTGTAGGTTTGGTATGGTCTACCCGGAGTAAAGAGTTAATGTTTACGAAAAGGCGTGTCTCGGTCATCCGCTTCTCAAACATCATGTAGTGCGAGAAATCCAACGGAGGCGATCGAGTCTTGTGGGGAAAAGTGCGCAAACCTCTGCAGAGTGTACAATCTAATCATGGTTAGCCGTGTCCCCGGTTATGGACAATTTTGAGTATCTAGTACCTGAGTATTCACAAGTATCTCATCACTCTAAGATAATATTGTTGGGTTGTGAACTATTTTAATTGGGATTGAGTTGGGGTTATACCTTCTCAATGATGTTTCAACCACCATGATAGTTAAATTAAAAATTTATTCCTTTGTTGTAGGGAAAAATTGGCTTTCCGCAAAACTGTAACCATAGAGCTTTTCCACTAGCCAAATATGCATGTAGTGGTAGTCTTATTCTGTTATCGCTCTACTGTGTTACATTGCCAGCATATTCCATGTGCTGACCCGTTCTCGGGCTGCAACGTATTATGTTGCAGACTTTTCAGACGAGGAGTAAGGTTCGATAGGTCGTTGCCGTGCAGCTCACCTATGCCGTTGGAGTTGATGGACTCACTTTATCTTCCAAGCCTTCCGCTGTTATCGTATTAGATGGCCTTAAGCCATATTTATTTTATTAAGTTCTCTCTTGAGACATTCGATTGTAAGAAGTGTGTGATTGCTACTCTGTTATAAATCCTTTGAACTGTGTGGTGTCAGCATTACTGATCCAGGGATGACACTGAGCACAGAGACTTGACCGTTTGAGGTCGGGTCGCTACAGCGCCCTAGGGGAGTTCTACTCCCACCGGGAGTAGGATTCCCCCTTTCCTAGTAGAACTAGGAGCCCTTCCAAGTACTAGGAGTAGGAGAGAAGGAAAGGGAAAAGAGAAGAGAAGGAAGGAGGGGGCGCCGCCCCTCCCCCTAGTCCAATTCAGACTAAGCCTTGGGGGCGAGCCCTCTCTCTCTTTCCCTAAAGCCCAATAAGGCCCATATACTCCTGGCGAATTCCGGAACTCTCCCAGATTCAAAAATACCGAATCACTGTAACCTTTCCGAACTTCGAATATAGTGGTCCAATATATCGATCTTTACGTCTCGACCATTTCGAGACTCCTCGTCATGTCCCCGATCTCATCCGGGACTCCTAACTACCTTAGGTACATCAAAACACATAAACTCATAATACCGATCGTCACCGAACGTTAAACGTGCGGACCCTACTGGTTCAGAACTATGTAAACATGATCGAGACATGTTTCCGGTCAATAACCAATAGCGGAACCTGGATGCTCATATTGGCTCCACATATTCTATGAAGATCTTTATCGGTCAAACCGCATAACAACATACGTTGTTCCATTTGTCATGGGTATGTTACTTGCCCGGGATTCGATCGTCGGTATCTCAATACCTAGTTCAATCTCGTTACAAGCAAGTCTCTTTACTCGTTCCGTAATACATCATCCCGCAACTAACTTATTAGTTACAATGCTTGCTAGGCTTATAGTGATGTGCATTACTGAGTGGGCCTGTAGATACCTCTCCGACAATCAGAGTGACAAATCCTAATCTCGAAATACGCCAACTCAACAAGTACCTTCGGAGACACCTGTAGATCACCTTTATAATCACCGAGTTACGTTGTGACGTTTGGTAGCACACAAAGTGTTCCTCCGGTAAACGGGAGTTGCATAATCTCATAGTCATAGGAACATGTATAAGTCATGAAGAAAGCAATAGCAACATACTAAACGATCAAGTGCTAAGCTAACGGAATGGGTCAAGTCAATCACATCATTCTCTAATGATGTGATCCCGTTAATCAAATGACAACTCATGTCTATGGCTAGGAAACTTAACCATCTTTGATTCAACGAGCTAGTTAAGTAGAGGCATACTATGTGTTGTCTATGTATTCACACATGTACTAAGTTTCCGGTTAATACAATTCTAGCATGAATCATAAACATTTATCATGAAATAAGGAAATAAATAATAACTTTATTATTGCCTCTAGGGCATATTTCCTTCAGTCTCCCACTTGCACTAGAGTCAATAATCTAGTTCACATCGCCATGTGATTTAACACCAATAGTTCACATCACTATGTGATTAACACCCATAGTTCACATCGTCATGTGACCAACACTCAAAGTATTTACTAGAGTCAGTAATCTAGTTCACATCGCTATGTGATTAGCACCTAAAGAGTACTAAGGTGTGATCATGTTTTGCTTGTGAGAGAAGTTTAGTCAACGGGTCTGCCACATTCAGATCCGTATGTATATTGCAAATTTCTATGTCAACAATGCTCTACACGGAGCTACTTTAGCTAATTGCTCCCACTTTCAATATGTATCCAGATTGAGACTTAGAGTCATCTGGATCAGTGTCAAAACTTGCATCGATGTAACCCTTTACTTACCTAACCTTTTGTCACCTCCATAATCGAGAAACATATCCTTATTCCACTAAGGATAATTTTGATCATTGTCCGATGATCTACTCCTAGATCACTATTGTACTCCCTTGCTAAATTCAGTGTAGGATATACAATAGATCTGGTACGCAGCATGACATACTTTATAGAACCTATGGCTGAAGCATAGGGAATGACTTTCATTCTCTTTCTGTCTTCTGCCTTGGGCTTTGAGTCTTACTCAATTTAACACCTTGTAACACAGGCAAGAATTCTTTCTTTGGCTGTTCCATTTTGAAATACTTCAAAATCTTGCCAAGGTATGTACTCATTGAAAAAACTTATCAAGCGTCTTGATGTATCTCTATAGATCTTGATGCTCAATATGTAAGCAGCTTCACCGAGGTCTTTATTTGAAAAACTCCTTTCAAATACTCCTTTATGCTTTCCAGAAAATTCTACATTATTTCCGATCAACAATATGTCATTCACATATGTTTATCAGAAATGCTGTAGTGCTTCCACTCGCTTTCTTGTAAATACAGTCTTCACCACAAGTCTGTATAAAACTATATGCTTTGATCAACTCACCAAAGCGTATATTCCAACTCCGAGATGCTTGCACCAGTCCATAGATGGATCATTTGGAGCTTGCACATTTTGTTAGCACCTTTAGGATCGACAAAACCTTCTGGTTGCATCATATACAACTCTTCTTTAAGAAATCCATTAAGGAATGTAGTTTTGACATCCATTTGCCAGATTTCATAAAATGCGGCAATTGCTAACATGATTCGGACGGACTTAAGCATCGCTATGGGTGAGAAGGTCTCATCGTAGTCAACTCCTTGAACTTGTAGAAAACATTTCGCAACAAGTCGAGCTTTGTAGATGCGATAACATTACCGTCAGCGTCTGTCTTCTTCTTGAAGATCCATTTATTCTCTATGGCTTGCCGATCATCGGGCAAGTCAACCAAAGTCCACACTTTGTTCTCATACATAGATCCCATCTTAGATTTCATGGCCTCAATCCATTTCGCGGAATCTGGGCTCATCATCGCTTCCTCATAGTTCGTAGGTTCGTCATGGTCAAGTAACATGACCTCCAGAATAGGATTACCGTACCACTGCAGTGCGGATCTCACTCTGGTTGACCTACGAGGTTCGGTAGTAACTTGATCTGAAGTTACATGATCATCATCATTAGCTTCCTCACCAATTGGTGTAGGAGTCACAGGAACAGATTTCTGTGATGGAGTACTTTCCAATAAGGGAGCAGGTACAATTTCCTCATCAAGTTCTACTTTCCTCCCACTCACTTCTTTCGAGAGAAACTCCTTCTCTAGAAAGGATCCATTCTTAGCAACGAATGTCTTACCTTCGGATCTGTGATAGAAGGTGTACCCAACTGTCTTCTTTGGGTAACCTATGAAGACACATTTCTCCGATTTGGGTTTGAGCTTATCAGGATGAAATTTTTTCATAAGCATCGCAACCTCAAACTTTAAGAAACGACAACTTTGGTTTCTTGCCAAACCACAGTTCATATGGTGTCGTCTCAACGGATTTAGATGGTGCCCCATTTAACGTGAATGCAGCTGTCTCTAATGCATAACCCCAAAACGATAGTGGTAAATCGGTAAGAGACATCATAGATTGCACCATATCTAATAAAGTTTGGTTACGATGTTCGGACACACCATTACGTTGTGGTGTTCCATGTGGTGTGAGTTGCGAAACTATTCCGCATTGTTTCAAATGAAGATCAAACTCGTAACTCAAATATTCTCCTCCACGATCAGATCATAGAAACTTTATTTTCTTGTTACGATGATTTTCCACTTCACTCTGAAATTATATGAACTTTTCAAATGTTTCAGATTATGTTTCATCAAGTAGATATACCCATATCTGCTCAAATCGTCTGTGAAGGTCAGAAAATAACGATACCCGCCGTGAGCCTCAACACTCATCGGATCGCATACATTAGTATGTATTATTTCCAATAAGTCAGTTGCTCGCTCCATTGTTCCGGAGAAGGGAGTCTTAGTCATCTTTCCCATAAGGCATGGTTCGCAAGCATCAAGTGATTCCAAAATCCCATCAACATGGAGTTTCTTCATGCGCTTTAAACCAATATGACCTAAATGGCAGTGCCACAAATAAGGTGCACTATCATTATTAACTTCGCATCTTTTGGCTTCAATATTATGAATATGTGTATCACTACGATCGAGATCCAACAAACCATTTTCATTGGGTGTATGACCATAGAAGGTTTTATACATGTAAACAGAACAACAATTATTCTCTAACTTAAATGAATAACCATATTCCAATAAACATGATCAAATCATATTCATGCTCAATGCAAACACCAAATAACACTTATTTAGGTTCAACACTAATCCTGAAAGTATAGGGAGTGTGCGATGATGATCATATCAATCTTGGAACCACTTCCAACACACATCGTCACTTCACCCTTAACTAGTCTCTGTTCATTCTGCAACTCCCGTTTCGAGTTGCTAATCTTAGCAACTGAACTAGTATCATACTGAGGGGTTGCTATAAACACTAGTAAAGTACACATCAATAACATGTATATCAAATATACCTTTGTTCACTTTGCCATCCTTCTTATCTGGCAAATACTTGGGGCAGTTCCGCTTCGATGACCAGTCCTTTGCGGTACAAGCACTTAGTCTTAGGCTTAGATTCAGACTTGGGCTTCTTCACTTGAGCAGCAACTTGCTTGCCGTTCTTCTTGAAGTTCCCCTTCTTCCCTTTGCCCTTTTCTTGAAACTAGTGGTCATGTCAACCATCAACACTTGATACTTTTCTTGATTTCTACCTTCGTCGATTTCAGCATCACGAAGAGTTTGGGAATCGTTTCCATTATCCCTTGCATATTATAGTTCATCATGAAGTTCTAGTAACTTGGTGATAGTGACTAGAGAACTCATCAATCGCTATCTTATCCGGAAGATTAACTCCCACTTGACTCAAGTGATTGTAGTACTCGAGACATTACGAGCACATGCTCACTAGCTGAGCTATTCTCCTCCATCTTGTAGGCAAAGTACTTGTCAAAGGTCTCATACCTTTTGACATGGGCATGAGTCTGAAATACTAATTTCAACTCTAGGAACATCTCATATGTTCCGTGGCGTTCAAAACGTCTTTGAAGGCCCCGATTCTAAGCCGTAAAGCATGGTGCACTAAACTATCAAGTAGTCATCATATCGAGCTTGCCAAACGTTCATAACATCTGCATATGCTCCTGCAATCGATTACATCACCTAGCGGTGCATCAAGGACATAATATACGTGCAGCAATGAGGATAATCCTCAAGTCACGGATCCAATCCGCATCATTGCTACTAACATCTTTCAACTTAGTTTTCTCTAGGAACATATCAAAAATAAAACAGGGGAGCTAAACACGAGCTATTGATCTACACATAGATATGCTAATACTACCATGACTAAGTTCATGATAAATTAAAGTTCAATTAATCATATTACTTAAGAACTCCCACTTAGATAGACATCCCTCTAATCATCTAAGTGATCACGTGATCCATATCAACTAAACCATGTCCGATCATCATGTGAGATGGAGTAGTTTTCAATGGTGAACATCACTATGTTGATCATATCTTCTATATGATTCACGCTCGACCTTCGGTCTCCAGTGTTCCGAGGCCATATCTGCATATGCTAGGCTCGTCAAGTTTAACCTGAGTATTCCACGTGTGCAAAACTGTCTTGCACCCATTGTATTTGAACGTAGAGCTTATCACACCCGATCATCACATGGTGTCTCGGCACGAAGAACTTTACATAGCGGTGCATACTCAGGGAGAACACTTATACCTTGAAATTAGTGAGAGATCATCTTATAATGCTACCGTCGATCTAAGCAAAATAAGATGCATAAAAGATAAACATCACATGCAATCAATATAAGTGATATGATATGGCCATCATCACCTTGTGCTTGTGATCTCCATCTCCAAAGCACCGTCATGATCACCATCGTCACCGGCGCGACACCTTGATCTCCATCGTAGCATCGTTGTCGTCTCGCCAACTATTGCTTCTACGACTATCGCTACCGCTTAGTGGTAAAGTAAAGCATTACAGGGCGATATCATTGCATACAATAAAGAGACAACCATATGGCTCCTGCCAGTTGCCGATAACTCGGTTACAAAACATGATCATCTTATACAATAAAATATAGCATCATGTCTTGACCATATCACATCACAACAAGCCCTGCAAAAACAAGTTAGGCGTCCTCTACTTTGTTGTTGCAAGTTTTACGTGGCTGCTACGGGCTGAGCAAGAACCGTTCTTACCTACGCATCAAAACCACAACGATAGTTCGTCAAGTTAGTGCTGTTTTAACCTTCTCAAGGACCAGGCGTAGCCACACTCGGTTCAACTAAAGTTGGAGAAGCTGACACCCGCCAGCCACCTGTGTGCAAAGCACGTCGGTAGAACCAGTCTCGCGTAAGCGTACGCGTAATGTCGGTCCGGGCCGCTTCATCCAACAATACCGCCGAACCAAAGTATGACATGCTGGTAAGCAGTATGACTTGTATTGCCCACAACTCACTTGTGTTCTACTCGTGCATATAACATCTACGCATAAAACCTGGCTCAGATGCCACTGTTGGGGAACGTAGTAATTTCAAAAAAATTCCTACGCACACAGGATCATGGTGATGCATAGCAACGAGAGGGGAGAGTGTGTCCACGTACCCTCGTAGACCGAAAGCGGAAGCGTTAGAACAACGCGATTGATGTAGTCCTACGTCTTCACGATCCGACCGATCCAAGTACCGAACGCACGGCACCTCCGAGTTCAGCACACATTCAGCTCGATGACGTCCCACGAACTTCGATCCAGCAGAGCTTCACGGAAGAGTTCTGTCAGCACGACGGCGTGATGACGGTGATGATGTTGCTACCGACGCAGGGCTTCGCCCAAGCACCGCTACGATATGACCGGGGTGGATTATGGTGGAGGGGGGCACCGCACACGGCTAAGAGATCAATGATCAATTGTTGTGTCTCCAAGGGGTGCCCCTCTCCCCGTATATAAAGGAGTGGAGGAGGGGGAGGGCCGGCCCTCTCTATGGCGCGCCCTAGGGGAGTCCTACTCCCACCGGGAGTAGGATTCCCCCTTTCCTAGTAGAACTAGGAGCACTTCCAAGTAGTAGGAGTAGCAGAGAAGGAAAGGGAAAAGAAAAGAGAAGGAAGGAGGGGGCGCCGCCCCTCCCCGTAGTCTAGTTCGTACTAAGCCTTGGGGGGGGGGGCGCAGCCTCCCCTCTCTCTTTCCCCTAAAGCCTAATAAGGCCCATATACTCCCCGACGAATTCCCGTAACTCTCCGGTACTCTGAAAAATACCCGAATCACTCGGAACCTTTCCAAAGTCCGAATATAGTCGTCCAATATATCGATCTTTACGTCTCGACCATTTCGAGACTCTTAGTCATGTCCCCGATCTCATCCGGGACTCCGAACTACCTTCGGTACATCAAAACACATAAACTCATAATACCGATCGTCACCGAACGTTAAGCGTGCGGACCCTACGGGTTCGAGAACTATGTAGACATGACCGAGACATGTTTCCGGCCAATAACCAATAGCGGAACCTGGATGCTCATATTGGCTCCCACATATTCTACAAAGATCTTTATCGGTCAAACCGCATAACAACATATGTTGTTCCATTTGTCATCGTTATGTTACTTGCCCGAGATTCGATCGTCGGTATCTCAATACCTAGTTCAATCTGGTTACCGGCAAGTCTCTTTACTCGTTCCGTAATACATCATCCCGCAACTAACTTATTAGTTACAATGCTTGCAAGGCTTATAGTGATGTGCATTACCGAGAGGGCCCAGAGATACCTCTCCGACAATCGCAGTGACAAATCCTAATCTCGAAATACGCCAACTCAACAAGTACCTTCGGAGACACCTATAGAGCACCTTTATAATCACCCAGTTACGTTGTGATGTTTAGTAGCACACAAAGTGTTCCTCCGGTAAACGGGAGTTGCATAATCTCATAGTTATAGGAACATGTATAAGTCATGAAGAAAGCAATAGCAACATACTAAACGATCAAGTGCTAAGCTAACGGAATGGGTCAAGTCAATCACATCATTCTCTAATGATATGATCCCGTTAATCAAATGACAACTCATGTCTATGGATAGGAATCTTAACCATCTTTGATTCAACGAGCTAGTCAAGTAGAGGCATACTAATGACACTATGTTTTGTCTATGTATTCACACATGTATTAAGTTTCCGGTTAATACAATTCTAGCATGAATCATTAACTGGGCATATTTCCTTCATTAACTGCGCGTATGAATCATGAAATAAGGAAATAAATAATAACTTTATTATTGCCTCTAGGGCATATTTCCTTCATTAACTGGGCATAACAATTACATGAATTAAGAAAGCTAGAGGGTCTCCATGACTCTCCATCCCCTGACCTTCACCATGTTTAGCTAAAGCATGTGCGAGTGTGGGTGTTCGATCGAAGCCTGTTCGCAGCGTCTTCGATCTTCTTGTAAATTGTTTTGCTCCCTTCTATAAAAATACGGTACGCCGTTGGCGTACTTAAAAAAAAATCTCATGTGTGAAATTGATAGATGTAAGTACTCATGATTGCCATACTGGTGGTTACGGTGCACCAATGACAAACATGGACATTCCGTAATTAGGACGATCGACTACGTTACACGACGTGCACGCACGCGCGTATGTGTAGCCTCCTACGGCTTCCTATCCATGAGAGCAATGTTACGCGTAGAAGCTGTGTAGTCCGTGTCCGAACCTGATTAGTGTCCCTTCACGAGTGGTGTAGCGTTAGAGTGTTGGCCGTCTATATATACAGTACATAGCCATATCCATACGGTTGTGAGAAATAAAGCTAAAGCAATCCTCTCTCTGGCCGTCTAGCTATTTTAGCTGCCGAGCAGTCGATCAACCAAAGCTTGAGCTGTTGATTGTTCGGTGGCTCGTGTATCTTCGGCATGACCTCACGGTGTGATCTCTGCAATTTTTCTAGGAGAAATACGGGGTGGTCGACTTCAACACCTCAAGGAGGGGAAGCATCGTTGAAGGCTATGTGGCTGAAAAGGTCGTTGAGTTCTGCCGATAGGAGAGCCTCAGTATGTCCATGAGGTTAAATTTCATGGTTTTGCAATCGGAATGATCAAGATCACTCCAAGTTCGACAAATTTGAGCAGACCCTTTTACCATCTTATCTTGAAAGATATGTAGTCATTAGTACATTATATGTAATAACACCTATAACGTTTGCATGCACAACATCAAGCAAGTCAATATGTTGTGAAACCGCACGATTCCTTGTTCTGCCGTTGGTTCATTGAATGCCTATGTGATGCCCTCGAACTCGCGGCAATATCAAGGGTGCCAAATCAATGGGTACATAAGTTTGCTACGAAACAAAAAGACGGTAAATCATAGACATAGAACTCCATGCTCTCAAAGAAGATAACAAAATAAAACATCACTTTTACATTAGTATACCATAAGAAAGCAAATGGCTACACCTTTTGAACTAGGCATAATCAGTGGTATAAAGGATAACCCCCATGAATTTCTATGTAAAATTATGGAAAAAATTATGCCATATGTATAGTTTCAAAATTATAAATAAGTTTTTAATTAATTAGCATAGTAAAAGTAGACATGTGAGTATGTGATGGATTAGCAGATAAACATGAGGTAGGGTGTGTGTGCATGTGTTCATAGGATAAGTGTATGTGTGTATCAGTGTATGTATGAGTATCCTGTGTTAAAGAAAACATGGAGTAGAACATAGTACTAGCCACGGAGGGGGTGTCCTAATCCAAATAATGTTCGCCGTCGTGGAAATACAGTCAACCGCAAGAGGACTTAGGTGAAATTTGTCAAGAGAAAAAAGATGTTGCAATGACAATGGTACAAAATTGTAGCGTGGCTACAGTGGTTAGTGCTATTACGATTTGTCAGCTCAAAATGAAAATCCACAACCCTACAGTCTCGTGAACTCATACTAATAACAAAGAATAAGAAGCCATGAAAACAACCTAAACATGAGATTTACAGAATTCGATCACCGATCGATGGTACAAAATTGCAACGTGTCTACAATGGTTAGTGCTATTACGATTTGAAAATCCACAACGCTACAGTCTTAGATGTTGACGAAGGGCGCGCCGGTAATGAACTCGGTGGCGGCGAGCGCCACGAGGCCGAGCATAGCGAACCGGCCGTTCCAGAGCTCGGCGTCGGCGCTCCAGACGCCGCTGGACTTGCTCTCCACGCTCTGGCCCTGCAGCAGCGGCACCAGCGACGCCACGGAGAACACCCCAGCGGTCACCAGGAACCAGCCAAGCCCAGCGCCGCTGCCGGCCTGGTCGAGGAGCCCACCGCCGCGCGCCGCCTCAACGGACAGCGCCGCCACGAAGCCTACCATGGCCAGACGGCCGTTGATGCGCTCCGGCGCCGGGCCGCTGAAGGCGAGCGCGTCCCACACCGAGGGGTTAGCCTTCTTGGTCATGGGCTTGGGTGCCGCCGAGATCGGGGTCGGGGTCGGGCTCGTGCCCGGGGAGGAGGAGGTCGACGCGCTCGTCGTCTCCTTGGTTGAGTCAGGCTGCACATACACAAACAATTTTACATTGAGATCGAGTCTTGAAGTAATACTACTAGCCAGCCAGCATCCGAAACAGTTGAGCGCGAGACGTGAAAGCTCACCTCGGTCTGGGCCCTGACGACGAGGGCGCGCCGGCGCGGCGCCACCACTGGAGAACGGGCGGCGGACCGGCCAACGACCGCGAAGGAGCTCAATGACACCATGGTCGCCATTACTCAAGGCGGAGAAAAGCTAGCGCAGGAAGAGGAACTAGAGAAGTTGCTGCTTGCTAGCTTGAACGATGGTGATGACACTTGGCTGATGTTGTGTTGCTGTGACTATTGTGAACGAGCAGGCGCGCATTTTATAGCGGCCGTGAGGAGGTCGCCGGTGGACGCGGCCGTGGCCACGTGAACGAGGTGATAGAGCTGTACGTGGAGGGAGGGAGGCGGCCGGCTCACGTCGACGTGGACACCGAAGGCGCCCCATAACCCGCTCTCGCCAAAAACCGGCGCGAGACAAGAGAACCAGCATGTAGGAGCGGACGAGCACCATGTACTGACAAAAATGTTCCTCTTAACCTAGGCTTAACAAAAACTTTCCGAAAAAGGCTTTCGCCCCGCTATATTGATATAGCAACCGCCCGAACAACAGAGAGACCAATGCTGGGGTAGACAGCACAAGCATGCCCAAAAGAAACAAAAGAGAAAGAAGAGAGAAAATAATGTCCACAGCGTCGGATCGACGAAAACGATGATAACCCAAAACCGTTGCGCCCACCGGAGATGTACCACCTCGCTCCAGGCACCTCGAACCTCCGCATACCAAGCAGCACCTTCAGGAAGGAACACGACGACGACGACGCTGCTGCCCGGACAGGTCCTAGGGTTTCCCCCGGTACGCGGAGGGGCGTGGGGAAGGGGAAGACCCGACGCCCTTCAGGAAGGAACGATGGCGCCCACGGGCGTCACCGCGTCGGTGCCGGCAAGCCGGCCCGGATTTCTCCCATCCGCCAAACACCCACAACCCGAACGGTCCGACGCGCACCACCGGACAAGCCACCCACGAACGTGCGCCACCACGGACTTGCCATCATCACCGCCGCCTCACCGTGGTCATCGAAGCGAGACCGACGAGGACGAGAGGGAGCAGCCGGGAACGAGGAACGGCAGCGAGAGCAGCCACGCCGGAGGAGACAACCTCCACCGCCATCGGCGGTCACCGACCGGACGCGGCAAGGGGAGCGTACCAGGCCCTCGAGGCCCGGCCGAGCCCAAAAGGGGCTCGTGAAGAGCGAATATTCATTCCCCGTGCTCGGCTGCTCCTGGTGAACAGTAAACTCAAAAAGTACTAAACAAATTCAAAAAACTATGAAATATTTTTACATGAAAGATGTTTGAGAGTGTGATGTCCGTGCCAAATTTTATCGTATTTGAACATCTGAGGAGCTCGTGGCAGAAGAGATAAAATCGGTCCGAACAATAAACTTTCTCACGTATCCCAATTTTGCTTTTTTTCTTCTTCTGTGAGCTACTCAGATGTCCAAACACGACGTAATTTGGCACGAACATCATGCCAAATCAATAAAAAAATCAATAAAAAATAATTTTGATTTTTACTATTTTTTTTAGTGATTTACTGTTGTGGACGGGATCATCTAAGTCCGGGAGCCAAAACGCCGCTTTTGACTATGAGTGTCTTTATGGCATCTCTACTCCATCCTCCAAAAGCTAAATATGAGGGAAACCTTTTGATTGGGGAATTATCACCTAACTAGCCCATGTATCGTTTCATTTAGTTCTTCAAATTTAGTCCCCCCCTCCCTTCAAAAAATCCACACTAAACAATGTTTGCTCCATGATGGGCATGTCTCATTAAGAATGGGGAAGGTATAGAGCTCCCATGGCCACTCGAGCAGCCGTGCACCATGTTGCCTACCAGCCTAGTCCCACTCCGCCACCCGTAACGCCCCCTCCCCAACTTCCGCAAGATTCTGATGAATTTTTTTCTTCATTTTGCCGGCTTCACCGTCATCTCCGACAATGGTGGCCCAGCCCTCCTCCTCGTCCCCGTCCATGAGCAAAGCACAACCACACGCGGAGGAGCACTTATAGGGCAAAAGGTTCACGTAAAGGAGAAACCGACAAAGAGAAACATGGTCGCCAGCCAACATCATCGATTCCGATGAATCGTTGCGTTCCGAACCACGTTATTGTGCCACTAGGAGAAGGAAGATGAGAAGAACCATTTAGACAAAGATGTGCCCAAAACCGTGGGCAATAGAGGACAAATTTTGCCTGCATGCATCCACCCCTTTGTCACATGCATACATTGCGCACGGTGAGGAACTATCAAATTGCTTTTGCGGATCATCTATCCTATATCGTAGCTAGCTCATGGACATCATCTAGTGATGAGAAGGCATCCAGGAGGTCGCCCGCAGAAGCCAGGGGTCGACACCGCAGTCGCACACAAAGTTGTTCGATAAAATGGGAATAGGCATGTGTGTGAGAGAGTAGTGTTAACGTTGACGGGTGGCCGACGGAGTCCTGGATTCGGGGGTCCTCGGGTATCCGGCCTATTCGATATAGGCCGGACTGATGGGCCGTGAAGATAAAGCAGGAGACTGGTCCCCGTGTCCGGGTAGGACTCCTATATGCGTGGACGGCAAGATTAGTGTCCGGATGTACTATTTCCTCCTATTGTAAACCGACTCTGTACAACCCTAGGTCCCTCCGGTGTACATATAAACCGGAGGGTTTAGTCCGTGGAGGCCATCAGAACAATCATAGGCTTGACAGCTAGGGTTTAGCCATTACGATCTCGAGGTAGATCAACTCTTGTAACCCCTATACTCATCGAATACAATCAAGCAGGACGTAGGGTTTTACCTCCTTTAAGAGGGCCCTAACCTGGGTAAATATCATGTCCCCATTGTCCTCTATTACCATTGATCCTAGACTCACAGCTTGGGCCCCCCTACCCGAGATCTGCCGGTTTTGACACCGACATTGGTGCTTTATTGAGAGCTCCGCTGTGTAGTCACGAAAAGAGATCCATGGCTCGCCTCGGCAACGATATCACCTCTGGAAGGAGCCTAACTTCAGGACAGGTCCTCCAGCTCGGCGGTTTCACCGTGGGTGCCCGCATGGCCATCAAGCCGGTAGCGTCCCCCGCGATCGCTAAAAACCACCCCCACATCGGTCTCGAATACTCCAAAAAGATGGATCCGTCGGACATCTCGCCCTTAAACGAGCAGCTAGATTGCATCGCCGCCCTAGGGCTTTCGACAGACTATGATCGGATCGGGCTTAAACCTGACCAGAGGGAGATAAACCTCCCGCCGATCACTCACCTGGTTTCGGTCGTCGAGGAACAAGCCGAAAACACCTCTTCTCCTAAATTAAAAACCTGATATGTTCAGGTCTCCGAACACCTTGAGCCGGATACTCTTCCTTTGGACGAGACTCCGCGTCCCCCGAACTCAGGGCCAGACTTAGGGTCCGGGGAGCACTTGGCTCTCCCGAGATCCGAACCGGTAATCTCGGAGATTCTACAAGCTCGGGACACAGTTGTGGGTCGGGATCCAAGTTTTGACCCACCCACCCACCACAGTCAATACTCTCCAAGTAATTCAGGCCCTCCAGACATATATGACATGATGTATGTACGACAGCAACCTCAGGAAACGGTCCATCACTTTTGGGCCAGGTTCTTACTTGTCAGAAACAAGATTAAAGATTGTTGCGACGACGATGCAATCTCGGTCTTTCATCGCAATGGTACCAGCGAAGGAATTTGAATTACCCTCGACCGCCGTCGCATACAGAGTTTCACGGAGTTATCGCACATAGTACGCAAGTATTGCACAATGGAAAGCACATGGAAGGCCCAGAAGACCCAACTGGAACCTGTTGCCTTTAAGCAGTGCACTGCCTGGGCAAAACAGATACACCCTTACGAGGCATCCGACCATAAGCCCGTCGGCAAGAAAAACAAACCCTTTATGGGATACAAGTTCGTTCTTGACGAACTCCTCGACAAGCCCTGTCCGATACATGCGACGCCAAGCATAGACCCAACTCACAGCCTCTGTACATGTTGGGTACTCCGCCAGGTAGCTAAAAGTGGCGAGGCCATCCTCACCACTGCCACTCCAGAGAAGCACTCTCCAGAGGATGACGGTTTTAACGTCCTTACGATCTTTGAGACCTTCTCTTCAAATAATCGGCGCAAGAGGGCACTTCGCGACCTCGCCGAAGTCCACCAAGTAACCGCAGTGAGCCCATGGAACGACGTGGCAATAACCTTTACCGCCGACGGCGAACCAAAGGCCCGACCAGTCCAAGCACCCGCCGCATTAGTTCTAAACCCAATTGTGGACGGCTTTCGACTTACCAAAGTGCTCATGGACGGCGGTAGTGGGCTTAACCTCATCTATGAAGACACGCTCGACAAAATGCAGGTCGATAGAACACGCATCGAGCAAAGCAGTACTACCTTTCGAGGCGTCATCCCCAGTCAAGAAGCACGATGTTCGGGGAGAATTAAACTTGACATAGTATTCGGCATGCCCGAAAATTACAGGTCAGAGGAGTTGCTCTTTCACATTGCTCCTTTCAGTAGTGGATATCACACCATCCTGAGGCGGGGCGCCTTTTCACGTTTCCAAGCCGTACCTCATTATGGGTACATGAGGCTTAAAATGCCAGGGCCCAATGGAATAATCACAGTTACAAGTGATCCGGATAAAGCACTCCGCGCCGAAAAAACTGCATCCTTGGCCCTTGAGGCACTACCCGAAGCCCTTGCGGTCGAAGAACTAACCACCCTACGATCCATGGTGGACAAGGATGATGTGATTCTCGATAAGAGACCTAAATCCACCTCTTTCAAGCCAGCAAATGAAATAGTTAAATTTCAAGTGCATCCGATGGATCCTAATAAAACAACGTCCATTAGAGCACAGCTGGATCCGACGGTAGAAGCCGCCCTACGCGCGTTCCTACGTGAAAATTGGGATATCTTTGCCTGGCACCCTTGGGACATGCCCGGGATCCCACGCAGACTGGCCGAACATAGCCTCAACATGATCAAGGGGTTCAAGCCAGTCAAGCAAACACTGTGGCCATTTTCCGAACCCAAACGACAGGCCATGGGGGAGGAGCTAGCCAAGCTACTCGAGGCCGGGTTCATCAGAGAAATCAAACACCCGGATTGGCTAGCCAACTTGGTCATGGTGCCGAAGAAGGATAAATCTTGGCGCCTTTGCGTCGATTTCAAAGACCTCAATAAGGCTGGCCCCAAAGACCCTTTCCCGTTGCCCCGCATTGACCAAATTATTGATGCGACCGTCAGACATGACTCATTGTGTTTCCTCGATGCTTACTCCGGATATCATCAGATTAAAATGAAGGAGCCCGACTAGGCCGCAACGGCGTTCATTACCTGTCACGGGCCTTTCTGTTTCAACACTATGCCCTTTGGACTCAAAAACGCTGGTGCCACTTACCAACGCATGATTCAAACATGCTTGGAAAAAAAATCGGCAAGACAGTTGAAGGATATGTGATACGTGGATGATGTGGTCATCAAGAATAAACACGTAGAAACATTGGTGGACGATCTCCGCCTCACATTTGACAACCTCCGAACATACGACATACTGCTCAATCCAGAAAAATGCGTCTTCGGCGTTCCAGCCGGAAAGCTACTAGGGTTCATTGTCTCTCATAGAGGAATTGAAGCAAACCTAGCTAAAATCTGAGCCTTGTCGCAATTGGCTACACCAACAAACTTAAAGTAGGTCCAAAAACTAGCAGGGTGCATGGCGGCTGTGAGCCGCTTTATCTCCAAATTAGGAGAAAAAGCATTACCACTCTACAGACTGCTTAGACGTACCGACAAATTCAAATGGACGGATGCGACCACAGCCGGATTGGAAGAAATAAAAACCTTACTAGAAGGCAACCCAATCCTAGCCCCCCCAAGTGTTGGAGAGCCTATGTTGCTTTACATATCCGCAACTCACCAGGTTGTGAGCGTTGTACTCGTCGTCGAGAGAGGGGAAGAGGGACATAAATTCCCCATCCAAAAACTAGTGTATTACGTATCAGAGGTCCTCACACCATGTAAATCCAGATACCCTCACTGCCAAAAGATAGCTTACGCAGTGTTTATGGCATCTCGGAAACTCCGGCATATTTTCAAGAGTGTTCGATCACGGTGGCATCCGAAGTACCGCTTAACGACATTATAAACAACAGGGACGCCACCGGCCGCATAGCTAAATGGGCCATTGAGCTCTTACCGTTTGAAATAATATACAAGCCGCGCTGAGCTATTAAATCTCAGGTGTTGGCCGACTATGTCGCCGAGCGGACAGAAGCCGAGCTCCCCAAAGAGTACAGCTCATACTCCAACTGGATCATGTACTTTGACGGCTCTAAAATGCTAGCCGGACTAGGGACTGGCGTCATCTTGACATCCCCTGCATGGGACACAGTCTGCTACGTGTTGCAAATCATGTATATGAACTCCAATAATGCAGCCGAATACAAGGCGATTCTACATGGCCTCCGCATGGCCGTCTCGATGGGCATACAACGTCTCGAGGTGCACGGCGACTCAAACCTCGCCATATCTCAGATAAATGGGGAATTCGATGCAAAAGATCCAAAAATGGCGGCATGTCGAAACGTTGTATTAAGAATATCGGCTCAATTCGAGGGGCTTGAATTTAACCACGTCGCTCGAGACAGTAACCAGGCAGCGGATATACTCGCTCGCATGGGTGCCAAGGGCGACCCCATCCCGCCTAATACCTTTATGGAAAGGCTCTTCAAGCCATATCCGTAGTATGGCAAGACTGTTGGGTAACGCAGTATTTCAAAAAATTTCCTACGATCACGCAAGATCTATCTAGGAGATGCGTAGCAACGAGCTGGGAGAGTGTGTCCACGTACCCTTGTAGACCGAAAGCGGAAGCGTTAAGTAACATGGTTGATGTAGTCGAACATCTTCGCGATCCAACTGATCAAGTACCGAACGAGCACGGCACCTCCGCGATCTGCACATCGTTCAGCTCGGTGGCGTCCCTCGAACTCTTGATCCGGTGAAGCCGAGGAGAGTTTCACAAGACGACGGCGTGATGACGGTGATGATGAAGTTACCGACGCAGGGCTTCACCTAAGCACTACAACGATATGACCGAGGTGGAAATCTATGGAGGGGAGCACCGCACACGGCTAAAACTATCAACTTGTGTATATGGGGTGCCCCCCTCCTCTGTATATAAAGGAATGGAGGAGGGGGCCGGCTGGCCTCCTATGGCGCACCCCAAGGGGGGAATCCTACTCCTACTTGGAGTAGGTTCCCCCCTTTCCTAGTCCTACTAGGAGGGGGTGGAAGGGGAAGAGGAGAAGAAGGAAAGGGGCGTCGGCCCCCCTCCTAATTCAGATTGGGCTTGGGGGGCCCACCTCTTGGCCTCCTCCTCTCTCTTCCACTAAAGCCCATGTAGGCCCATTAAGCCCTCGGGGGGGGGGGGGTCCGGTACATCAAAACACATAAACTCATAATACCAATCGTCATCGAATGTTACGCGTGCGGACCCTACGGGTTCGAGAACTATGTAGACATGACCGAGACTCATCTCCGTTCAATAACCAATAGAGGAACCTGGATGCTCATATTGGCTCCCACATATTCTACGAAGATCTTTATCGGTCAAACCGCATAACAACATGTGTTGTTCCCTTTGTCATCGGTATGTTACTTACCCGAGATTCGATCGTCGGTATCTTAATACCTAGTTCAATCTCGTTACCGACAAGTCTCTTTACTCGTTCCGTAATGCATCATCCCGTAACTAACTCATTAGTCACATTGCTTGCAAGGCTTATAGTGATGTGCATTACCGAGAGGGCCCAGTAGATACCTCTCCGACAATCGAGTGACAAATCCTAATCTTGATCTATGCCAACTCAACAAACACCATCGGAGACACACAGAGAGCATCTTTATAATCACCTAGTTACGTTGTGACATTTGATAGCACACTAACTGTTCCTCCAGTATTCGGGAGTTGCATAATCTCATAGTCATAGGAACATGTATAAGTCATGAAGAAAGCAATAGCAACATACTAAACAATCAAGTGCTAAGCTAACGGAATGGGTCAAGTCAATCACATCATTCTCTAATGATGTGATCCCGTTAATCAAATGACAACTCATGTCTATGGCTAGGAAACTTAACCATCTTTGATTAACGAGCTAGTCAAGTAGAGGCATACTAGTGACACTCCGTTTGTCTATGTATTCACACATGTACTAAGTTTCCGGTTAATACAATTCTAGCATGAATAATAAACATTTATCATGATATAAGAAAATATAAATAACAACTTTATTATTGCCTCTAGGTCATATTTCCTTCAGTCTCCCACTTGCACTAGAGTCAATAATCTAGATTACACAGTAATGATTGTAACACCCATGGATTCTTGGTGCTGATCATGTTTTGCTCGTGAGAGAGGCTTAGTCAACGGGTCTGCAACATTCAGATCTGTATGTATCTTACAAATCTCTATGTCTCCCTCCTTGACTTGATCACAGATGGAATTGAAGTGTCTCTTGATGTGCTTGGTTCTCTTGTGAAATCTGGATTCCTTTGCCAAGGCAATTGCACCAGTATTGTCACAAAAGATTTTCATTGGACCCGATGCACTAGGTATGACACCTAGATCGGATATGAACTCCTTCATCTAGACTCCTTCATTTGCTGCTTCGAAGCAGCTATGTACTCTGCTTCACACGTAGATCCCGCCACGACGCTTTGCTTAGAACTCGCACCAACCGACAGCTCCACCGTTCAATTTAAATAGGTATCCGGTTTGTGACTTAGAGTCATCCGGATATGTGTCAAAGCTTGCATCGACGTAACCATTTACGACGAGCTCTTTGTCACCTCCATAGACGAGAAACATATCCTTAGTCCTTTTTTCAGGTATTTCAGGATATTCTTGACCGCTGTCCAGTGATCCACTCCTGGATTACTTTGGTACCTCCCTGCCAAACTAATAAAAAGGCACACATCCGGTCTGGTACACAGCATTGCATACATGATAGAACCTATGGCTGAAGCAGTGGGAATGACTTCCATTTTCTCTCTATCTTCTGCAGTGGTCGGGCATTGAGTCTGACTCAACTTCACACCTTGTAACACAGGCAAGAACCCTTTCTTTGCTTGATCCATTTTGAACTTCTTCAAAACTTTATCAAGGTATGTGCTTTGTGAAAGTCCAGTTAAGCGTCTTGATCTATCTCTATAGATCTTGATGCCCAATATATAAGCAGCTTCACCGAGGTCTTTCATTGAAAACTCTTGTTCAAGTATCCTTTTATGCTATCCAAAAATTCTATATCATTTCCAATCAACAATATGTCATCACATATAATATTAGAAATGCTATAGAGCTCCCACTCACTTTCTTGTAAATACAGGCTTCTCCAAAGTCTGTATAAAACCATATGCTTTGATCACACTATCAAAACGCTTATTCCAACTCCGAGATGCTTGCACCAGTCCATAAATGGATCGC
This sequence comes from Aegilops bicornis, assembly GCA_021605145.1. Lineage (NCBI taxonomy): Eukaryota > Viridiplantae > Streptophyta > Magnoliopsida > Poales > Poaceae > Aegilops > Aegilops bicornis. The sequence goes on along the minus strand of JAHIAL010000121.1, from coordinate 275,862 downwards.
TGGAGCTTGCACACTTTGTTAGCATCCTTTGGATCGATAAAACCTTCTAGTTGCATCATATACAACTCTTCTTCCAGAAATCCATTCAGGAATGCAGTTTTTACATCCATTTTCCAAATTTCATAATCATAAAATGCGGCAATTGCTAACATGATTCGGACGGACTTAAGCATCGCTTCTGGTGAGAAAGGTCTCATCGTAGTCAATTCCTTGAACTTGTCGAAAACCTTTCGCAACAAGTCGAGCTTTGTGAAACGATAACATTACCGTCAGCGTCTGTCTTCTTCTTGAAGATCCATTTATTCTCTATGGCTTGCCGATCATCGGGCAAGTCAACCAAAGTCCACACTTTATTCTCATACATGGATCCCATCTCAGATTTCATGGCCTCAAGCCATTTCGCGGAATCTGGGCTCATCATCGCTTCCTCATAGTTCGTAGGTTCGTCATGGTCCAAGTAACATGACCTCGAACAGGATTACAGTACCACTCTCGTGCGGATCTTACTCTTGTTGACCTACGAGGTTCGGTAGTAACTTGATCTGAAGTTACATGATCATCATCATTAGCTTCCTCACTAATTGGTGTAGGAGTCACAGGAACTGATTTCTGTGATGAACTACTTTCCAATAAGGGAGCAGGTACAGTTACCTCATCATGTTCTACTTTCCTCCCACTCACTTTTTTCGAGAGAAACTCCTTCTCTAGAAAGGATCCATTTTTAGCAACGAATATCTTGCCTCTGGATCTATTATAGAAGGTGTACCCAACAGTCTCTTTTGGGTATCCTATGAAGACACATTCCTCTGATTTGGGTTCGAGCTTATCAGGTTGAAGCTTTTTCACATAAGCATCACAGCCCCAAACTTTAAGAAACGACTATTTGGGTTTCTTGCCAAACCATAGTTCATATGGTGTTGTCTCAACGGATTTAGATGGTGCCCTATTTAACGTGAATGTAGCCGTCTCTAAATCATAACCCCAAAACGATAGCGGTAAATCAGTAAGAGACATCATAGATCACACCCTATCGAATAAAGTCTTGATTCTGACGTTCGGACACACCATTACGCTGTGGTGTTCCGGGTGGCGTGAGTTGTGAAACTATTCCGCATTGTTTCAAATGAAGACCAAACTCGTAACTCAAATATTCTCGTCCACGATCAAATTGTAGAAACTTTATTTTCTTGTTACGATGATTTTCAACTTCACTCTAAAATTCTTTGAACTTTTCAAATGTTTCAAACTTATGTTTTATCAAGTAGATATACCCATATCTGCTTAAATCATCTGTGAAGGTCAGAAAATAACGATACCCGCCGCGAGCCTCAATATTCATCGGACCGCATACATCAGTATGTATTATTTCCAATAAATCTGTTGCTCGCTCCATTGTTCCGGAGAACGGAGTTTTAGTCATCTTGCCCATGTGGCATGGTTTGAAAGTACCAAGTGATTCATAATCAAGTGATTCCAAAAGTCCATCAGTATTGAGTTTCTTCATGAACTTTACACCAATATGACCCAAACGGCAGTGCCATAAATAAGTTGCACTATCATTATTAAACCTATATCTTTTGGCTTCAATACTATGAATATGTGTATCACTACTATCGATATTTAGTAAAAATAGACCACTCATCAAGGGTACATGACCATAAAAGATATTACTCATATAAATAGAACAACCATTATTCTCTGATTTAAATGAATAACCGTCTCGCATCAAACAAGATCTAGATATAATGTTCATGCTCAACGCTGGCACCAAATAACAATTATTCAGGTGTAAAACTAACCCGAAGGTAGATGTAGAGGTAGCGTGCCGCCGGCGATCACAGCAACTTTGGAACCATTTCCCACGCGCATCGTCACCTCGTCCTTAGCCAATCTTCGCTTAATCTGTAGCCCATGTTTCGAGTTGCAAATATGAGCAATGTAACCGATATCAAATACCCAGGTGCTACTGCGAGCATTAGTTAAGTACACATCAATAACATGTACATCAAATATACCTTTCACTTTGCTATCCTTCTTATCCGCCAAATACTTGGGGCAATTCTGCTTCCAGTGACCAGTCCCTTTGTAGTAGAAGCACTGGGTCTCGAGCTTAGGTCCAGACTTGGGCTTCTTCACTTGAGCAACAACTTGCTTGCCGTTCTTCTTGAAGTTCCCTTCTTCCCTTTACCCTTCTTCTTGAAACTGGTGGTCTTGTTGACCATCAACACTTGATGCACCTTCTTGATTTCTACCTCGCAGCCTTTAGCATCGCGAAGAGCTCGGAATTGTCTTATCCATCCCTTGCATATTATAGTTCATCATGAAGCTTTTGTACCTTGGTGGCAGTGATTGAAGAACTCTATCAATGACACTATCAACTAGAAGATTAACTCCTAGCTGAGTCAAGTGATTATGATACCCAGACATTTTGAGTATATGTTCACTGACAGAACTATTCTCCTCCATTTTGCAGTTGTAGAACTTATCGGAGACTTCATGTCTCTCAATCCGGGCATTTGCTTGAAGTATTAACTTCAACTCTGGAACATCTCATATGCTCCATGACGTTCAAAACGCGTCGTTGAAGACCCGGTTCTAAGCAGTAAAGCATGTCACACTGAACGATCGAGTAGTCATCAGCTTTGCTCGCGAGGCGTTCTAGCGTCTGGCATTGCTCCTCAGAAGGGTCTTGCACCTAGCGGTGCTTCCAGGACATAATTCTTCTGTGCAGCAATGAGGATAATCCTCAAGTTACGAACCCAGTCCTTTTAGTTGCTACCATCATCTTTCAACTTAGCTTTCTCTAGGGACGCATTAAAATTCAAAGGAACAATAGCACGAGCCATTGATCTACAACAACATAGACATGCAAAATACCATCAGATGCTAAGTTCATGATAAATTAAAGTTCAATTAATCATATTCTTTAAGAACTCCCACTTAGATAGGCATCCCTCTAATCATCTAAGTGATCACGTGATCCAAATCAACCAAACCATGTCCGATCATCACGTGAGATGGAGTAGTTTTCAATGGTGAACATCACTATGTTGATCATATCTACTATATAATTCATGCTCGACCTTTCGGTCTCAGTGTTCAGAGGCCATATCTGTATATGCTAGGCTCGTCAAGTTTAACCCAAGTATTCTGTGTGTGTGCAAAACTGGCTTGCACCCGTTGTATGTGAATGTAGAGCTTATCACACCCGATCATCACGTGGTGTCTCGACGACGAACTGTCATAGCGGTGCATACTCAGGAGAACACTTATACATTGAAATTTAGTGAGAGATCATCTTATAATGCTACCACCGAACTAAGCAAAATAAGATGCATAAAGGATAAACATCACATGCAATCAATATAAGTGATATGATATGGCCATCATCATCTTGTGCCTTTGATCTCCATCTTCAAAGCACCGTCATGATAACCATCGTCACCGGCTTGATACCTTGATCTCCATCGAAGCATCGTTGTCGTCTTGCCAACTATTGCTACTACGACTATCGCTACCGCTTAGTGATAAAGTAAAGCAATTACACGGCGATTGCATTTCATACAATAAAGCGACAACCATAAGGATCCTGCCAGTTGCCGATAACTTTTACAAAACATGATCATCTCATACAACAATTTATATATCATCACGTCTTGACCATATCACATCACAACATGCTCTGCAAAAACAAGTTAGACGTCCTCTACTTTGTTGTTGCAAGTTTTACGTGGCTGCTACGGGCTTACCAAGAACCATTCTTACCTACGCATCAAAACCACAACGATTTTTCGTCAAGTGTGCTATTTTAACCTTCAACAAGGACCGGGCATAGTCACAGTCGATTCAACTAAAGTTGGAGAAACAGACACCCACTAGCCACCTGTGTGTGAAGCACGGCAGTAGAAACAGTCTCATGAACGCGGTCATGTAATGTCGGTCTGGGCCGCTTCATCCAACAATACTGCCGAATCAAAGTATGACATGCTGGTAAGCAGTATGACTATTATCGCCCACAACTCTTTGTGTTCTACTCGTGCATATAACATCTATGCATAGACCTGGCTCGGATGCCACTGTTGGGTAAAGCAGTATTTCAAAAAATTCCTACGATCACGCAAGATCTATCTAGGAGATGCATAGCAATGAGCTGGGAGAGTGTGTCCATGTACCCTCGTAGACCGTAAGCGGAAGCGTTAAGTAACGTGGTTGATGTAGTCGAACGTCTTCGCGATCCAACTGATCAAGTACCGAACGCACGACACCTCCGCGATCTGCACACGTTCAGCTCGGTGACGTCCCTCGAACTCTTGATCCAGCTGAGGCCGAGGGAGAGTTTCGTCAGCACGACGGTGTGAGGACGGTGATGATAAATTTACCGACGCAGGGCTTCGCCTGAGCACTACAACGATATGACCGAGGTGGAAATCTGTGGAGGGGGGCCGGCTAAAACTATCAACTTGTGTCTATGGGGTGCCCCCTCCCCCATATATAAAGGAGGGGAGGAGGGGGCCGGCCGTCCTCATGGTGCGCCCCAAGGGGGGGAATCCTACTTCTACTAGGAGTAGGTTCCCCCCTTTCCTAGTCCTAATAGGAGAGGGAAGGAAGGGGAAGAGGAGAAGAAGGAAAGCGGGCCCGACCGAATCCCAATTTGTATTGGTCTTGGGGGGGGGGGGGCGCCCCTCCTCCTGGCCGCCTCCTCTCTCTTCCACTAAAGCCCATGTAGGGCCATTAAGACCTCGGGGGGGGGGGTCCGGTAACCTCTCGGTACTCCGGAAGATGCCCGAACTCATCCGAAACCTTTCCGGTGTCCAAACATAACCTTCCAATATATATATCTTCATGTCTCTACCATTTCGAGACTCCTCGTCATGTCCGTGATCACATCCAGGACTCCGAACAACCTTCGGTACATCGAAACACATAAACTCATAATACCGATCGTCATCGAACGTTAAGCGTGCTGACCCTACGGGTTCGAGAACTATGTAGACATGACCGAGACTCATCTCCGGTCAATAACCAATAGCGGAACCTGGATGCTCATATTGGCTCCCACATATTCTACTGATAACCCACAAGTATAGGGGACCAGAACAGTTTTCGAGGGTAGAGTATTCAACCCAAATTTATTGATTCGACACAAGGGGAGCCAAAGAATATTCTCAACGAGAAATCTAACCACCAGTCGACTGGTGGTTAGCAACAGGCACGTACGATCGCCTCGTCTGCTTTTTTCCTTCGATCGTTGTTTACGATCGCCTCCCGCCTCCGCCGCCTCCCGATCCAGAATTCCCGCACCTCTTATTTTTAATTTTTCGGTAAAAAAAATAGGAGGGCAGGGGTAGTCGAACCTGGGATCTAACAGACCAAGCAGTATTAGAAATCCACCAGCAACCACCTAAACAAACTATATGTTGTGTTTTGATTCATGTTAGATATTTTTCATACCTTCATGTTGAGGCAGACTCTTCTACTATAGATCTGTTCGAGTGTTATTCTGCTGTCGTTTCTTTTTTTACAAACATTTACCAAAAAATATACAAAACATACATTTTTATCAAAAATATATTAGAGATGTGAGTTGAGCTCATGATTTAATATAGAAGACTAGACTCTTGTACTCTTTTGTACATAGATGTGAGCTGAGTTCATGGTCTTAACATGATAATTTATTCACCACAACCTTGATAACTTATGTACAAATATTGTGGAAACCTCGATCAGGTGAATTTTTTTTTTTGAAACACACCCTAGCAACTCGTGTGAAAATAGCATGATAATATAAGTACCGTATACATGATAAGTTTGTTCTAGTGGGGGAGTGTTGTTTGACGATGATTTATGTGTAATTAGCATGGTAACTCACGCATAACAAACTTGATCACTTATATACAAACACCGTGATAACTTTTGTATAAACATTGTTATAGTGTGCTAGTGGTCCGACCCACGAAAACGACTTGTTTTTGGCGAGATATAGATCTCATAACTTGATGAACAAATATTATGTTAACTTTGACCCAGAAAAAAGTTGCATAAATATACTCCAGCATCTTCAGTGGTACGTAATATTCATTGTATTTTTGACCCGACAGAAAATATTGGTTAAATACACAACTTGATGACTTCAATATAAATAGCATGGAAATATGCGCACCATAGACCAGATAACTTAGGCAAAGACAATGTGATAAATTTGACCTGGGATTTTTCTTTCTTAAAATCATATCTTCAATTACTTATGTGTAAAATAATATGATAATATCGCACTGGTTACCTGATAACTTAGGTCCAAACACCACGGTAATTTTTATCCGGGGAAAAAAATGTTGAAGACACATCCGTTCTAAATTATGTATAAATAGCATGGTAATATACGCCAACAAACCTGATAACTTAGGTACAAACACCCTGATAACTTTAATTTGTGGAAAAAAGGTTGTTTAAAATGCAACTCCGGTAACTTTGTGTGTTTCACAACGCTGATAACTTATGTACAAACACCACAGTAACTTTTTACTTGGGCGAAAATATTTGTTGTGCGTGTGTTATCACGGTGTTTGTGCGTGAGTTATCAGGTTCGTGCGTATAAATTATCATGTTCTTTACAGCGGTGCGTGAGTTATCAGATCTGTGGTGCATGGATTAGCATGTACAAAAGGAGTGAAAATTTGGTAAATAAAAAGGAAAGAAAGAAAAACAGCTTGTTTTTCTGGTCATGTATGTAGAAGTACAAATATATATTGGCATTCTTTGTGATCACAACTTGAAACTGGACCAGATGGATATGACAGGTGATATTGAATCAAGTGGTAGTGGGTTCGAGTCCTACCTCTCACCACTTTTTACCATATTTTTTCTACCACGCGAGAAAATAAAAATGAAGCGGGAGAAGCGGTGGGATGGGATCGAGGACGGGATAAGTGGATCACAGGATCGATCGTTCAAAAAAGAAGCGGGAGAAGCGGTGGGATGGCATCGAGAACGGGAGAAGTGAATCGCGGGGATCGTTCGGATCTGATGCTAACGTCCAGTCGACTGGACGTTAGCACAGTCCTATTCTCAAATATTAGCAGTTGAGTTGTCAATTCAACCACACCTGGATAACTTAGTATCTGCAGCAAAGTATTTAGTAGCAAAGTAGTATGATAGTAACGGTAACGGTAGCAAAGGTAATATTTTTGGGTTTTGTAGTGATTGTAACAGTAGCAATGGAAAAGTAAATAAGCGAAGAACAATATGTGAAAAGCTCGTAGGCATTTGATCGGTGATGGAGAATTATGCCGGATGCGGTTCATCATGTAACAGTCATAACATAGGGTGACACAGAACTAACTCCAATTCATCAATGTAATGTAGGCATGTATTCCGAATATAGTCATACGTGCTTATGGAAAAGAACTTGCATGACATCTTTTTGTCCTACCCTCCCGTGGCAGCGGTCCTATTGGAAACTAAGGAATATTAAGGCCTCCTTTTAATAGAGCACCGGACCAAAGCATTAACACATAGTGAATACATGAACTCCTCAAACTATGGTCATCACCGGGAGTGGTCCCGATTATTGTCACTTCGGGGTTGTCGGATCATAACACATAGTAGGTGACTATAAACTTGCAAGATAGGATCAAGAACTCACATATATTCATGAAAACGTAATAGGTTCAGATCTGAAATCATGGCACTCGGGCCCTAGTGACAAGCATTAAGCATAGCAAAGTCATAGCAACATCAATCTCAGAACATAGTGGATACTAGGGATCAAACCCTAACAAAACAAACTCGATTACATGATAAATCTCATCCAACCCATCACAGTCCAGCAATCCTACGATGGAATTACTCACGCACGGCGGTGAGCATCATGAAATTGGTGATGGAGGATGGTTGATGATGGCGATAGCGATGGATTCCCCTCTCCAGAGCCCCGAACGGACTCCAGATCAGCCCTCCCGAGAGAGTTTAGGGCTTGGCGGCGGCTCTGTATCGTAAAACGCGATGAATCTTTCTCTCTGATTTTTTCCCGAACACGAATATATAGAGTTGGAGTTGAGGTCGGTGGAGCACCGGGGGCCCATGAGGCAGGGGCGACACTGGGCAAAGCGCCTCCACCCCTCGTGGACAGGGTGTGTGGGCCCTGTGCCTTGATTCTTTCGCCAATATTTTTAATTATTTCCAAAAATAATCTCCGTGAAGTTTCAGGTCATTTCGAGAACTTTTGTTTCTGCACAAAGATAACACCATGGCAATTCTGCTGAAAACAGCGTCAGTCCGGGTTAGTTGCATTCAAATCATGCAAGTTAGAGTCCAAAACAAGGGCAAAAGTGTTTGGAAAAGTAGATACGATGGAGACGTATCAAATCCCCCAAGCTTAAACCTTTTCTTGTCCTCAAGCAATTCAGTTGATAAACTGAAAGTGATAAAGAAAAACTTTTACAAACTCTGTTTGCTCTTGTTGTTGTAAATATGTAAAGCCAGGATTCAAGTTTTCAGCAAGGGTTATGAACTAACCATATTCACAATAACATTTAGGTCTCATGTTTACTCATATCAATGGCATAATCAACTAGCAAGCAATAATAGTAAATCTCGGATGACAACACTTTCTCAAAACAATCATAATATGATATAACAAGATGGTATCTCGCTAGCCCTTCCTGAGACAGCAAAACATAATGCAGAGCACCTTTAAAGATCAAGGACTGACTAGACATTGTAATTCATGATAAAAGAGATCCAATCATAGTCATACCCAATAAAAATTAACAGTAATGAATGCAAATGACAGCGGTGCTCTCCATTTGGTGCTTTTAATAAGAGGGTGATGACTCAACATAAAAGTAAATAGATAGGCCCTTCGCAGAGGGAAGGTGGATTTGTAGAGGTGCCAGAGCTCGGTTTTGAAATAGAGATAAATAATATTTTGAGCGGTATACTTTCATTATCAACATAACAACCAAGAGATGGCGATATCTTCCATGCTACACACATTATAGGCGGTTCCCAAACAGAATGGTAAAGTTTGTACTCCCCCTCCACCAACAAGCATCAATCCATGGCTTGCTCGAAACAACGAGTGCCTCCAACTAACAACAGTCCTGGGGGAGTTTATTTTGCAATTATTTTGATTTATTTTGCATAAAGCATGGGACTGGGCATCCCGGTGACCAGCCATTTTCTCGTGAGTGAGGAGCGGAGTCCACTCCTCTTGAGAATAACCCGCCTAACATGGAAGATACGGACAGCCCTAGTTGATACATGAGCTATTTGAGCATACAAAACAGAATTTCATTTGAAGGTTTAGAGTTTGGCACATACAAATTTACTTGGAACGCAGGTGTAGATACCGCATATAGGAAGGTATGGTGGACTCATATGGAATAACTTTGGGGTTTAAGGGATTGGATGCACAAGCAGTATTCCCGCTTAATACAAATGAAGGCTAGCAAAAGACTGGGAAGCGACCAACTAGAGAGCGACAACAGTCAGGAACATGCATTAAAATTAATAAACATTGAGTGCAAGCATGAGTAGGATATAATCCACCATGAACATAAATATCATGGAGGCTATGTTGATTTGTTTTCAACTACATGTGTGAACATGTGCCAAGTCAAGTCACTTGAATCGTTCAAAGGAGGATACCACCCTATTATACCACATCACAACCATTTTAATAGCATGTTGGCACGCAAGGTAAACCATTATAAACTCCTAGCTAATTAAGCATGGCATAAGTAACTATAATCTCTAATTGTCATTGCAAACATGTTTATTCATAATAAAATTTGAATCAGGAACGATGAACTAATCATATTTACAAAAACAAGAGAGGTCAAGTTCATACCAGCTTCTCTCATCTCAATCAGTCCATCATAAATCGTCATAATTGCCTTTCACTTGCACGACCGAATGATGTGAATAATAATAATAATAATAATAATGCACGTGCATTGGACTAAGCTGGAATCTGCAAGCATCCAATAAACAGGAGAAAACAAGGCAGTACGGGCTCTTGGTTAAATCAACAACAATGCATATAAGAGCCACTTCAACATTTTCATTATGGTCTTCTCCTATCGACCCCCGAAGAAAAGAAAAGAAATAAAACTATTTACATGGGAAAGCTCCCAACAAGCAAAAGAAGAACAGGAAATATTTTTGGGTTTTCTTTTTAATTACTACTACTACAAGCAAGAAAGTAAACTAGCTAAATGCCACAACTATTTTTTTTTGATTTTCTTAAGGTTTTTTGAACACACAAGAAGAAAGCAAGAAAAAGGAAAATAAACTAGCATGGATTTTACAGTGAAAAAGTATGAGCACCGACATCTAGCAATGAGCATGTGAACATAAATGTAATGTCGGTGAGAAATACGTACTCCCCTAAGCTTAGGCTTTTGGCCTAAGTTGGTCAATTGCCATGGCTGGCCTGGCGGATATCCGAAGTTGTAACTGGGGTCATACTGAGATGCAGCGGCTATTGCATCGTGGGCTGCAGCTTGGAGGCGAGCTGCCCTCGTCCTCCTCTCGTACTCATTTGCCTCCTCCCTGGTTATAACATGTCTCCCCTTTGCCTGAAAGTCAAAGAGAGTAGGAGCAGGGAGGACAATATTGACGGCGTGGACGCTTTGTCAAAGATTAGTCGATCTTGGAGAGGCGGTTCATTCCTCTCAACAAACCGATGGTGAACCATGGCATTAAAATCTAGATAAGAAGGAGGCAATTCCATATCATAATCACGAATGGGTATATTAATAAAATTAGCTAAACGGGTTGAATAAATTCCACCAAAGAAATCTCCATTAAATCTATTATTATGCAACCTACGTGCAACAATGGCTCCCAAATTATAATGTTTATCTCCTAATACAGCACTCCTAAGAACACTGAGATCAGTGACACACATGTGACATGCTTCGTCCTTACCATTTATACACCTACCTATGAAGAGAGCAAAATAATGTATAGCAGGAAAATGAATGCTCCCTATGGTAGCTTGTGTTATGTCTCTAGATTTCCCCACAGTTATACTAGCAAGAAAATCTCTAAATTCAGATTTGTGAGGTTCACTAGGACTACCCCATTGTGGAAGTTTGCAAGCGATTAAAATCCTCTAAGTCCATAGTATAAGAATTTTCATAAAGATCAAACGAGGATAGTTTGAGAATTGTGACGATGAAAATTCAAACCTCCTCACAAAGGAATCAGTGAGATAGTGGTACCGACAAAGACTTATCTGCCTCGAAGCTCACAAGATCAGCGTTACGCACATATGCGTTAAATTCTTCCTTGATTCCTGCTCGATCCATGAAGTCCTCTGAAGGCCATTCACAAGCCCGCACTTGAGCGTCCCTTGGTGGTTCATCGTCGGCATCGCGCATTGCGAGCCTGGGTCCTTGCTTCCTTGAAGGGCCACCTTGGTACATTTTCCTAAACATATTTCTTCCTCTAAAAATTTTAGTAACTTCAAATAAAAGTGAACCAAACTCAACAAAATTGATAGCAACTACTCCCACAAGTGCCTAGAGACTATATCATGCATTAGAACTACTTGGAACCATATAAATTTGACATGCAAGCTCAAGAACATGGTCACCTAGGCAGCACAAATTTGCAATGAATAAAGCACTAGAACAAAAACTAATTGGACCATTGGAGGAGTCACATACCGAAGAAAAATCCCCCAAAGCAGTTTTGTGAGTGGATCTTTTAGCAAGGAGATCGAAAATCGCAGCAAAATGAGCTAGAACTTCGTGCATGAGCTGGTTGGTGATTTTTGGGAGGAAGGAGTGCGTGGAGTGCAGGAATAAGTGGAGGGAGCCACCATGGGCCCACAAGGCGAGGCGCTGAGGGTGGGCGCCTGGACCCTCGTGGCAGTGCTTGCTCCCCCTGCTGTGTTCTCAGTGCCAGATATTCTCAAATATTCCAGAAAAAAATCATATTTCAATTTCGGGGCATTTGGAGAACTTTTATTTTCGGGGTATTTTTTTATTGCACGGATAAATCAGAAAACAGACAGAAAATATTATTTTTACTTTATTTCAACTAAACAACAGAAAGTAAAAGGAGGGTACAGAAGGTTGTGCTTTCTAACTTCATCCATCTCATGCTCATCAAAAGGAATCCACTAACAAGGTTGATCAGGTCTTGTTAACAAACTCATTCCGAATTGCATGAAACCGGAGAATTTTCGAATAGCAATATGTTACCTCAATGGGGATATGCACGTCCCCAATAATAAGAATATCATATCTCTTCTTGACAGTAGGAAGAGGAAATCCAAAACCTCCAAAAATAATCGATGGAATTTTTCCAATAGAGTTTATACTATGAACTTGAGGTCGTTTCCTCGGAAAGTGTACCGTATGTTCATTGCCATTAACACGAAAAGTGACATTGCCTTTGTTGCAATCAATAACAGCCCCTGCAGTATTCAAAAAGGGTCTTCCAAGAATAATAGACATACTATCGTCCTCGGGAATATCAAGAATGACAAAGTCTGTTAAAATAGTAACATTTGCAACCACAACAGGCACATCCTCACAAATACTGACAGGTATAGAAGATTTATCAGCCATTTGCAAGGATATTTCAGTAGGTGTCAACTTATTCAAATCAAGTCTACGATATAAAGAGAGAGGCATAACACTAACACCGGCTCCAAGATCACATAAAGTAGTTCTAACATAATTTCTTTTAATGGAGCATGGTACAGTGGGTACTCCTGGATCTCCTAACTTCTTTGGTATTCCACCCTTAAAAGTATAATTAGCAAGCATGGTGGAAATTTTAGCTTCCGGTATCTTTGTTTTATTTGTAACAATATCTTTCATGTACTTAGCATAAGGATTCATTTTGAGCATATCAGTTAAACGCGTACGCAAAAAGATAGGTCCAATCATTTCAGCAAAGCGCTCGAAATCCTCATCATCCTTTTTCTTGGATGGTTTGGGAGGAAAAGGCATGGGTTTCAAACCCATGGCTCTCTTTCTTTACCGTGCTTCCTAGCAACAAAGTCTCTCTTATCATAACGTTGATTCTTTGATTGTGAGTTATCAAGATCAACGATGAGGTTCAATTACTACATCATTATCATTGCTAGGTTGAGCATCAACATGAACATCATCATTAACATTATCACTAGGTTCATGTTCATTACCAGATTGTGTTTCAGCATCCGAAATAGAAGTATCATTAGGATTCTTAGGTGTGTCTATAACAGGTTCACTAGAAGCATGCAAAGTCCTACCATTTTTCTTTTTCTTCTTCTTAGAAGGACTAGGTGCATCAACATTATTTCTCTGAGAATCCTGCTCAATTCTCTTAGGTTGGCCCTCAGGATACAAAGGTTCATGAGTCATTTTACCCCCTCTAGTTGCAACTCTAACAAAGAAAGTCATTATTCTTACTATTCAATTCATTGAGCAAATCATTACGATCTTTAAGTACTTGTTCTACTTGAGTGGTAACTATAGAGGCATGTTTACTAATGAGTTTAAGTTCACCTTTAACTCTAGACATATAATCACCCAAATGTTCAATCATATAAGCATTGTGTTTTAATTGTCTACCAACATAAGCATTGAAGTTTTCTTGTTTGACAATAAAATTATCAAACTCATCTAATCATTGGCTAGCAGACTTATAATGAGGAATATCACCTTCATCAAATCTATAAAGATAATTTACCTTTACTACCTGTGTCGGGTTACCAAGACCATGTGTTTCTTCAACAGGCGGTAAATTAAGACCATGTATTTCTTCAACAAGAGGTAAATTCTTAACATCTTCAGCTTTTATACCTTTTTCTTTCATAGATTTCTTTGCCTCTTGCATATCTTCAGGACTGAGAAATAGAATACCCCTTTTCTTCGGAGTTGGCTTGGGAGTTGGTTCAGGAAGTGTCTAATTATTTTCATTAGTAAACATATTATTCAATAGAATTTCAGCTTGATCAACTGTTCTTTCCCTGAAAACACAACCAGCACAACTATCCAGGTGGTCTCTGGAACCATCGGTTAGTCCATTATAAAATATATCAAGTATTTCATTTTTCTTAAGAGGATGACCAGGAAAGCATTAAGTAATTGGAGAAGCCTCCCCAAGCTTGTGGGAGACTCTCTTCTTCAATTTGCACAAAATTATATATTTCCCTTAAAGCGGCTTGTTTCTTATGAGCGGGAAATATTTAGCGTAGAAGTAATAAATCATATCCTGGGGACTACGCACACAACCAGGATCAAGAGAATTAAACCATATCTTAGCATCACCCTTTAATGAGAACGGAAATATTTTAAGGATATAATAGTAGCGAGTCTTCTCATCATTAGTGAACAGGGTAGCTATATCATTTAATTTAGTAAGATGTGCCACAACAGTTTCAGATTCATAGTCATAAAAGGGATCAGATTCAACCAAAGTAATTATATCAGGATCAATAGATAATTCATAATCCTTATCAGTAACAAAGATAGGTGAAGTAGCATAAGAAGGATCATATTTCATTCTAGCATTCAGAGATTTTTGTTTCAGCTTAGCTAATAATTTCTTAAGATCGCTCCTATCATTGCACGCAAGAAAGTCTCTAGCAGTTTCTTCATCCATAACATAGCCCTCAGGCACAACAGGCAATTCATATTTAGGGGGAGAATCTTCATCATCACTTTCATCAATATTATCAGTTTCAATAATTTCATTCTCTCTAGCCCTAGCAAGTTGTTCATCAAGAAATTCACCAAGTGGTACAGTAGTATCAAGCATAGAAGTAGTTTCATCATAAGTGTCATGCATACCGTAAGTGGCATCATCAATAACATGCGACATATCGAATTAATAGCGAAGCAGGTTTAGGTGTCGCAAGCTTACACAAAACAGAAGATGAATCAAGTACAGAGCTAGATGGCAGTTCCTTACCTCCCCTCGTAGTTGAGGGATAAATTTTTGTTTTTGCGTCTTTCAAGTTCTTCATAGTGACCAGCATATATAAATCCCAAGTGACTCAAAGAACAGAGCTATGCTCCCCGGCAACGGCGCCAGAAAATAGTCTTGATAACCCACAAGTATAGGGGATCGCAATAGTTTTCGAGAGTAGAGTATTCAACCCAAATTTATTGATTCGACACAAGGGGAGACAAAGAATATTCTCAAATATTAGCAATTGAGTTGTCAATTCAACCACACCTGGATAACTTAGTATCTGCAGCAAAGTATTTAGTAGCAAAGTACTATGATAGTAACGGTAACGGTAGCAAAAGTAATATTTTTTGGTTTTGTAGTGATGGTAACAGTAGCAACGGAAAAGTAAATAAGCGAAGAACAATATGTGAAAAGCTCGTAGGCATTGGATCGGTGATGGAGAATTATGCTGGATGCGGTTCATCATGTAACAGTCATAACATAGGGTGACACAGAACTAACTCCAATTCATCAATGTAATGTAGGCATGTATTTCGAATATAGTCATACGTGCTTATGGAAAGAACTTGCATGACATCTTTTGCCCTACCCTCCTGCGGCAGCAGGGTCCTATTGGAAACTAAGGGATATTAAGGCCTCCTTTTAATAGAGTACGGGACCAAAGCATTAACACATAGTGAATACATGAACTCCTCAAACTATGGTCATCACCGGGAGTGGTCCCGATTATTGTCACTGGGTTGCGGATCATAGCACATAGTAGGTGACTATAGACTTGCAAGATAGGATCAAGAACTCACATATATTCATGAAAATGTAATAGGTTCAGATCTGAAATCATGGCACTCAGGCCCTAGTGACAAGCATTAAGCATAGCAAAGTCATAGCAACATCAATTTCAGAACATAGTGGATACTAGGGATCAACCCCTAAATCGATTACATGATAAATCTCATCCAACCCATCACCGTCCAGCAAGCCTATGATGGAATTACTCACGCACGGCGGTGAGCATCATGAAATTGGTGATGGAGGATGGTTGATGATGACGATGGCGATGGATTCCCCTCTCCGGAGCCCCGAACGGACTCCAGATCAGCCCTCCCGAGAGAGTTTAGGGCTTGGCAGCGGCTCCGTATCGTAAAACGCGATGAATCTTTCCCTCTGATTTTTTTCTCCCCGAACACGAATATATAGAGTTGGAGTTGAGGTCGGTGGAGCACCAGGGAGCCCACGAGGCAGGGGGCGCGCCCTGGGGGGGCAGGCGCGGCTCCCACCCTCGTGGACAGGGTGTGGGCCCCCTGGCCTTGATTCTGTCGCCAGTATTTTTAATTATTTCCAAAAATAATCTCCGTGAAGTTTCAGGGCATTCCGAGAACTTTTGTTTCTGCACAAAGATAACACCATGGCAATTCTGCTGAAAACAGCGTCAATCCGGGTTAGTTCCATTCAAATCATGCAAGTTAGAGTCCAAAACAAGGGCAAAAGTATTTGGAAAAGTAGACGACGGAGACATATCATCTACGAAGATCTTTATCGGTCAAACCGCATAACAACTTTTGTTGTTCCCATTGTCATCGGTATGTTACTTGCCTGAGATTCGATCGTTGGTATCTTAATACCTAGTTCAATCTCGTTACCGGCAAGTCTCTTTACTCGTTCCGTAATGCATCATCCCGTAACTAACTCATTAGTCACATTGCTTGCAAGGCTTATAGTGATGTGCATTACCGAGAGGGCCCAGAGATACCTCTGCGACAATCGGAGTGACAAATCCTAATCTTGATCTATGCGAACTCAACAAACACCATCGGAGACACCTGTAGAGCATCTTTATAATCACCCAGCACTACTAGGAAAAAGGCTACTAGCAGCGAAGGTAAAATGGCTACTAGCAGCGCGGGTACCCGCGCTACTAGTATCGCGCTACAGCTAATAGTTAGTAGTAGCGTGGGTTAAACCCGCGCTACTACTAACTTTCTTACTAGTAGCGTGTGCCACCCACGCTGCTGCTATTACGTACACGCGCTAGTACTAATGAAATAGTAGTAGCGTGTGTAAAAAACTAATGCTACTAGTATCCTATATACTAGTAGCGCTCGATTCTCCCCACGCTACTACTAACAATTTAGGAATTAAAAAAATAAAAATTAGATGTAGTATTCATGAATGGTAATACGTCCAATGCAAAACAAATGGATGTCCCTGAACCATCTCAATATTCCATTTAACATGTCACAGAACCATCTCAAGATTCGACTTAACATCAGACACACACAACCATCATCATAAGGTGGGTACCTTCCCTAGTGGTCTACCACCAACCTAAACAGACCACTTCTCTAGATGTATCTACCTGGCTCGAGAGTTGAGGACGTCGGTGGACTCGAATCCGTCCTCCCCCGGACGGTGGCGTCAAGCTCCTCCACACCTCAGCGACCTCCGGCATCAAATCACCTGGACGATCATCTGTGCGACATGGCAACTAGGCTTCACGGCAAAGTCAGTCTCCGAGTGGTTGAAGAGCACAGCGCCACCGGGCCGTGCTAGTCAGCGTTGATCACCTCTGCGAAGTGAAAACTTGTTAGTACACAAATTGCATCAGTTCAACCAAATAGTACTAGCAAACATGCACGAATAGGGAAAAGAAATTTTCTCCTTCACCTAGTTAGGTATCAACTACTTAAATAAAAAAAATCAACAACTTCTTCCTTAAATAAAAGCGGTGCTTGGTAACTGCACTTGAAAAGCTTGATAGCATATGAGATTAAGATATATAAATTTGTGTGGTCACGTCCTTGCATGTTGGAAACAATCATTGGTTAAGATTACACTCTTTTGTAGAGGAAAGAACTTTGGGACAATCAACAACCTTTCACTTGATCTCCGCAAGCTACTTTGGATTCAAAAATGCACTTTTGAGTTAAACTCTTAGAGAGGATATTGTTATTTGGATATATTATAACCATCATGTTTGCCATTGTACATCAAGTTTCTTCTCATGTTACTTATGCTTAGGGGATTACCTTTGTTTGTATTAAATACTCAGGACATTGATTGATTTTAGTTTGATAACTGTATGTATTGTGTTGTGCATGTACGTTAGATTATGCTGTGTTCATTGTGGCTAGTGGGAAATATTGTAACTAATGTTATCAATATGCTAGTGGTACAAAGAACTAATGTCGGTGATTCGAAAGTAACACGCCTAAGAACTAAGATTTCCTTCAATGTTGGTTCAACTAGATCTAAATGACATCCTTGCAAACCAGTGAGTGTTGACTTGCTACGATTGCCAAGGGTGCATTTACATGAGGACCAAAGAGAAACAACAGCATGCATGGTGCGAATCGGTGGTTGGCGGGATCAAAACAACAAAGAACTAATGGCACTGCTGTTATCACATGCCTCATCTGGGAAGCTCATTACCGTGGTTCATATGTCCAGCCTAGCTATATCATCAAGCTTATATTTATTTATTTCTTGACCATGCATATGCAAGTAGTACTATGCAAAAGCGACAAATCTGGGAAATCTTGAGACATGTGAGGTACCAAGATCTTTGGATGCATCTGATAAATGAATGAGTGAGGAGTGATGGTAGTGTGGTAATCGACCCAAAGAACCAACTCAAGTAGGTGAGGGAATAGCTCTGATTCTCTGAGCCTGATGATCTCGGAGGTGGTGGTGTCGATGGACTGGGTGGCTACCAGCATCTTGGACTCGAGGCTCTCCATCTCCATCGTGTTCTTCTCCATCTTGAGGTAGTCCACACCCCTCACCTCCTGCTTCACAAGAGCCCCACCTTCTTATCATGCTCACCTTAAGCCCCTCATAGTTCTGCCTAGTCGATTGTGTGGTTAACGAAAGCGTCACATAATAGTATGTGGTAAGTTTTGATGCGATAAAAGGGCAAAAATTGACTTTGCAAAGCCATGTATGCACTATTCCTATCTAATCAAAAGAAGCACAAAGATTTGTATCTTTAAAGCTATAAAATAAAGCTGACATTTCATGATTACTTAGTGAAAGACAATGAAACAACATATCTTTAGTTCTTTACCATGGCAAATGAGTTGAACAAGTTTAGAACTATTCGACGAAGGATCACATCAGTTTTATACCAATATTCGGAGAGCAAAGCAGCACATGCAATTCTGTCTTACAGGTTAAAAAATAACGCGCAAAGATCGAACATTTTTTGTATCTATATGCAGAACCATTGCTACTGAAGGCAAATTGCCTGCTGTTTATTTGCAGAGGTTACCCCACTCTGTCTGATATATGTAAGACAAGTGCATTTACTACTTTGTTGGATTTATACGAGAACAAATAAAGCATATCATGTTTTTCTAGTGTATTCACGTATAAGTTGTACACTTGCACAACATGTTAAGTAGCAAGAGAGAGGGATCCAATAATTTTGTGGGGAGGCATAATAGCATAACGAAAAGGGACTTGAATTTTCTAGATAGATGCATATGAAGGCCAAAAGCATTTGTGAGATTCAGTTCAATATACTTAGAGAATCACTGATTTAGCTCTCAAACATCTAAAACAAGCTACTGGACATTGGGCAAGTAGTACTGATTCACAAAATAAAATGACGCCAAGCGAGGACAAGTGCTATATGCGATATGTAAAGCTACCAGTCTACCACCACCATCCTAAACAATGAGCACACGAACACATTACTTACGGTCTGACGCCACATCTGAAACACTTGGTGCATTAGTCGAGTTCTTGATGTAGGTAAGCTTCTTCATCTCGCATCTCGAAGGGGCTCTCGCCTGTAATCCCCATGGGTGCGAGACAGCTAAATTGGAACAGCAAAACCACATGCACTATAAATCAATTTAATCCAGAGACGCTCCGGTTCATCAACTAAACAATAGAGCAGATCGACGAAATTACATTTACGTACACACGTTAATTCCTGGCTACCAAAATTTGAGGGTAAAAAATGGCAATAAAACTCTTACACTTTGAATATTCGTGTACACATTCCTACAATGAATTTGTGCACACATTCTTCCACTAGTCACTACTGAATTCTGAGGATTGAATTGTGATACCCTCAAACTAATATCAAGGTGCTGCAGTGATGACCCACAAGTATAGGGGATCTATCGTAGTCCTTTCAATAAGTAAGAGTGACGAACCCAACGAGGAGCAGAAGGAAATGATAAGCGGTTTTCAAAGAAGGTATTCTCTGCAAACCTTTGAAATTATAGGTAACAGATAGTTTTGTGATAAGATAATTGGTAGCGAGCAACAAGTAACAAAAGTAAATAAAGTGCAGCAAGGTGGCCCAATCCTTTTTATAGCAAAGGACAAGCCTGGACAAACTCTTATATAGAGGAAAGCGCTCCCGATGACACATGGGAGTTATCGTCAAGCTAGTTTTCATCACGTTCATATGATTCGCGTTCGGTACTTTGATAATTTGATATGTGGGTGGACCGGTGCTTGGGTACTTTCCTTACTTGGACAAGCATCCCACTTATGATTAACCCCTATTGCAAGCATCCACAACTACAAAAGAAGTATTAAGGTAAACCTAACCATAGCATGAAACATATGGATCCAAATCAGCCCCTTACGAAGCAACGCATAAACTAGGGTTTAAGCTTACATCACTCTAGCAACTCATCATCTACTTATTACTTCCCAATGCCTTCCTCTAGGCCCAAATAATGGTGAAGTGTCATGTAGTCGACGTTCACATAACACCACTAGAGGAGAGACAACATACATCTCATCAAAATATCAAATGAATACCAAATTCACATGACTACTAATAGCAAGACTTCTCCCATGTCGTCAGGAACAAACGTAACTACTCACAAAGCATATTCATGTTCATAATCAGAGGAGTATTAATATGCATATAGGATCTGAACATATGATCTTCCACCAAATAAACCAACTAGCATCAACTAGAAGGAGTAATCAACACTACTCGTAACCTACAGGTACCAATCCCAGACTTAGAGACAAGAATTGGATACAAGAGGTGAACTAGGGTTTGAGAGGAGATGGTGCTGGTGAAGATGTTGATGGAGATTGCCCTCTCCCGATGAGAGGAGGCGTTGGTGATGACGATGGCGATGATTTCCTCTCCCGAGGGAAGTGTCCCAGCGGCAGACAGCTCTGCCGAAGCCCTAGATTGGTTCCGCCAAGGTTCCGCCTCGTGGCAAGTGAGTCTCATCCTAAAAGCTTGCTTATGATTTTTCTTCGGACGAAAGACTTCATATAGCAGAAGATGGCCACTGGAGGGCCAGGGGGCCCACGAGGCAGGGTGGCGCGCCCAGGGGGGTAGGGCGCACCCCCCCCACCCTTGTGGCCAGGGTGTGGGCCTCCTCTGGTATTTCTTCCGCTCAATATTTTTTTATTTCCAAAAATAACTTCCGTGGAGTTTCAGGACTTTTGGAGTTGTGCAGAATAGGTCTCTAATATTTGCTCCTTTTCCATTCCGAATTCCAGCTCGGCATTCTCCTCCTTATGTAAACCTTGTAACATAAGAGAATAGGCATAAGTATTATGACATAATGTGTAATAACAGCCCAAAATGCAATAAATATCAATATAAAAGCATGATGCAAAATGGACGTATCATGCAGCAGTCTAAATAAACAAAATCTTCATCTAACGAGGAAACTCTGATGAAAGATACCATCTCTTGCTCAATCTTCAGAGACATTCTTACACTGAATTTATGAACACATTCTTCTACTATCCACTACTTACTAGTCACAGGGATTGAATGCTGAAATCAAGGTACTACAACAATCTAGTCTAGATAAACAACACATGGCGCAGGGGGGAAGTCCTCTTATTAGTTAGAATTAGGATGCCATGGCAAAACGAACTGAAAAAGGAAAAAAGGCAGCCGCACTGACCTTGATGAACTCGGCGGGGACGCCCCGGACGCCGCTGGCGATGAGCAGGCCGGGCGCCTCGAAGCTCAAGCACCAGCGCGCCACACTGTCCTTTCTCGCCTGCACACGGCCTGCCAAATCAAATCCAAGGGGGTCAGGGGCTGCCTGCGGTGAAGAGAAAGAGAGGATAAGGGGGAACCTCACCTCCATGGTGTCGGTCCGCACTAGCAGCAGCAGGAGGAGGGTCGGAGGAGCAAGTAGCAGGACCTCCGGCGGGCCGTCTGCATCGGCGGCGGGCAAGAGGGAGCCCTCCCCGCGCCGCGCCGCACCCGGAGAAGGGGGCCCCTAGCTAGGGTTTGGGGCCGGCACAAGGGCACGGCGAGGAGGAGGATCCGCACGTGAGGTGGGGGGCGCCGGTGGTGGGGTTGGGGGAGAGGAGGTCATCGGCGTCGGTGGTGGCGGCGGGGTTGGTCCGGGGAAATGTGGGGAGTGGAGGACGAGCAGAGGCGTCGGGGGAGAAAGGCAGAGCAGGGGTGAGAGGCTGACATGGGGCGGCAAGGAGATAACTTAGCAGTAGCGTTGGGTTTATACCCCACGCTAATCCAACGCTACTACTATGGCATGTCATGGGTGTACGGTCGAGACCATTTAGTAGTAGCTACTACTATCAACTTAGTAGTAGTATGGGTTTATAACCCGCGCTACTACTATGGCTGGTCCCGAGGGGCACGGTGAAAATCACTTAGTAGTAGCGAGGGTTATAAACCCGTGTTACTACTATCAACTTAGTAGTAGCGGGGGGTATAAACCCACGCTACTACTAAGTAGAAGTAGCGAGGGTTATAAACCCACGCTATTAGTAAGCGTCTGTCTATAAGCTTTTCCCTAGTAGTGCAGTTACGTTGTGATGTTTGATAGCACACTAAGTGTTCCTCTGGTATTCGGGAGTTGCATAATCTCATAGTCATAGGAACATGTATAAGTCATGAAGAAAGCAATAGCAACAAACTAAATGATCATCGTGCTAAGCTAACGGATGGGTCTTGTCAATCACATCATTCTCTAATGATGTGATCCCGTTAATCAAATGACAACTCATGTCTATGGCTAGGAAACTTAACCATCTTTGATTAACGAGCTAGTCAAGTAGAGGCATACTAGTGACACTGTTTGTCTATGTATTCACACATGTACTAAATTTCAGTTAATACAATTCTAGCATGAATAATAAACATTTATCATGATATAAGGAAATATAAATAACAACTTTATTATTGCCTCTAGGGCATATTTCCTTCAAGGACGAGGGCAGAGACACCAGTACGGACCCGATCACGCCCCCAGTAGCCAGACATAGTACAGATATCATCGGGGGTTCGGATCTCAAAATAACACCCTCTGCTCACGAGATCATGGCCATTATTGCTCCATGGACCGAACCTTTCCTGGCCTACCTTAATAGGCAGGAGCTTCCTGATGATCAAAATGAGGCCCGTCGCATTGTTCGGTGTTCTAAAGCCTACAAAGTTCACGAAGGTGAACTGTACAAGAAAAGCACTACCGGAGTCCTCCAAAGATGCATCTCCGAAGAGGAGGGGCGGCAACTCTTGGAGGAAATACATGCTGGTCTGGGCAGCCATCACGCCGCAGCTCGGGCCCTCGTAAGCAAAGCCTTCCGGACAGGTTTCTTCTGGCCAACGGCCCGAGCAGACGCACAAGCCCTTGTCCAACATTGTCCGGGCTGTCAGCTTTTTGCCAACCAAAGTCATATGCCTCCCACGGCCTTAATAACAATCCCTATCACTTGGCCCTTTGCAGTCTGGGGGCTCGATATGGTCGGACCCCTTAAAGGGGAAAGCCACAAAAAGAAATATTTACTAGTTATGGTGGATAAATTCACTAAGTGGATAGCGGCCAAACCAGTAAAGACGGCTGAAGCAGGACCAGTGATCGACTTTATATCCGGGGTGGTACACCGCTACAGTGTCCCGCACAACATCGTCACTAATAATGGCTCTAATTTTACAGCTGATGAGGTGAAAAACTGGTGTGCTAACTTGGGCATTAAACTCGACTATGCATCCGTCTACCACCCTCAAACAAACGATCAGGTTGAACGGGCCAATGGTCTGATAATGAGTGGCATTAAACCCGAATGGTGCGCCCTCTAAGGGATTCAGATAAGCACTGGGTCGAAGAACTTGATTCCATACTCTGGGGGCTGCGGACTACGCCTAATCGAACAACCGGATACACACCTTTCTTCATGGTGTACGGCGCAAAAGCTGTCCTGCCCTGTGACATTATTCATGATTCACCTCGAAAAGTATGTAATAAAGAGCGAGAAGCGAGCTCGATCGGCAGGATGACCTAGATGGCCTTGAAGAGGAGCGCTGGCGTTCGCATCGAGCCGCCCGCATTTTATCAACAATAGGCCAGGCGATACCAAAGCAGAGAAGTACGGGCCAAGACATATAACGTCGGCGACCTTGTCTTGCGTCTCCCGCACAAGAAGAAGGATAAACTCAAACCAAAATGGGAGGGCCCCTTCATCATAGATGAAGTTCTCACAGGAGGAGCCTATCGCCTTCGTAATGCCTCGGATAACCGCCTTGAGCCGAATCCATGGAACGCTGCTCGGCTCCGACGATTCTACGGATAGGTCGGTCGCACTCTTTTTAATTTTTTACTTTGACTAGGTTCCTCTTTCTCCTCTCCTTCTTATTTTTTCCTTTTATATATCCCAGGGAATGTTCGGATCTACCGAACTGTTAGGGGTACACATACTCAAATGTATTCAACCCGCTATAACTGGGGGCTTCTTTGACGAAGTTTGTTATTAAAGGCTTATTGCCTCTATAATTTCCATCGTTTGTTCTATACATCTTTTGCCATTATATGCACCTCTATGACTTAAGTTTTGGCCAAGCTGGGTTGCCTTGCTCGTGTGTTTATACGCTATGTTCCCGATTGTTCGGCTAGGGTGTAAAGGGAGTACCTATGCGATTGTTACAACCGGGTAATCCAGATCTGTACCTCAGACGGGTGAAGCCGAAAGCTAGCGTTCTTAATGGAATAATTGGTCGGCAAGCACCGACAGATTATTTACGTTTGCGTAATTTTACTAACAAATAAGGGATAGGTTGCCCGTAATTCTATCTTTTATATCAAAGCTTAGGTATGCATAATTAAGCATGCGAACCCAAGGAAAGGAACCCTTAACGGAACTATTCTCCTCTGAAGATGTTTCTTACGTCAAATAGTAATATAACATAACTCCCCGGACAACTTTTGTCTGTTTGAGCACTATGACCGGATTGCCTTGTTTTTTGACATAATGCATGTTTCTTCTAACATGGTATCCGGAAACACTCCAGCCTCTTGGTTCGGAGGTTGAAGCCGAAGGCTTGTGATGACAAATTTTACCAAGTTTGGTTGGAGATAAGTTCGATGGTAAAGTACATTGATACATCGAATCGAACGTCTATTCTTTATCTATGCCATCTATAAGACTATCTAAACTACAGTGTTCTTGCGAATATTTCGCAGCTACCATCACTTGGTCATACACCAAGTTCACGGGAATCTCTTTACCGTCCGGTCCCCGAGTCCAACTCGGGTCATATGATTCGGATCGAGTCCGGTGTAGCGTGTTTTCACCATCGCCCATGCCTCCGTGCACCTTCACGGCATGCTGAGGCCTTCCATAGCTCAAAACGGCGCCGGGCACCTTTGAACAGGTTCACCAACCCCTCCATACTTTCTGGAGGGGAATTGGATGGCCATAAGGCTTTGACCGTACTCTTCATGGCTTTCCAGGCCCGCTCATGCACCGCGGACAGCTCTTTTAGCACGTCACCTTGGAATCCGGATACCTCCTCTTCAGGGTGCCCGGTTAACAGATCTGCAAGAACAAACATTGTAACACTCCGAATTGCGGGATAATATGAGTCCCTCGGATGGTAGAAAAGTCATACCGAATATGCCGCCTTTCAGCTTTTTATTCTCTTTTTGTGCGTCCGATAACTGAGCCTGTAAGTTCTTTATCTCTTCGGCTTGCCTATCATTTTCCTCCTCAAGTTTGCTCTTTTGGTCACTGGTCATCATGACTTTCTTCATTTCCTCTAGCTCTGAGGTGGCGGCATGTAGCTTTGTCTGGCTTGTTTCAAGCTCCTGGGACAGCGCACTGTTCTTCTCTTTAAGAACATGTGGTGATAACGATCCTTAAATCGGTTGGACTAGACCGCTTCAAGTCTCGGGGGCTACTAGTATATATCTATTAAATTTACACAACCCATTACCTGCATGTATTTTGAAAATAGGTGGGCAACTCCAAAGAAGTCCGTCATTCCCAAGTGGCCTTGGATATATGCATCCATGGTGCTTTGAGGGCAGCAAATTCCTCGCTCAAAGAAAACCTGAGCGCATATAGTCTCTCTCACCATCGGTGATTCATCACGCTCTCCACTTCGAATTTGTAATGGACACTTCATCCGAATCCTCATGAGGTGGATGAGTGGCGCGCCAGATCCGTATTGGCTCATGTCCTGGTTGATGAGTCCGCATCGATTAGGCGATAATCGGCTAACCGGGACTTTGGACACAGTTAGCCGTGTACTCCTCCTAGAATAACACGGGAGGAGATATATGACAATCTGATCTTATGCCTAGGCACATGTTCAAGGATATACTGATACGTCTCCAACGTATCTATAATTTTTGATTGCTCCATGCTATATTATCTATTGTTTTGGACTATATTGGGCTTTATTTTCCACTTTTATATTACTTTTGGGACTAACCTATTAACCGGAGGCCCAGCCCAGAATTGTTGTTTTTTGCGTATTTCAGTGTTTCGAAGAAACGGAATTTCAAACGGAGTCCAAATGGAATGACACCTTCGGGAACGTGATTTTCTGATCAGATAAGATCCAGGAGACTTGGACCCTCCATCAAGAAAGCCACGAGGCGGTCACGAGGGTGGAGGGCGCCCCCCGCTAGGGCGCGCCCCCTGCCTCGTGGGCCCCCCGAAGCTCCACCGACGTACTTCTTCCTCCTATATATACCTACGCACTTCAACAGATCGACACGAGCCAAAAACCTAATTCCACCGCCGCAACTTTCTCAGATCCACGAGATCCCACCTTGGGGCCTGTTCGAGTTCACTTAAGGGGATTCCACCATGGACGGCTTCTACATCATCACCATAGCCCTCCGATGAAGTGTGAGTAGTTTACTTCAGACCTTCGGGTCCATAGTTAGTAGCTAGATGGCTTCTTCTCTCTTTTGGATCTCAATACAATGTTCTCCCTCTCTCGTGGAGATCTATTCGATGTAATCTTCTTTTTGCGGTGTGTTTGTTGGAGACCGATGAATTGTGGGTTTATGATCAAGATTATCTATGAGCAATATTTGAATCTTCTCAGAATTCTTTTATGTATTATTGAGTTATCTTTGCAAGTCTCTTGAATTATCCGCTTGGTTTGGCCAACTAGATTGGTAGTTCTTGCAATGGGAGAAGTGTTTAGCTTTGGGTTCAATCTTATGTGTCCTTACCCAAAGGATGTAAAGTGTTGCAAGGCACGTATTGTATTGTTGCCATCGAGGATAACAAGATGGGGTATTTATCATATTGCATGAATTTATTCCTCTACATCATGTCATCTTGCTTAAGGCGTTAGTCTATTTTCATTAACTTAATACTCTAGATGCATGCTGGATAGCGGTCGATGAGTGGAGTAATAGTAGTAGATGCGCAGGAGCCGGTTCTACTTGTCTCGGGCGTGATGCCTATATACATGATCATACCTAGATACTCTCATAACTATGCTCAATTCTGTCAATTGCTCAACAGTGAATTGCTCACCCACCATAAAATACCTATGCTCTTGAGAGAAGCCACTAGTGAAATCTATGGCCCCTGGTCTATTGTCATCATATTAATCTTCCCACGCTTTATTATTGCTTTGCTCTTTACTTTTCCTTTCTATTTTACTTTGCATCTTTTATACCAAAAATACCAAAATATTATCTATCATCTCTATAGGATCTCACTCGTAAGTGACCGTGAAGGGATTGGCAACCCCTATTCGCATTGGTTGCGAGGAGTTATTTGCTTTGTGTAGGTACGAGGGACTTGCGCGTGGCCTCCTACTGGATTGATAGCTTGGTTCTCAAAAACAGAGGGAAATACTTACGCTACTCTGTTGCATCATCCTCTCCTCTTCGCGGAAAACCAACGCAAGCTCAAGACGTAGCAAGAAGGATTTTTGGCGCCGTTGCCGGGGAGTCTACACAAAAGTCAACATAGCAAGTACCCATCACAATCCCTTATCTCTCGCATTACATTATTTTCCATTTGCCTCTCGTTTTCCTCTCCCCCACTTCACCCTTGCCATTTTATTTGCCCTCTCTTCTCCGTTTGCCTTTTTCTCACTTGTCTTGTCGTCATGGCTAATATTATATCTTCTCCGTTATCTCCCGAGAACGAAGTCCTAAATTTTAAACAAAGGGAGGGAGAAAATTTGAAAGATGCTTGGTATAGAATTTGCAGTGCTCAAAATAGATCTACCAGGAAGCAATCTACCTCAGTTCTTCTTCGCAATTTTTATGTAGGTGCCAATCCTTGGTATAGATATATCCTTGATACCATTACCGGAGGGAATTTCATGGGTAGCCATACTTTTGATTCTTATAATTCTATGATAGATTTATTTGGCTCACCACCTCTTTTGGTTAATGGAACTATGTTAACTTTGGAGCATGTAATGCAAAGACTTGAAATTATTGAAAATAAAGTTGCTACCATTGAATTAATTGAAAATCTAGATAAAAAGATCCACAATCAAATTACCCTATATGGATCTAAGGTAGGAATGACTTTGAAAAATATTAAGGAAAAGGAACCCATGGTCAATGAGAAATAAATCTAGATTCCACTAGAATCGATAAACTTGAGGGTATCATTACCAACTTGGGAACCGCTTTTTCTTCCGTAAAGAATACACCAAGTCCTCCTACTAAAATTGCCAAGGTTATGTATGTTCCTAAAAATAAGGGTGAATCCTCTAGTAAGGAAACCGCGGATCTTAAATCTATAAGTATTCATCCCAATCTTTTTGCTATCATTAAGGAACCATTTGCTACAAATGAGTTTTTCGATCTTGTGCGTAAAAGTTTGATAATTACTAGAAAGAAGGAAATCTCTAAGAAAGGTAGATGCCTCATTGAATAATTGCCCACCAAAGATGGCAATACCAAGATCTATCCTTGCCTTTATGCCTAGCTAGGGGCGTTAAACGATAGCGCTTGTTGGGAGGCAACCCAATTTTATTTTTAGTTTTTTTGTTTTTGTTTCTGTTTAGGAATAAATAATCCATCTACCTTCTGTTTAGATGTGGTTTTATGTTTTAATTAGTGTTTGTGCCAAGTTAAACCTATAGGATCTTCTTGGATAGTAGTTATTTGATCTTGCTGTAATTTCCAGAAAATTTCGGTTCACGAAAACAATTGTTAAAAATCACCAGAACGTGATAAAATAGTGATTCCAATTTATGCTGATCAATAAACAAATTACCTAGGTCGTCCTATTTTGGCTGAAGTTTTGGAGTTCCAGAAGTTTGCGTTAGTTACAGATTACTACAGACTGTTCTGTTTTTGACAGATTCTGTTTTTCGTGTGTTGTTTGCTTATTTTGATGAATCTATGGCTAGTAAAATAGTTTATGATCCATTGAGAAGTTGGAATACTGAAGGTTTAACACCAATATATATAATTAATGAGTTGATTTCAGGACCTTGATGTGGTATTTTGTTTTCTATCGGTAACGGAGCTCACGAGATTTCTGTTGTGTTTTGTGTTGTGAAGTTTTCAAGTTTTGGGTGAATTTTTTTATGGATTATGGAACAAGGAGTGGCAAGAGTTAAGCTTGGTGATGCCAATGGCACCCCAAGATAATCCAAGGACACCAAAGAGTCAAAGCTTGGGGATGCCCTGAAGGCATCCCCTCTTCGGCCCACTTCCATCGGTAACTTTACTTGGAGCTATTTTTATTCACCACATGATATGTGTTTTGCTTGGAGCGTCTTGTATTATTTGCATCTTTGCTTGTTATTTTACCACAATAATCCTTGCTGTACACAACTTTTGAGAGAGCCATACATGAATTGGAATTTGTTAGAATACTCTATGTGCTTCACTTATATCTTTTGAGCTTGATAGTTTTGTTCTATGTGCTTCACTTATATCTTTTGAGCTTGATAGTTTAGCTCTATGTGCTTCACTTATATTTTTTGAGCTTGATAGTTTGCTCTAGTACTTCACTTATATATTTTAGAGCACGGTCGTGGATTTGTTTTAAAGCAACTATTGATCTCTCATGCTTCACTTAGATTATTTTGAGAGTCTTAAATAGCATGGTAATTTGCTTAATAATGATATGCTTGGTATTCAAGATTTGTAGAACTTTCTTTTGAGTGCATTGAATACTATGAGAAGTTTGATGCTTGATAATTGTTTTGAGATATGAAGATGGTGATATTAGAGTCATGCTAGTTGAGTAGTTGTGAATTTGAGAGATACTTGTGTTAAAAGTTTGTGATTCCCGTAGCATGCACGCATGGTGAACCGTTATGTGATGAAGTCGGAGCATGATTTATTTATTGATTGTCTTCCTTATGAGTGGCGGTCGGGGACGAGCGATGGTCTTTTCCTACCAATCTATCCCCTAGGAGCATGCGCGTAATACTTTGCTTTGATAACTTGTAGATTTTTGCAATAAGTATATGAGTTCTTTATGACTAATGTTGAGTCCATGGATTATACGCATTTTACTCACCCTTCCACCATTGCTAGCCTTTCTAATACCGCGCACTTTTCGCCGGTATCATACACCCACCATATACCTTCCTCAAAATAGCTACCATACCTACCTATCATGGCATTTCCATAGCCATTCCGAGATATATTGCCATGCAACTTTCCAATTGCTCATTTATTATGACACTCCATCATTGTCATATTGCTTAGCATGATCATGTAGTTGACATCGTATTTGTGGCAAAGCCACTGCTCATAATTCTTTCATACATGTCACTTATGAATCATTGCATATCTTGGTACACCACGGAGGCATACACATAGAGTCATATTTTGTTCTAAGTATCGAGTTGTAATTGTTGAGTTGTAAGAAAAATAAAAGTGTGATGATCATCATTTTTAGAGCATTGTCCCAGTGAGGAAAGGATGATGGAGACTATGATTCCCCCACAAGTCGGGATGAGACTCTGGACGGAAAAAAAGAGGCCATAAAAAAAGAGGAAAGGCCCAAAAAAAGGGGGAGAAAAAGAGAGAAGGGACAATGTTACTATCCTTTTACCACACTTGTGCTTCAAAGTAGCACCATGATCTTCACAATAGAAAGTCTCTCGTTTTGTCACTTTCATATACTAGTGGGAATTTTTCATTATAGAACTTGGCTTGTATATTCCAATGATGGGCTTCCTCAAAATGCCCTAGGTCTTCGTGAGCAAGCGGGTTGGATGCACACCTACTTAGTTTCTTTTGTTGAGCTTTCATATGCTTATAGCTCTAGTGCATCCGTTGCATGGCAATCCCTACTCACTCGCTTGATATCTATTGATGGGAATCTCCATAGCCCGTTGATACGCCTAGTTGATGTGAGACTATCTTCCCTCTTTTTGTCTTCTCCACAACCACCATTCTACTCCACATATAGTGCTATATCCATGGCTCACGCCATGTATTGCGTGAAGATTGAAAACGCTTTTGAAAATGTCAAAAGTATGAAACAATTGCTTGGCTTGTCATCGGGTTGTGCATGATTTAAATACTTTGTGTGGTGAAGATAGAGCATAGCTTACTATATGATTTTCTAGGGATAACTTTCTTTGGCCATGTGATTTTGAGAAGACATGATTGCTTTGTTAGTATGCTTCAAGTATTATTATATTTATGTCAATATGAACTTTTGTCTTGAATATTTCATATCTGAATATTCATACCACAATTAATAAAAGTTACATTGAAATTATGCCAAGTAGCACTCCGCATCAAAATTCTCTTTTGATCATTTACCTACCGAGGACGAAGGTGAATTAAGCTTAGGGATGCCTCGATACGCCTCCAACGTATCTATAATTTTGATTGCTCCATGCTATATTATCTATTGTTTTGGACTATATTGGGCTTTATTTTCCACTTTTATATTACTTTTGGGACTAACATATTAACCGGGCCCAGCCCAGAATTGCTGTTTTTTGCCTATTTGAGTGTTTCGAAGAAAGGAATATCAAACGGAGTCCAAACGGAGTCAAAAGAGCAATATTTGAATCTTCTCTGAATTCTTTTATGTATGATTGAGTTATCTTTGCAAGTCTCTTCGAATTATCCGTTTGGTTTGGCCAACTAGATTGGTAGTTCTTGCAATGGGAGAAGTGTTTAGCTTTGGGTTCAATCTTGTGGTGTCCTTACCCAAAGGATGTAAAGTGTTGCAAGGCACGTATTGTATTGTTGCCATCGAGGATAACAATATGGGGTATTTATCATATTGCATGAATTTATTCCTCTACATCATGTCATCTTGCTTAAGGCATTACTCTGTTTTCATTAACTTAATACTCTAGATGCATGCCGGATAGCTACGATGAGTGGAGTAATAGTAGTAGATGCAAGGTGAGCCGGTCTACTTGTCTCGGACGTGATGCCTATATACATGATCATAGCTAGATACTCTCATAACTATGCTCAATTCCATCAATTGCTCAACAGTAATTCGTTCACCCACCATAAAATACCTATGCTCTTGAGAGAAGCCACTAGTGAAATCTATGGCCCCCGGGTCTATTTTCATCATATTAATCTATTGCTTTGCTCTTTACTTTGGCTTTCTATTTTACTTTTCATCTTTATACCAAAAATACCAAAAATATTATCTATCATCTCTATCAGATCTCACTCTCGTAAGTGACCGTGAAAGGATTGACAACCCATATTCGCGTTGGTTGCGAGGAGTTATTTGCTTTGTGTAGGCACGAGGGACTCGCTGCGGGCCTCCTCGGATTGATACCTTTGGTTCTCAAAACTGAGGGAAATACTTTACGCTTACTCACTGCATCATCCTCTCCTCTTCGGGGAAAACCAATGCAAGCTCAAGACGTAGCATAGACCTCTTTGATGAAGGAGGGGGCTGACCGCACTCCCTGTTTCCTTCCACTTCAAAGGCTCACCCTGCGTATTGGCTACCTTCCTGGGGCTGCCCTTGGGGTACGACCCGCTGAGCACCGATCCTATGAAACACAATTCAGTGTGATGGGTGAAACGCAAGTGGGGGGTTCCTTTTTTAGGATGACCTCCGAATACTTACATTGGAGAAAGAAAGGAAGTCGGGGTAGTCGGCTATAATAGCCACTTCCGAGCCATCAAGGCTTGCTTGATAAAAGACTCCATCATCAAACTTTATAAATATATCCGGATCCTCATGGAGCCGGGTCTTTGTTCGACCATAGTCCTTGGTTGCGGGGAGGGAAAATGAAGGTTTTCACTACCTTCCTTCAAGTCTGCTTTTAAGACAACAGAGCAATTCGCTTAGCATATCTTGATGACGGCAAAAGATAATGTCGATAATCGAAAAACTTACCCATTCAACGGGGTTATACATGGAGAAACCTTCCCGACAATTTAAATGAGCAAATTCTTCCTCCTCCCCCTTAAAAAGATCCGCCAGAATGGTGGCCAGAGCGGCTGGGGTGTCCGGGCTTTCACGCTTATAACGAGATGCGACGTCCTCCCCGTTGTAACACCATGTAGGGGTTACTCTAGACTTAAGGGGCTGGATACATCGCTTTATTGCAATGGCCATGACTTCAACTATTGAGAGTTCGGAATGAGCCAGTAACCTGACCTTGTTGACAAGCCTCATTTCTTCCGCACTGTCTTCTTGCTTGGGCATCCGGGGACGCCAGTTGAGGCGTTTCTTCAAAGGAGTGCTGGAGAATTTGGGAAGTCCACGTCGAACTGGGTCCGAAAGGGGAACATCCTCAATATAAAACCATTCCGAAGTCCATTCTTCGGACCCCTTCTTAGGAGTTCCGATAAGATAGCTTGATCCGGCTATGCGACATACTTCGGCACCGCTCACTGCAAATATGGAACCTATGACGAGGGACGAGGCAAAAGAACTTTCTCCATAGTTCAAAATGAGCCTCACAGCCTAAAAATAGTTCACAAAGAGTGACAAAGCCCGAGATGTGCAAAATAGAACCTGGGGTGAGGTTGTGCAGCTGGATCCCGTAAAACTCTAGTAGACCCTGAGGAAGGGGTGGATTGGGAATCCTAAGCCCCTCAGAAGAAACCAAACGAAGCACACCCTCTCCTTCTTGTTGGGGTTGGGGAAATTCTCCGCTCGCGTGTCATTGCCAATCGAGGCCAATCCCGCCCGCACGGAGACTAGATCTGCGGGAGGGAGATATCCCTGCATCTGAAGTCGACTCAGCTGGAGGTAGGATACTGAACAGCTTCGCCAATCACCCTCTTGAGGGCCATGAAGGCGCGAGGAGGAGCCAGGAGCGCTTGCCATGGTTTGGAGTTTTTTGTGGTTTGTTCTGATGCTCTTTGTGCGTTGTGGGATGGTGCTTGAGGATCTGATTTCCTTATATAGATGCCAACCATGCGTGGTGAGGGGTTTATTTGCAAAAAAACTATGGACCGTTCGCATTAACCCAGCGCGTGGAAATCAAGGCGACGGGGAGGAACCATAAAGGCTGGACATGGAGGTCAAAACCGGATTGTCATCAATCCGGAGTATGATGAAGAACCTGCCTTGCAAAGCCCAAGACTTAAACCAGATACTACATCATCATTGAAGGCAAGTTCGGGGGCTACTGAGGGAGTCCTGGATTCAGGGGTCGTCAGGTGTCCGGCGCCAGAAATGGCTCGTTAACGAGAGATCAAATCATGACTTGACTTGGTGCAAATCTCCCCGACAACGGCGCCAGAAATCCTTCTTGCTACCTCTTGAGCATGCGCTGGTTTTCCCTTGAAGAGGAAAGGGTGATGCAGCAAAGTAGCGTAAGTATTTCCCTCAGTTTTTGAGAACCAAGGTATCAATCCAAAGAGGAGACTACACGCAAATCCTCGTGACCGCACAAACAAATAAGAACTTGCAACCGACACGCCTCCAACGATCTATAATTTTTGATTGCTCCATGCTATATTATCTACTGTTTTGGACATTATTACGCTTTTATTATTCACTTTTATATTATTTTGGGACTAACCTATTAACCGGAGGCCCGCCTGTAATTGCTGTTTTTTTGCCTATTTCGTAGTCTCGCAGAAAAGGAATACCAAACGGAATGAAACCTTCGGGAACGTGATTTTATGAAGATTATGATCCAGAGACTTGGACCCTACGCCAAGAAACAAAGGAGGAGGCCACGAGGTAGCGGGCGCTTACCCCCCTGTATGCCGCTTCTCCACCCTCGTGGGCCCCCGTTGTTTCACCGACGCATTCTTCCTCCTATATATACCTACGCACTTCAAACGATCGTGACACGGAGCCAAAACCTAATTCCACCGCCGCAACCTTCTCGTATCCACGAGATCCCATCTTGGGGCCTATTCCTGAGTTCACGGAGAGAGCATCCATCACGGAGGGCTTCTACATCAACACCATAGCCTCTCCGATGAAGTGTGAGTAGTTTACTTGCACCTTCGGGTCCATAGTTAGTAGTTATATGGCTTCTTCCCTCTTTTTGGATCTCAATACAATGTTCTCCCCCTCTCGTGGAGATCTATTCGATGTAATCTTCTTTTGCGGTGTGTTTGTTGAGACCAATGAATTGTGGGTTTATGATCAAGATTATCTATGAACAATATTTGAGTCTTCTCTCAATTCTTTTATGTATGATTGGTTATCTTTGCAAGTCTCTTCGAATTATCAGTTTGGTTTGGCCTACTAGATTGATCTTTCTTGCAATGGGAGAAGTGCTTAGCTTTGGGTTCAATCTTGCGGTGTCCTTTCCCAGTGACAGTAGGGGCAGCAAGGCTGAAAGTGCAACTATCCCTAGGTGGTTTTGGTAATTCATAACAACATATAGCTCATTGAGCTAATACTATTCCAAGACAAATATTTCAGGAAAGCTCAATGAATGGCATGGCATGGATGATGAAAGTGGATAATATTAAGGACAAAAGGATTGGCTCAAGCTCAAAAGCTCAAGACTCTACATTTTATATTTTAGTGATCCAAGATCACATTGAGTCTATAGGAAAAGCCAATACTATCGAGGAGGGATGAGGTGTTGCTTAATGAGTTTCTTGCTCCATGATGCTTAGTGATATGCTCCAAAACCCTCAACTACTTTCTCATATCCACATATGACCTAAACCTAAAGTCAAACTCGGCCCCACCGATTCTTTTTATCCTGCGCCACCGAAGTTCGGATGTCATAGCCATCGCCACAAACCCTAGGCAAATCGGTCTCACTGATAGGGATCTCGGTCTCACCGAGATGGGATTGTAATCTCTCTATTTCCCTTCGTAACGCTTCTTCGGTCTAATCAAGTGAGCGATCAGTCCCACTAAGATTGCAATGTAAACTCTCTGCTTCCCTTTTCAGAACATTTCTCGGGTCTCACCGAAAAGAGCTTAATCGGTCCCACCGAGTTTACCTGACCAACTCTCTGGTTAGCTAATTACCAAAATCGGTCTCACCGAGTTTGTGGAATCGGTCTCACCGAGATTACGTTATGCCCTAACCCTAACCATATCGGTCCTTCCGAGTTGCATGTCGGTCCCACCGAAATCACTAACGGTCACTAGGTTTACTGAATCGGTCCGACCGAGTTTGTTGATTCGATCCCATCGAGATTGGTAAATTGTGTGTAATGGTTAGATTTTGTGTGGAGGCTATATATATATCCCTCCACCTCCTCTTCATTCGTGGGAGAGAGCCATCGAACAAACCTACACTTCCAACTTACTCAGCCTCGAGAGAACCACCTACTCATGTGTTGAGGCCAAGATATTCCATTCCTACCATATGAATCTTGATCTCTAGCCTTCCCAAGTTGCTTTCCACTCAAATCTTATTTCCACCAGATCCAAATCCTATGAGAGAGAGTTGAGTGTTGGGGAGACTATCATTTGAAGCACAAGAGCAAGGAGTTCATCATCAACGCACCATTTGTTACTTCTTGGAGAGTGGTGTCTCCTAGATTGGCTAGGTGTCACTTGGGAGCCTCCGACAAGATTGTGGAGTTGAACCAAGGAGTTTGTAAGGGCAAGGAGATCGCCTACTTCGTGAAGATCTACCGCTAGTGAGGCAAGTCCTTGTGGGCGTGACCATGGTGGGATAGACAAGGTTGCTTCTTCGTGGACCCTTCGTGGGTGGAGCCCTCCGTGGACTCAAGGCAGCCAAGTTACCCTTCGTGGGTTGAAGTCTCCATCAACGTGGATGTACGATAGCACCACCTATCGGAACCACGACAAAAACATCTGTGTCTCCAATTGCGTTTTAATCTCCAAACCCTTCCCTTTACATTCTTGCAAGTTGCATGCTTTAATTACCGCTGCTCATATACTCTTTGCATGCTTTCTTGAATTGTGTGAAGATTGCTTGACTTGTGCAAAGATAGCTAAAATCTGCCAAAGCCTAAAATTGGGAAAAGGTTAAGTTTTTAATTGGTCAAGTAGTCTAATCAACCCCCCCCCCCTAGACATACTTCAAGGTCCTACAAAGGCACATATTGTATTGTTGCCATCGAGGATAACAAGATGGGGTTTTTATCATATTGCATGAATTTATCCCTCTACATCATGTCATCTTGCTTAAGGCGTTACTCTGTTTTCATGAACTTAATACTCTAGATGCATACTAGATAGCGGTCTATGAGTGGAGTAATAGTAGTAGATGCAGGCAAGAGTCGGTCTACATGTCTCGGACGTGATGCCTATATACATGATCATACCTAGATATTCTCATAACTATGCTCAATTACATCAATTGCTCCATGATGAATTCGCTCACCCACCGTAAAATACTTATGCTCTCGAGAGAAGCTACTAGTGAAACCTATGGCCCCCGGGTCTATTTTCCATCATATTAATCTCCCGACAACAAGCTATCATACTATATTATAAAATACCAAAAATATATTATAAAATACCAAAAATATATTTATCTTATCATACTATCTCTATCAGATCTCACTCTCGCAAGTGGCCGTGAAGGATTGACAACCCCTTATCGCGTTGGTTGCGAGGATTTATTTTTTGTGTAGGTGCGAGGGACTCACAAGCGTAGCCTCCTTGGATTGATACCTTGGTTCTCAAAAACCGAGGGAAATACTTACACTACTTTGCTGCATCATCCTTTCCTCTTCCAGGAAATCCAACGCAGTGCTCAAGAGGTAGCAGCAACCAACGCGATAAGGGGTTGTCAATCCCTTCACGGTCACTTACGAGAGTGAGATCTGATAGATATGATAGGATAATATTTTTGGTATTTTTGTTGTATAGATTGAAAAGTAAAGATTGCAAAATAAACGACAACAGAAATAGCTCGTTGGCGGGAGATTAATATGATGGAAGATAGACCCGGGGGCCATAGGTTTCACTAGTGGCTTCACTCAAGATAGCAAATTCTACGGTGGGTGAACGTAATTCATCACGAAAGCAATTGATAGAAAAGCGCATAGTTATGAGAATATCTAGGCATGATCATGTATATAGGCATCACGTCTATCACAAGTAGACCGAAACGATTCTGCATCTACTACTAGTACTCCACACATCGACCGCTATCCAGCATGCATGTAGAGTACTAAGTTCATAAGAACAGAGTAATGCATTAAGCAAGGTGATATGATGTAGAGGGATAAACTCAAGCAATATGATATAAACCCCATATTTTTATCCTCAATGGCAACAATACAATACGTGCCTTTGCTGCTCTCTATCATTCGGAAAGGACACCACAAGATTGAACCCAAAGCTAAGCACTTCTCCCATTGCAAGAAAGATCAATCTAGTAGGCCAAACCAAACTGATAATTTGCAGAGACTTGCAAAGATATTAAATCATGCATATAAGAATTCAGAGAAGAATCAAATATTGTTAATAGATAATCTTAATCATAAACCCATAATTCATCGGATCTCAACGAACACACCGCAAAAAGTATTACATCAAATAGATCTCCAAGAGAATTGAGGAGAACTTTGTATTGAGATTCAAAGAGAGAGAAGAAGCCATCTAGCTAATAACTATGGACCCGAAGGTCTGTGGTAAACTACTCACACATCATCGGAGAGGCTATGGTGTTGATGTAGAAGCCCTCCGTGATCGATTCCCCTCTCCAAGGGCAGAGCGCTTCGAAAAAGGCCCCAAGATGGGATCTCACTGCATGTATAAGGTTGCGGCGGTGGAAATAGGGTTTCGTGGCGCTCCCAGATGTTTTCAAGGTATAAGAGTATATATAGGCGAAGGAAGTAGGTCGGTGGAGCTACGAGGGGCCCATGTGGGTGGGGGGCGTGCCCTCCTACCTCGTGGCCGCCTCGTTGCTTCCTTAACGTCCACTCCAAGTCTCCTGGATTGTGCTTGTTCCAAAAATGATCCTCGCGAAGGTTTCATTCCATTTGGACTCCATTTAATATTCCTTTTCTGTGAAACAATGAAATAGGCAAAAAAAACATCAATTTGCATCGGGCCTCCGATTAGTAGGTTAGTCCCAAAAATAATATAAAAGTGCATAATAAAGCCCATTAAACATCCAAAACCGATAATATAATAGCATGGAACAATCAAAAATTATAGAGACGTTGGAGACGTATCACCTACTCTAACCCTATTGGGACACGGGGATATCGCGCGCTAGAAATCCTCCTCGGGTCCACGGATTACGATGAGTGTGTCGACTCATGGGCTCTCGGCGTCATTATGGCCGAGCTCCTTGCCGGCCAGCACCCTTTCCATGGGAGGTCGGACATGGATCACCTCAGAAAAATCTTGGCCCTTCTTGGCACGGCAGACATCAAGGAGTTGGTTTGCCATGATGGTAGCGGCTACCCAGTGGATGCCAACTAGGAAGCTTTTTGTGCAACAAGTTCCCATGTCCCACCAAGGCCAGGATCAAAGGCTCCCCAACATTGTCGGAGGCTGGGTTCGAGGTCTTGAGCGGTCTTCTACGATGCAACCCGGAGAAGAGGCTAACGGCGGAACAAGCACTTAAGCATCGATGGTTCAAGGATGCTAACCCTAGAGCTACAAGGAGTTGATCGATTAGCGCATAATCACATCTAATTTGTGAAATTAGAAATGCAAACATTGTACATGAAATACAAAGCAGGAGTTGTTTGTATGGATCACCACCACACATGTATTGCTAGTCGGCATCTGAATGCTATACGTATGTTTTTTGTTCCATGCATGCGCATACAACCCATAAATGTATTTTAAATTTACAACTTCCAACTAAGACATCAGCCGAAGCAACTTCCCAATCCTTTTTGTTATCAACGTAAAGCGAGTGAATTGCAAAAAACAATCACATTTGGGGCTTCTTCGGCGAAAACCTACCAGGTCGCTAATAGTTTGCAAAACGCCCCGCGGATTCAGTAAACATTTTGCAGATAGCACTGAACAGGTGATTTGGCATGGATGAGGGCGTTTCCGACAGGTGGGGCTCAAATCTCTCAACGTGGCCTAAGGGTCGCGCAAACGAAGCTGTTTGCTGTAAACGATGTGGTCGGCTCGCGACGGACAGATCGACCGTCCGCGGCTGACCACACGACGTCTCCCTCCAGATCTAATCCATGGCGACGGTGAAACCTGGCGGCGTGGACCGCAGCGGCCGAGTTGCTGCCCGTGGGGATGCTCTGGGCGGCTGTGAGGGAGATCCACTAGAGTTCTGCGAGAGATCTAATGCTTCGAACGCGCTGCCTCCTCCCCAACCGCCGGCACCGCCGAAGTCGTAGGAACATGTGGCGCCTACTGCGTTCGCCAAGGCGGTGAAGGCCAATCCGACGGGTAGCCACCATTTTGCCTCCTCCTTCGGCGGGGTGGAGTAAGTCATCCTCATCCTTCTTTCTATTTTCCCCGATTGGAATTCTGGGGTTAGGGTTCCATGGTGGTGTAACTGGTATTGTAGCATTGCTGACAGTAATTCTACTGTGAATGGTCTATCACATGATTGCTCAAATCCTCTCTCACACATGACTGTTGGTGTCAGATAAATTAATTTAACATGAGTACTTTTATATAATTTTTGCTATCATATGTCAGTTGATTGCTCAAATCCTCTCTGTCAAACTATTATTGTTGTTGTCAAATAACTTAATTTTAACTTTAGTATTGTAAATAACAACAATTATAACTAAAGTGTGAACCTTTTACTTAAGTACTTAACATCAATTTTAACTAAATTTTAACTGAATTTGTAGCTTGGATGATGAAGAATGGAAAGTGAGGTTCCATTTCCTAGACAGAGATAATTTGGAAAGAACAATCTGTTTGTCACACATAACATTCCGGAATCTCATTGGCCTAATAGAGGTAGAAGGCTATAGTTCATGGGATATTATGTATTATGTTAGAGATCCAGGAGTTGGGGTGTCAGGAAT
This sequence comes from Aegilops bicornis, assembly GCA_021605145.1. Taxonomy (NCBI): domain Eukaryota; kingdom Viridiplantae; phylum Streptophyta; class Magnoliopsida; order Poales; family Poaceae; genus Aegilops; species Aegilops bicornis. The sequence continues at coordinate 234,418 of JAHIAL010000121.1, read as the reverse complement.
GGAAGAATTAACTGATGATGACAAGGTGGAAGAAATGTTGGATAACATAGCTAGTAAAAGAAAGAATGTTGCTAACATTACGGTTATGAGAAGTGATGCACCTACACCAGCTGATTTGAACATTGCTCATGTTTATGAAGAGCAGGTTCCTTTGTGTGAAATAGGTGTACCACTTGTTTATGAGGTAGAAACTTCAGGAGTTCTTTTCCCCAGTCCAGTGAAGCCCCAACCATAGCCAGTCCAAGTCGTGAACACACAGGAGAGCTCTTGTTTGTTGAAGCTAAAGGGCCCAAGTGAACCTGAGTTTGCATTGGACTATGGTAATGAGAGGCATGAGTATTTCATGGAGACAAACCAAGAGCAAGAGCACATTGATCAGATGATGGAGCAGAAGAGAAATGAAGAGATCTGTAAGTTCAGAGTAATAAGATACAAAGAGAGAAGTACAAGGCAAAGAAAAAGGAAAAACTCCCACAGCTGCTTGCTGAAGAGTTCACTGACAGTGAAAGTGAGGATGAAGATCTAGCAGATGAGGACATATTAGCTAGGTTGGAGGCAATGAAAAGGCATAGAGAAGATCCACTATATCACTTTGAAGGAGACACTGATGTAGAAGAGCTTTATGGACCAGATGGAGGAGGAGGGGGGATGAAGCAAGAGAGGAAGAGGTGACAGAGGAGCCAGTAGATGAGGGCAGGAGAGGAGGAAGCAGTGTAGGAGGTTGCAAAGCACAGGAGGAAGTCAGTGGAGGGGGAAGGGGCCAACAACAAGATCTCATACAAACTTGGATCAAATCATAGAGCAAGACTGGGTACCTTCATCTGATCAGGAGAGCAACCCAGGTGACTTAAGTTAGGAAGAGAATGATGGGGCTCTCAGCTTCCACCATTTAAGCTACCAAATGGTAGGAAGAGCAGGGCCAAAAAAATAAAATTAGGGTTTGGTATGATGATAAGAGGGAAAACCCACAAGAACAATTTGTTAGGAAACTTTGTTTCCTAGATGTACAGCAGTTTAGGAGGGCACTTCTTACATTTCACATCTCACAAAATAGAAACTACTCATTTCATAGGAACTGCTCGGATAGAGTTATTGTAGTTTGCAAGATGTGATGACCTGTCCTTTTTTCATAGCTGCTTCCCAAATTGCACATGGGAGGACATTTTGCATTAAGAAATTGAACTTGTACGACAATTGTCCTGCTGTAGGAGAGAGCACTAAAGTGACTGCAAGGTGGTTGGCACATGAGTGTGAGCAACAATTGAGGTCAGACATAAACACACCAGTCTAGGCAATAATGGACAATTTGAAGAAAAAACATGGAATAGAAGTGTCCATTCACATGGCCTACATGGCAACGAAAGCAGCTAAGAATGTTGTACAAGGAGATCAGAGGGCACAATACACAAGGATAAGGGATTACCACCAAGCTGTGCTGGATACCAATCCTGGAAGTAGATGCATTGTTACAACAAAGTAATTGAAGGCCCATCCTAGAATAAATCCTAGATTTCATGGCTTGTTCATGTGCCTCAATGCTTCCAAAGAGGGCTTCATAAATGGTTGCAGACCCTTCATAGGTACATGCATTACTTTGTGTAGTTTGTATCTTTTATTATGTCCTGGTACTAATGCGTTATGTTCTGATTTAGGTGCTGATGGTTGCTTTGTTAAGTTGACAATCACAAAGAAATACCGGCTGAATCGGAAGAGATGGTAATAATAACATCTTTCCCATTGCATTTGCAATGGTTGACAACAAGACACCGCCACCTGGTCCTCGGTTTCTAACCCAACTCAAGTATGCTCTTGGTGGTGAGTCAGGGAAGTATGGCCCATACACTATCATTTCTGATAGACAAAAGGTACCTCACACATCATCATTCTTATATGTACTAAAGTTTCACCATGCTTAGTACTGTCAAATAGTGTGTTGTTATATTATTTTATAAACACTAGTTATTTAAACAGGGCCTTCTTAAAACAATAAACAATATCTTCCCAAATTGCCCACAAAGATTCTGCCTTAGACATATTTATCGGAACTTTAAAACAGCTGGCTTTAGAGGTGAAGAGTTAAAGAAGTACATGGATTAGGCTAGTTATGCATATACTGAGCATGGTTTTCATCAAGCAATTGATGGCATGAAAAGAGAGTGTGAGGCAGCTTGGAAATGGCTTAGAAAGATACCCAAGCATACATGGGGTAGACATGCCATGGACAAAAATTGTAAAGAGGATTTGGTTGTTAACAATATTAGTGAAGTTTTCAACAAAATGATACTTGATGTGAGAGGGAAACCAATTAAAACCATGGTTGATGGCATCAGAACTAAATTGCTAGTTAAGTTCAATGCCAATAGGACCAATACTGAGACAGCAAAGTGGCAGATATGCCCAACATATGCTGAAAAGCTAGAAGAAGCAAAACATAATGCCAGATACTTTCAGTCCATTAAAGCAGGACCTAATCTATACCAGGTTAGCAGCGGAGAAAGCAAATATGCAGTAAATCTGCAAATGCATACATGTGGGTGTAGCCAATGGGACATGACTGGGGTTCCTTGCAAGCATGGTGTTTCTGCAATTAACAAGGCAAAACTGCATCCAGAAGATTTTGTTAGTGATTTCTTCAAGAAACCAATGTACCAAGCAGCCTACAATCCTATTTTCTATCCTATGCCTGAGCCTGATCTATGGCCAAAGACTGGGACCCCTGACATAGAGCCACCTGTTTTCAGAGACAAGCAAGGAAAGAAGCAGACAAAGAGGAGAAAGAATCAGTTTGGGAAGCCAACTCCCAAGGATACTTCTAGGATGGCAACAATAACTTGTAGCAATTGTAACTTGACTGGGCATAGGTACACTAGCTGCCACGGAAATCTGAAGCCAGCCCTAGCAATGAGAAGGAACCAGCACCAGTTTAAAACTTGTAAAACTACATATTTATGCTTACTTATTTAATACTATGTTCTAATCTGTCTATGTTGTCACCTAGAAAACATGGAGTTGATGCACCAAACCGTGAGCTCCATCAGCTCCACCAAAGACTAAGGGCAAGAAGTGATGGCGCACCAGCACCAAGGGCTGCTCCATCAGCTCCTGCTGCAACTAGGGCACCACCAAGGGCACCAAGGGTAACAAGGGCAGCTCCTTTAGCTCCTGCTGCAACAAGGCCAAGTTCATCTTCTGTTGCTGCTAATAGGCCTAGTTCATCTTCTACTAGTGCTGCTAGGCCAAGGGCAAAGAAAAACTTCATACCACCAAGAGTATCAGGTACTGAAAGATTGAGAAAGCCATCATACAAGATGTCTGAGTGGTTCAATTGTTCTCAGGGCAGCAAGAAGTGATGTTGAAACCAGACTTTGATGCATGTCATGTTGAAACCAGTTTGATGCATGTGATGGACTATGTAATGTACCTGATTATGGCTGTGATGCACTATGTTATGATGATATGATGATGAACTTAGTTGTTATGATGATATGATGATGAACTTAGTTGTTACGATGATATGATGATGAACTTAGTTGTTATGATGATATGATGATGAACTTAGTTGTTATGATGATATGATGATGAACTTAGTTGTTATGATGATAAGATGATGAACTTAGTTATTATGATGTTTTAAAGAAGTTTTCATGATGTTTGTATGATGATGATCATAGTTGTTATGATGAGACCATGGCTTATAGGGTGCCTCGGCATCGACAAACCCTAAATGATGAGACCATGGCTTTTAGGGTGCCTCATCGTCGACAAACCCTAAATGATAAAACCATTGTTTTTAGGGTGCCTCGGCGTGGATAAACCCTAAATGATGAAACCATGGATTTTAGGGTGCCTGCCGACAAAACCCTAAATGATAAAACCATGGCTTTTAGGGTGCCTTGGCGTCGATAAACCCTAAATGATAAAACCATGGATTTTAGGCTGGCTCAAGGCGTCGACAAACCCTAAATGATAAAACCATGGCTTTTAGGGTGCCACGGCGTCGATAAACCCTAAATGATAAAACCATGGATTTTGGGGTGCCTCGGCGTCGACAAACCCTAAATGATAAAGCCATGGCTTTGGGTGCCTCGGCGTCGACAAACCCTAATGATAAAACCATGGCTTTTAGGGTGCCTCGGCATGTGGCTAATTCCGACCAATGGATCAAGTCTCTCGTGTTCGGTGTCATCCTCGGATCAAGAATGCCGACACCACACAAGATTTCAAGGATTTATAACAGAGTAGCAATCACACACTTATGACATCGCTTGTCCGTAAGAGGTCTTATTACAATAAATATGGCTTAAGGCCATCTAGTAACAATAACAACGGAAGACTTGGAAGATAAGTGAGTCCATCAACTCCAGCCGCATCATCGAGTATAGAACCACGACCTAAAACACCTTACTCGTCAGTTCTAAAAGTCTCGCAACATGAAATTTGCAGCCCGAAAATTGGTCAAAGACATGGAATATGCCGGCAATGTAACACATAGAGAATAATGAATGATAAGCCTGTACTACATGCATATGTGGCTGGTGGAAAGCTCTCTACGGTTACGCTTTTGCATAAAGCCGCTTTTCCCTCATCGCAAAGGAATAAATTTGTTTAACTATCATGGTGGTTGTTGAACATTGAGAATGGTTGACAAAGATCCTCAATCCCAATTAAAAGTACTCATTAAAAACCCAACAATATTAATTAGAGTAACATGTTGAGATTCACATGATATTCAAGTACTAGATACTCAAGACGCCCATAACCGGGGACACGGCTAATCATGATTAGTTTGTACACTCTGCAGAGGTTTGCACACTTTTCCCCACAAGACTCGATCGCCTCCGCTTGGTTTCTCGTGACTACATGGTGTTTGAGAGACGGATGACCGAGACATAGTCTTCGGAAGCGCTTGCACCTTACGATGGGTAGACCGTACCACCTACAACCCCTACATCAGCTAGTCTACCACCGTAAGAGTTCACACGACTTAATCAACTATGCCAGAGCCCATAATGGCTTGTGGCTGCAATACGAAGTTACTAGCATGAATGATCTTATGATCCCTTTGAGCCTGGGTGGCGGTCCAAGAAAAAAGCAGTAAGTCTGATAGAAACCAGGTGCCTCAATCCACCCGTATGTGTGTTTAAGTTGCCACCTTAAATAAACCATTAATTTAACAATCTCACATCCATCATGGAATACACTCACCCAATCCACGCCTACTAGCATAGCATAGCATAATAAGCAAGCGTAGAAGTAACTCCCAAGTTTTCATAAGTAAAACAGGTAATAGGTACTACACCAATCTACTTCCCATACCACAATTTATTTTAGATCCTAACCATGCAATGTTTGAGGATTGATCTAATGCATAAAACTGGGTATGAGAAAGTATGATCAAAGTGTTACTTGCCTTGCTGATGATCCGCGAAACCTAGAGATTCGAAGTAACAAGCGGCGCACTCCGGGTGATCTATCGCAGACAAACAACAAGCATACAATAAGTACTCATCTAATGCACAGGTAAATCTCGAATAAAAGATCTAACCATAAAGTTCAACTTAAGAACCATGGTTGCAAAAAGAATCGAATCAAATAAAGCAAACGAAAAGTCAAACGATGAAAGAAAACAACTTGGTTCTAGCAAGTTGAAACTAAGTCAAATTTTACAGTAGCAAAACTTTGTTTAAGTTGATTAGTCAGAATGGCGGTTTCAAAGCTAAAACTCCGAGCGCTTGAATCACCTGATTCGATAAACGAGCGAGAATATAGACTAGAAAGAAAATCGGATCCGAAATCGCTATCGAAAAATAGCGGAATAAATCCGATGAGAAAGAAAAACGATTTAACGGTTGAACGAACGGATGTTCATTAAATCAAGCAACTGTGATCACGCTCGTTAGGGACGAACGGTCCATTAACGCCATAAACAAAACCGGAAAGAAAAACCGGCGAGAAAATCGATCTAGGGTTTCGGAAAGAAAACCAAACAAAAACCGATCTAGAAAAACCGGAACGGAAATCGGAACAATTTAAAAAACCGAACCGAGGAAAAAGAAAGGTGACGCTATGCTGGGGCTAGTACCTCAAGAGGCGAGGGCTCCGCGGCGGCACAAGGCGTTGCTATGGGCGGCGGCAAGTGGCGGCGGTGGCAAGTGGCGGCGGCAAGGTCCTGGGCGGCGGTGGTGTGGAGAGAGGAGAGGAGAGGTGTTGGTTTGATGTGTTAGAGGGGGGTGCTTGGTTATTTATATTGGGGAGGGGAGGCTTTTTGCTTGGGGTAGGGGACAAGAAATAGACTAGGATTAGGAAACAAGAGGGAAAAGATCTAGAAACAGATACGGAATAAACGAAAGTAGGACAAGAGTCCTACTAGGATTAGGAAAAAGGAAGCGGCGGCAAGCGATGGTGTTGGCCTCCTGGCCGGCCGGATCCTTGGCGGCTTGGGCCTTTGGCCCAAGGCGCCATGATTTTTTTAAATGGTCTCACAGAGAAAAATAAATAAAAAATCTAAACGAACTCCAAAATTAATAAAGTAAACTTTCCCCGACTCCTAAAAATGAGTCGAACAAAATGAACTTTTACTCGGGGCCAAAATGCAATTTTTGAAAACAAGCATTTTTCCCTAAGGCAAATAAACTCCGAGAAAAAACCAAAATGTGATTTATTTATTAAATCTTCATTTTTCCTAAATTTTGGGAAAGTCATATTATTCCCTCTCTTATTTTTGATATTGGAAAAAAATATTTGAAGATAAAATAAATAAATCCAATGATCCTATTTTCATAGTTTTGAGAGAACTTAGATACGAAAATTTCGAAATCTCCAACTCTCTCCGAGGGTCCTTGAGTTGCGTGAAATTTCTAGGATCAACAAAATGCAAGAAAAATATGATATGCATGATGATCTAATATATAACATTCCAAATTGAAAATTTGGGATGTTACAAACCTACCCCCCTTAAGATGAATCTCGCCCTCGAGATTCGGGTTGGCTAGAAAATAGGTGAGGGTGGTCTTTGAGCAAATCTTCTTCTCTTTCCCAGGTGGCTTCATCCTCAGTGTGGTGGCTCCACCGAACCTTGCAAAACTTGATAACCTTGCTGCGAGTAACTCTGCTTGCATAGCTCGAGAATCTTGACCGGTTTCTCCTCATATGTCAAATCATCCTTCAACTGAATTGCTTCAAGTGGTACTGTATCTCTTAGCGATACTTCCGCCATCTCTAAGGTGACATTTCTTCACCGAGAAACATGGAATACATCATGAACTCCCGACAGTCCCTCCGGCAATTCCAGCTTATAAGCAATCTTCTCCCATGCGTTGCAAAATCTTATATGGTCCAACGAAACGGGCGCCTAATTTTCCTTTAACTCCAAAACGCTTAACTCCTCAAGTGGGGATACTCTAAGATAAACTCTGTCTCCAACTTCATATTCTATCGCTTATGCTTTTGAATCCGCATAGCTTTTCTGTCTTGACTGGGCTACCTTGAGCCTATCGCGAATCAACTTAACCTTCTCGTTCAGACTCCTTAATCAAATCTGGTCCAAACAATCGACGGTCTCCAGCCTTCGCCCCATGATAGCGGTGTCCTGCACCTCCTTCCGCATAAAGCCTCGAAGGTGCCATCTTCAAGCTGGTTTGGTAACTGTTGTTATAAGAAAACTCGTGATACGGCAAGTTATCGTCCCCAACTAGATCCATAATCTAGTGCACAAGCTCTCAAAGATATCCTCCAAAATCTGATTGACTCTCAAATTGGCCCATCCGTCTGTGGGTGAAAAGTCACATCAATTCTAGCCTGGTTCCTAACATTTCATGCAACTGATTCCAAAATTTTGAGGTAAATTGGGTTCCTCTATCTGATACGATACTCCTCAGAACTCCGTGCAAACAAATAATTCTGGTCATGTATATCTTTGCCAACTTTGTGTTGGAGAACGTAGCAGAAATTCAAAATTTTCCTACGTGTCACCAAGATCTATCTATGGAGAAACTAGCAACGAGGGAGGGAGAGTGCATCTACATACCCTTGTAGATCGCTAAGCGGAAGCGTTCATGAGAACGGGGTTGAAGGAGTCAGATTGCCGTGATCCAAATCACCGGAGATCCTAGTGTTTAACGGACGGCACCTCCGCTGCTCAACACACGCAGCTCCGCAAGGACGCCTCCCACGCCTTTGATCCAGCAAGGAGAGAGGGAGAGGTTGAGGAAGACTCCATCCAACAGCAGCACAACGGCGTGGTGGTGATGGAGGAGCGTGGCTATCCTGCAGGGCTTCGCCAAGCACCGCAGGAGAGGAGGAGGAGGAAGAAGAGATGCAGGGCTGCACCAACGAGAGGAGAGGTTCTCATGTGTTGGGCTGCTCCAAAAACCTCCAATATATATAGGGGAAGGGAGGGCTGCCCCTCTAGGGTTTCCACCCCTCTAGGGGTGGCGGCCAGCCCTAGATGGGTTTTGGGGGCGCCAAGAGGGGAGAGAGGGAGGCGCCACTAGGTGGGCCTTAAGGCCCATCTGAACTAGGGTTTGCCCTCCCACTCTCCCTTGCGCGCTTGGGCCCCTTTGTGGGGGCGACCAGCCCTCCTAGGCTGGTCCCTCCCACACTTGGCCCACGCAACCTTCCGGGCAGGTGGCCCCACTTGAGTGGACCTCGGACCCTCCTGGTCCCAAGATGCTACTGATATCGCTCAAACTTTTCCTTGCTACCAAAACCGGACTTCCCATATATAAATCTTTACCTCCCGACCATTCCTAACTCCTCGTGACGTCCGAGATCTCATCTGACTCAACAACATTCAAGAACTACATACAAACTTCCTTTATAACCCTAGCATCATCGAACCTTAAGTGTGTAGACTCTAATGGTTCGGAGACATGTAGACATGACCGAGACGTTCTTCGGCCAATAACCAACAGCGGGATCTGGATACCCATGTTGGCTCTATACATGTTCCACGATGATCTCATCGGATGAACCACGACATGTCAAGGACTCAATCAATCCCGTATTCAATTCCCTTTGTCTAGCGGTATTGTACTTGCTCGAGATTCATCGTCGTGTTATGTAATTCGACCCAAAATCGGTCAAATCTCCGTGGTTCTGTACCATCCCAAGATCATGCCGGTACTACAAAGACATCGATAAAGTAATCAAAGTTCAATCACACCTGAATTTTATTACACGATTCTCATATAGAGTCTTTATTACAAGGGAATAAATTCGGCTCAAGGCCAACTCATGAGAAATAAACTACTAATGTCATGCGGAAGCGTCGAAGGTAAAGTTTAGTCCATCCGACTCAAAGGGCAATCGCCAAGCGGAGCGTAGGCCTCACTCCTCGATCGGAATATACCCTCTCAACATAAGAGCGTTGCAGCCATGTAGGCCGACTTTTGGAATAAGCCGGCAAGTCATGAAGAACAACAATAATAAACTTACTAACACTATATGCATTTTTGGCTGTGGAGCTCTAAGTTTCATCATTTTGCTAAAAAGCAAATTTTAACCTACTACAGTGGACTTGCTTGCAAATTACTACAATTGTTGGTAGTTATTGAGATGGTTCCGCCAACCAATATCTCGTTCCCAAATTATTAAGTCATAAACCCCTCAAATTAATTCATTAGTTTCAGTGTTGAGATATCCGAATACTTCCAAGTTCCAGAGGCTCAAATGTCCGTGAATCGGGACACGGCTAATCGATTAGATCTTTAAACTCGCAGAGGTTTGCGCACTTTCCCCGCAAGAATCATTCCCTCCTTTTAAAGTCTTCGCACTTCATGGTGTTTGGAAGACGGGACGAATGAAACAGGGTCTTCCAAAGAGTTCTTCTTTCCGCCACGCCGCACTCCATCCAATCCTACCGTTCTTCTACATCTCGTAGTACCGGCCCAGCCAGCGTCACTACTTAGGGTCAACCCAGCGAGCCCATAATGGCTTGCGGCGCCGCAGTGTAAGCTTCCCGTCATGGGGCATCCATCCTTCTCTTCGTGGCTGGGTGAAGCTTTCCGCAGGATGTCATGGCGCTTCTCCATGCATCCCGGCCACCACTGGGTTCTCCAGGTGCCCGTCAACCGCCCTCCACCCAAAGAGTGATTTTCTCGAAGTCCATCTTGATCATTGTAGATCATGGGTTGTCATCATCATTGATTCTCATCTTGCTTATGAATATCACTCATACCCAAAACCCGTCTACGAGCATAGCAAAGTAACTACTACGTCCCGGTCATGCAAGGGGATTGGTTCTATCCTACCACATGATACTACTCAAGTTTAATGACTTCAAGATTTCACTACTGCATGCATGTTGGGGTGGTGACAACTACTAATGCACAAAAACATAGGTATAGAAATAACATGATCAAGACTTGCCTTCTTGATGATCCTCGTAAGCTAAAGAGTCGTAGTAGCAAGCTTCAGACTCGAAACTCACCGAGACAAACAATGAACACAATAAGCAAAACAATAGGATCACATAGCACAACATAACAAAAGTAACATAACACAACAAAGCAACCAAAACCAAATCCAAAGGAAAACTCAAAGAAAAATCACTCAAAGTTTCCCTACTTCAAACAATAGCTAGAAATAGTTTTTATATAACAAAAATTCCTTAATTTAACCTAATCATGGTTTTAAGTTAACTTAATGTAAAAGGATTCACTAAGCAACTAGGAGCAAAAAGAATTAATTAAAAGCTATTATAAAACTCATTTTAGGCCTAATCCAATTTCTATTACAGAAAATAATTTAAAACTTTTATTAATTACAAATAAAAGTTCATCTACTAGAATGACATAAACTAACCTAGAATAACTAATCACAAGTAAAAATAAATTAATTTACTAATTAATTTAATAGGAAAACAGGAACTAGTTAATTAATTAGGATTAATAGGATTCTACTTAAAACTAATTATTTATTAACCCTAAAATACCAAAGTTAATTTCTAGGGTTTGGCAATGACAAAATAAAGTTGGGGCAAAAGGAATCATGCAAAATAATTTTTCTAACTAAAGTTATAGCAGATTTACTATTCTGACTAAAACTAAATTAATACATTTTTAATTATTTTAACATAGCTAAATATATATTCTACAGAAACTACATAAAATTTGCAATCCAACAAAAAAGAATCATCTAAAAATAATAAACAGAATAAAAGATATCAATTTTTGAAAACAGAAACTATTCTCGCTAAAAATGTAAAATCAAAATAAAAGAAAAAGGCCTAATGGGCCTATCACTGTGCCTCGTATGCGTTAAATAGCCTAAATGGGCCCTAGGGTTAACTAAAACGAACCGCCTAAAAAATAAACCTAACCTAAAAATAAACTGATTGGACCGGCGGTTTTCTAATAAAAACTTACCCTTCGTGGGTTTCTAATCGAGGCCGCTGATTCAGGATCGGACGGGAGGGCAATGCCGGGCTTACTGGACTCGGCGACGGCGGCGGCGGGCGGCGTAGAGTGCGTCAAGGCGTCCAAGGCGAAGCTCAAGTAGTCGTGGGAGCTGCGACGAGGTCGGGAGGGGTTCGGTGGTGTTGGGGGTGGTCGGGAGGACTAGGGTGGCGACGGCGGCGACTTTTACATGGCAGGTGGCGGCCTGGTTCAAGCGACGCCGAGCGGGAGGGAGAGGGGTGCAAGCGAGGTCTCGGGGAATGGGTGCAGCGACTCCGGCTTTTATAGCCAGGGTCGGGCCTTGCTTGGGGTCGATCGGGCGATCGGGATCATGATTCTTCGGGATCCGGCGATCCTCCGCGAGGTCTGCTATGGTGGGCATGAAGAAGAGGGGCGGGGCCCACGGGTCAGCGAGAGAGAGGGAGGGGTGAGGGGGTCGGGTGGCCGAAGCCTAGGAGATTCGGGCGCGAGGGGGCTGATTGGGCCGCTCGGCTGGCCGGCTGCTTGCCGAGCGGGCCGGGCTGCTTGGGCCAAAGTGTGGTGCGGAGGGTGCGGGCGGCCGGCCTGGGTGGTGGCACTGGCGCCCGGAAATTTTCTTTTATTATTATTTTTAAATAAACAAAAACAAAATAAAACAATATCCATAAATATTTTATATAGGGTATATATATACCAAAATGATCAGGAATATTCCCTTTCATTTGAACATTTTTCCAAAGGCAAAATCCAAACTTTATAAAAAATCCATTTTTTCAAATTCAAATAAAATTCAGATTTGAATCCAAATCTTTTGGCAATGTTTTCCTCTGATATTTTTGGAGTGTCATGTTTGCTCCTCTCATACTTTTGATCAAGTATTTATCGGGCATAGTTTTGAAATGTTTCCCACATGCCAAAGTTTGAATTCAAATTCAAAACTCAAATTTCTCCTGAAACTTCAAATGGCATTCAAATTCAAACAGGATGCATAGGATGTTTAGCTATAATTGTAAAACATTCCAAATAGGAAATTTGGGATGTTACAAACCTACCCACCTTAAGATGAATCTCGCCCTCGAGATTCGGGTTTAACTAGCAAATAGGTGCGGGTGGTCTCGAAGAAGATCTTCTTCAAGGCGCTCCAGTGAAAGCTTCTTCCTCGGTGTGGTGACTCCACAAGACCTTGCAAAATTTGATGACCTTCTTGTGGGTGACTTCCGCTTGCAGTCTCGAGAATTCGGACGGGTTTCTCCTTGTAAGTCGATCACCGCTGTCAAGCTGTATGGCCTCTAGGGGCCTTTGTGTCTCTCAACGGAACATCGGCCATGTCGGCATGGCACTTCTTCAACTGTGAAACATGGAAGACATCGTGAACTCCGGACAATCCTTCCGCAATTCCAACTTGTATGCAACTTCTCCACGACGCTCGAGAGATTTTGTAGGGGCCAATGAATCGGGGTGCTAACTTTCCTTTGACTCCAAACCTCTTGATCCATCGAAGTGAGAGACACGAAGATATGCTCGGTCTCCACTTCGTGAAGTTACCTCCTTGCGCTTCGCCGGCATAACTCTTACTGTCGCGACCGTGCTATCTTGAGTCGCCTCGAATCAGCTTGACTTTCTCTTGAATCCTCGATAAGGTCGGAACCGAAAAGTGATCGATCTCCAACACTATCCCACAAAGCAATGGTGTTCTGCACCTCCTTCCGTATAGAGCTTCGAAGGGGCCATCTTCAAACCGGATTGATAACTGTTGTTGTCTGAGAACTTCTGCGTATGGCAAATTATCATCCCAGCTAGACCCATAGTCTAGCACACAAGCTCTCAACATGTCCTCCGTAATCTGGTTGACTCTCTGATGCATCCATCTGGTTCATGCGGATGAAAAGTCGCATCTTGAATTCCAGCCTCGCACTCCAAAGTTTCATGCAACCCATTCCAAAACTTTGAGGTAAACTGTGTTCCTCTATCGGACACGATACTCCTCGGAACTCCATGCGTATATCGATCCTCGGGTCATGTATATCTTGGCCAACTTAGCAATCGGTATAGGTAGTTTTCACGGGAATGAAGTGAGCTACCTTGGTCAAACGATCAACCACTACCAGGATGGAATCATAACCTCGAACGGGTCTGGGCAATCCTGTGATGAAATCCATTCCAAGTTTTTCCCATTTCCAATCGGGAATCGGCAAAGGTTGAAGTAACCCTGCTGGCTTCCGATGTTACGCCTTTACCGTTGACAAACATCCATATCGCTATGTACTCGGCAATATCCTTCTTCATACCTGTCCACCGTAAACTTTGCTTCAAATCCGTGTACATCTTGGTGTTGCCGGGTGAATCGAGTACGGTGAATCATGAGCTTCTCAAGAATTAGCTTCCTGAGTTCGGGATCATTGGGCACATAAATGCGATCCTCGAACCATATAGCTCCGTATTCATCCTTACGAAATCCTTTAGCTTTTCCTTCATTCATCTTTTCTTTATCTCATCAATTTCCTTGTCCGACTTCCGGGCTTCCACTAATCCTTTCGCCAAAGTGGACTGAACTTCCAGAGTTGCAACATATCCTCTCGGAACTATCTCCACGGAGATCTATGAGGTCATCGACTAAATCATGTGGTAATACTCCCGCTATAAGAGAATACACATAACACTTACGGCTCAAAGCATCTGCTACAACATTAGCCTTTACTGGGTGTTAATGCAATCTCATGTCATAGTCCTTTATTAAATCTAGCCATCTCCTCTCACTCGAGGTTCAGCTTCTTCTGCGTGAAAATATACTTCAAGCTCTTATGATCTGTGTAAACATCACAATGGTTTAGATAAGGAAATGCCTCCAGGTCTTGAGTGCATGCACTACGGCCGCTAACTCCAAATCATGTGTGGCATAATTCAGCTCGTGTGGTCGTAGGCTATGCGGAGGTATAAGCTACAACTTTTCCTTCTGCATGAGTACTCCTCCGAGTCCCTCAAGAGAAGCGTCACAATATACCGTAATCCTTGTGTATGTCCGCAAAATCGATCTTTGATCGGGCTGTAACCAAACGCTTTCTTCAATTCTCGAAAACTGGCTCACAAGCCTCGGTCCAAACATACTTGGCTTCCTTCTTCAACAGCTCAGTCATGGGCTTGGCAATCTTCGAGAAATTCTCAATAAACCTCGATAATATCCTGCGAGTCCGAGAAACTGCGGATCTCCTTGGTATGGTGGGTGACCGCTAATCGGTGATCGATACAACCTTGGTGGGGTCAATCGCTATTCCTTCTCCTGAAAATAACATGTCCGAGGAATCCGACTTCCTTCAGCGGAATTCACATTTCTTGAACTTGGCATACAACTGATGTTCTCGAAGTTTCTCCGTAACTAGATGCAAATGTTCCTTATGCTCTTCCTCGCTCTTGGAGAAAAATCGGTATATCATCGATGAACACCACGACAAACTTGTCCAGATATTCCATAAATACCTTGTTCATCAAATTCATGAAGTATGCAGGGAGCATTAGTCAATCCAAAGCGATATGACGGTATACTCATATAAACCATACCTAGTAGTGAATGCTGTTTTGGGTATATCCTTTTCACGGATCTTCAATCGATGATACCACGATCAAGATCGATCTTGGAGAATACCTTGGCTCCAACTAGCTGATCATCAAATAAATCATTAATCATCGGTGAGGGTACTTGTTCTTGATGGTCACGTCGTTCAATCTAACGATAATCAACAACCATTCTCAAGGTTCCATCCTTCTTCTCTACCAAAAGAACTGGGGCTCCCCAAGGTGATGAGCTTGGCGAATATATCCCTTCTCCAATAGCTCATTAATTTGGTTCTTGATCTCCTTCAAATCGCTCGTTGGCATCCGATAAGGTCTCTTGGATATTGGGGCTGTGCCGGCAACAACTCAATCGGAAATTCAATGTCCCTGTCCGGTGGCATTCACGGTAATTCCTCCGGAAACACATCGGGAAAGTCTTCCACTCTGGCACTTCCTCTGAACAACTCCCGTGAGGGAATGCACTGATTCTTCATCCGGCCGTGCTCGCTACATACTTGATCCTTTTACGCTCCGGTGGTGGCGAGAATAGACTTCTTGGGCACTGATCTATGTTCCTTCAAACTTTGTCAACCAATCCATGCCTAGGATTACATCCAAGGTCTGGGTTTCCAACACTTTGAGGTCTGCGGGAAATTAATGGTTCCGATGTTGAGGGTTGCATGACGGCCCTAAGCCTGCAATCATTTCTCCTCCCGCAGAATCGACGCTGAAGGGGCTTCTAAGGGTTTTAGTGGGCAACCCGTACTTTTCCACAACTACCCTTGAGATGAATGAATGCGTTGCACCAATCAAAGAGAACCAAACCGAACGTGAATTCAATAAAAACTTACCAACCACGGGTCCCATTGATCATAGACGCCCTCCACGCCGATGTGGTTCACCTGAGCACGAGGGAACGGATTGGGCTTCTTCGCTGAGCCTCCATTGCCATTTCCATTCCTCTACTTGGCCTCCCGGGCGTTCGGTGGCGTAGTGCCTGTCTTCCGCACTTGAAACAGTGATGTGGCTCAAATCCTTGTGAGTCGCAAGCAGAACGGTGTCGATTGCCATTACTGCTGCCATTGCCATTGCTATGGCCTGACTTGTTGTCCTGGTGCGGTTGTTCCCATTTCCTCCATGGTTATGACCTCCATGGTTATGATGGGTGTGCCCTCTGAGTATGGTGCATAACGGGGCTTCTGTGAGCTCCCGAGTTGTGCTTCCCCGGCTGTACTTCCGCTATGCTTTCTATCTGCCGCTTGCCTTCAAGAATGGTGGCCTTGTCTACCAGCTCCTGGTAGTTGTTGAAAGTAGCCACAATAAGCTGCATGCTCAGTTCATCATTGAGTCCTCAAGGAACTTCTCCTGCTTGGCGGCATCTGTGGCCACATCATCGAGGGGCATAGCGAGCGTAGCTTGTTGAATTCATCCACGCATCTTGTGCCACAAAGACGGTTCCCTCTGGCGTAAGTTGCGGAACTCACGCTTCTTGAGACTCATGGCTCCAAATGAGACATGAGCGGTGCGGAAAACTGCTGGGAATTGGTCCCATGTGATGGCACCAATGGGAAAAGTGGCGGTGTAGTTCTCCCACCAAGAAGCTGCAGGTCCATCAAGTTGATCTTGTGACAAAGCGCACCTTCTCGACATCGGTGCATCCAACGGTGACTAGCTCTCTTCCGACTTTCTTGGAGCCAATCATCAGCCACAATTGGCTCGGTGCTACTAGAGAACACTGGCGGATTCAACCTCGTAAATCGAGTCAAGTTGTCAGCGGTGGGTGGTGGCGGTGGATTGTTGGTGTTGTTGTTACGATTACGGATAAGCAGTGATCATCGGTGCATTACGCTGCTGGAGCGCCTGGGTGAGCTCGGCGGAAAACCAGTGTCACGTCTCGGAGGCATCTGGTGTTTTGGAGTGGATGAGAAATTAGAATAGAACAATGGTCTATGAGGAATAACACTACCCATATGAATGCACAATCATATAACACACCAATCATTTATTCACTCCACTCAAACATGGTTCAAACTTCGATTACAAAAGCTCATGACTAATCGAAGGAAAACATCGGCCCTAACTGATCGGCGATTTAAAAAAGTAAAAGATAACATGGTGGTCGACTAAAAAGTCTTCACTGCTTGGCGCCTCCTCTTGGGGTTTCCTTGATGGTACTCCCTTCAAAATCCTGATCATTGCTCACGAGGGTGCTTCATCTCCACTCGGGTAAAGGTCCTCTCCCAAGTCCATCTTTTCCTCTATCGCGGCAAGTTTCATCTTCAGGTCGTCGACTATCTCCATGAAGTCCGTGATTTCTTCCTCATGGCCATGAAGTCTGCTGGCGTGCCTTCTCCTCCGAGTTCGATTCGGCGGAACAAAAGCTTCCGTGTGCCTTCGAGTTACGGCCAGGTCTGAATCTCTCGTTTCACGAGAAGACACTCCAAGTCCTGGATGTACGAGAGAGTGGAATCGCCCTCAATGGTAATGGATGATATCTCCATTCCTTGCCCTCGCGAGAAACCATGGCGAGGTCTCGAGGATCGAGCTCGGCCTACTCCTCCCCGGAGATGTCCAAGTGCTCGATAGATCGCCACGTCCCTTCCGATGATCCGGTTGAACTCGGTGAACTCAAAGTCAATAGGCTCCGTGTGTCCTCCGAAGGTTCTCCACAGGATATGCACCTCAATCTCAGTGGCGGGTGTCCGTCGGAAGTGCATTGGTTGGCTTCCGGTGATCGAGGGCAGAGCTATCTTCAGCTTCTTCACCATCTGGACCAGCTTCCTGCCGAAGGGCATCGTCTCATCGGGCTGGCAAAACTCCGGTAGCAAAACTGGGGTGAACTCGACGACCATCTAGAATGTTGAAAATTAGGAGAAGAGTCAGAACTGAACAGGGGAGAATTTACGGAATGAAAAGGGGTTAAAGTAAATGGTCTCTGCTTATGGCTTTCCGATCCTAGGGGTTACGATCCTACGGTCAGCGTGTGCTCGATACTATCTCTCTGTGACCTGACCCAAAATCGGTCAAATCTCTCGTGGTTCTGTACCATCCCAAGATCATGCTGGTACTCACAAGACATCGATAAAGTAATCAAAGTTCAATCACACCTGAATTTTATTACACGATTCTCATATAGAGTCTTTATTACAAGGGAATAAATTCGGCTCAAGGCCAACTCATGAGAAATAAACTACTAATGCTGCGGAGCGTCGAAGGTAAAGCGAGTCCATCCGACTCCAAAGGGCAATCGCCAAGCGCCGGAGTGTAGCCTCACTCCTCGATCGAATATACCTCTGCAACATAAGACGTTGCAGCCATGTAGGTCAGCTTTTGGAATAAGCTGGCAAGTCATGAAGAACAACAATAATAAACTTACTAACACTATATGCATTTTTGGCTGTGGAGCTCTAAGTTTCATCATTTTGCGAAAAAGCAAATTTTAACCTACTACAGTGGACTTGCTTGCAAATTACTACAATTGTTGGTAGTTATTGAGATGGTTCCGCCAACCAATATCTCGTTCCCAAATTATTAAGTCATAAACCCTCAAATTAATTCATTAGTTTCGTGTTGAGATATCCGAATACTTCCAAGTTCGGAGGCTCAAATGTCCGTGAATCAGACACGGCTAATCGATTAGATCTTTAAACTCTGCAGAGGTTTGCGCGCTTTCCCGCAAGAATCATTCCCTCCTTTTAAAGTCTTCGCACTTCATGGTGTTTGAAGACGGACGAATGAAACAGGTCTTCCAAAGAGTTCTTCTGGCCACCGCCGGCACCTCCATCCAATCCTACCGTTCTTCTACATCTCGTAGTACCGTCCAGCCAGCGTCACTACTAGGGTCAACCCAGCCAGAGCTCATAATGGCTTGCGGCTGCACAGGTAAGCTTCCGGTCATGGGGCATCCATCCTTCTCTTCGTGGCTGGGTGAAGCTTTCCGCAGGATGTCATGGCGCTTCTCCATGCATCCCAGCCACCACTGGGTTCTCCAGGGTGCCCGTCAACCGTCCTCCACCCAGTAGTGATTTTCCGAAGTCCATCTTGATCATTGTAGATCATGGGGTTGTCATCATCATTGATTCTCACATCTTGCTTATGAATATCACTCATACCCAAAACCCGCTTCACGAGCATAGCAAAGTAACTACTACGTCCCGGGTCATGCAAGGGATTGGTTCATCCTACCACATGATACTACTCAAGTTTAATGACTTCAAGATTTCACTACTGCATGCATGGTGGGGTGGTGACAACTACTAATGCACAAAAACATAGGTATAGAAATAACATGATCAAGACTTGCCTTGGCGATGATCCTCGTAAGCTAAAGAGTCGTAGTAGCAAGCTTCAAGCACTCCGGAAACTCTACCGAGACAAACAATGAACACAATAAGCAAAACAATAGGATCACATAGCACAACATAACAAAAGTAACATAACACAACAAAGCAACCAAAACCAAATCCAAAGGAAAACTCAAAGAAAAATCACTCAAAGTTTCCCTACTTCAAACAATAGCTAGAAATAGTTTTTATATAACAAAAATTCCTTAATTTAACCTAATCATGGTTTTAAGTTAACTTAACAGAAAAGGATTCACTAAGCAACTAGGAGCAAAAAGAATTAATTAAAAGCTATTATAAAACTCATTTTAGGCCTAATCCAATTTCTATTAAGAAAATAATTTAAAAACTTTTATTAATTACAAATAAAAGTTCATCTACTAGAATGACAGAAACCAACCTAGAATAACTAATCACAAGTAAAAAATAAATTAATTTACTAATTAATTTAATAGGAAAACTGGAACTAGTTAATTAATTAGGATTAATAGGATTCTGCTTAAAACTAATTATTTATTAACCCTAAAATACCAAAGTTAATTTCTAGGGTTTGGCAATGACAAAATAAAGTTGGGGCAAAAGGAATCATGCAAAAATAATTTTTCTAACTAAAGTTATAGCAGATTTACTATTCTGACTAAAACTAAATTAATGCATTTTTAATTATTTTTAACATAGCTAAATATATATTCTACAGAAACTACATAAAATTTGAAATCCAAAGAAAAAGAATCATCTAAAAATAATAAACAGAATAAAAGATATCAATTTTGAAAATGTAAACTATTCTCGCTAAAAACAGAAAATCAAAATAAAGAAAAAAGGCCTAATGGGCCTATATCTGTGCTCCTGTCGTTAAATAGCCTAAATGGGCCCTAGGGTTAACTAAAACGAACCGGCCTAAAAAATAAACCTAACCTAAAAATAAACCGATTGGACCGGCGGTTTTCTAATAAAAACTTATTTCTTGGTTTCTAATCGAGGCTTGATCTAGGATCGGACGGGGAGGGCGATGTTGGGCTTACCGGACTCCCATGACGGCAAGGGCGGCGAGAGTGCGTCTGGCATCCCAAGGGCGAAGCCATGTAGCTTCTATGAGTCAGAGTCATGGACGAGGTCTGTGAGGGGTCTTGGCAGTGTTGGGGGTGGTCGGGAGGACTAGGTGGCGACGGGCGGGCGACTTTGGCGGGTGGCGAGCTCGTTCCGTCGGGACGCCGAGCGGGAGGGAGAGGGGTGCGGCGAGGTCTCGGGGAATGGGTGCAGCGACTCCGGCTTTTATAGCCGGGGTCGGCCTTGCTTCGGGGTCGATCAGGCGATCGGGATCATGGATTCTTCGATCCGGGCGATCCTCCCATGAGGTCGCTATGCAGGCGAGGGGGAAGAAGAGGGCGGGGCCCACGGGTCATGAGAGAGAGGAGGTGAGGGGTGGTGGCGAAGCCTAGGAGATTCGGCGCGAGTTGAGCCGGGCCGGGTCGGGCCTGTTGGTCGAGTGGGCCGGCTTGGGCCAAAGTGCTGGGTGCGGAGGGTGCGGCGCTGCTGGGCTGGGTGGCTTTGGTCATGCCTGGAAATTTTCTTTATTATTATTTTTTAAATAAACAAAAACAAAATAAAACAATATCCATAAATATTTTATATAGGGTATATATATACCAAAATGATCAGGAATATTCCTTTCATTTGAACATTTTTCCAAAGGCAAAATCCAAACTTTATAAAAATCCATTTTTTCAAATTCAAATAAAATTCAGATTTGAATCCAAATCTTTTGGCAATGTTTTCCTCTGATATTTTGGAGTGTCATGTTTGCTCCTCTCATACTTTTGATCAAGTATTTATCAGGCATAGTTTTTGGAAATGTTTCCTCACATGCCAAAGTTTGAATTCAAATTCAAAACTCAAATTTCTCTGAAACTTCAAATCGCATTCAAATTCAAACAGGATGCATAGGATGCTTAGCTATAATTGTAAAACATTCCAAATAGGAAATTTGGGATGTTACAGTCGGTATACCGATACCTTGTTCAATCTCGTTACCGGCAAGTCTCTTCACTCGTTCCGTAACACATCATCCCGTGATCAACCCCTTGGTCACATTGTGCACATTATGATGATGTCCTACCGAGTGGGCCCAGAGATACCTCTCCGTCTACACGGAGTGACAAATCCAGCCTCGATTCGTGCCAACCCAATGCAGACACTTTCGGAGATACCGTAGTGCACCTTTATAGCCACCCGATTCACGTTGCCAGACGCTTGGTACACCCAAAGCATTCCTACGGTATCCGGGAGTTGCACACAATCTCATGGTCTAAGGAAAAGATACTTGACATTAGAAAAGCTTTAGCATACTTAACTACACGATCGTGCTAGGCTTAGGATTGGGTCTTGTCCATCACATCATTCTCCTAATGATGTGATCCGTTATCAATGACATCCAATGTCCATGGTCGTGAAACCGTAACCATCTATTGATTAACGAGCTAGTCAACTAGAGGCTTACTAGGGACATGGTGTTGTCTATGTACCCACACATGTATCTGAAGTTTCCTATCAATACAATTATAGCATGGATAATAAGCGATTATCATGAACAAGGAAATATAATAATAACTAATTTATTATTGCCTCTAGGGCATATTTCCAACAGTCTCCCACTTGCACTAGAGTCAATAATCTAGTTCACATCGTCATGTGATTAAGCTGATAGGTCAGCATCGTCATGTGACCAACATCCAAAGAGTTTACTAGTGTCTCGTAAACTAGTTCACATCATCATGTGATTAAGACTCAATGAGTTCTGAGGTTTGATCATGTTTTTGCTTGTGAGAGAGTTTTTAGTCAACGGGTCCGAACCTCTCGAGATCCGTGTGTGCTTTGGTAAAATTTCTATGTCATATTGTAAATGCTGCTTCCACGCCTCCACTTCAAGCTTATTCCAAATGGTTGCTCCACTATACGTGATCCGGTTTGCTACTCAGAAGTCACTTTCGGATAGGTGTTAAAGCTTGCATCGACGTAACCCTTTATGCCGAACTCTTTATCACCTCCATAATCGAGAAACATGTCCTTATTCCTCTAAGGATAATTTTGACCGCTATCTGGTGATCCACTCCTTGATCACCTTTGTACTCTCTTGCCAGATATGTAGCAAGGCACACATCAGTGCGGTACACAAAGATAGCATACCTGTGAGAGCCTACGCCTATAGCATAGGGGGCGCACCTTCGTCCTTTCTCTCTTTCTCCCGTGGTCGAGCTTTAAGTCTTAACTTCATACCTTACAACTCAGCCAAGAACTCCTTCTTTGACTGATCCATCTTGAACACCTTCAAGATCATGTCAAGGTATATGCTCATTTGAAAGTATTATTAAGCATTTTTGATCTATCCTTATAGATCTCGATGCTCAATGTTCAAGTAGCTTAATCCAGGTTTTCTATTGAAAAACACTTTTCAAATAACCCTATATGCTTTACAGAAAATTCTACATCATTTCTGATCATCAATATGTCAACAACATACACTCATCAGAAATTCTATAGTGCTCCCACTCACTTCTTTGGAAATACAAGTTTCTCATAAACTTGGTATAGACCCAAAATCTTTGATCATCTCATCAAAGCGTATATTCCAACTCGAGATGCTTACTCCGGTCCTTAGAAGGATAGCTGGAGCCGCATACTTGTTAGCATCTTTCGTGATTGACAAAACCTTCCGGTTGTATCACATACAACCTTTCCTCAAGTATAACGTCGAGGAAACAATGTTTTGACATCCCATTCCGCAAGATTTCATCAATCATGCAAGAATTGCTAATCCAATTCCAACAGACTCTTAGCATCGCCACGGTGAGAAAAACCTCACCGTAATCAACTCCTTGAACTTGCTCGGAAAACATCTTTAACGACAAGTCGAGCTTTCTTAATGGTAATTCTTACCATCATTTTTCTGTCTTCCTTTTAAAATCCATCCGTACCCAATGGCCTTACGACCATCAAGTATTTCTTCCAAAGTCATGGATCCATTCTCGGATTTTATGGCCTCGAGCCATTCGTCAGAATCCGGGCCCACCATCGCTTCTCCATAGCTCATAGGTTCATTGTTGTCTAGCAACATGACCTCTAAGACAGGATTGCGTACTCACTCAAGCAGTCCGCATCCTTGTCACCCCACGAGGTACGGTAGTGACTTGATCCAAAACTTCATGATCACTATCATAAGCTTCGACTTCAATTGGTGTAGGTGCCACAGAACAACTTCACGTGCCTGCTACACACTTGTTGAAGTGACGGTTCAATAACCTCATCAAGTCTCCACCATCCTCCCACTCAACTTTCCGAGACAAACTTTTCCTCGAGAAAGGACCCGATTCAAGAAACAATCCCTATTGCTTTCGGATCTGAATTAGGAGGTATACCCAACCGTTTTGGGTGTCCTATGAAGATGCATTTTATCCGCTTTGGGTTCGAGCTTATCAACCAGAAACTTTTCCACATAAGCGTCGCAGCCCCAAACCTTTAAGAAATGACAGCTTAGGTTTCTCTAAACCATAGTTCATACGGTGTCATCTCAACGGAATTACGTGGTGCCCTATTAAAGTGAGTGCGGTCTCTAAAGCCTAACCCATGAACGATAGTGGTAATTCGATAAGAGACATCATGGTACGCACCATATCCAATAGGGTGCAACTATGATGTTCGGACACACCATCACACTATGGTGTTCCAAAGTGTATTAATTGTGAAACAATTTCCACTATGTCTTAATTGTGTGCCAAAACTGTAACTCAGATATTCATCTCTATGATCATATCATAGACATTCTATCCTCTTGTCACGAAGATCTTAAACTTCACTCTGAAATTACTTGAACCATTCAATAATTCAGACTTGTGTTTCATCAAGTAAATATACTCAACATCTACTCGAATCATCTGTGAAGTCAGAACATAACGATATTCACTGCATGCCTCAGCACTCATTGGACTGCACACATCAAAATGTGTTACTTCCAACAGGTTGCTATCTTGTTCCATTTTACTGAAAACGAGGCTTTCAGTCATCTTGCCCATGTGGTATGTTTTGCATATCTCAAGTGATTCAAAATCAAGTGAGTCCAAACGATCCATCTGCATAGAGTTTCTTCATGCGTATACACCAATAGACATGGTTCGCATGTCTCAAACTTTTCAAAAACGAGTGAGTCCAAAGATCCATCGACATGGAACTTCTTCATGCGTTTTATACCAATATGACTCATGGCGATTGCCACAAGTAAGTGGTACTTTCCTTACTATCTTATATCTTTTGGCATGAAAATGTGTATCACTACGATCGAGATTCAATAAACCATTCCTTTAGGTGCAAGACCATTGAAGGTGTTATTCAAATAAATAGAGTAACCGTTATTCTCCTTAAATGAATAACCCGTATTGCGATAGACATAATCCAATCATGTCTATGCTCAACGCAAAACACCAAAATGACAATTATTTAGGTTTAACACCAATCTCGATGGTAGAGGGAGCGTCGATGCTTGATCATATCAACCTTGGAAACACTTCCAACACGTATCGTCAGCTCACCTTTAGCTAGTCTCCGTTTATTCCGTAGCTTTTATTTCGAGTTACTAACACTTAGCAACCGAACGGTATCTAATACCCTGGTGCTACTAGGAGTACTAGTAAAGTACACATTAACATAATATATATATCCAATATACTTCTATTGACCTTGCCAGCCTTCTTATCTACCAAGTATCTAGGGTAATTATGCTCCAGTGGCTGTTCCCCTTATTGCAGAAGCACTTAGTCTCGGGTTTGGGTTCAACCTTGGGTTTCTTCCTTTGGAGCAACAACTGATTTGCCGTTTCATGAAGTGTCCCTTCTTGCCCTTGCCCTTCTTGAAACTAGTGGTTTCACCAACCATCAACAATTGATGCTCCTTCTTGATTTTTACTTTCGCGATGTCAAACAACGCTAATTCCTCAAGGATCATCATCTCTATCCTTGATATGTTATAGTTCATCACGAAGCTCTAGCAGCTTGGTGGCAATGACTTTGGAGAAACATCTCTATCTCATCCGGAAGATCAACTCCCTTTCGATTCAAGTGATTGTTGCACTTTTCGGACAATCCGAGCACAAGCTCATCGATTGAGCTTTCTCCCTTAGTTTGCAGGCTAAGAAAATCGGCCGAGGTCTCATACCTCTTGACGTGGCACGAGCCTGAAATCCCAATTTCAGCCCTCGAAACATCTCATATGTTCATGACGTTTGAAAACGTCTTTGGTGCCTCTACTCTAAACCATTTAATGAACTATCACATAGTTATCAAAGCGTGTATGTCCGATGTTACGCAACATCCACAGACGACGTTTGGGGTTCTCGCATACACCGAAGCCGGTGCATTAAGGACATAAGCTTTCTCGATCGCATAATCGCTACTATCAACTTTCAACTATATTTTCTCTAGGAACATATCTAAACAGTGGAAGTAAAGCTTGAGCTTACGACATAATTTGCAAAGATCTTTTGACTATGTTCAGGGATAATTAAGTTCATCTTATGAACTCCCCACTCGAGATAGACATCCCTCTGGGTCATCTAAGTGATTACATGATCCGAGTCAACTAGGCCGTGGTCCGATCATCACGTGAGACGGACTAGTCATCATCGGTGAACATCTTCATGTTGATCGTATCTACTATCGACTCATGCTCGACCTTTCGGTCTCGTGTTCCGAGGCCATGTACGTACATGCTAGGCTCGTCAAGTTAACCCTAAGTGTTTCGCGTATGTAAATCTGTCTTTACACCAATTCACAGTATGTGAACGTAAGAATCCATCACACCCGATCATCACGTGGTGCTTAGAAGCGACGAACTTTAGCAACGGTGCACTGTTAGGGGAGAACACTTCTTGAAATTGTTGTAAGGGATCATCTTATTTACTACCGTCGTTCTAAGTAAACAAGATGCATAAACATAATAAACATCACATGCAATTATATAGTAGTGACATGATATGGCCAATATCATATAGCTCCATTGATCTCCATCTTCGGGCTCCATGATCATCATCGTCACCGGCATGACACCATGATCTCCATCATCATGATCTCCATCATCGTGTCTTCATGAAGTTGTCTCGCAATAAAGTAAAGTAATTACATGGCGTTGTTTAATGACACGTAGGTCATACAATAAATAAAGACAACTCCTATGGCTCCTGCCGGTTGTCATACTCATCGACATGCAAGTCGTGAATCCTATTACAAGAACATGATCAATCTCATACATCACATATCATTCATCACATTCTTCTTGGCCATATCACATCACATAGCATACCTGCAAAAACAAGTTAGACGTCCTCTAATTGTTGTTTGCATGTTTTACGTGGCTGCTATGGGTTTCTAGCAAGAACGATTCTTACCTACGCAAAACCAAAACGTGATAAGCCAAATGCTATTTACCCTTCATAAGGACCCTATTCATCGAATCCGTTCCGACTAAAGTGGGAGAGGCGGCACCCGCTAGCCACCTTATGCACCAAGTGCATGTCGATCGGTGGAACCTGTCTCACGTAAGAGCACGCGTGTAAGGTCGGTCCGGGCCGCTTCATCCCACAATACCGTCGAAAACAAGATAGGACTAGTAACGGCAAGCATATTGAACAAAATCAACGCCCACAACTACTTTGTGTTCTACTCGTGCAAAAAATCTACGCAATAGACCTAGCTCATGATGCCACTGTTGGAAAACATAGCAGAAATTCAAAATTTTCCTACGTGTCACCAAGATTGTGGCGCCCGGGTAATCAAGCTACAGTAACCCTGCGCTAATGATGCCACGTCACCTAGGTTGCTGTTGGTAAACTCGTGTTAGTTCAAAACGATTCAAATTCAAATTTAAAATATAGGCGAACAATAAAAGTTTTCAAAAATTAAAACTAAAATGTTAAATTGGTTGCCAAATATTACAAAGGTAATTGTGGTGAAGTAAACACATTTTTAGAAAATGTCTAAACAATTTAAACTGATTTAAAACAGAAAAGAAAATAAATAAAAACAAACCACAAAAACAAAAAACCTAAAACTAACAAAACAAAACGAAGAAGAAGACGGCAAACCCCCTGGCCCAACTGGGCCAGCCCCCCCCCCTCCTGGCCCAGCCGGCCGGCCCATTGGCCCAACCGCCCCTCCTCACTCCCTTTCCCCTCGGTCCACCCCGACCCCCATCGACTGACCTCACTCCCCACCGAAATATCTCCTCCTCCCCGATCTGGATCGGGAGACCCCCGACCGAAGTCGCCCCTCGCCCGCCTCGTCTCGGCGGCCCCCGCCGCCAACCGCCCTTGGGACCTCCTCCTCCTCCTCTACACCGCCTTGAGAGCCCTCCTCCCCGCCTCGCCCCCATACCTTGAGGTTCGCCGCCCTTGATTCGCCCCCGCCTCCCCGGCCTTGCTTCCCCCGCCTAGCCTCCTCGCCGGTCGTCACCGACCTTCACCACGCCGCCTAGTCCCCACGTTCCCCCACAATGGCTCGCCTCTTCCCCGTCGTTCCTCTCCCCTCCCGACGCCTTGTGCGCCGAGCCCGTCGCGGCTCGAGTCTCGGCTCCGGCCACCAGCAGCCACGCCGCCTTCCCTCTCTTCCCCCGACGACGTCAGCCAGCCTTCCGGCGACCCGGCGCCATCGTCGCTGGTATCTCACTACGAACCCCCCACGGCCTCGGCCACTTCCCACCCCACGTTCATGCTGCCCGGCCCGCCCGTCAGCCTGAACGCCTCGCGGCGCCGCTGTAGCCAGCCACCTCATGATGGTTATGCCCCCTCGCCACCGTCGTGGCTCGGCCGCCCGACCCGTTGGCCTCGGTATGGCGCCGCGCGTCCTCTGAGGTGCGCCCGGCAGGCATCGCCCACTTACGCCCGCTGCCCGTTGCCCCTCGGGGCCAATGACATAGGGGCCCCCACCCCCACAGGCGGTTTTTTATTAAAACAGGGAATAAAAATAAAATGAAAATGAATTAAAACTAGTTAACTAATTAATTAATTAATCTAATTAATTCTGATTAATTAACACTAATCACTAATTAACCTAATTAACTAATCTTAATTAACTCTTATTAGGTTAATAAGATATTATAGAATGACATGCGGGACCCACACAGCCGGGGTTGACTTAGTCAACCCTGTTGATCGCCGATGTCGACATGACATCATGCTGATGTCATAAAGGCATTTTCGAAATTAATTAAATACTTAATTAAATTCCATAAATTAATAAAATCTTTTAAAAATCATATCTTTTAATCCGTAATCCGGATTAAAATATTTTCAACATGAAAGTTGCTCAGAACGACGAGGCGAATCCGGATACGCGATCCGTTCAGTACACCACACACGCCTCTAACCTATCGAACCTGCAAACTTTCCTCTCCGGTTCATCTGTTCGACAGACGTCCGGAACCGGAAAACTCCCTGATGTTCCCCCCTAACCAAAGTACCCCCCCTACCACGTTAGGGCACGCCTAGCATCGCTTCTTGGCATGTCATACATCGATATGCATTTGTTTACTTGGTATTCATTGTTTCTTCCCCCTCTTCTCTCCGGTAGACTACGAGACCGACGCTGCTGCTGGCCAGTTCGACTACGGTGTTGACGACCCCTCTCTCTTGCCAGAGCAACCAGGCAAGCCCCCCCCCCCCTTGATCACCAGATATCGCCTACTCTTATCTACACTGCTTGCATTAGAATAGTATAGCATGTTACTGTTTTCAGATACTCCTATACTGTTGCATAGCCTGTCCTTGTAACTTCTGTTGTTACCTTACCTGCAATCCTATATGCTTAGTATAGTATGCTAGTACATTCATCTGTGGCCCTACATTCTTGTCCGTCTGCCGTGCTATACTATCGGGCCGTGATCACTCGGGAGGTGATCACGGGTATATACTATATACTTAAACATGATACATGTGGTGACTAAAAGTCGGGTCGGCTTGTGGAGCACCATGAGTGATTCACTTGATTGGGGTGAAAGGACCTTTGTCCCACGGCCCTCTGGATGGATCTTGTGGCGGAGGCGGCAAGGCAGGTTGAGACCGCCTAGGAGAGAGGTGGGCCTGGCCTGTTCGGGCGTTAGCGGATACTTAACACGCTTAACGAGGTCTTGGTATTTGATCTGAGTTAGCTCACGAGCTTATACGCACTAACCATCTACGCGGGAGTAGTTATGGGTATCCCAAGGCGTCGTGGTATCAAAAGCACTTTGGACGTCAATGACGGGCGTGGCGCCGGATTGGACTGGAACGCTTTGGGCTAGGAATGCGCTTCGGCGGCGTCACGCAGCGTCTTGCAGTAATGCTTTCGAGGCGATGGGCCCCGGACCCTGGCGGCTAGGTTTAGACCGCGTGTTGGCCTCTCTGTTGTGCCTAGGTGGGGCTGCGACGTGTTGATCTTCCGCCCGGGCATGACCCAGAAAGTGTGTCCGCCAAATGGGATCAAGCATGTTGGGTAAGATGGTGCACCCTCGCAGGGAAGTTAATCTATTCGAATAGCCGTGATCTTGATAGCAGACGACTTGGAGTTGTACCTTGAGCTTATGACAACTAGAACCGGATACTTGATAAAACACACCCTTCCAAGTGCCGATACAACCGGTGGTCGCTCTCGCTCGTGGATATGAGGCGGGATTGCCGGTAGGATTATTGCTATATGATGTTACTTGGAGGACTTCAGTTTGTCCCCTCCTACTGTTGCAAGACAATTGTCGAGCGTAGTCTTCGTTAAGACTAACTATCCCCTCTTATTACGGCATTCTGTGATTCAGTCCACTCATATGGCCCTTTACACATATATCCATGCATATGTAGTGTAGCTCCTTGCTTATGCAGTACTTTGGATGAGTACTCACGGTTGCCTTGTTCCCCTTTTCCCCTACCTCTACTCGATTGCTTGCAGCAGACGATGGAGCCCAGGAGCGACGCCACCGTCGATGACGACTACTACTGGAGGTGCCTACTACTACGTGCAACCCGGCCCGGCGACCGAGGAGTAGCTAGGAGGATCCTGTGCAGGAGGCTGCTCCTCTTCGATCTCTGTATCCCAGTTTGTGCTAGCCTTCTTAAGGCAAACTTGTCTAACTTATGCGTGCTCAGATATTTGTTGCTTCCGCTGACTTCGTCTATGATCGAAAGCACTTGTATTCGAGCCTCGAGGCCCCCGCTTGTATTATGATGCTTGTATGACTTATTTTATTTGTAGAGTTGTGTTGTGATATCTTCCCGTGAGTCCCTGATCTTGATCGTACACATTTGCGTGCATGATTAGTGTACGATTAAATCAGGGGCGTCACAAAGATCTATCTATGGAGAAACTAGCAACGAGGGAGGGAGAGTGCATCTACATACCCTTGTAGATCGCTAAGCGGAAGCGTTCATGAGAACAGGATTGAAGGAGTCGTACTGTCGTGATCCAAATCACAGGAGATCCTAGTGCCGAGCAGACGGCACCTCCGCGTTCAACACACGTACAGCCGGTGGCGTCTCCCACGCCTTGATCCAGCAAGGAGAGGGAGAGGTTGAGGAAGACTCCATCCAACAGCAGCACAACGGCGTGGTGGTGATGGAGGGCGTGGCTATCTGCAGGGCTTCGCCAAGCACCACAGGAGAGGAGAAAGAAGAGATGCAGGGCTGCACCAACGAGAGGAGAGGTTCTCATGTCTTGGGCTGCTCCAAAAACCTCCAATATATATAGTGGAAGGGGAGGGCTGCGCCCCCTCTAGGGTTTCCACCCCCTAGGGGTGGCGGCCAGCCCTAGATGGGTTTTGGGGGCGGCCAAGAGGGAGAGAGGGAGGCGCCCACTAGGTGGGCCTTAAGGCCCATCTGAACTAGGGTTTGCCCCCTCCCACTCCCCCTTGCGCCTTGGGCCCCTTGTGGGGGGCGCACCAGCCCTCCTAGGGGCTGGTCCCCTCCCACACTTGGCCCACACAACCTTCTGGGGCAGGTGGCCCCACTTGGTGGACCCAGGACCCTCCGGTGGTCCCGTCGCTACCGATATCGCAGAAACTTTTCCGGTTACCAAAACCGGACTTCCCATATATAAATCTTTACCTCCGGACCATTCCGGAACTCCTCGTGACGTCCGAGATCTCATCCGGGACTCAACAACATTCAAGAACCACATACAAACTTCCTTTATAACCCTAGCATCATCAGACCTTATGTGTAGACCCTACGGGTTCGGGAGACATGTAGACATGACCGAGACGTTCTTAGGTCAATAACCAACAGCGGATCTGGATACCCATGTTGGCTCCCACATGTTCCACGATGATCTCATCGGATGAACCACGATGTCAAGGACTCAATCAATCCCGTATTCAATTCCCTTTGTCTAGCGGTATTGTACTTGCCCGAGATTCGATCGTCGGTATACCGATACCTTGTTCAATCTCGTTATCGCAAGTCTCTTTACTCGTTCCGTAACACATCATCCCGTGATCAACCCCTTGGTCACATTGTGCACATTATGATGATGTCCTACCGAGTGGGCCGAGATACCTCTCCGTCTACGGAGTGACAAATCGATCTCGATTAGTGCCAACCCAATGACACTTTCGGAGATACTGTAGTGCACCTTTATAGCCACCCGATTACGTTGTGACGTTTGGTACACCCAAAGCATTCCTACGGTATCCGGAGTTGCACAATCTCATGGTCTAAGGAAAAGATACTTGACATTAGAAAAGCTTTAGCATCTGAACTACCACGATGCGTGCTAGGCTTAGGATTGGGTCTTGTCCATCACATCATTCTCCTAATGATGTGATCCCGTTATCAATGACATCCAATGTCCATGGTCGAAACCGTAACCATCTATTGATTAACGAGCTAGTCAACTAGAGGCTTACTAGGGACATGGTGTTGTCTATGTACCCACACATGTATCTGAGTTTCCTATCAATACAATTATAGCATGGATAATAAACGATTATCATGAACAAGGAAATATAATAATAACTAATTTATTATTGCCTCTAGGGCATATTTCCAACACTTAGCACTGCTATAGGTAGTCTTGACTGGAATGAAATGAGCTACCTTCGTCAAGCGGTCGACTGTAACCCAAATCGAATCATATCCTGAACGAGTCTTTGGCAAACCTGTGATGAAATCCATGCCTAGTTTATCCCACTTCCATTCGGGTATTGGCAATGGCTGCAACAATCTGCTTTGGCTTACGATGTTACGCCTTCACTCTCGACATACATCGCAAAGCTGCTACATACTGCGATATCCTTCTTCATTCCGATCCACGAGCGCTTTCCTTCAAATCCAAATACATCTTGGTATTTCTGGGTGAATCGAATAGGGTGAATCCTGTGCCTCTTGCAGAATCAACTTCACGATCTCCGGGTCATTCGGCACATAAACACGGTCCTCAAACCATAGGGTATCGTGCTCATCCTCCACGAAATCCCTTTGCTTTTCCTTCGCTCATTTTCTTCTTTATATCCGATATCTCTTTGTCCTTTTACGAGCTTCCTGATTTTATCCATCAAGGTAGACTGAATCTCCAATGCTGCTACATAGCCTCTCGGAACTATTTCCAAACATAGCTCTCGAAGGTCTTGACTAACTCCTTGGGTATTCCTCCCATCATTAGTGTATTAACGTGGCTCTTACGGCTCAATGCGTCACGCTACACCGTTAGCCTTCTAGGGGTGATAATGCAATCTCATATCATAATCCTTAATGAGCTCCAACCATCTCCTGCATGCGAGATTTAATTCCTTGGCGTGAAGATGTACTTCAAACTCTTGTGATCCGTGGTACACCTCACAATGATTTCCAATGAGGAAATGTCTCCATATCTTCAAGGCATGCACTATGGCTGCTAACTCCAAATCATGTGTGGCATAATTTAATTCATTAGGTTTCAGTTGTCGTGAAGCATACGAAACAACTCTTCGTTCCTGCATAAGCTTTGCTCCAAGTCCTCGGCGTGAAGCGTCATAATACACCCTCATAATCCTTGGTCCGATCCGGCAAAATTTAACTTGGTGAGGTAACCAATCTTTTCTTCAACTCTGAAAACTTGCCTCACAATCCTCAGTCCATATGAACTTGGTATCCTTTTCAGCAATTTCGTCATAGGCTTTGCAATCCTTGAGAAATTCTCAATGAATCTCGGTAGTATCCTCGCGAGTCCAAGGAAACTCGGATCTCTCCAACTGCCGTTGATGCTTCCCATTTGGTTCACGGTCTCAACTTTCGTGGGGTCAACTACTATCCCTTCTCCGGATATAACATGTCCAAGAAATCAACTTCCTTTAACCAAAACTCACATTTGCTTTGAAGTTGGCATATAAGCTGATGTTCCCTCGGTTTCTCCAAAACCAATCGCAAATGTTCCTTATGTTCTTCTTCATTCTTCGAGAAAACGAGAATATCATCTATGAACACCACGACGAACTTATCCAAAAACTCCATAAACACTTTGTTCATCGGGTTCATGAAATAGGCTGGCGCGTTAGTCAGTCCAAATGACATAACGGTATACTCATACGATCCATATCTCGTGGTGAGCGCTGTCTTAGGTATGTCCTGCTCCCGAATCTTCAATCGATGGTACCCTGATCGCAAATCGATCTTGGAAAACACTTTAGCTCCTTGCAAACTATAAAACAGATCATTTATCATAGGTAGTGGGTACTTGTTCTTGATTGTTACTTCATTTAACCCACGATAATCAACAACCATCCTTAACGATCCGTCCTTCTTCTCTACTACCAGTACGGGTGATCCCCAAGGCGAAGAACTTGGGCGTATATAACCTTTCTCCACTAGCGCCCTAATCTGCTTCTTCATTTCCGCCAAATCACGTGCGGGCATCACGTATGGTCGCCCGATATCGGGCCTCTTCACGGCAACAGCTCAATCAAAAACTCAATGTCTCTATCCGGTGGCATTCACGGCAACTCTTAGGAAATACATCAGGGAAATCCCTTACCATTGGTACTTCTTCTGCACAACTCACCGATAAAGGAATTTACTTGTGCTCTCCTCGGCTCATGCCGTGATACATACTTGATTCTTCTTCCTTCCGGGTGGTAAGCAAAATTGACTTAGTGGCGCAATCTATGTTCCTCCATACTTCGATAACCAATCCATGCCTAATATCACATCCAATCCTTGGGATTCCAGAACTATTAGGTCCGAGGGAAAAACATAGTGTCCAATCCTTAATGGCAGTCGGTCACACCACATACTAGCCATGTATTCTGCCCCGGGTGAGGTTACTATCATGGGTGACCTAAGGGCTTGGGTTGGTAATTTGTACTTATCCACAAATCCCTTGATATGTATGAATGTGATGCACCAGTATCGAAAAGAACAACTGCAGTAAATGACTTAACCAAAACTTACCGATTACTGCATCGAGCTGATCTTCAACCTCCTCCACGGGTATGCTGAAACTGAACTCCCTTCTTAGGGGTATAACGGGGCTTCTGCTGGGCATCAGAATTATACTTCCCTTGACCATACTTCCGCTTGCGGTACTCAATTTGCTGCTGCTTTCATTCAATCATGATGGCACGGTCTACCAAATCTGGTAGTTATTGAAACTTGCTACCATCAACTGCATGCTTAACTCATCATTCAGTCCTTCGAAACTTCTCACGCTTAGCTGCATCTGTAGCAACGTCATCTGGGGCATAACGTGCTAACTTACTAAAATCATCCACATACTGGCCAACAGTCCTTCCTCCTTGGCGTAAATTGCGAAACTCACGCTTCTTCATGGCCATAGCTCCTGCTGAGACATGGGCAGTGCGGAAAGCTTGTCAAACCGATCCCATGTGACGGTGTCTACAGGGTAAGTGGGCTGTAAAATTTTCCCACCATCTTGCTTCTTGGGTCCTTCAAGCTGGTGTGCAGCAAACTTCACCTTTTCTCCATCTATACATCCTGTAGTGGTCAACTCCCTCCCTACCTTACGGAGCCAATCATCTGCTACTATCGGCTCGGTGCTACTGGAAAACACCGGCGGGTTCAGCCTTAAGAAACGTGTCAAGTGATCCGCAGGTGGTGGTGGTGGTGGGTTGTTGTTGTTGCCTTGGTTCTGTACCAATGTTTGGATCAAAGTGTTCTGCTGCTGGATCAACTGGGTGATCTCTGGCGGGAAAACAAACCCGGGGTCGCGTCTCGGAGGCATCTGATGGGTTTAGAAAAGATGACAAATTAAGAAGTAGAGTGAGGTCTAAGGAGAAAACACTACCCAAATGTATATGAGCAATTGCACACAAAATCACTTCATTCATTTCAAACAAAGGGCTTACAACGATCTAACTATCGCAAAAGTGCGTGTACTATAATGTTTACATGGAGGTAATACTACTAATATTTGGGGGTCATCTATTAACTTGAACCGGTGGAAGACTCCATGATGTCTGCTCCAGCTTCGTCTTCAAAGTCGGGTTCACTTGGATCCGAATCGGTGTCGTCGATGATGATGTAGTTGCTCGGACAGCCGATGTACTTGTCTTCATTCTTGAGCGCCAATTTCTTCTTGAGTTCTTCAATCTCATACTTAAGATCGTTATTGTGTCTTGCTACAGCTACGATCTCGTCCATGTAGTCCTTACGCGTAGACTTCAATTCTCCTTCAAGTTCGATGATCCTTCCCTTTGCATTCTTCAACTCTATCATATCATTGCACATCTGGTTCTCCTGGCGTCGAATGTGCTGGTTTAACTCCTGGATGAAAGCTGCAATGGATCTATCCTTCTTGGTGTTGACTATCTCCCATTGTTCATTCCGCGTCCGCAAATCGATAGATGGTGTCCTTGAGGTCTTCTTGATAAACTTCTACAATGCATCCCATGGTGATATGAGCTGCCATGCTCTTTCCAGACTCGAGGTTGGTGCACGAAAACACTATCTATAGGCTTGGTGATTGGGGCGAATGTCCTTCGGAACATGAGCTTGAATCTTCCAAATCCTCTTCTTGCAAGAGTGGCGTTGAAAGACCCGGTGAAACTTGGTAGTCCAATGTTCAGGTACTTGGTGACTTCCTTCAAGTGAAATCCAAAAGGTGTGCCTTCATCTTGTTGGGCGTACTTGATCTTCGCGTCCTTCATCCTAAAAGAGTAGAAAAGATGAGGAGTTAGAAAATGAGAAGAGAGTAGTGATCTATGGCTTTAACTTAGTGGTCGTGTCCTCTGATCGGCGTGTGCTCGATACCATCTACGTGGCGACCCGACCCGAATGGATCAAGTCTACGTGCTCGGTGTCATCCTGGATCAAGAATGCCGACACCACACAAGTACTTGAAGGATTTATAACAGAGTAGCAATCACACACTTATTACATCGTTTGTCCGTAAGAGGTCTTATTACAATAAATATGGCTTAAGGCCATCTAGTAACGATAACGGTGGAAGACTTGGAAGATAAGTGAGTCCATCAACTCCGGCATCATCGCGAGTATAGAACCACGACCTAAAACACCTTACTAAATGCGTACGAAAAGTACGCAACATGAAAGTTGCAGCCCGAAAACGGTGACACATGGAATATGCTGGCAATGTAACACATAGAGAATAATGAATGATAAGCCTGTACTACATGCATATGTGGCTGGTGGAAAGCTCTGATTCACAGTTTTGCATAAAGCGATTTTTCCCTCTTGCAAAGGAATAAATTTGTTTAACTATCATGGTGGTTGTTGAACATTGAGAATGGTTGATGACATCCTCAATCCCAATTAAAAGTACTCATTAAAACCCAACAATATTAATTAGAGTAACATGTTGAGATTCACATGATATTCAAGTACTAGATACTCAAGACGTCCATAACAAGGGACACGGCTAATCATGATTAGTTTGTACACTCTGCAGAGGTTTATGACTTTTCCCCACAAGACTCGATCGCCTCCGTTTGGTTTCTCGCACTACATGGTGTTTGAGAGGCGGATGACCGAGACATAGTCTTTCGAAGCGTTTGCACCTTTTACGATGGGTAGACCGTACCACCTACAACCCCTACATCAGCTAGTCTACCACTGTAAGAGTTCACACGACTTAATCAACTATGCGAGAGCCCATAATGGCTTGTGGCTGCTACGGAAGTTACTAGCATGAATGATCTTATGATCCCTTTGAGCCTGGGTGGCGGTCAGAAGAAAAAGCAGGCAAGTCTGATAGAAACCAGGTGCCTCAATCCACCCAGATGTGTGTTTAAGTTTCCACCTTAAATAAACCATTAATTTAACAATCTCACATCTGTCATGGAATACACTCACCCAATCCACGTCTACTAGCATAGCATAGCATAATAAGCAAGCGTAGAAGTAACTCCCAAGGTTTCATAAGTAAAGCAGGTAATAGGTACTACCTCAATCTACTTCCCATACCACAATTTATTTTAGATCCTAACCATGCAATGTTTGAGGATTGATCTAATGCATAAAACTGGGTATGAGAAAGTATGATCAAAGTGTTACTTGCCTTGCTGATGATCCGCGAAACCTAGAGATTCGAAGTAACAAGCGGCGCACTCCGGGTGATCTATCGCAGACAAACAACAAGCATACAATAAGTACTCATCTAATGCACGGGTAAATCTCGAATAAAATATCTAACCAGAAAGTTCAACTTAAGAACCACAGTTTGCAAAAGAATCGAATCAAATAAAGCAGCGAAAGTCAAGCGACGAAGAAAACAACTTGGTTCTAGCAAGTTGAAACTAAGTCAAATTTTACAGATGAAAAACTTTGTTTAAGTTGATTAGTCGGAACGGCGGTTTGAAACGAAACTCCAGCGCTTGAATCACCTGATTCCGATAAACGAGCGAGAATATAGACTAGAAAGAAAATCGGATGCGAAATCGCTATCGGAAAAATAGCGGAATAAATCCGATGAGAAAGAACGACGAAGCGGTTGAACGAACGGACGTTCATTAACCGAAGCAAACTGGTGATCACGTTCGTTAGGACGAATGGTCCGTGAACGCCATAAACAAAACCGGAAAGAAAACCGGCGAGAAAAACCGATCTAGGGTTTGGAAAGAAAACCAAAGCGAAAAACCGATCAAGAAAACCGAACGGAAATCGAACGATTTACGAAAAACCGAACCGAGGAAAAGAAAAGGTGGCGCTGCTTGTGAGGCTAGTACCTCGAAGAGGCGAGGCTCCGTGGCGGCGGCGTTCAAGTGGCGGCGGCGGCAAGTGGCGGCTGACAAGTGGCGGCGGCGGTGGCAAGTGGCGGCGTGGCCAGTGTAGAAGCGGCGGTGTAGGGCGGCGGCGGTGGTGTGGAGAGGAGAGGAGAGGAGAGGTGTTGGTTTGATGTGTTAGAGGAGGGGGGTGCTTGGGTATTTATATTGGGAGGGGAGGGTTTTTGCTTGGGGTAGGGGACAAGAAATAGACTAGGATTAGGAAACAAGAGGAAAAGATCTAGAAAGCAGATACGGAATAAGCGAAAGTAGGACAAGAGTCCTACTAGGATTAGGAAAAGGAAGGCGGCGGCTCCTGCCTTCCCACTGGCCTTGTGACAGCGATGGTGTTGGCCTCTGGCGGCCCGGCTCCTTGGCGGCTTGGGCCTTTGGCCCATGACTATGAGATTTTTTATTTTTTTAAATGGTCTCGCGCGCAGAAAAATAAATAAAAAAATTCTGAACGAACTCCAAAATTAATAAAGTAAACTTTCCCTGACTCCTAAAAATGAGTCGAACAAAATGAACTTTTACTCGGGGCCAAAATGCAATTTTTGAAAACACGCATTTTTCCCTAAGGCAAATAAACTCCGAGAAAAAACCAAAATTTGATTTTTTATTAATCTTCATTTTTCCTAAATTTTGGGAAAGTCATATTATTCCCTCTCTTATTTTTGATATTGGAAAAAAATATTTGAAGATAAAATAAATAAATCCAATGATCCTCTTTTCATAGTTTTGAGAGAACTCAGATACGAAAATTTCGAAATCTCCAACTCTCTCCGAGGGTCCTTGAGTTGCGTGAAATTTCTAGGATCAACAAAATGCAAGAAAAATATGATATGCATGATGATCTAATATATAACATTCCAAATTGAAAATTTGGGATGTTACACGGCATCGATGAACCCTAAATGATAAAGCCATGGCTTTTAGGGTGCCTTGGCGTCGACAAACCCTAAATGATGAGACCATGGATTTTAGGGTGTTTCGGCATCGACAAACCCTAAATGATATAGCTAGGGCTTTTAGGTTGCCTCGGCGTCGACATACCCTAAATGATGAGGCCATGGCTTTTAGGGTGCCTCGGCATCGACAAACCCTAAATGATATAACACTTCAAAATGGTAATAATTCATCACAAACTGATAATTCCTCACAAACCAATAATTCCTCACAAACCAACCCTTAAATAACATTGCAAACTTATCTTAATTAAAAGATTCAACAAACAACATACAAACCAAGATTCAGTGCTACAGAATTACTGGAGTTCAACACAGTCAAAGTTAACACATTACAAGCTTTAGTCCAAAGCTATTACAAAAGACAATGACCCACATGGTCAGACAACAACTCAACTTAGTCTTCATCACAAATAACCTTAATCTGGTGAAGCTTCCTCTTGTTACTATCACCTGCTATCTTGAGCTCAACAATGCAGGAAGCAAGAGTACTCTTCTCCATGGTCAACTTCTCCTTCTCTTTCATCATTTCGGCAATGCAACTATCCACCGATCCTTCTCTTTCTTGAGTCATCCTTCTCTTTCTTCGTGTCAAGATAGCAAATCTCCAAAGTCCTCTTATCAGAGCTCATCTTTTCCTTCTCTTTAAGATGATTGAACTTCGAATTCCTAATGACAGTGGCTTGAGCTACATGAATTAACTTTAACTGGTCAACAGCAGCCTTCCATTTTTTTATCTCAGCATCCTTTGCCATGCTGCTTTCCACACTAATTGTACTGTTCTCAGCATCATTCATCTGATTTACCTCACGCGGGTTATCCTGTGAATCCAGGAGGTTGCTCACATCTTCAACAAGCTTCTCATACGTCTCCTCGAACTCTTTTTTCTGCTGTGTGAGATTGTGTAAAGTACATGAATGCTCCAGGCATGCCATCCTATTGTTATGCTGGCTATCCTCATACATAAGCCACAGCTTGTGAAGAGCATTCTGCAGATGATCGGCCACTCCTCATCTACCCACCGCACTAATCCACAATTATTAGCACCCTTCAATGAAAAAAAATCAGATCAAACTTTAAGTCATTAGTTGCATATTCAGTTAATGTACCATATGCAATGAAGTTACAGATTAAATTAGTTACAGAAAAATCCAGTTAAGTTAACATACCAGATTCAGTTAAGTTAATGTACCAGATTCAAGTAAGTTAATCTACCAGATTCAGTTGAGTTAATCTACCAGATTCAGTTAATGAAGAGTTACTATGAACCCTACAACTATGAATAGTAGCTATGAACCCTATAACCATGAACAGTAACTATGAACCCTAGAACATGAACAGTACCTATGAACCCTAGATGATGAATTGGAATGCTGCAAAGCTACAACTTCATACTTACTTCAGTGGCACAAGCAATGAACCTCCTCCCATTGCTTATCCCCTCCAATGCAACACATTTCCTCCCTGGATTCCCATGCTCGCACTTCACCATCAAGTCGTCAGCAGCATCCTCGAACAACGGGTCATCAATTGTAGCTGGGATTTGGGCAATCCAACACAAACTTGTTCAAATCGAGCAGAACTAGTAAAACCCTAGAACACAAATGAGCGGCGGCCAGACAAACAGAGAACCAGAGAAGGAACTGACCTTGAGAGGGAGTTAGGAGTGGAGATGTACTGCGCAGCGGAGCCCTCAGTG
The DNA here is from genome assembly GCA_021605145.1 of Aegilops bicornis. NCBI lineage: Eukaryota > Viridiplantae > Streptophyta > Magnoliopsida > Poales > Poaceae > Aegilops > Aegilops bicornis. Next base: position 193,272 of record JAHIAL010000121.1, on the reverse strand, counting down.
CTCTCGCTCTCGCTCCAGGACACCATGGTGGCCGGCGGCGACCGGAGAGGAAGAGGAGCAAGAGGGAGCGAGCGACCGTGAGAGAAGAGAGAGTGAGGCCGATCTGCTAGGGCGCGGTCGGTCTGTCCGACGCGAGCCGACCGCGTTCTCTTAAGCGAACGGCGCCGTTTGCACAACCATTTGGCCATGTCATCAATTTTGGGCCCCACCTGTCGGAAACTCCCTCAACCACGCCAAATCACCTGTTTAGTGCTATTTTCAAAATGTTTACTGAATCCGCGGTGCATTTTGCAAAAAATTAGCGACCTAGTGGTTTTCTGCAGAAGAAGCCCCAAATGTGGTGGTTTTCTGCTTTTCACTCACGTAAAGCAAAGGTTTATTACAAAGCAACGATGACCATATTGTCCTCGATAATGCTCTTTCTACAAACAGGCTACGTAAAGTAACGTAATCTTCCTAACTATAATCCTCTCCCCCCCCCTCGATTTCAACCGTGGTGGGCCCCAGCCACTAATCCTCACCCAATTAACTACATCCACATCAACCATTACTCATATCGGCCCTTACACACTCCGCGACTTGCGATGTATCGGGGAAGAAGAGCCTAACTGAGACAACAAATGCACATCACAGTTTGCACCTCTTCCACATGAAAAAACAACATAAAATGACGAGAAACAGGACTTGCAGCGAAGAAGTAATGCTAACTCCTCGCTCCAAATGAAATCTCTCGAGCTTAACAAGAACATCATCTCTTGCGTGAGTATTAAGTTGGAACACAAAGAGATTTCTCTCACCTCACAAGAATTCGAGTTTAGCATCAGCGAATCATAAGCTTCGAACATTATACCCCTTTTAACAGTACGATGGTCCTATGGCTCAACAAAGAGAAAGAAGAAAAATGAAATAAATGCTACGTATTCACTTCGTCTTCAACTCTACGCTGCAACCATTTTCTTCGAACAGACACCGAACCAATTGCTTTGCGTCAACAATTATTGAGGGTCACTCACGACAGGCATAATCTTCGGTGATTATCCTCGCTGCCATGCAGGAGATTATCTTTGGAGTTTGTACCAAACTCCACATGACTCCGGGGACCAGTTACCCTGTGTGCAGTAGCAACCACATCTGTCCCTTTCTGTGACAATAATCACCAGAACATAAGGAGGCAAATTATTGCACCAACCTAAGTATGTATCTGCACAGAAGGAAGTTGAATACCTTGGCCACATTATAAGAGGTGATCGGGTAGCAACTGATCTAATAAAAGTGGAGGCAATGGTAAATAGGCCCTCCCCTACCAATATCACTCATCCAAGAAGTTTCTTGGGTTTAAGTTTATACTTTATAAGGTCCGTTCAAAGTATGGGTGTGTTTCAAGTTGTTGTCCGTTTATCTGAAGATAGACCAACAAGAGGCATTCAACACATTAAAACACAAGATGACTCAGGCCCCTACACTACCTGACTTAAGGAAACCATTTATTTTTGGAAGTTAGTGCATGTGCGGATTGTATTGGAGTTGTACTAATGCAAGGAAGACAACCTATCTCATTCTACAGCAAAACTATCGGTCCAATAGCAGGTACATTGTTTAGGTATGACAAGGAAGTTGTTGCAATTACTGGGCCTTAAAAAGTGGAAACACCAATTTACAATATCCTTCTTGATCACCAGTTCTGGTAAACAAATCCTAAATTTACTCAGGACCAGAAACACACTTATGGCATTCCAAATAAATCATTAATCAAATTGTTGGGATATAACTTCTCCAATGAATATAAAAAAGCAACCACGACAAAGTCGTTGATGCTTTATCAAGAGTTCACTACAGACTGCAAGATTTCATTGCTAGCATTGCTACAGCGCAGTGGATTACTAATATTGTTATAGGTTATGAAAAGGACCAAAGATGTAAAAATCTTACAACCCAACTCACCGATGCACCCGATTCTTTACCCAACTGCCCATTCAAGCAAGGAGTGTTGAGATATAAAACTAGAGTCATGGTGGTCTCTAATTCAAAACTTTGACAACAACTAATTGCACCACTACATAGTTCTGAATTGTGTGGTCATTCTAGGCTTACAGAAATCTAGGAGAGTATCACACTTCTCTTTGATGGGACTATCATGAAGAATATGTGTCGTGGTGGGCGCACGGCAGATGCCAAGGGATGACTAAAGATAGGAGGAGGCTCGAGGGCACTGGTGGGCTCCAGAGGCAAGGTTGGCATGAGCGAGCGCGGGACCCAAGACATACCCAGGTTCGGGGCTCTCCGGAGAGATAACACCCCTAGTCCTGCCGAGTTTAGTTGATGCGTATCAGTACAGAGTTGCTCCTGGAGCTGTATGGAGGAAGAAGGAGGACAGTCCAGGGCTCAGGCTGCTCCCTCTCCTCGGGTGTGGCTTGCTAGGTGTGTGTGCGTAAGGCAGTGAGTGATCGGTCGCCACTGTCGTGCCCATATGCATGAGGGCTCCTTGGGGGGTTTTATAGGTCCCACTAAGTTTGCCTGACCAACTCTCTGGTTAGCTAATTACCAAAATCGGTCTCACCGAGTTTATGTAATCGGTCTCACCGAGATTACGTTATGCCCTAACCCTAACCATATCGGTCCTACCGAGTTGCATGTCGATCTCCCACAAAAACCACTAACGGTCACTAGGTTTCTTGAATCGGTCCGACCGAAGTTTGTTGATTCGGTCCCACCGAGTTTGGTAAATTGTGTGTAATGGTTAGATTTTGTGTGGAGGCTATATATACCCCTCCACCTCCTCTTCATTCGTGGAGAGAGCCATCGAACAAACCTACACTTCCAACTTACCAGTTCGAGAGAGAACCACCTACTCATGTGTTGAGACCAAGATATTCCATTCCTACCATATGAATCTTGATCTCTAGCCTTTCCCAAGTTGCTTTCCACTCAAATCTTCTTTCCACCAAATCCAAATCCTGTGAGAGAGAGTTGAGTGTTGGGGAGACTATCATTTGAAGCACAAGAGCAAGGAGTTCATCATCAACACACCATTTGTTACTTCTTGGAGAGTGGTGTCTCCTAGATTGGCTAGGTGTCACTTGGGAGCCTTTGACAAGATTGTGGAGTTGAACCAAGGAGTTTGTAAGGGCAAGGAGATCGCCTACTGTGAAGATCTACCGCTAGTGAGGCAAGTCCTTAGGTGGGCGACGGCCATGGTGGGATAGACAAGGTTGCTTCTTCGTGGACCCATCGTGGGTGGAGCCCTTTGTGGACTCGCGCAACCGTTACCCTTCGTGGGTTGAAGTCTCCATCAACGTGGATGTACGATAGCACCACCTATCGGAACCACGCCAAAAACATCCGTGTCTCCAATTGCGTTTGAATCCTCCAAAACCCTTTCTTTTACATTCTTGCAAGTTGCATGCTTTACATTCCGCTGCTCGTATACTCTTTGCATGCTTGCTTGTTATGTGTTATGAATGTTAAACTTGTGCCTAAACTCCACTTAAACCTAAAGAAGTTAAAAACTGCAACTTTGGTACTTGGTGTCTAATCACCCCCCCCCCCTCTGGACATCTCTTCTCAAGGTCCTACAAGTGGTATCAGAGCGTTGGTCTCCATTGCCTTGGTTTAATCACCATTGGAGGAAGATGGATGAGCCTACTTTTGGGAGTCTTAGACATAGAGTGCCTATTCTTGATGGAGAGTATTTTCATGAGTGGAAAAATGAGATGCTTGTAATTTTCAATCAATATCATTTGAACAAGTACATTGCTAGCCCTTGTGCACCTTGTGTTGATCCTATGCATCCTACCCTTGATGAATCAATTGACATGACTAGGAATCTTAGAACTGTTAATCTCATCACTAGAGGCTTGCCTAGAAACTTAATTGGAATCTTGCCTACTCTTGAGTGTGCCTACACTATATGGAAATTTCTTGAGGAACGCTTTCCAAATTATTCCTTGAAAAATCTAGATGAAATTCTCCATAAGTTTATTGCCTTGAGTAAGATGAATACTAGTGATCCTATGTTTGGTGATCGTCTATTTGAGCTTACAAATCTTATGCGTGCCAAAGGAGATGTTGGAATTATTAGTGATATTATTTCCGAAGCTATAAGAATTCATAAGCAAGATTATTGTCAAAATCACTCTAACGAATTACCCTCTCTAGGACTTGATCCACCACATGACGATGTTGAACATGGATACTGTGATGAGGATGATGATAGTGACTTCGATCTTGACGATGAAATGAGACATTTTAGTCTTATGGCAAATCTTCGGGGATATGTGTCGGGAGGAAAGGAATGGGTTCTTGACAGTGGATGTACCGATCACATGACCGGAGATAAAGACATGTTTCGTGAGCTTGCTAAAAATGATAGTCCTCGAAAGTACGTCACTTTCGGTGACAACTCAAAGGGTAAGGTGGTTGTCCTCGGTAAGGTGGCCATATCACATGATAGCTCCATTCAGAATGTTATGCTCGTTGAATCTCTTGGTTACAACTTACTTTCAGTATCTAGACTTGCTGATTTTGGTCTCAATGTTCTATTTATCAAGTAGATTGCCAAGTGTTCCGTCGAGATAATCATAAAATGGTCTTTACCGGTATACGTAGAGGTGATCTTTACATTGTTGATTTCTCTAAAAAGGCACAACCTAAAACTTGCTTCATTGCTAAATCCTCAAAAGGTTTGTCATGGCATAGACGACTAGGTCATGTTGGCATGAGAAACCTTGACAAGCTTATTAAAGGGAATCATATCCTTGGTGTTAACGATGTCATATTTGATAAGGATAGACTTTGTAGTGCTTGTCAATGTGCAAACAGGTTGGAGGAAGGCATCCCGTGAAGAACATCATGACCACAAGGAGGCCACTCGAGCTACTTCACATGGATCTCTTTGGTCCCAACGCCTACAAGAGTCTCGGTGGAAATTCTTTTGGTCTAGTTATAGTTGATGATTTTTCAAGATTTACGTGGGTATTCTTTCTCGATGATAAATCGCAGGTCCAAAAGATCTTCAAAAACTTTGCCAGGAAGGCCCAAAATCAATTTGAAGTGAAGATCAAGAAGGTTCACAGCGACAACGGAACGGAGTTCAAGAACGCAAATGTGGACACCTTTCTTGACGAAGAAAGAATTTCACACGAGTTCTCGGCTACGTACACATGTTGGAAATATGCCCTAGAGGCAATAATAAAAGCATTATTATTATATTTCCTTGTGCATGATAATTGTCTTTTATTCATGCTATAATTGTATTATCCGGAAATCGTAATACACATGTGAATACATAGACCACAATACGTCCCTAGTGAGCCTCTAGTTGACTAGCTCGTTGGTCAACAGATAGTCATGGTTTCACGACTATGGGCATCGGATGTCATTGATAAGCGGGATCACGTCATTAGGAGAATGACGTGATGGACAAGACCAATCCTAAGCATAGCACAAGATCGTGTAGTTCGTTTTGCTAGAGCTTTTCCAATGTCAAGTATCTCTTCCTTAGACCATGAGATCGTGTAACTCCCGGATACCCGTCACGAGTGCTTTGGGTGTACCAAAGCGTCACAACGTAACTGGTGACTATAAAGGTGCACTACGGGTATCTCCGAAAGTGTACATTGGGTTGACACGGATCGAGACTGGCATTTGTCACTCCGTGTTACGGAGAGGTATCACTGGGCCCACTCGGTAGTGCATCATCATAATGAGCTCAAAGTGACCAAGTGTCTGGTCACGGGATCATGCATTACGGTACGAGTAAAGTGACTTGCCGGTAACGAGATTGAGCGAGGTATTGGGATACCGACGATCGAATCTCGGGCAAGTAACATACCGATTGACAAAGGGAATTGTATACGGGGTTGTTTGAATCCTCGACATCGTGGTTCATCCGATGAGATCATCGAGCAGCATGTGGGAGCCAACATGGGTATCCAGATCCCGCTGTTGGTTATTGACACGAGAGCCGTCTCGGTCATGTCTGCATGTCTCCGAACCCGTAGGGTCTACACATAAGGTTCGGTGGACGCTAGGGTTATTAGGAAGACTGTATGTGATTACGAATGTTGTTGAGTCCGGATGAGATCCTGGACGTCACGAGGAGTTCCGTAATAGTCCGGAGGTAAAGATTTATATATGGGAAGTTGTCAAGCGGACACCGGAAAGTTTCGGGGCATATCGGTATTGTACTGGGGCCACCGGAAGGGTTCAGGGGTCCACTGGAGGGGCCACCTCCCGGGGCCACATGGGCTGCGTGGGGCAGGAGCCAGCCTCGAGGGCTGGGCTCACCCCCCTTGGGCCCTTGGCGCCTAGGGGTTTGGGGGAACCCTAGAGGACGCCCCCTTGCTTGGGGGCAAGTCCCTCCCCTTGGCCGCCCCCTCTAGATGCCATCTAGAGGCCGGCCCCCTGCCCTTTCCCTATAAATAGAGGGGTGAGGGAGGGCTGAACACCCCAAGCCAAGGCGCAGCCCTCCTCCCCAACACCTCTCCTCCTCCGTGACGTGCTTGGCGAAGCCACTGCCGAATCTTCTGCACCAACAACACCACGCCGTCGTGCTGCCGTTGGAGCTGTCTTCTTCAACCTCTCCTTCCTCCTTGCTGGATCAAGACGGAGGAGACGCCGTCTGCACTGCACGCGTGTGTTGAACAGCGGAGGTGCTGTCCGTTCAACACTTGGTCATCGGTGATCCGAATCACGGCGAGTACGACTCCATCATCACCATCCCCTTGAACGCTTCCTTTTCGATCTACAAGTGGTATGTAGATGCAAACTCACTCCCTTGACTCGTTGCTTAGATGAACTCATAGATGGATCTTGGTGAAACCGTGAAAAAATTTTAATTTTCTGCAACGTTCCCCAACAAAGGTGGCATCATGAGCTAGGTCTATGCGTAGTTCTCTATTGCACGAGTAGAACACAATTTTGTTGTGGGCGTAGATCTTGTCAACTTGCTTGCCGCTACTAGTCTTATCTTGCTTCAGCGGTATTGTGGGATGAAGCGGCCCGGACCAACCTTACACGTACACTTACGTGAGACCGGTTCCACCGACTGACATGCACTAGTTGCATAAGGTGGCTGGCGGGTGTCATCTCTCCCACTTTAGTTGGAGCGGATTCGATGAAAAGGGTCCTTATGAAGGGTAAATAGAAGTTGACAAATCACATTGTGGCTTTCACGTAGGTAAGAAAAGCGTTCTTGCTAGAACCCTATTGCAGCCACGTAAAACTTGCAACAACAATTAGAGGACGTCTAACTTGTTTTTGCAGCAAGTGTTTTGTGATATGATATGGCCAAAGTTTTGATGAATGATGAATGATATATGTGATGTATGAGATCATGTTCTTGTAATAGGAATCACGACTTGCATGTCGATGAGTATGACAACCGGCAGGAGCCATAGGAGTTGTCTTTATTCTGTATGACCTGCGTGTCATTGAAGAACGCCGTGTAAATTACTTTACTTTATTGCAAAACGCGTTAGCCATAGAAGTAGAAGTAGTCGTTGGCGTGACAACTTCATGAAGACACGATGATGGAGATCATGATGATGGAGATCATGGTGTCATGCCGGTGACAAGATGATCATGGAGCCTCAAGATGGAGATCAATGGAGCTATATGATATTGGCCATATCATGTCACTACTATATAATTGCAGGTGATGTTTATTATGTTTATGCATCTTATTTACTTAGAACGACGGTAGTAAATAAGATGATCCCTTACGACAATATCAAGAAGTGTTCTCACCTAAGCTGCACCGTTGCTAAAGTTCGTCGTTTCGAAGCACCACGTGATGATCGGGTGTGATAGATCCTTACGTTCACATACAACGGGTGTAAGACAGTTTTACACATGCAAAACACTTAGGGTTAACTTGACGATCCTAGCATGTACAGACATGGCCTCGGAACACGGAGACCGAAAGGTCGAACACGAGTCGTATGGAAGATACGATCAACATGAGAATGTTCACCGACGATGACTAGTCCGTCTCACGTGATGATCGGACACGGCCTAGTCGATTCGGATCGTGTAGCACTTAGATGACTAGAGGGATGTCTAATCTAAGTGGGAGTTCATTAAAATAATTTGATTAGATGAACTTAATTATCATGAACTTAGTCTAAAACCTTTGCAAATATATCTTGTAGATCAAATGGCCAACGCTCATGTCAACATGAACTTCAACGTTCCTAGAGAAAACCAAGCTGAAAGACGATGGCAGCAACTATTCGGACTGGGTCCTAACACGAGGATCATCCTCATAGCAGCCAAGAAACAATATGTCCTAGAAGCACCGCTAGGTGATGCACCAATCCTGCAGAACCAAGACATTATGAATGCTTGGCAGTCTCGTCTTGATGATTACTCCCTCGTTCAAGGCGGCATGCTTTACTGACTTAGAACCGGGCTCCAAAAGCGTTTTGAGCAACACGGAGCATATGAGATGTTCGAGGAGCTGAAACTAGTTTTCCAAGCTCATGCCCGTCGAGAAGATATGAAGTCTCCGACAAGTTCTATAGTTGTAAGATGGAGGAAAACAGTTACAAGGAGCACATACTCAAAATGTCCGGGTTGCACAACCGCTTTGTCCAAGCTGGACATAAACCTCCCGGACGAGGCGGTCATTGACAGAATCCTTGATCGCTCCCACCAAGCTACAAGAGCTTTATGATGAACTACAATATGCAGGGGATGGTGAAGACCATTCCTAAGTATTCTCAATCTTTGACGTCGCCAGAGGTTGAAATCAAGAAAGAACATCAAGTGTTGATGGTCAATAGAACCACTAAGTTCAAAAAGGGCAAGGGTAAGAAGAACTTCAAGAAGGGCGGCAAAGATATTTGCAGACCCGGTAAGCCGATTACGGGAAGAAGAAGTCAAAGAATGGACCCAAGCACGAGACAGAGTGCTTTTATTGCAAAGGGAAGGGCCATCGAAGCGGAACTGCCCCAAATACTTAGCGGACAAGAAGGCGGCAACACTAAAGGTATATTTGATATACATGTAATTGATGTGTACCTTAACAAGACTCGTAGTAACTCCGGGTATTTGATACGGTGTCGTTGCTCATATTTGTAACTCACGCTGAAGCTGCGGAATAAGCGGAGGCTGGCGAAGGGCGAGGTGATGATGGCGTCGGGAATGGTTCCAAGGTCGATGTGATCGCCGTCGACACGCTACCTCTACATTTACCTACGGGATTAGTTTTAAACCTCAATAATTGTTATTTAGTGCCAAGTTTGAGCATGAACATTGTATCAGGATCTCGTTTAATGCGAGATGGCTACTCATTTAAATCCGAGAATAATGGTTGTTCTATTTATATGAGAGATATGTTTTAAGGTCATGCTCCGATGGTCAATGGTTTATTCTTAATGAATCTCGAGCGTAATATTACACATATTCATAGTGTGAATACCAAAAGATGTAAAGTTGATAACGATAGTCCCACATACTTGTGGCACTGCCGCCTTGGTCACATTGGTGTCAAGCGCATGAAGAAGCTCCATTCGGATGGACTTTTAGAGTCTCTCGATTATTAATCATTTGACACATGCGAACCATGCCTTATGGGCAAAATGACCAAGACTCCATTCTCCGGGACAATGGAGCGAGCAACCAACTTATTGGAAATCATACATACCGATGTATGCGGTCCAATGAGCGTTGAGGCTCATGGAGGATATCGTTATGTTCTCACTCTCATAGATGACTTGAGTAGATATGGGTATGTCTACTTGATGAAACACAAGTCCGAGACCTTTGAAAAGTTCAAGGAATTTCAGAATGAAGTAGAGAATCAACGTGACCGAAAGATAAAATTCTTACAATCGGATCGTGGAGGAGAATATTTAAGTCACGCAATTTGGTACACACTTAAGAAAATGTGGAATCGTTTCACAACTCACGCTTTGGAACACCTCGATTGTAGCGGTGTGTCGAACGTCAATGTCGCACTCTATTGGATATGGTGCGACCTATGATGTCTCTTACAGATTTACCGCTATCATTTTGGGGATACGCTCTAGAGACATCTACATTCATTTTAAATAGGGCACCGTTCTAAATCCGTTGAGACGACACCGTATGAATTATGGTTTGGGAAGAAACCTAAGCTGTCGTTTCTAAAAGTTTGGGGATGCGATGCTTATGTCAAGAAACTTCAACCTGAAAAGCTCGAACCCAAATCGGAAAAATGCGTCTTCATAGGATACCCTAAGGAAACCATTGGGTATACCTTCTACCTTAGATCCGAAGGCAAGATCTTTGTTGCCAAGAACGGATCCTTTACGGAAAAAGAGTTTCTCTCGAAAGGAGTAAGTGGGAGGAAAGTAGAACTTCGATGAAGTACTACCTCTTGAACGGAAAGTAGTGCAGCTCGGGAAAATGTTCTGTGATGCCTACACCAGTGAAGAGGAAAATAATGATGATGATCAAGGTACTTGGATCAAATTGCTACTGAACTTCGTGGGTCCACAAGGACACGTTCCGCACTGCAGTGGTACGGCAACCCTGTCCCCGGAAATCATGTTGTTAGACAACGGTGAACCTTCGAACTATGAAGAAGCGATGGCGGGCCCAGATTCCAACAAATGGCTTGAAGCCATGCAATCCGAGATAGGATCCATGTATGAAAACAAAGTATGGACTTTGACAGACTTGCCCGATGATCGGCGAGCGATAGAAAACAAATGGATCTTTAAGAAGAAGACGGACGCGGATGGTAATGTCACCATCTATAAAGCTCGACTTGTCGCTAAGGGTTATCGGCAAGTTCAAGGGATTGACTACGATGAGATTTTCTCTCCCGTAGCGAAGCTTAAGTCCGTCCGAATCATGTTAGCAATTGCCGCATACTATGATTATGAGATGTGGCAGATAGACGTCAAAACAGCGTTCCTTAACGGTTATCTTAAGGAAGAGCTGTATATGATGCAGCCGGAGGGTTTTGTCGATCCTAAGAATGCTAACAAAGTATGCAAGCTCCAGCGATCCATTTATGGGCTGGTGCAAGCATCTCGGAGTTGGAACATTCGCTTTGATGAGATGATCAAAGCATTTGGGTTTATCTTGGGAGCGTATGGAAGCTGCGTTTACAAGAAAGTGAGTGGGAGCTTTGTAGCATTTCTCATATTATATGTAGATGACATACTTTTGATGGGAAATGATATAGAACTCTTGGACAGCATTAAGGCCTACTTGAATAAAAGTTTTTCAATGAAGGACCTTGGAGAAGCTGCTTATATATTAGGCATCAAGATCTATAGAGATAGATCGAGACGCCTCATAGGTCTTTCACAAAGCACATACCTTGATAAGATTTTGAAGAAGTTCAAAATGGATCAGTCCAAGAAAGGGTTCTTGCTGCATCGCAAGGTGTGAGATTGAGCTCAGCTCAATGCCCGACCACGGCAAAAGATAAAGAAGAGATGAGCGTCATCCCCTATGCCTCAGCCATAGGATCTATTATGTATGTCATGCTATGTACCACACCTGATGTAAACCTTGCCGTAAGTTTGGTAGGAAGGTACCAAAGTAATCCCGGCAAGGAACACTGGACAGCGGTCAAGAATATCCTAAAGTACCTGAAAAGGACGAAGGACATGTTTCTCGTTTATGGAGGTGAAGAAGAGCTCGTCGTAAAGGGTTACGTCGACGCTGGCTTCGACACAGATCTGGATGACTCTAAGTCACAAACTGGATACGTGTATATGTTGAATGGTGGAGCAAGAATGCGGTACCTGCAATGAGCGTCGTGGCGGGATCTACATGTGAAGCGGAGTACATGGCAGCCTCGGAGGCAGCGCATGAAGCAATTTGGGTGAAGGAGTTCATCACCGACCTAGGAGTCATACCCAATGCGTCGGGGCCGATCAAACTCTTCTGTGACAACACCGGAGCTATTGCACTTGCCAAGGAGCCAGGTTTCACAACAAGACCGAGCACATCAAGCGCCGCTTCAACTCCATCCGGGAAAATGTTCAAGATGGAGACATAGAAATTTGCAAAGTGCATACGGATCTGAATGTCGCAGATCCGTTGACTAAACCTCTTCATGGCAAAACATGATCAACACCAGAACTCTATCGGTGTTCAATTCATCACAATGTAACTAGATTATTGACTCTAGTGCAAGTGGGAGACTGTTGGAAATATGCCCTAGAGGCAATAATAAAAGCATTATTATTGTATTTCCTTGTTCATGATAATTGTCTTTTATTCATGCTATAATTGTATTATCCGGAAATCGTAATACACGTGTGAATACATAGACCACAATACGTCCCTAGTGAGCCTCTAGTTGACTAGCTCGTTGGTCAACAAATAGTCATGGTTTCGACTATGGGCATCGGATGTCATTGACAATGGGATCACGTCATTAGGAGAATGACGTGATGGACAAGACCCAATCCTAAGCATAGCACAAGATCGTGTAGTTCGTTTTGCTAGAGCTTTTCCAATGTCAAGTATCTCTTCCTTAGACCATGAGATCGTGTAACTCCCGGATACCGTCGGAGTGCTTTGGGTGTACCAAACATCACAACGTAATGGTGACTATAAAGGTGCACTACAGGTATCTCCGAAAGTGTACATTGGGTTGACACGGATCGAGGCTGGGATTTGTCACTCCGTGTTACGGAGAGGTATCACCGGGCCCACTCGGTAGTGCATCATCATAATGAGCTCAAAGTGACCAAGTGTCCGGTCACGGGATCATGCATTACGATGACAGTAAAGTGACTTGCCGGGTAACGAGATTGAACGAGGTATTGGGATACCGACGATCGAATCTCGGGCAAGTAAAATACCGATTGACAAAGGGAATTGTATACGGGGTTGTTTGAATCCTCGACATCGTGGGTTCATCCGATGAGATCATCGAGGAGCATGTGGAGCCAACATGGGTATCCAGATCCCGTTGTTGGTTATTGACACGAGAGCCGTCTCGGTCATGTTCAAGATGTCTCCCGAACCCGTAGGGTCTACACACTTAAGGTTATGGACGCTAGGGTTATTAGGAAGACTTGTATGTGATTACGGAATGTTGTTCGAGTCCTGGATGAGATCCGGACGCCACGAGGAGTTCTGGAATAGTCCGGAGGTAAAGATTTATATATGGGAAGTTGTCAAGCGGACACCGGAAAGTTTCGGGGCATATCGGTATTGTCTTTGGGGCCACCTAAGGGTTCCGGGTCCACCGGAGGGGCCACCTCGGGGGCCACATGGGCTGCGTGGGGTGAGCCAGCCTCGGAGGGCTGGGCTCACCCCCTTTGGGCCCTTGCGCCTAGGGTTTGGGGGAACCCTAGAGGGGCGCCTTGCTTGGCAGGGGCAAGTCCCTCCCTTGGCCGCCGCCTCTAGATGCCATCTAGAGGGGCCGCCCCTTGCCCTTTCCCCTATAAATAGAGGGGTGAGGGAGGCTGAACACCCAAGCCAAGGCGCAGCCCTCCCTCCCCAACACCTCTCCTCCTCCCGTGCGTGCTTGGCGAAGCCACGCCGAGATCAGCTGCACCAACAACACCACGCCGCCGTGCTGCCGTTGGAGCTGTCTTCTTCAACCTCTCCTTCCTCCTTGCTTTGGATCAAGACGGAGGAGACGTCGTCTGCACTGTGACGCGATGTGTTGAACGCGGAGGTGCTGTCCGCTCAGCACTTGGTCATCGGTGATCCGAATCACGGTAGTACGACTCCATCATCACCATCCCCTTGAACACTTCCGCACTCGATCTACAAGTGGTATGTAGATGCAAACTCACTCCCTTGACTATTTGCTTAGATGAACTCATAGATGGATCTTGGTGAAACCGTAGAAAAAATTTTAATTTTCTGCAACGTTCCCCAACAACACACCTCAACAAAATGGAGTTGTTGAGAGGAAGAACCGAACGCTCATCGAAATGGCGAGAACGATGCTTGATGAGTACAAGACGCCGAAGCATTTTTGGGCAGAAGCGGTTGAGACAGCTTGTCATGCAACAAATCGCTTGTATCTTCACAAGCTACTCGGCAAGACGGCATACGAGCTCCTCACCGGTAACAAACCCCAAGTTGGATACTTTCGAGTATTCGGCTCAAAGTGCTACATTCTTGATAAGCATCGTCGTTCAAAATTTGCTCCTAAGTCTCATGAATGTTTCCTACTAGGTTATGGCTCAAACTCTCACACATACCGTGTCTACAACAATTTCACCCGAAAGGTTGAAGAGGCGGTAGATGTGAAGTTTGATGAATCTAACGGCTCGCAAGTAGAGTAATTGCCAATTGATGTAGGAGACAAAGATCCTTCGAAAGCAATCCAAGACTTGTCTATTGGCAAGGTCCGTCCAACGGAGGTGAAGGAGAGTACCTCGTCCGTCCAAGTGGAAGCTTCTACTTCACGACAAGGTGAACCAAGAGTTGATATGGAAGCATCCACGAGTGGGACACACCAAGATGAAGAAAACGAGGAAGTGCATCTAGATGAACGCCAACAACCTCCTTCTCCACCACGACAAGAGAACGACAACGCCAACAATGAAGAAGGCCAAGAAGAAGAACAAGATGAAGAAGAACTTCAACCAAGAACAAGCAGAAGCTTTCACGAGTTCGAGCAAGAATTGCTAAAGACCATCCCGTCGAGCAAATCTACAATGATATTCAAACCGGGAGAATCACTCGCTCTAAAACTCGCTTAGCTAACTTTTGTGAAAACTATTCTTTCATCTCTAGCATTGAACCTATGAAGGTCGAAGAAGCATTGGAAGATCCGGATTGGATAAATGCTATGCATGAAGAGCTACACAACTTTGAAAGAAACCAAGTTTGGACATTTGTTGAGAAGCCCGACAACAACCACAACATCATCGGTACCAAATGGGTGTTTCACAACAAGCAAGATGAAGATGGACAAGTAGTTCGCAACAAAGCATGTCTCGTCAGCCCAAGGCTACACACAAGTCGAAGGTATGGACTATGGTGAGACTTATGCTCCCGTTGCTAGACTTGATTCCATTCGCATCTTACTTGCATATGCTAATCACCATGATATCACCTTGTACCAAATGGACATTAAAAGTGCTTTTCTAAATGGTGAAATAGAGGAGGAAGTTTATGTTAAACAACCTCCCGGCTTTGTCAATCCTAAGAAACCAAATCATGTTTACAAACTTCACAAAGCCCTTTATGGTCTTAAACAAGCTCCTAGAGCGTGGTATAAATGCTTGACCAAGTTCCTTATTGAAAAAGGCTTTGAAATTGGGAAAATTGATTCCACACTTTTTACTAAAATGGTTAATGGAGAACTATTTGTATGCCAAATTTATGTTGATGATATCATATTTGCATCAACTAACCCTCATTTTAGTGAAAAGTTTGGAAAGCTAATGTCAGAGAAGTTTGAGATGTCAATGATGAGTGAGCTCAAGTTCTTTCTTGGGTTGCAAATCAAGCAAACTAAGGAAGGTATTTTTGTCTCTCAAACGAAGTACACTAAGGACTTATTCAAGAAGTTCAATATGCAAGAGTGCAAAGGTATGTCTACACCCATGCCTACTAGTGGACATCTTGACTTGACCAAAGATGGTGAACCGGTTGATCAAAAGGTTTATCGCTCTATGATTGGATCATTGTTATATCTATGTGCTTCACGTCCCGATATTATGCTAAGTGTGTGCATGTGTGCACGATATCAAGCTGCTCCTAAAGAATGTCATCTTAAGGCCGTAAAAGGATAGTGAGATACTTAATTCATACACCAAATTTTGGCATTTGGTATCCTAAGAGGGCCTCTTTCGATCTTGTTGGCTACTCCGACTCGGACTATGCCGAGACAAGGTTGATAGAAAGTCCACTTGGTACTTGTCAATTTCTTGGTAGATATCTTGTGTCTTGGTCCTCCAAGAAACAAAACTTCGGTATCCTTATCTACCGCCGAAGCGGAGTACATTGCCGCTGGTTCATGTTGTGCTCAATTACTTTGGATGACCCAAACTCTTAAAGATTATGGGATATATGTGAAACATGTTCCATTGCTTTGTGACAATGAAGGTGCTATCAAAATTGGTCATATTCCCGCATAACATTCTCGAACTAAGCATATTGAAGTTCATCATCATTTCATTCGAGATCATGTTGCTAAGGGTGACATTAATCTTAAGCATGTTCGCACCGAAAAGCAATTAGCAGATATATTCACTAAACCTCTTGATGAGAAAGTGTTTTGCAGGTTGAGAGGAGAATTGAACATCATTGATGCTTCAAACTTGGAGTAGAAACTCCATTGGATACATGCAAGACTTGAGCTTATGACTAATCCATGATATCTCTCTTAAGATGAAAATCTTATGTCCTAGATATATTTATGCCTTGCATGTTATCTAACCCCTGTAGGTACTTGGTTGAATCAAATTCCATGAGATTGTAATCTACTCACATCTTGAGCAATCTCTACATCACAAAGTCTTTTACACTATGGTGGTTGAAGAAAAGGAAGCACGGAATCATTCAAACATATCCTTTGACAAATTCTATGTTTGAGTTTCATGTTTGTCATACACAAGTGCTCTTCCTTGCAAGAACTAACCCATGTAGGTAGATGGACTCACATTCCAAGTGGTGCTCCTAACTCATGATGAGCTACATCAACCTTGAGCAACCCACACAAGTTCAACTACATGGTCAACGCCACCAACCAAGGTATGTTATTCCATCTTAGAGAAGCTTTACTCCAAGTCATGAGCTAAAGCAACTCGACAAGATGTGAATACATCAAGATGCTTAAACAAAAAATGGCAACCCAATTTTGAGCTTAAACGATGAGTATGACCTATGATCAAGTGATCTCACTTGACTCCTAAGTCAATATACTCTAACATAGGTGACATTGTCGCCGACCATCTCTAAATGAAGTTCTCTTGTGTTCTTTTCTGTGTTTTTGCATTTGTCTCATGCATATTTGTTTCCCCTTTCAAAAAAAACTTCATCTAGATTTCTTTCATTTCTTTCTGTTTGCTTTGCATTGTCTGCATCCAATTCATTGCATATCATTCGGAAAATTCCTTGCAAATCTTTGTGAGATCATACTAGTCTAGTGAGCTGAGGTGACAAGTGTTTTCTCTGCGATGAACTCGGTTTCACCGATTTGTTGTTTTCGGTCCAACCGAATCCTTTTCTTGCAGACAACCGAAGAATACCACTCGGTGCCACCGATTTCACAACAGGAAAAACAGTTTGCCACTTGTTCTGTGTATCTTCTGATCCAGCTCCACTCAATGAATCTTGTCCTCTACAAGCATCACATTTTTATTAAAAGCTTTGTGTTGTGACTCAAGGATCAAACCCTTCTTGGAAATTGATGTCAAAGGGGGAGAGAGAGATCACATCAAAGCTCATCACTTAGAGAGATCACATCAGAGAGAGAGAGTATCACCTCCTCAGGAGGAGAAAGAGATCTCCAGGGGGAGAGAATACTCAAGGAGAAAGTATTTCCCAAGGATCCCAGATGCTTGGTGTTCAAGAGGAGAGATGACACATGTCTTCTTGAGGGGAAAGACATGTTCATATGTGCTTATTTGCATTTGCTCTGTTCATTTATATCTTTCAGCTCGATTTCTCTGCTCCCTATATTCTCCCAAAGATCCCATGCTAGATTCAGGGGGGAGCAAGACATCTAAGGGAAAGAAATCATTTAAAATTCATTGCATATCTTTACTCTTGGGGACATGTCTAATCCAATGTGGTACTTAGTACTCACTCTCTACATGTCATCCCAGTCTTGGTATTCTTGTGGTCTCTTCGCTTGCTCTCGCTAGTAGATGTACCGTGTTATCTAACCTTGTTTACGCAGATTCATTCCATCCTAAGCCAACTCAAGACTACAAGGTAAGTATATGCATCACATTCATGTGTATGAGGCATTCTTGCTGATGTACATACTGTTTGTAAGAAGGAATCATGGGCATGAAGGTATCTTCTTTAATATTCTTTGCTCTGATGCATATGGCCAAGATACATGTAACACATTGCCTACTCTATCATGGTTACGCTCTCACATGCTTCTATATTCCATATTCACATGATTGCATACATGTAAGGGGAGCCTATGCTTGTTACATGTCTTTCCAAAGCTTTACTTGCTATTCTTTATATCTTTATCTAAAAGCTTTGATGTATGTTGTCATCAATTACCAAAAAGGGGGAGATTGAAAGCACAAGTGCTCCCTTGGTGGTTTTGGTAATTAATGTTAACATATCTCTTGTTGGACTAACACTTTTATCTAGTATGTTTCAGATAAGTTCAACAATGGAGTGGCATGGACTAAAGGATGTGGGAACTCCTTCAAGATGCTAAGGACAAAGGATTGGCTCAAGCTTCAAGCTCAAGACTCTTCATTTTATATTTTAGTGATCCAAGATCACATTGAGTCTATAGGAAAAGCCAATACTATCAAGGAGGGATGAGGTGTTGCTTAATGAGTTTCTTGCTCCACGGTGCTTAGTGATATGCTCCAAAACCCTCAACTACTTTCCCACTTCCACACATATGACCTAAACCTAACAGTCAAACTCGCCCCACCGATTCTTTCTATCCGCGCCACCGAAGTTCGGATGTCTTAGCCAACGCCACAAACCCTAGGCAAATCGGTTTCACCGATAGGGATCTCGGTCTCACCGAGATGGGATTGTAATCTCTCTGTGTATGTCCATTATCAAATCGGTCTCACCGAGTTTGAGCAATTGGTACTACCGAGATTACAATGCAAACTCTCTCGTTAACTTATTACCAAAATCGGTCCCACCGAGTTTGAGTAATCGGTCCCACCGAGTTTGCCTGACCAACTCTCTCGTTAGCTAATTACCAAAATCAGTCTCACCGAGTTTGTGTAATCGGTCTCACCGAGATTACGTTATGCCCTAACCCTAACCATATTGGTCCTACCGAGTTGCATGTCGGTCCCACCAAAACCACTAACGGTCACTAGGTTTACTGAATCGGTCCGACCGAGTTTGTTGATTCGGTCCCACCGAGTTTGGTAAATTGTGTGTAACGGTTAGATTTTGTGTGGAGGCTATATATACCCCTCCACCTCCTCTTCATTCGTGGAGAGAGCCATCAGAACAAACCTACACTTCCAACTTACCAGCCTGAGAGAGAACCACCTACTCATGTGTTGAGGCCAAGATATTCCATTCCTACCATATGAATCTTGATCTCTAGCCTTTCCCAAGTTGCTTTCCACTCAAATCTTCTTTCCACCAAATCCAAATCCTGTGAGAGAGAGTTGAGTGTTGGGGAGACTATCATTCAAGCACAAGAGCAAGGAGTTCATCATCAACACACCATTTGTTACTTCTTGGAGAGTGGTGTCTCCTAGATTGGCTAGGTGTCACTTGGGAGCCTCCGACAAGATTGTGGAGTTGAACCAAGGAGTTTGTAAGGGCAAGGAGATCGCCTACTTCGTGAAGATCTACCGCTAGTGAGGCAAGTCCTTCGTGGGCGACGGCCATGGTGGGATAGACAAGGTTGCTTCTTCGTGGACTCTTCGTGGGTGGAGCCCTCGGTGGACTCAAGCATAACTGCTACCCTTCGTGGGTTGAAGTCTCCATCAACGTGGATGTACGATAGCACCACCTATCAGAACCACGCCAAAAACATTTGTGTCTCCAATTGCGTTTGAATCCTCCAAAACCCTTCCCTTTACATTATTGCAAGTTGCATGCTTTACATTCCGCTGCTCAGATACTCTTTGCATGCTTGTTTGTTATGTGTTATAAATGTTAAACTTGTGCCTAAACTCCACTTAAACATAAAGAAGTTAAAAACTGCAACTTTGGTACTTAGTGTCTAATCACCCCCCCCCTCTAGACACCTCTTCTCAAGGTCCTACAACGATGCCGTGGAAGATCGTCCGGGTCAGTCCAGGTCTTTGGCCTCGAGGCCGAGTTTGGTCATGGTGTCGCGGTAAGAGGATGTTGATGCTGCTGCCGCCGTCAATGAGAACCTGGGAGAACTTGCACGTGCGCCGAGGTACGACGATGGTAGGGTTGAGGATGAGGCGTAACCACCCGGGTTCGGCATGATGGCCGGGTGGTCCTCCGGAGTCCAGGTGACCGGGCGCTCCGACCAGTGCATGTACTCCGGCTTGGCCGGGATGACCATGTTCACCTCCTGCCGAAGGAGGCGGTCGCTGCGTTTGTCGTCGCCGAGGCTGGTGAAGACGACGTATGTCACATTTTGGGTCGGGTAGACATCGTCGCACATCGCGCCGCTTAGCTGGTGGCGGCGGTGGAGGCGGAGGCGGCTGCCCCGCTCCGGGCCGGGCCGAGGAGGTGGGATGTCGCCCCTCATGATGCGCTTTGGTGATGGCGCATCGCCAAGCGCAGCGTGGACGGCCTCGCCGCGGTATGGTGCTTGCAGGGAGCGTCGAGCATCTCCTCGAAGCTCATGGCGGGTTGCCACGTCGTCTTGCTGGTCTGCCGACGCTTGGCGGCCGGGTCGGTCACGGGCGCCTGCTCGGTGGCCGCGACGAGCCGGCTGTCGTAGCGCGGGGCCGGCTGGTCGGCCTTGCGCTTGTTGTTCTGCTGGTTGTGTTGCTGCCGGCTTCGCCGGGCCGGCCGGGAGAGGAACCGCTTTTGCTTTGTCGTCTTCATCCAGCGCCACCTGGATCTTCATGCCAGAGTCGGCGTTGGCATACTTGTCCGCCATCACCATGAGCGTGGCCATGGTGGCCGGCTCAGAGCGCAAGAGCTTGTGCTTGAGGAGGGTGCCATCCCGGCACCCGTTGACGAAGTACTGAATCGCTTGGACTTCGTGGACGCCCTCGCAGCTGTTCCAGAGCTCGGTCCAGCGTGCGAGGTACTCGCGGCCGGTTTCCGCCGGCCCCTGCACGCACGTGGCGAGCTGACTAGGGCGGCCGGGACGCTTGTAAGTGCCGGTGAAGTTGCGCACGAAGGCCTGCTTGAAGTCGACCCACGCGTTGATGCTGCCCACCGGTAGACTCTTCCACCAGGTGCGGGCCGACCCCTGGAGCATGAGAGGCGCGTAGTGCACAGCGAGGCAGTGGTTACCGCCGGCGATGCTGATGACGGTGGTGTAGTCGGTGAGCCAGTCCTCCGGCTTCACGGTGCCGTTGTACTTGGGGTGTCGCGGGGGAGCGTGAACCCTTTGGTGAAGGGCTCGTCCCGGATGCGTGGCCCGAAGCACGCCGGCCCAACGGGACCGCTCTCCTCCAGCTCCTGGGAGATGGCGAGTCGGTCGAGGCGGTGGCGAGCGTCAGTGTCGTCGATGGCGCACGAGCCCAGCCGGTCAGTGACCGCGCCGCGGGGAGCCGGGTCGACCGCATTCGGATATCGGCCGGGTTGGAGCAGGGGGTCGAGTCGGCGTCGGACCTCCGAGTCTGGCTCGTCGCCCAAGCCGCCGGGGGTTGTCCGGACGGGGTTGCGCCGGGTCCGGGTGCAGCCAGAGTGCGCCTCGCTGGGTGGTGAGGACGCCGTGTTCTGGTGGTCACCGGGTCTGGCGATGCGGGTGGAGCCGGACCCCTCCGGCTTTGCTAGCTGGTTGAGGCGGTCTTGTTGCGCGTTGGCCGCAGCAAGGAGGTCGTTCACCCTTTTGAGGCGGTCCTGCAGCTCTTCGCCTATGAGTTGATCCAGGCCGACCGCGCCCGCCTGGGCGGCACTCATGTTCTTCACAGGAGTCTCGTAAATGGGAGGGAAGGCGCCGAAGGCGCGCCCGATCGCGCCGCCCCGGGCCCGCACGCCGGTGACCCGGCTTGGCTCGGGCGCGTCCGGTCTGACGTTGTAGGCGGTGTTACGCTCTAGCTGAGCG
Source organism: Aegilops bicornis (assembly GCA_021605145.1). Lineage (NCBI taxonomy): Eukaryota > Viridiplantae > Streptophyta > Magnoliopsida > Poales > Poaceae > Aegilops > Aegilops bicornis. The sequence continues at coordinate 171,470 of JAHIAL010000121.1, read as the reverse complement.
GAGTCGAGGCGGCGCTGCATGGCGGCGAGCGTCTCGGTGAGGTCCAAGAGGCGCTAGCGGTCCTCGTCGAGACGAGTCCGGGCCTCGGCGATGTCGGAGGCGTCGATATCGGTGCCGATGGGGACGCAAAAGCTCTGCATCCTGGCGCGCAGCGGGTTGGGCGAGCTGGCCTGCTCCGCTGCGGCCCTGGCTTCAGCGGCCTTCCTCGCCGCGCTGAACGAGGAAGCGGCGCCGGTGTCGGTGACAAAGACCTCCACGCAGAGGTCCATTGCCCCGGCGGGAGTGCCGCTGATACGTCTCCAACGTATCTACAATTTTTGATTGCTCCATGCTATATTATATACTGTTTTAGGCAATATTGGGCTTTATTATCCACTTCTATATTATTTTTGGGACTAACCTATTAACCGGAGGCCCAACCCAGATTTGTTGTTTTATGCCTATTTCAGTGTTTCAAGGAAAAGGAATATCAAACGGAGTCGAAACGGAATGAAATCAACTGGAGAAGTTATTTTTGGAAGGAAACCCACCTGATGGACTTGGACCCCACGTCAGAAGATACGGGAGGTGTTAATGACAATGGAATAAGGAGTGGCAAGAGCCTAAGATTGGGGATGCCCAAGGCATCCCAAGGTAATATTCAAGGATAACCAAGCGTCTAAGCTTGGGGATGCCCCGGAAGGCATCCCCTCTTTCGTCTTCGTTCATCGGTAACTTTACTTGGAGCTATATTTTTATTCACCACATGATATGTGTTTTGCTTGGAGCGTCATTTTATTTTCTTTAGCTTTGCTTGATGTTAATTATATTAATGTTTTGCATCTTTAGTTTCAATAAAAAAGTCAAGGATGGCCTTTGCCATGCTTATTTTGCTACTATACATGTTGCTGTTTGAAAATAGAAAGTTTACTGCTGTTGCAAAAATTCCCTAGAAAAGTCAGAGAGTGGTATAATGTTGAATCTTTTTGCATATTGAGCTCTGATAAATTTACTACAGTAGAAATTTTCTCTCATAATTTTTGGGGTTAGGGAAGTATTATGAATCTTGCATTCTTTACAGACTATACTGTTTTGGCAGATTGCTGTTATGTTTACATTGTTTGCATATGTTTACTTGTTTAATGATTCTATTTGATGATAGGAGTATTAAATATGCAGAGGCATTTAGTATGAAATGTTGAATAATAATGTTAGTGATTTGTTACAGTAGAAAATGATAAGGTTTTGCATTGGTTTATACTAACCTATCTCACGAGTTCTTGTTGAGTTTGTTGTGAATGAAGCTTTTGATAAAAAGAGAAATCATGATATGAGAGGAATTAAGGAGACACAAAAGTTCAAGATTGGGGATGCCCAAGGCACCCCAAGATAATATTTCAAGAAGACTCAAGCATCTAAGCTTGGGGATGCCCCGGTAGGCATCCCACCTTTCTTCTTCAACAACTATCTGATATTATCGGTTTAGCATAAGATTATGCTTCTTCACATGAGTTGTGCTATCCTTGCAATGTTATTTTATTTTGTTTTGCTTGCTGTTTGAATAAAATACCAAGATCTGAAATTCTTAAATGGGAGAGTCTTCACATAGTTGCACAATTATTTAACTACTCATTGATCTTCGCTATATCTTGTTGGAGTAGTTTGTCGTTTGCTCTAGTGCTTCACTTATATCTTTTAGAGCACGGTGGTGGTTTTATTTTGAACAAATAGATGAACTCTCATGCTTCACTTATATTATTTTGAGAGTCTTAAATAGCATGGTAATTTGCTTAAATAATCCTAATATGCTAAGCATACAAGATTTGTAGGAATTCTTATGAGTGTGTTGAATACTAAGAAAAGTTTGATGCTTGATAATTGTTTTGAGATATGAAGATGGTGATATTAGAGTCATGCTAGTTGAGTAGTTGTGAATTTGAGAAATACTTGTGTTAAAAGTTTGTGATTCGTAGCATGCACGCATGGTGAACCGTTATGTGATGAAGTTGGAGCATGATTTATTTATTGATTGTCTTCCTTATGAGTGGCGGTCGCCATTTGCGATGGTCTTTTCCTACCAATCTATCCCCTAGGAGCATGCGCGTAATACTTTTCTTTGATAACTTGTAGATTTTTGCAATAAGTATATGAGTTCTTTATGACTAATGTTGAGTCCATGGATTATACGCACCCTTCTTCCTTCCACCATTGCTAGCCTCCCTAATACCGCACACCTTTCGCCGGTATCATACACCCACCATATACCTTCCTCAAAACAGCCACCATACCTACCTATCATGGCATTTCCATAGCCATTCCGAGATATATTGCCATGCAACTTTCCACCGTTCCGCTTATTATGACACGCTCCATCATTGTCATATTGCTTTGCATGATCATGTAGTTGGCATCGTATTTTGGCAAAGCCACCGCTCATAATTCTTTCATACATGTCACTCATGAGTCATTGCACATCCGCACATCACGGAGGCATTCATATAGAGTCATATTTTGTTCTAAGTATCGAGTTGTAATTTTTGAGTTGTAAGAAAATAAAAGTGTGATGATCATCATTTTTTAGAGCATTGTCCCAAAGTGAGGAAAGGATGATGGAGACCATGATTCCCCCACAAGTCGGGATGAGACTCGGACGAAAAAATAAAAAAGAGAGAAAAAAGAGGCCATAAAAAAGAGAAAAGGCCCAAATAAAAAATAAAAAAAAGAGAGAAAGAGAGAAGGGCAATGCTACTATCCTTTTACCACACTTGTGCTTCAAAGTAGCACCGTGATCTTCATGATAGAGAGTCTCCTATGTTGTCACTTTCATATACTAGTGGGAATTTTACATTATAGAACTTGGCTTGTATATTCCAATGATGGGCTTCCTCAAATTGCCCTAGGTCTTCATGAGCAAGCGAGTTGGATGCACACCCACTTAGTTTCTTTTGTCGACCTTTCATATACTTATAGCTCTAGTGCATCCGCTGCATGGCAATCCCTACTCACTCACATTGATATCTATTGATGGGCATCTCCATAGCCCGTTGATACGCCTAGTTGATGTGAGACTATCTTCTCCCTTTTTGTCTTCTCCACAACCACAATTCTATTCCACCTATAGTGCTATGTCCATGGCTCACGCTCATGTATTGCGTGAATATTGAAAAAGTTTTGAGAATGTCAAAAGTATGAAACAATTGCTTGGCTTGTCATCTTGGTTGTGCATGATTTAAATACTTTGTGTGGTGAAGATAGAGCATAGCCAGACTATACGATTTTGTAGGGATAGCTTGCTTTGGCCATGCTATTTTGAGAAGACATAATTGCTTAGTTAGTATGCTTGAAGTATTATTATTTTTATGTCAATATTAAACTTTTGTCTTGAATCTTTCGGATCTGAATATTCATGCCACAATACAGAAAATTACATTGAGAATTATGCTAAGTAGCACTCCGCATCAAAAATTCTTTTTTATCATTTACCTACTCGAGGACGAACAGGAATTAAGCTTGGGGATCCTTGATACGTATCCAACGTATCTATAATTTTTGATTGCTCCATGCTCTATTATCTACTGTTTTAGGCAATATTGGGCTTTATTATCCACTTTTATATTATTTTTGGGACTAACCTATTAACCGGAGGCCCAGCCCAGATTTTTGCTGTTTTATGCCTATTTCAGTGTTTCGAGGAAAAGGAATATCAAACGGAGTCGAAACGGAACGAAATCAACTGGAGAAGTTATTTTTGGAAGGAAACCCACCTGATGGACTTGGACCCCACGTCGAAGATACGGAGGTGCTCACGAGGGTGCTCTGCCGCCCCGCCTCGTGCCCCCTGTTGGAAATATGCCCTAGAGGCAATAATAAAAGTATTATTATTATATTTCCTTGTTCATGATAATTGTCTTTTATTCATGCTATAATTGTATTATCCGGAAATCGTAATACACGTGTGAATACGTAGACCACAATATGTCCCTAGTGAGCCTCTAGTTGACTAGCTCGTTGATCAACAGATAGTCATGGTTTCCTGACTATGGACATTGGATGTCGTTGATAACGGGATCACATCATTAGGAGAATGATGTGATGGACAAGACCCAATCCTAAGCATAGCACAAGATCGTGTAGTTCGCTTTGCTAGAGCTTTTACAATGTCAAGTATCTCTTCCTTAGACCATGAGATCGTGGTAACTCCCGGATACCGTAGGGAGTGCTTTGGGTGTACCAAACGCCACAACGAATCGGGTGACTATAAAGGTGCATTACAGGTATCTCCGAAAGTACCTGTTGGGTTGACACGGATCGAGATCGGATTTGTCACTCCGTATGACGGAGAGGTATCACTGGGCCCACTCGGTAGTGCATCATCATAATGAGCTCAAAGTGACAAAGTGTTTGGTCACGGGATCATGCATTACGGTACGAGTAAAGTGACTTGCCGGTAACGGGATTGAACGAGGTATTGGGATACCGACGATCGAATCTCGGGCAAGTAACATACCGTTTGACAAAGGGAATTGTATACGGGGTTGTTTGAATCCTCGACATCGTGGTTCATCCGATGAAATCATCGAGGAGCATGTGGGAGCCAACATGGGTATCCAGATCCCGCTGTTGGTTATTGCCCGAGAGCCGTCTCGGTCATGTCTGCATGTCTCCCGAACCCGTAGGGTATACACACTTAAGGTTCGGTGACGCTAGGGTTGTATGAATATGAGTATGCAGCAAACAAAATGTTGCTCAGAGTCCCGAATGAGATCCCGGACGTCACGAGGAGTTTCGGAATGGTCTGGAGGTAAAGATTTATATATGGGAAGTCTTATTTTGTTCGCCGGAAAAGTTTCGGGCAGTATCGGTATTGTACCTGGGAGTGTCGGAAGGGTCCGGGGTCCACCGGGGGTCCACCTGCCTGGGGCCACATGGGCTGGGGGTGCGCCTTGGCCTATATGGGCCAAGGGCACCAGCCCCAAAAGGGCCCATGCGCCAAGGAGACTTGGGAGGGAAGAGTCCTAAGGGGAAGGCACCTCCGAGGTGCCTTGGGAGGATGGACTCCTTCCCTCTTGGCCGCACCCCTTCCTTGGAGGAAGGGGCAAGGCTGCGCCTCCCCCTCTTTGCACCTATATAAAGGGAGGGAGGGAGGTGGCCGCACCAATAAGCCTGGCGCCTCCCTCCTCGCAACACTTCCTCCTCCTCCGTAGTTGCTTAGCGAAGCCCCGCTGGAGTTCTGCTGCATCCACCACCACGCCTGGCCGTGTTGCCGGATCATCATCAACCTCTCCTTCCCTTGCTGGATCAAGAAGGAGGAGACTTCATCCCTCCGCACGTGTGTTGAACAGCGGAGGTGCTGTCCGCTCGGCACTAGGTCATCGGTGATCTGAATCACGGCGAGTACGACTCCATCAACCCTGCTCCATTGAACGCTTCCGCACGCAATCTACAAGTGGTATGTAGATGCAATCACTTCCCTTGACTCGTTGCTAGATGAACTCATAGATGGATATTGGTGAAACCGTAGGAAAAATTTAATTTTCTCGCAACGCTCCCCAACAAAGGCATCATGAGCTAGGTCTATGCGTAGTTCTCTATTGCATGAGTAGAACACAATTTTTTGTGGGCGTAGATGTTGTCAACTTTCTTGCCGTTACTAGTCTTATCTTGCTTCAGCGGTATTGTGGGATGAAGCGGCCCAGACCGACCTTACACGTACGCTTACGTGAGACTGGTTCCACCGATCGACATGCATCAACCGCATAAGGTGGCTAGCGGGTGTCATCTCTCCCACTTTAGTTGGAGCGGATTCGATGAAAAGGGTCCTTATGAAGGGTAAATAGAAGTTGACAAATCACGTTGTGGCTTTCACGTAGGTAAGAAAACGTTCTTGCTAGAACCCTATTGCAGCCACGTAAAACTTGCAACAACAATTAGAGGACGCCTAACTTGTTTTTGCGCAGCAAGTGTTTTGTGATATGATATGGCCAAAGTTTTGATGAATGATGAATGATATATGTGATGTATGAGATCATGTTCTTGTAATAGGAATCACGACTTGCATGTCGATGAGTATGACAACGGCAGGAGCCATAGGAGTTGTCTTCATTATTGTATGACCTGCGTGTCATTGAAGAACGCTGTAAATTACTTTACTTTATTGCTAAACGCGTTAGCCATAGAAGTAGAAGTAGTCGCCGACGTGACAACTTCATGAAGACACGATGATGGAGATCATGGTGTCATGCGGTGACAAGATGATCACGAGCTCGAAGATGGAGATCAAAGGAGCTATATGATATTGGCCATATCATGTCACTACTATATAATTGCATGTGATGTTTATTATGTTTATTCATCTTGTTTACTTAGAACGACGGTAGTAAATAAGATGATCCCTCATAACAATTTCAAGAAAGTGTTCTCCCTAATTGTGCACCGTTGCTAAAGTTCGTCGTTTCGAAGCACCACGTGATGATCGGGTGTGATAGATCCTTACGTTCACATACAACGGGTGTCGGTGTCAAAACCGGCAGATCTCGGGTAGGGGGTCCCGAACTGTGCGTCTAGGCGGATGGTAACAGGAGACAAGGGACACAATGTTTACCCAAGTTCGGGCCCTCTTGATGGAGGTAAAACCTCACGCCCCGCTTGATTGATATTGATATTGTGGATGTTTACAAGAGTGGATCTACCACGAGATCAAGGAGGCTAAACCCTAGAAGCTAGCCTATGGTATGATTGTAAGGGTTGTTGATGTTCTAGTCCTACGGACTAAAGCCATCCGGTTTATATAGAGACCGGAGAGGGCTAGGGTTACATAGAGTCGGTTACAATGGTAGGAGATCTACATATCCGTATCGCCAAGCTTGCCTTCCACGCCAAGGAAAGTCCCATCCGGACACGGGGTGAAGTCTTCAATCTTGTATCTTCATAGTCTTGGAGTCTGGCCGATGATGATAGTCCGGCCAATGATAGTTCGGCTGATGATGGTAGTCCGCTTATCCCGGACACCCCTAATCCAGGACTCCCTCAAGAGCTCCCTCGAACCGTGCTTCAATGACGATAAGTCCAAATACAGATATTGCTTGGCATTGCAAGGCGGGTTCCTCCTCCAAATGATAGAAGATTGTGAACACCGGATAGTGTCCGCTCGCAAAATAAATTCCACATTCCACCGTAGAGAGAATAATAATATATACACAAGTTCAATCTTTGGCGTTTTTTGTGGCATGACGTCACACCACTACCAAGCCATTACTCAATTGTTTTTTACTTTACCACCTCAACAAGATTTAGCGAAGCGGTTTCCTTGGCACGTCTTGTCGAAGCAGAGATCGTGTTTCCCCTTAATCCGGGATTCTCATCAATACGGACGTGGGTGACCCAACCGCGCCATTGATGGTGACGCTTGGGAGATAAGCGAGTTTTACTAGGCCGGTGGGGGACGCGTAGACTTCGCCCGCCCATATAAGGGATAAGGATTCACCTTCTCACCCACGCCTTCTTCCTCCTTTGCTTATCCATCTCCGCCACTTTCGAGCTCCAGCGCCCAAGTTCGCGCATCTCGTCTCAACCTTCTCCGACCATGTCCGAGCGGGAGGTAAATGGTTGGCCTCCACCGTTAAGGAGGAGCACATCGCTAAACCGCGCTGGCGCCGGATACCTTCCGCGCCATCGCCAAGACCGCCGCCTCGACGAGGGCAGCTCATCCCCACCCCTGTGCCCCATGAGAGGGTCGTCTTTCTTCCCCACTTCCTCCATGGACTGGGCTTTCCACTTCACCCCTTTGTCCGGGGCTCATGTTCTACTACGGCCTGGATTTCCATGATCCGGCGCCAACTTCATCCTCAACATCTCGGCGTTTATCGTCGTGTGCGAGGCCTTCCTCTGCATCCGGCCCCACTTCAGCTTGTGGCTCAAGACCTTCAATGTCAAGCCGAAGGTTGTGAAGGGCACTCAAGCGGAGTGCGGAGGCGCCATGTTGGGCAAGATGCCCAATGTCCTTGGTTCGAAGGGGCCTTCGTGGAATCCGTCAAGGGTGGCAATCGGGTGGTTCTACATCACCGAGCCACATGACCCTACATGGGCGGCCCCGAGTTCAGATCTGGTATCCCCACGCAGCTCACCTCCCCGGAAAGAGAAGGGCTTGTTGTGGGGTAGTTCGGAGGAGCCGACGGGACTCCAAGCCGTATCAAGAAGCTGGTGAAGAAGCTCAGGCTGGTTAACGTGGTCCAAGTCATGCTCGTCCGTCGGACCTCCCATGCCAAGAGCGGGCATTCAACTGTGGAGTTCGATCCTAACAGCACCAGCGCCGAGCAAGCTCTTCGACACGCACGTCTGAAAGGCGCTGGAGGGTGCTGTTCAAGGGCGCTGAAGCCCCGCATCCACGATCGAAGATCGCGGATTTCGCTGCAGCGCCAGCCGACGAGGTAAGTGATTCTACCCCTTCTGGGACACTTGTTTTCATAGTTTGACTCTAAGCGGGTTATAATATCCCCTTTACCTTTGACAGGACAGGATGAGGAAGGCGGAGCAGATTACCTGCCCGGCTCCTATGCCAGAAAATCCAGTGGACGCCCGTCTAGCGGGGCTGCTGGTTCCGGCACCGCACGTGGTGCCGGAGAAGAAGGCCAAGAAGGAGGCCACGGGTGCTCGAAAGAGTGCCTGTTTTCAGGTGTCCGACGACTCCGGGGCGGACTCCTCCCCCGAAAACGAGGAGGAGAAAGAGGACTCTCTCCCGGAGGAGGAGAGAGGAAGAGGAAGGCTTCCCGTGGGAGGCGAAGGTCCAAGAGGGAAGGACTATTCCCCGGACAGCTCCGCCAACATCAACGTTGGCGAGGAAGAATGGCCTTTAAGGGCCAGCCTCGGCGAGATCGTAAGTATCCGGATTCCTGAATGATTTATAATTTCTGTTTCTGCGTCACATAGTGTCATTCTAATGCCGCATGCTGCCTGTAGTCCGCCAGTGATGATCTCCCCGCTTCTTCGAGCGGGTCGTTGGCTCCATCGGATGTAGACTCCATCCCGACTGCCTCCACCCCTCGCGACACCGAGGACGCCGAGGTGGGATCCCAAGAAGGGACCCATCGGGGGGAGGCTCCGGATGCGCTGCGAGGCGTCCTCCCAGACTTTGCGCCGGACTCCACATCAGAACCCGCAGTGGTTCCGGAGTCCGCCGGCCCCTTCAACGGAGGGCAAGACTGGTGGACGCCGGGCGGCTTCCGGCCCAACCGAGGCGCCGAGCAATTTGTTGGAGGCGCTGCAGAGCGCTTCCATCGAGGAAGAACACCGCACTATTATGAGTGTGGTGATCTGTAAGGTGCAGCTTCGCCAAGAGCGGGCCGAAAAGCTCGCAGAGCCTTCTATCGTGCTTTGAGGTAAGAAGTTAAAAATATGCAATGTAATACCGCATAGACAGTAGCCTGATGCTCGGGTTCGGTGTTCGGAAAGAAAAGCCGGACCGAGGATCTGAAAAAGATATACGCAGGGTTGCTAAAAATTATGTCAATATGGGTTGCAGGCTGCCATTGCCGACCTGTCAGACCGATCATGGAGGTCGGTGCTTTGAAGCAGAGGCTCGAGCGGTCCGAGCAAGAGCTCGGCAGCGCCAGAAGCAGCTCCAGGACAAAGAAGGTGAGTAACACCACTTTGAACTTGTACCTTCTGAGAAAAGGATTTAGGTTGCAACAAAATAACAAGGATAACATGGGTGCTGCGAGGGCCACGAACGAGGTGGCGACCACGAAGGAGGTCGTGTCATGACGAGCATAATGCGGCCACGCAGGCAGGCAGAGCGAGAAAGCAGGAGGCGCGGTGGCGGTGGTTCAGCAAGAGCTCTGTGCTCTCATGGAGAAGCATGAGAGTTTGAGCGTCACTCAAAGACTTCGAGAGTCCGAGCTTGCCTCGGCTCTCGAAAGTGCTAAACCGCCAAGGCCGAGGCCCATAAGTCCCTTCAGAGATTGAGTTGATGTGGAAGATAGCGGCGGGTAAGGCATTTTTCATGCAGAGCAAGCATGTGAATGTAAATTACGTGTTACTTACCCGAATTTGGAGCTCTCGAGGCGTTTGCAGATCTCGCCAAGCGTGTCTCGATGCCGCCAGATTCTACCGAGCCGAGGAGGGAGCTCAACGGAGAAGGTCTTACGGTCTCAAGATATCGAGGCCGCCATCCGGCAGCTTCGGGCGACCAAATTAAGCAATGGTCGAAGCTTCACAAGGTGGCCGAAAGAGGCCATGAAGGGCCTCATAGTCCGGTGTGGCACGGAGAGGCCATGCACAGGAGCTACTTGACCTCGTCGACGGCTGGTGGATGCGTGCTCACAGGTGGAGGTTATCAAGCGCTCCGCCAGTATTGAAGGTGCTCGTCGGACCCTTTCCCGCGCAAAGGTGCATTGGGGCAAGCTGGATGCGGAGAAGCTAATCACTTACGCGCCACCGGTGAACAAGGAACATCGACGCCAGAAATCTACTATAAGGCTGTCTGAAGGGAGCCCGCAAGATTGCGGATGAGTGCCCCAGGGATGTAATTTTTGAGTAAATTCGCAATGTGTTATCCTGTGCGCTGAAAACTTTGTTCGTATGCGCTAAGCAACGCTTGTTAATTTAAAATATTACCTTCTGTGCGGCCGTTTATTAAATCTGAGAGATGGCAAGTCGTCGGCTTCAGCCCCCATGCCACGAGTGCTGGGGTGTTCGGGATAAACTTGAGCGCTCTAGTTCCCATTTTTGGGTCCATCGAGGGAGGCGCTCAACACAACGAACAAGGCAACCGGACTTATAGTGCTTGAACACTCTCACTTAGCCATAGAATTCTATAATTTTAAATTTCGTGAAGCCCCTAGTATTCGGAGGACCAAATTGGGGCGCTTATCCACGCCTTCATCGGACATTGTCGGAACTTCTCGTCAAGCGGCGAGGTCTTTAAGGACCCGAAAGGACCTCTCGAACAATGACCAGTCTCGCCTTATCATGACAGTCAGTTTTAGCTTTCTCGAGGCGTTAACCCGGCTCAACCGGGCGCAATCGCAGTGGTTCTCCCAAAGGCTACCTTAGCCGATAGAACGGAACGTAAGGTGCCAAACATGGGAGCCGGGCAAACCCAACTATTGACCCAAGACATGATTCGGAGCCGATTCATATAATGCCATAAGTTCGGGTGCCGCACTTGTGAAAGTGTGCGGACTTTATCACACCATAATGCGGAGAACATAAGCCCTGGTGTATTTGGCGCACCAAAGTGTACGGATGCAACATGTCGTAAATGAACATATATGTATATATAAGGTAATGCAATTATAGGCAAAAAGGTGCTGCATTGTATTCGAGAATATATGCTATGAGTGCGGAGTGATACAAATAGTGCGGAAAGCAAGGGATTGGATGAATTAAAGGCGTCTCCCTCCAGGGGTAGGCCGCGGAATGTTGTATGTAACAAATTTAATGCTCGTGATGGAGACCACCTGAGTGTTCGTCGCGGCCTTTGTCCTTCCCTGGCTGTTGCATCATGAGTTCGGCAGGGTCGCCGCCGGACATAGTTCTGTATAAAAAGAGAAAAATAAAAGAAAAAAGAGCGACACACTTGGGAGCCCTGGTGTGGTCGAACCGCACTGGGTCTGTTGTGGTTGTGCCTTTCCCCTATGCCCATGGTATCTCCAAGGCGTAATTATGTACGCCGGAGAGTTTCTCTTACAATTTTGGCGAGGGCTGGGGTTGAGGCCGCATTGCTACGCTGCGTGCTCGAACGCGTGCTGGTGGTCTTGGTTGATGTTGCTCGGCGCGTTTGGCGTGTCCGATCGCTTAATCAGTCGGACTCGAGAATTGCCTTAAAAAGGCTGCTTCTGTACTTCGCCGCGAGAGCCATTGTATGTTCCTCCGTTCGGAGGAGCGTTCCGTGTTTCCATTGACCGTGATGACTCCACGAGGGCCTGGCATCTTGAGCTTAAGGTATGCATAATGCGGCACCGCTGTTGAATTTTATGAACGCGGTTCGTCCGGAAAGCAGAGCGTGATAGCCGCCGCGGAACGGGACTATGTCGAAGATTAACTCCTCGCTTGAAATTATCCGGGATCCAAGACCACTTCGATGTAATCGAGCTCGCATAACTGGCCTCGACACCTAGTATGACGCCTTTGAAGGTTGTCTTTGTAGGTTTAATCCTTGAGAGGTCTATGCCCATCTTGGCGACCGTATCACGATAAATGGTGTTCAGGTTATCGCCGCCGCCCATCAGGACTCTCGTGAGGTGAAATCCATCGACGATTGGGTCTAAAACCAATGCGGCGAATCCACCATGGCGGATATCGGTCGGATGGTCTCTTCGATCGAAAGTGATCGGGCAAGAGGACCATGGGTTGAATTTTGGGGCGACGAGCTCCATCGCCAGATATCGCCCTTTAGTGCACGCTTCCGCTCCCTCTTGGGAATATGCGTTGCGTATATCATGTTTACCGTCCGAACTTGAGGGGGGAATCCCTTTTGTCCTCTGTTGTTCGGTGGCCGGGTCTCTTCCTCGTCATCGCTGTGTAGCCCCTTGTCACTGCTTTCGGCGATTAATTTGCCTGCCTGCTTGAATACCCAACAATCTCTGTTGGTATGGTTAGCTGGCTTTTCAGGGTTCCATGTATTTGACAGAGCGGTCGAGTATTCGGTCCAAATTGGACGGGCCCGGAGTGGTTCTTTTGAATGGCTTCTTCCGTTGACCGGTTTGGAGCCTCGGAATCCGGCGTTGACTGCCGTATCCTCATTGCTTGTCGCCATTAATGCGGCGTTTGTTTTTGTTTCGACGCGAACCTGCCATTGCGGTCCTTGGTATCCGGACTGCCGGCGTTTTGCCGAGGTTGTTGCTACGAACCAGCCAGTTATCCTCTCCCGCATGTAAGCGGGTCATGAGTGATGTGAGGGCTGCCATGGATTTCGGCTTCTCTGTCCCTAGGTGCGGGCCAGCCACTCGTCACGGATGTTATGTTTAAAGGCAGCGAGTGCCTACGCATCCCGGACAATCGACGATTTGATTTTTCTTTGTTAAGAACCGTGTCCAATTGCCCGCCGATTCGTCTCGCTGCCGGATTATGTGGCTTAGGTCATCTGCGTCCGGTGGTCGCATTACACGCGTTCTCGAAGTTGTCGAGGAATGCGGCTTCCGTGTCCTCCCAAAGCATCCAATTGACTCGCGGGCATGCTGTTAAGCCAATGCCGAGCTGGTCCTTTAAGCTTGAGCGGGAGATATTTGATGGCGTGAAGATTGTCGCCGCGGGCCATGTGTATATGGAGAAGATAATCCTCAATCCAAACCGCGGGGTCTGTTGTGCCATCGTAGGATTCGATATTAACGGGTTTAAACCCTTCAGGGATTTGATGATCCATTACTTCGTCCGTGAAGCATAGTGGGTGTGCGGCGCCTCTGTATTGAGCAATATCTCGACGTAGCTCGAGAGAGCGTTGTCTGCTGTGTTCGGCCCGGCCGGAGTAGTTATATCCGGCGCGACGGTCTTCGTCGTGGGTCGTGGGGCGCCCACGTGATCCGTAGATAGATCTGGATTGTCTTGCCTTATCCTCCAATATATCTCGCAAGTCCGGCGCGTTCCCCCGTGGCTTCCCTGCTTTTGAGCGGCGCCGGGTACGGTTTTGGTGGAGGGCTTGCACGCCTCTATCGCTGCCACGAGGTGGTCGGTTCCGCCAGACAGTAATCGGTGATACTTCCTCCTCTAATCGGGGAGCAACTTGCGTTTTGGGTAACTTTTGAGGGGCGTTCGAGTTCATACTTTCGCCGCGAGGACCTCGGTCCATCTGGCCGGCCAGCAGGTCTTGGTCCGCCTTGAAGTCGCTGCTTTTTCTTTAGGCTGTTTGTCGTGGCCATTAGCTGCGTCTCAAACGCTCTTGTTCGACGAGATCCTCGAGCACGACGAATTGCGTCGTCGAGGCTTGCCTCTCCGGAGGAGGTAAGTAATTGTCATCCTCGACCTCTTCGCTCGCCGCCTCTCGTGAGGGCTTGCTTCGCCTCCTCCTCTGCTGGATCGTGGCCGAGATAGTTGTCTTCGGCACTTTCGGGGTGTTATTATCTCTCGTGCCGAATCTCCATTCTTGCCGTGGCGGGATTTAGAGCGGCGCCGATGACGTCGGGCGCTTGGGCTGTTTCTTTAAGGAATCGGCCTCCGGCGCTTCTTCGCCGTCCCCATCTTTTGGGGTGTCCACCATGTATATGTCGTATGACGACGTGGTCTTCCAAAGGTCTCCGTAGGCACTGGTTCTTGGTAGTCTCCGCATCGCCGTCCATATCGTCGATGTCTTCGAGTCGTAGTCGAATCGTCGGTTAAATAAATCGGCGGTGGCTACTGAAGTGGGTGGTGGGTGGGCTCTGAATTTCTTCGTCGTCTGCGTCCCAACCGCCCTGGTCGTAGTTTCGCCAGGCTCTCCGGATAGCGAGAGATGTTTCAGTGAATTTACGATATCGCCAAGGGCGAGTCGAAAGATGTCCGCAGCGGTGAATTCCATGATCGGGCGCCAATCGGATTCGACCGTGGCGCGCAGGAGGTTCGAGTCCCGGCAGAGAGTCCGCACCTCGAGTCATGAGCATTATGCGGGACAAGGTAAGTGTTCGCTCCATCGCCGTAGAAGTTGCAGCTCCCGAGGCGGTGTCCAGCCATCCGTCCTCGATCCGAGCGATCGGCTCCGGACTATGGGTCGGAGCGGATTCGTGTCTTGACCTCAAGGTGCTGTCCGTGGCAGAGTTAGGTCATGCCCATCGTGACATGCGGCACGCCGGCTGTGGGCTCAGATCCATCAAAGATCAAGTCCCGCGGATATCGGCCGTGAAGTTTAGGCTTCAAACTGACACGACGGCCAGGGGCATAGCTTTCGATCTGCTCCAGATGGCCAAGTGAGTTGGCCAGCGGCGAAGCCGCCGAATCACGAAGATCTGTCCGGGAGAAAAGTCTCACCAGGACTGCGTCGTTGTTGATTGAAGAGGCCATCAAGCCTATCGGTGGCGATACGGAGGAACTCTCAATGAAAGCACCAATGTCGGTGTCAAACCGCGGATCTCGGGTAGGGGGTCCCGAACTGTGCGTCTAGGCGGATGGTAACAGGAGACAAGGGACACGATGTTTACCTGTGTTGGGCCCTCTTGATGGAGGTAAAATCCTACGCCCCGCTTGATTGATATTGATATTGTGGATGTTTACAAGAGTGGATCTACCACGAGATCAAGGAGGCTAAACCCTAGAAGCTAGCCTATGGTATGATTGTAAGGGTTGTTGATGTTCTAGTCCTACGGACTCAAAGCCATCCGGTTTATATAGACACCGGAGAGGGCTAGGGTTACATAGAGTCGGTTACAATGGTAGGAGATCTACATATCCGTATCGCCAAGCTTGCCTTCCACGCCAAGGAAAGTCCCATCCGGACACGGGGTGAAGTCTTCAATCTTGTATCTTCATAGTCTTGGAGTCCGGTCGATGATGATAGTCCGGCCAATGATAGTTCGGCTGATGATGGTAGTCCGGCTATCCGGACACCCCCTAATCCAGGACTCCCTCAACGGGTGTAAGACAGTTTTACACATGCAATACACTTAGGTTAACTTGACGAGCCTAGCATGTACAGACATGGCCTCGGAACACAAGAGACCGAAAGGTCGAACATGAGTCGTATGGAAGATACGATCAACATGGAGATGTTCACCGACGATGACTAGTCCGTCTCACGTGATGATCGGACACGGCCTAGTTGACTCGGATCATGTATCACTTAGATGACTAGAGGGATGTCAAATCTGAGTGGGAGTTCATTAAATAATTTGATTAGATGAACTTTATTATCATGAACAATAGTCTAAAACCTTTGCAAAATTTCTTGTAGATCAAATGGCCAACGCTAATGTCACCATGAACTTCAACGCTGCTCCTAGAGAAAACCAAGTCGAAAGATGATGGCAGCAACTATTAGGATCGGGTCCGGAACTCGAGGATTATCCTCATAGCTGCCAGAAACAATATGTCCTAGAAGCACCGCTTAGGTGAAGCACCCATCCTGCAGAACCAAGACGCGTTATGAACGCTTGGCAGTCTAAATCGATGATTACTCCCTCCTTCAAAGGCGGCATGCTTTACAGCTTAGTATCGGTGCTCCTACAGCGTTTTGAGCGTCACGGAGCATATTAGTTTGTCGAGGAGCTGAAACTAGTTGTCCAAGCTCATGCCCGGGTCGAAAGATATGAAGTCTCCGACAAGTTCTCTGATTGTAAGATGGAGGAAAATAGTTCTGTCAAGGAGCACATACTCAAAATGTCCAGGTTGCACAACCGCCGTCTCATCTGCTAGACATCAACCTCCGGACGAGGCGGTCATTGACAGAATCCTTCATCGCTCCCACCAAGCTACAAGAGCTTTGTGATGAACTACAATATGCGAGGATGGTGAAAACTATTCCTGAAGTATTTTCAATGTCAAGTCAGCAGAGGTAGAAATCAAGAAGGAGCATCAAGTGTTGATGGTCAATAAAACCACTAAGTTCAAGAAGGGCAAGGGTAAGAAGAACTTCAAGAAGGACGGCAAGGATGTTGCCGGCGCTACCGGGTAAGCCGCTTGCCGTGAAGAAGTCAAAGAATGGACCCAAGCACGAGATCGAGTGCTTTATTGCAAAGGAAGGGTCATCGAAGCGGAACTGCCCCAAATACTTAGCAGACAAGAAGGCCGGCAACACTAAAGGTATGTTTGATATACATGTAATTGATGTGTACCTTACCAAGATTACTCGTAGTAACTCCCGGGTATTTGATACGGTGTCGTTGCTCATATATGTAACTCACGGCAGGAGCTGCGGAATAAGCGGAGGCTGGCGAAGGGCGACGAGGTGACGATCTTGGCGTCGGGAATGGTTCCAAGGTCGATGTGATCGCCGTCGGCACGCTACCTCTACATTTACCTACGGGATTAGTTTTAAACCTCAATAATTGTTATTTAGTGCCAAGTTTGAGCATGAACATTGTATCAAGATCTCGTTTAATACGATATGGCTACTCAATTAAATCCGAGGATAATGGTTGTTCTATTTATATGAGAGAAATGTTTTATGGTCATGCTCCGATGGTCAATGGTTTATTCTTAATGAATCTCGAACGTAATGTTACACATGTTCACAGTGTGAATACCAAAAGATGTAAAGTTGATAACGATAGTCCCACATACTTGTGGCACTACCGCCTTGGTCACATTGCTGTCAAGCACAAGAAGAAGCTCCATGCTGATGGACTTTTAGAGTCTCTCGATTATGAATCATTTGACACATGCGAACCATGCCTCATGGGCAAGATGACCAAGACTCCGTTCTCCGGAACAATGGAGCGAGCAACCAACTTATTGGAAATCATACATACCGATGTGTGCGGTCCAATGAGTGTTGAGGCTCGTGGAGGATATCTTTATGTTCTCACTCTCACTGATGACTTGAGTAGATATGGGTATGTCTACTTGATGAAACACAAGTCTGAGACCTTTGAAAAGTTCAAGGAATTTCATAATGAAGTAGAGAATCAATGTGACCGAAAGATAAAATTCTTGCGATCAGATCGTGGAGGAGAATATTTAAGTCACGAATTTGGTACACACTTAAGGAAATGTGGAATCGTTTCACAACTCACGCCGCCTGGAACACCTCGGTACAGAACGGTGTGTCCGAACGTCAGAATCGCACTCTATTGGATATGGTGCGATCTATGATGTGTCTTCTTGATTTACCGCTATCATTTTGGGGATACGCTCTAGAGACATCTACATTCACTCTAAATAGGGCACCGTCTAAATCCGCTTGAGACGACACCGCATTTAATTATGGTTTGGGAAGAAACCTAAGTTGTCGTTTCTAAAAGTTTGGGGATGTGATGCTTATGTCAAGAAACTTCAACCTGAAAAGCTCGAACCCAAGTCAGAAAAATGCGTCTTCATAGGATACCCTAAGGAAACCATTGGGTATACCTTCTACCTTAGATCCGAAGGCAAGATCTTTGTTGCCAAGAACGGATCCTTTCTCGGAAAAAGAGTTTCTCTCGAAAGGAGTAAGTGGGAGGAAAGTAGAACTCGATGAAGTCTTGCCTCTTGAACCGGAAAGTAGTGCAGCTCAGGAAAATGTTCCTGTGGTGCCTACACCGATCGGAGAGGAAATTAATGATGATGATCGTGGTACTTGGATCAAGTTGCTCTTGAACTTCATAGGTCCACTAGGACACGTTCCGCACTGCAGTGGTACGGCAACCCTGCCCCGGAAATCATGTTGTTAGACAACGGTGAACCTTGAACTATGAAGAAGCGATGGCGGGCCCAGATTCCAACAAATGGCTTGAAGCCATGCAATCCGAGATAGGATCCATGTATGAAAACAAAGTATGGACTTTGACAGACTTGCCCGATGATCGGCGAGCTATAGAAAACAAATGGATCTTTAAGAAGAAGACGGACGCGGATGGTAATGTTACCATCTATAAAGCTCGACTTGTCGCTAAGGGTTATCGACAAGTTCAAGGGATTGACTACGATGAGACTTGCTCTCCGTAGCGAAGCTTAAGTCCGTCCGAATCATGTTAGCAATTGCCGCATACTATGATTATGAGATATGGCGGATGGACGTCAAAACGGCATTCCTTAACGGTTACCTTAAGGAAGAGATGTATATGATGCACCGGAAGGTTTTGTCGATCCTAAGAATGCTAACAAGGTATGCAAGCTCCAAATGATCCATTTATGGGCTGGTGCAAGCATCTCGGAGTTGGAACATTCGCTTTGATGAGATGATCAAAGCGTTTGGGTTTATCTGCACTTATGGAGAAGCCTGCGTTTACAAGAAAGTGAGTGGGAGCTCAGAGCATTTCTCATATTATATGTAGATGACATACTTTTGATGGGAAATGATATAGAACTTTTGGACAGCATTAAGGCCTACTTGAATAAGAGTTTTTCAATGAAGGACCTTGGAGAAGGTGCTTACATATTAGGCATCAAAATCTATAGGGATAGATCGAGACGCCTCATAGGTCTTTCACAAAACACATACCTTGATAAGATTTTGAAGAAGTTCAAAATGGATCAGTCCAAGAAAGGGTTCTTGCCTGTTTTGCAAGGTGTGAAATTGAGCTCGGCTCAATGCCCGACCACGGCAAAAGATAAAGAAGAGATGAGTGTCATCCCCTATGCCTCGGCCATAGGATCTATTATGTATGCCATGCTTGTGTACTGCACTGATGTAAACCTTGCCGTAAGTTTGGTAGGTAGGTACCAAAGTAATCCCGCAAGGAACACCGGACAGCGGTCAAGAATATCCTGAAGTACCGAAAAGGACAAAGGACATGTTTCGTTTATGGAGGTGACGAAGAGCTCGTCAGAAGGGTTACGCCGACGCTTAGCTTCGACACGATCTCGATGACTCAAAGTCACAAACCGGATATGTGTATATGTTGAATGGTGGAGCAAGAAGTCGGTGCAAATGCAAGCAGAAAGCGCCGTGGCGGGATCTACATGTGAAGCGGAGTACATGGCAGCCTCGAGGCAGCGCATGAACCAATTTGGGTGAAGGAGTTCATCACCGACCTAGGAGTCATACCCAATGCGCCGGAGCCGATCAAACTCTTCTCAGGATAACACCGGAGCTATTGCACTTGCCCAGGAGCCCAGGTTTCACAAGAAGACCAGGCACATCAAGCGCCGCTTCAACTCCATTCGTGAAAATGTTCAAGATGGGGACATAGAAATTTGCAAAGTGCATACGGATCTGAATATCGCAGATCCGCTGACTAAACCTCTTCCATGAAAGCAAAACATGATCAACACCAGAACTCTATGGGTGTTCGATTCATCATAATGTAACTAGATTATTGACTCTAGTGCAAGTGGGAGACTGTTGGAAATATGCCCTAGAGGCAATAATAAAAGTATTATTATTATATTTCCTTGTTCATGATAATTGTCTTTTATTCATGCTATAATTGTATCCGGAAATCGTAATACACGTGTGAATACGTAGACCACAATATGTCCCTAGTGAGCCTCTAGTTGACTAGCTCGTTGATCAACAGATAGTCATGGTTTCCTGACTATGGACATTGGATGTCGTTGATAATGGGATCACATCATTAGGAGAATGATGTGATGGACAAGACCCAATCCTAAGCATAGCACAAGATCGTGTAGTTTGTTTTGCTAGAGCTTTACAATGTCAAGTATCTCTTCCTTAGACCATGAGATCGTGTAACTCCCGGACATCGTAGGAGTGCTTTGGGTGTACCAAATGACACAACGAATCGGGTGACTATAAAGGTGCATTAAGGTATCTCCGAAAGTACCTGTTGGGTTGACACGGATCGAGATGGATTTGTCACTCCGTATGACGGAGAGGTATCACCGGGCCCACTCGGTAGTGCATCTCATAATGAGCTCAAAGTGACAAAGTGTTTGGTCACGGGATCATGCATTACGGCACGAGTAAAGTGACTTGCCGGTAACGGATTGAACGAGGTATTGGGATACCGACGATCGAATCTCGGCAAGTAACATACCGCTTGACAAAGGGAATTGTATACGGGGTTGTTTGAATCCTCGACATCGTGGGTTCATCCGATGAAATCATCAAGGAGCATGTGGGAGCCAACATGGGTATCCAGATCCCGCTGTTGGTTATTGCCCGAGAGCCGCCTCGGTCATGTTCGCAGATGTCTCCCGAACCCGTGAGGGTCTACACACTTAAGGTTCGGTGACGCTAGGGTTGTATGAATATGAGTATGCAGCAAACCGAATGTTGTTCGGAGTCCCGGATGAGATCCCGGACGTCACGAGGAGTTCCGGAATGGTCCGGAGGTAAAGATTTATATATGGGAAGTCTTATTTTGGTCGCCGGAAAAGTTTCGGGCATTATCGGTATTGTACCGGGAGTGCCTAAAGGGGTCCGGGGGTCCACCTGCCCCGGGGGGCCACATGGGCTGTAGGGGGTGCGCCTTGGCCTATATGGGCCAAGGGCACCAGCCCCAAGAGGCCCATGCGCCAAGGAGACTTGGGAGGAAGAGTCCTGAAGGGAAGGCACCTCCAAGGTGCCTTGGGAGGATGGACTCCTTCCCTCTTGGCCGCACCCTTCCTTGGAGGAAGGGGCAGGCTGCCCTCCCCCTCTTGCACCTATATAAAGGGAGGAGGGAGGGGTGGCCGCACCAATAAGCTCCCGGGCGCCTCCCTCCTCCCCGCAACACTTCCTCCTCCTCCGTAGTTGCTTAGCGAAGCCCTCACTGGAGTTTCGCCGCATCCACCACCACGCCGTCAGGTCTTTGCTGGATCATCATCAACCTCTCCTTCCCCCTTGCTGGATCAAGAAGGAGGAGACGTCATCCCTCCGTACGTGTGTTGAACGTGGAGGTGCTATCCATTCGGCACTAGGTCATCGGTGATCTGAATCACGGCGAGTACGACTCCATCAACCCCGTTCCATTCAACGCTTCCGCACGCGATCTACAAGTGGTATGTAGATGCAATCACTCTCCTTGACTCGTTGCTAGATGAACTCATAGATGGATATTGGTGAAACCGTAGGAAAAATTTTAATTTTCTTCGCAACGCTCCCCAACACCCCCCCTTCGGTCCACCGACGCACTTTGCACCCATATATACCTATGTATCGTAAAACTTTCAGAATGTAAGATAGATCGGGAGTTCCGCCCGCAAGCCTCAGAGCCACCAAAACCTCTCGGGAGCCCGCTCGCACTCACGGAGGGGGAATCCATCACCGTGGCCATCTTCATCATCCCGCGCCTCCATGACGAGGGAGGGAGTAGTTCACCCTCGGGCTGAGGGTATGTACCAAAGAGCTATGTGTTTGATCTCTCTCTCTCTCTCGTGTTCTCTCGTGTTCCCTCTATGGCATGATCTTGATGTATCCCGAGCTTTGCTATTGTAGTCGGATCTTATGATGTTTCTCCCCTCTACTCTCTTGTGATGAATTGAGTTTCCCTTTGAAGTTTTCTTATCCGATTGAGTCTTTTATGAGAACACTTGATGTATGTCTTGCCGTGTTTATCTGTGGGTGACAATGGGATATCATGTGCCTCTTGATGTATGTTTTGGTGACCAACTTGCGGGTTCCGCCCATGAACCTATGCATAAGGGTTGGCACACGTTCTTGACTCTCCGGTAGAAACTTTGGGGCACTCTTTGAAGTACTTTTATGTTGGTTGGATGAATCTGAGATTGTGTGACGATATCGTATAATCATGCCCACGGATACTTGAGGTGACAATGGAGTATCTAGGTGACATTAGGGTTTTGATTGATTTGTGTCTTAAGGTGTTATTCTAGTTCGAACTCTTTTATAGATTGATCCGAAAGAATAGCTTTGAGGTGGTTTCTGCACCCTACCATAATCTCTATGTTTGTTCTCCGCTATAGTGGCTTTGGAGTGACTCTTTGTTGCATGTTGAGGGCTTGTTATATGATCTATCTATGTTATTATTGTTGAGAGAACTTGCACTAGTGAAAGTATGAACCCTAGGCCTTGTTTCCTATAATTTGCAATACCGCTTACGCCACTTTTATCATTAGTTACCTTGCTGTTTTTATATTTTCAGATTACAAATACCTTTATCTACCATCCATATTGCACTTGTATCACCATCTCTTCGCCGAACTAGTGCACCTATACAATTTACCATTGTATTGGGTGTGTTGGGGACACAAGAGACTCTTTTTTATTTGGTTGCAGGGTTGTTTGAGAGAGACCATCTTCATCCAACGCCTCCCATGCATTGATAAACCTTAGGTCATCTACTTGAGGGAAATTTGCTACCGCCCTACAAACTCGCGGCACTTGCGGTGCCCAACAACGTCTACAAGAAGAAGGTTGTGTAGTAGACATCTGCCGCCGCCGAGGGAAAGGGGGGTCAGAAAAGTCAAGTACCTTGCTGGGGTACTCGTCGGCCGCAGGCGCGTCGGAGATGCACAGCGCGGCGAAGGAGGCGGCGAAAAGGCCGATGACGCCGTCCTGGCCGCCAAATGATGGGCTCGCTCGAGTCGGAGAGGAGCCCTGTCAAGCATGCTCCCGGCCAGGACCTCGAGATGCCCCACGGTGGGCGCCAACTGTCGTGGTGGGCGCACGGCAGATGCCAAGGGATGGCTAAAGATAGGAGGAGGCTTGAGGGCACTGGTGGGATCCAGAGGCGAGGTCGGCATGAGCGAGCGCGGGACGCAAGACATACCCAGGTTCGGGGCTCTCTGGAGAGATAACACCCTAGTCCTGCCGAGTGTAGTTGATGCGTATCGGTACAGAGTTGCTCCTAGAGCCGTATGGAGGAAGAAGGAGGACAGGCCAGGGCTCAGGCTGCTCCCTCTCCTCGGGTATGGCTTGCTAGGTGTGTGTGAGTAAGGGAGTGAGTGATCGGTCGCCACTGCTGCGTCTGTGATGCATGAGGGCTCCTAGGGGGTTTTATAGGTCAACCCCCCAGGGATACAATGGTAATGTTACAAGGCCGTGGGGCCGGGTTGTCATTGTCCGGGAAGCCGGCGCTAGGACCCGCCGGGGTCGTGGTCGCTGGTTCTCCGGCGGGGCCTGCCTGACGGGGCACCGCTGGCCGCCTTGTCGATCGCCGTGAGTGGCCGGGTTGAGTCCGCCATGCTGGCGCCCGTCAAAGTCGCCGCTTGTCGGGCGCCATTGGTGACGATGGTTGCATTGTTACGCCGCCCCTGGTCAACGGGTAGGTGGGGCATCGCTGACACGCCCGGTGACCTCGAGGCATGGGCGGGGTACTGTTACCTCCGTCATCGGTAGGTGGAGACTTGTCCCGTCGTACGGCTGGGATGGGACGGGAGCTGACCCGTGGTTGGGTTGGAGAACATGCAAGGGGTGGAGTTGGCTTGTTGGGGAAGTCTTGGTGTGCCGGGCTCGGCTGTCTTGAGTTGGTTGTTGGGGCCGAGTCGAGGAGTCCTGCCGGGTTGGAGGACTTGGCGGGGTCGAGCGATCCGTCCAAGCGCGAGCCGGCTCGAGAGGCGTTGCTGGCCCCGTCATTTTCGAAAAGGATCCGGGTTCCGTTGCCTGCCTGGGGTTCATCCCCCCGACAATATGTATTGGATTTCATTAAAACATGGCCTACTTGCAAGATCAACAAAGCAGAACATACTAAATATCCAAGATTATTCCAGCCACTCCAAATACCTAAGTTTGCTTGTACATATGTTAGCATGGATTTTGTGCGGGGTTTAACTGCTTCAAAAAAAAATTTAAAAAACATGGTAGTTGTGGTGGACAGGTTCACCATATACATAACTTTATTTGTATAAACCACCCAATAATTATACAAACTACTGCTAAAGCTTTAACTGGGAATATTTTCAAGCTGCATGGTTTCCAATTGTGATTGTAATTGATAGGGATATAATCTTCACATGCCACCTTTGGCCAGAAAATTTTGAGTTAACCTACACTTTAGTGAACAAAACCAATATTCTCAGGTTTAAATTAAGAAATGTAAACTTTCTATTGTAGGGTATACTCTATCTAGACCATATGTGAATGAATTTTGTGGAAGTCCGCAAGACATGAGATTTCCTACATGGTGCGCTTGCAATGACAGAGAATTATTTCCAAAGAATATAACAGACTAATCAACATGAAGCCTCATGATTATCATGTTCTTATAACACACATGCTCCCAGTCATAATCAAGAATATCTTGCCACCCAATGTTCAACAAATACTATCCTAGTCGTGTGATTTTTATAACATCATTTATCGCAAGGTGATCAATCCAAACGTGTTGCAGGACCTACAACTAGATATGGTGAGAGTATATGCAATCTTTATAGGAATTCTGGGAGCATTGTGTTGGGAGACAAGCACACCCGGAAAGAGGGGAAGCATCGTTGAAGGCTATGTGGCTGAAAAGGTCATTGAGTTCTGCTGATAGGAGAGCCTCAATATGTCCATGAGGTTAAATTTCATGGTTTTGCAATCGGAATGATCAAGATCACTCCAAGTTCGACAAATTTGAGCAGACCCTTCTACCATCTTATCTTGAAAGATATGTAGTCATTAGTTCATTATATGCAATAACTCCTATAACGTTTGCATGCACAACATCAAGCAAGCCAATCTGTTGTGAAACCGCACAATTCCTTGTTCTGCCGCTGGTTCATTGAATGTCTATGTGATGCCCTCAAACTAGCCACGGCCGGAGACGAGGGTGTCCTAATCCAAACAATGTTCGCCGTCGTGGAAATATAGTCAACCGAAAAATAAAAAAAGATGTTGCAAAGACGATGGTACAAAATTGTAGCGTGGCTACTATTACGATTTGTCAGCTCAAAATGAAAATCCACAGCGCTACAGTCTCGTGAACTCATACTAATAACAAAGAATAAGAAGCCATGAAAACAACCTAAACATGAGATTTACAGAATTCGATCACCGATCGATGGTACAAAATTGCAACGTGTCTACGATGGTTAGTGTTTGTCAGCTCAAAATGAAAATCCACAGCGTTAGTGTCTCTTAGATGTTGACAAACGGTGCGCCGGTGATGAACTCGGTGGCGGCGAGGGCGGCGAGGCCGAGCATAGCGAAACGGCCATTCCAGAGCTCGGCGTCGGCGCTCCAGACGCCGCTGGACTTGCTCTCCACGCTCTGGCCCTGCAGCAGCGGCACCAGCGACGCCACGGAGAAAACCCCCGCGGTCACCAGGAACCAGCCAAGCCCAGCGCCGCTGCCGGCCTGGTCGAGGAGCCCACCACCGCGCGCCGCCTCGACGGACAGCGCCGTCACGAATCCCACCATGGCCAGCCGGCCGTTGATGCGCTCCGGCGCCGGGCCGCTGAAGGCCAGCGCGTCCCAGACCGAGGGGTTGGCCTTCTTGGTCATGGGCTTGGGTGCCGCCGGGATCGGGGTCGGGGCAGGGCTCGTGCGTGGGGAGGAGGAGGTCGACGCGCTCGTCGTCTCCTTGGCTGAGTCCATATCAGGCTGCGCATACACAAACAATTTTACATTGAGATCGAGTCTTGAAGTAACGCTAGCCAGCCAGCGCATCCGAAACAGTTGAGCATGAGACGTGAAAGCTCACCTCGGCCTGGGCCCTGACGACGAGGGCGCGCCGGCGCGGTGCCACCACCGGAGAACGGGCGGCGGACCGGCCAACGACGGCGAAGGAGCTCAAAGCCACCATTGTCGCCATTACTCAAGGCAGAGAAAAGCTAGCGCAGGAAGAGAACTAGAGAAGGTGCTGCTGGCTAGATCGATGGTGAGGACACTTGGCTGATGTTGTGTTGCGGACGTGGATTTTTAGAACATCTACACCCGGGCCCTGCTATCCTGGGTGTCCAATATTGTTTTAAGATCTGTGCAACACAACTAACTTTCTATATGAAATTTTCTTTTTTTTGTTTTTCTCGCATAGAACATGTCTTGAACTTCAAATTTGAGCGTAAAGTTTTTCTATCTAGAATCTAGATAAATCGTTCAGATTTTTTACCAAACATAAATTAATTTGTATATTTATGTTTGATAAAAAATCTGAACGATTTATCCTAGATTCTAGATAGAAGGCTTTGCCACGCTGCAAAGGTTTAAAGTTTAAAACATGTTTTATGTGAGAGAAACAAAAAAGAAAAATGTGTTTGCACGAATCGCGATGCCCAGAATGGATGGCTAGATAGGAAGGGCCTAGGTGCAGGTGTTCTATTATATGTTTTCGTGTTGTGTTGCTGTGTCAATTGGGAGTGAGCAGGCGCGCATTTTATAGCGGCCGTGAGGGCCTCGCCGGTGGACCCGGCCGTGGCCACGTGAACAAGGTGATAGAGCTGTACGTGGAGGGAGGGAGGCGGCCGGCTCACGTCCACGTGGACACCGAAGGCCCCATAACCCGCTCTCGCCAAAAAGTGCACGAGACTATAGAACCAGCATGTACTGACAAAAATTCCTCTTACAGCAGCTACAGCCGCAAGGTTGCAAATCTGACTCCTGAAACATCTGCGGACGCATCCGGACGTGCCCACGGAGAGTGATCAAGCGAACCGAAAAATTAACCATTTGCAATCATATACCCTATTTTCGAAACACCTATTACATGCAGCGCCATGCACGATGATCATCCCGTTCATGTTGGATCAGCTGGGCTGTCAAAACACACCGAAAATTGCTCATAGTTAAGATTTTCACACCCGTATTAGTCCCACCTGACCGCGTGACGAATTAGTCGACCGGCTTAAATAGTCGGGTCGTGCAAAAGCGATAAGCTTCTGACATTATTGGAACCTTTGTAAAGAAGATAGACTGTTACGAAGAATCTACCCCCCCTCCCAAAAAAATTCCACAGTAAGCCATATTTGCTTTAGGATGGGCAAGTCTCATTTAAGAATGGGGAAGCTATAGAGCTCCCATGGCCATTGGCGCAGCCGCCTACCAGCCCAGTCCCACTCCACCACACATAGCGTCCCCTCCCCAACTTCAGCAAGATTTTGATGAATTTTTTTCTTCATTTTTCCGTCTTCTCTGTCATCTCCGACGATGGTGGCCTAGCCCTCCTCCTCGTCCCAGTCCACGAGCAAAGCACAACCGCACGCGGAGAAGCACTTACAGGGCAAAAAGTTCACGTAAAGGAGAAACCAACAAAGAGAAACATTGTCGCCAGGCCAACCACCATCACCGATTTCAATGAATCGTTGCGTTCCGAACCGCGTTATCGTGCCACTAGGAGAAGGAAGATGAGAAGAACCATTTAGACAAAGAAGTGCCCAAAACCGTGGCCCATGGAGAACAAATTTTGCCTACATCCACTCCTTCGTCACATGCATATATTGCGCTGAGGAACTATCAAATTGCTTTTGCAGATCATCTATCTTAGATCGTAGCTAGCTCATGTACATCATCTAGTGATGAGAAGGCATCCAGGAGGTCGGTCGGCCACAGAAGCCAGGGGTAGACGTCCCGGTCGCACACAAGTTGTTCCATCAAATGCCTTGAAGGAATAGGCATGTGTGAGAGAGAGAGTAGTGTTAATGTAGGGTGAGCCCACGTCAACTTAACGGTCAAACAAACGGTATTTGACTGTTTTATGCCACATCAACACTTACTACGAGCCCTTTCTGTCGGAAACATGTTTAATTCACTCCAAACGGCTCACTAGTGTTAGCTGTCAAAAATTATGCTGGAATAGATACAATTTTGTAGCGGTAGAGTAAAGTGGTTGCGAGTTAAAACGCTAGACATAGATGTGATGGTTTTATGATATTCATTTTTTTTAGGAAATACCATCATGGCGGTATATATTAACTTGGCATAACAATTACAGGAATTAAGAAGCTAGAGGGTCTCCATGACTCCATCCCATGGCCCTCAACATATGCTTAGCTAAAGCGCGTGCTGCTCTTTTAGCCTCTCTAAGACGATGCTTAAATATGTCACACGTGTGAAATTGATAGATAGATACAAGTACTCGTGATTGCCGTACTGGTGGTGAAGGTGCACCGATGACGAACGTGAACATTGCGTAAGTAGGCCGATCGACTGAGTCACACGCTGTGCACGCACGCGCGTATGTGTAGCCTCATACGGCTTCCTATATCCATGAGAGCAATATATGACGCGTAGAAGCTGCGTAGTCCGTGTCCGAACCTGATTAGTGTCCCTTCACGAGTCGTGTAGCGTTAGCGTGCTGGCCATCTATATATACAGTACATAGCCATACCATACGGCTGTGAGAAATAAAGCAAAAGCAATCCTCTCTCCGGCCGTCTAGCTATTTTAGCTGCTGAGCAGTCGATCAAGCGAAGCTTGCGCTGTTGATTGCTCGGTGGGTCGTGTACCTCGGAGAAATTATGGGGTGGTCGTCTTCAACACCGCAACACGTGTGCGTGGCTGCCCTAGATGACGCGGTCACGGGCACACCGGCGGCGCGTAAGAATCAGAGAACGGCAGCCGCTAACGGCGACTCAAGCTCCCCCGCAAGCAGCGGCCGGTTCCAGCGGCTCAAGGTGCTCGGCGCAGGAACATTCGGCGTCGTCTACCGGGCGAGGGACCGCCGCACGGGTGAGATCGTGGCAGTGAAGTGCCTCCGTGCGAGCGCCGGAGACGGCGACGGCGAGCGCTACCTCTCCGACTTCGAAAGCGAGGTCAGCGCTCTCGAGGTGTGCAGCGGCCACCCATCCATCAGCCGCGTGCCTCCGGCCAACTTGACAGCGGTGCTTTCCTCGCCATGGAGTTTGTGGGGCCGACTCTCAGGCACGTCATGAAGCATGTCCGCTTTGGGAGGAGGCACACCGAGCTGGAGGTTCGCCTTCTCATGAGACAGCTCCTCGCCGGCGAGAGGAGGATGAATCGTCTCGGCCTCATGCACCGGGACCTCAAGCCGGAGAACGTGCTTGTGGACAGCCACGGAAACCTCAAGATCTGCGACCTGGGGCTATCGTGCAACATGGCCGATGGGCCGCCCTACTCTAACCCCATTGGAACACGGGGATATCGCGCGCCAGAAATCCTCCTCGGGTCCACGGATTACGACGGGCGTGTCGACTCATGGGCTCTTGGTGTCATGATGGCCGAGCTCCTCGCCGGCCAGCACCCTTCCCATGGGAGGTCGGACATGGAACCTCAGCGAAATCTTGGCCCTTCTTGGCACGGCAGACATCAAGGAGTGGTTGGGCTACGATGGGCAGCGGCTACCCAGTGGATGCCAACTAGGAAGCTTTTTGCGCAACAAGTTCCCATGTCCCACCAAGGCCAGGATCAAAGGCCCCCCAACATTGTCGGAGGCTGGGTTCGAGGTCTTGAGCGGTCTTCTACGATGCAACCCGGAGAAGAGGCTAATGGCGGAACAAGCGCTTAAGCATCGGTGGTTCAAGGATGCTAACCCTAGAGCTACAAGGAATTGATCAATTAGCGCATAATCACATCTAATTTGTGAAATTAGAAATGCAAACATTGTACATGAAATACAAAGCAGGAGTTGTTTGTATGGTTCACCACCACACACGTATTGCTAATGGGCATCTAAATACCATATGTATGTTTTTTGTTCCATGCATGCGCATACAACCCGTAAATGTATTTTTAATTTACAACTCTAAACTGAGACGTCAGCCGAAGCAACTTCCCAATCCTTTTTGTTTTCAACGTAAAGCGAGTGAATTGCAAAAAAACCCACCACATTTGGGGCTTCTTCTGCGGAAACCCACCAAGTCGCTAATTGCTTGCAAAATGCATCGCGGA
Organism: Aegilops bicornis; assembly: GCA_021605145.1. Classification (NCBI taxonomy): domain Eukaryota; kingdom Viridiplantae; phylum Streptophyta; class Magnoliopsida; order Poales; family Poaceae; genus Aegilops; species Aegilops bicornis. The sequence goes on along the minus strand of JAHIAL010000121.1, from coordinate 141,283 downwards.
TTCAATAAACATTTTGCAGATAGCACTGAACAGGTGATTTGGCGTGGTTGAGGGCGTTTCCGATAGGTGGGGCCCAAATCTGTCGACGTGGCCTAACGGTCGCGCAAATGGAGCCGTTTGCTGTAAACGACGTGGTTGGCTCGCGACGGACAGATCGACCGACCGCGGCCGACCACACCACCTCTCCCTCCAGATCTAATCCATGGCGACGGCGAAACCTGGCGGCGTCGACCGCGGCGGCCGAGCTGCTGCCGGTGGGGATGCTCCGGGCGGCTGTGAAGGAGATCCACCGGAGTTCTGCGGGAGATCTAATGCTTCGAACGCGCTGCCTCCTCCCCAACCGCCGGCGCCGCTGAAGTCGTTGGAATACGCTGTGGCGGCATCTTGCGTTCGCAAAGCGGTGAAGGCCAATCCGACGGGCAGCCACCATTTTGCCTCCTCCTTCGGCGGTGTGGAGTAAGTCATCCTCCTCCTTCTTTCTATTTTCCCCGATTGGCATTCTAGGGTTAGGGTTCTAGTGTTAGGGTTTCTAGGGTTAGGGTTCCATGGTGTTGTAACTGGTATTGTAGCATTGCTGACAGTAATTCTACTGTGAATGGTATGTCACATGATTGCTCAAATCCTCTCTGACACATGATTGTTGGTGTCACATAAATTAATTTTAACATGAGTACTTTTACATGATTGGTGCTGTCATATGTCAGTTGATTGCTCAAATCCTCTCTGTCAAACTATTATTGTTGTTGTCAAATAAATTAATTTTAACTTTAGTATTGTAAATAACAGCAATTATAACTAAATTGTGAACCTTTTACTTAAGTACTTAACAGCAATTTTAACTGAATTTTAACTGAATTTGTAGCTTGGATGATGAAGAATGGGAAGTGAGGTTCCATGTCCTAGACAGAGATAATTTGGAAAGAACAATCTGTTTGTCAGACATAACATTTTGGAATCTCATTGGCCTAATAGAGGTAGAAGGCTATAGTTCAAGGGATTTTATGTATTATGTTAGAGATCCAAGAGCTGGGGTGTCAGGAATGGAAGAATTAACTGATGATGACAAGGTGGAAGAAATGTTCGATGACATAGCTAGTAAAAGAAAGAATGTTGTTAACATTACAGTTATGAGAAGTGATGCACCTACACCAGCTGATTTGAACATTGGCCATGTTTATGAAGAGCAGGTTCTTTTGTCTGAAATAGGTGTACCACTTTTTTATGAGGTAGACACTTCAGGAGTTCTTTTCCCCAGTCCAGTGAAGCCCCAACCACAGCCAGTCCAAGTCATGAACACACACGAGAGCTCTTATTTGTTGATGCTAAAGGGCCCAAGTGAACCTGAGTTTGCATTGGACTATGGTAATGAGAGGCATGAGTATTTCATGGAGACAAACCAAGAGCAAGAGCACATTGAGCAGATGATGGAGCATAAGAGAAATGAAGAGATTCAGAAGTTCAGGAGTAATAAGATACAAAGAGAGAAGTACAAGACAGCAAAAACAAAACTCCCATAGCTGCTTGCTGAAGAGTTCACTGACAGTGAAAGTGAGGATGAAGATCTAGCAGATGAGGACATATTAGCTCGGTTGGCGGCAATGAAAAGGCATAGAGAAGATCCACTATATCACTTTGAAGGAGACATTGATGTAGAAGAGCTTTATGGACCAGATGAGGAGGAGGGGGGATGAAGCAAGAGAGGAAGAGGCAGGACAGGAGGAGCCAGTAGATGAGGGCAGGAGAGGAGGAAGCAGTGTAGGAGGTAGCAGCAGCACAGGAGGAAGTCAGAGGAGGGGGAAGGGGCCAACAACAAGATCTCAAGCAAGTTTGGATCAAATCATAGAGCAAGACTGGGTACTTTCATCTGATAAGGAGAGCAACCCAGGTGACTTAAGTCAGGAAGAGAATGATGGGCCTCAGCTTCCACCATTTAAGCTACCAAATGGTGGGAAGAGCAGGGACAAAAAGAATAAAATTAAGGTTTGGTATGATGATTAGAGGGAAAACCCACAAGAACAATTTGTTAGGAAACTTTGTTTCCTAGATGTCTAGCAGTTCAGGAGGGCACTTATTACATTTCACATCTCACAAAACAGAAACTACTCATTTCATAGGAACTTCTCAGATAGAGTTATTGTAGTTTGCAGTACAGATGATTGTCCTTTTTTTCATAGTTGCTTCCCAAATTGCACATGAGAGGACATTTTGCATTAAGAAATGGAACTTGTACCACAATTGTCCTGCTGTAGGAGAGAGCACCAAAGTGACTGCAAGGTGGTTGGCACATGAGTGTGAGCAACAATTGAGATCAGGCATAAACACACCAGTCCAGGCAATAATGGACAATTTGAAGAAAAAACATGGAATAGAAGTGTCCATTCACATGGCCTACAGGGCAAGGAAAGTAGCTAAGAATGTTGTACAAGGAGATCAGAGGGCACAATACACAAGGATAAGGGATTACCTCCAAGCTGTGCTGTATACCAATCCTGGAAGTAGATGCATTGTTACAACAAAGCAATTGAAGGCCCATCCTAGCATAAATCCTAGATTTCATGGCTTGCTCATGTGCCTCAATGCTTGCAAAGAGGGCTTCATAAATGGTTGCAGACCCTTCATATGTACTTGCATTACTTTGTGTAGTTTGTATCTTTTATGATGTCCTGGTACTAATGTGTTATGTTCTGATTTAGGTGTTGATGGTTGCTTTGTTAAGTTGACAACTGCGCAGCAAATACTGGCTGCAACTGGAAGAGATGGTAATAACAACATCTTTCCCATTGCATTTGCAATGGTTGACAAATAAGACACTGCCAGCTGGTCCTGGTTTCTAACCCAACTCAAGTATGCTCTTGGTGGTGAGTCAGGGAAGTATGGCCCATACACTATCATTTCTGATAGACAAAAGGTACCTCACACATCATCATTCTTATATGTACTAAAGTTTTACCATGTTTAGTACTGTCAAATAGTGTGTTGTTATATTATTTGTTAAACACTAGTTATTTAAACAGAGCCTTCTTAAAACCATAAACAATGTCTTCCCAAATATCCCTCAAAGATTCTGCCTTAGACATATTTATCAGAACTTTCAAACAGCTGGCTTTAGAGGTGAAGAGTTAAAGAAGTACATGGATCAGGCTAGTTATGCATATACTGAGCATGGTTTTGATCAAGCAATGGATGGCATGAAAAGAGAGTGTGAGGTAGCTTGGAAATGGCTTAGAAAGATACCCAAGCATACATGGGCTAGACATGCCATGGACAAAAATTGTAAAGTTGATTTGGTTGTTAACAATATTAGTGAAGTTTTCAACAAAATGATACTTGATGTGAGAGGGAAACCAATTAAAACCATGATTGATGGCATCATAACTAAATTGCTAGTTAAGTTCAATGCCAATAGGACCAAGACTGAGACAACAAAGTGGCAGATATGCCCAACATGTGCTGAAAAGCTAGAAGAAGCAAAACATAATGCCGACATCGTCCAGTCCATCAAAGCAGGACTGATCTATACCAAAGTTAGCGGTGGAGAAAGCACATATGCGATAAATCAAGAATCGCATACATGTGGGTGTAGCCAATGGGACTTGACTTGGGTTCCTTGCAAGCATGGTGTTTCGCAATTAACAAGGCTTAAACCGCATCCGTAAGATTTTGTTAGTGATTTCTTCAAAAACCAATGTACCAAGCAGCCTACAATCCAATTGTCTATCCTGCACGGGCACGATCTATCGCCAAAGACTGGGACCCCTGACATAGAGCCACCTGTTTTCAGAGACAAGCCAGGAAAGAAGCAGACAAAGAGGAGAAAGAATCAGTTTGAGAAGCCATATCCCAAGGATACTTCTAGGATGGCAACAATAACTTGTAGCAATTGTAACTTGACTGGGCATAGGTACACTAGCTGCCACAGAAATCTGAAGCCATCCCTAGCAATGAGAAAGAACCAGCACCATGTTAAAACTTGTAAAACTACATATTTATGCTTACTTATTTAATACTATGTTCTAATCTGTCTATGTTGTCACTGCAGGAAAACAGGAGAGTTGATGCACCAACCAGAGCTCCACCAGCACCAAGGGCTGCTCCATCAGCTCCTGCTGCAACTAGGGCACCACCAAGGGCACCGAGGGCACCAAGGGTAGCTCCTTCAGCTCCTGCTACAACAAGGCCTAGTTCATCTTCTGCTGCTGCTGATAGGCCTAGTTCATCTTCTGCTACTGCTGCTAGGCCAAGGGCAAAGAAAAACTTCATACCACCAAGAGTATCAGGTACTAGAAGATTGAGAAAGCCATCATACAAGATGTCTGAGTGGTTCAATTGTTCTCAGGGCAGCAAGAAGTGATGTGATGTTGAAACCAATTTAATTCAACCTATTTTGGCTAGTTTGATGCATGTCATGTTGAAACCAGACTTTGATGCATGTCATGTTGAAACCAGTTTGATGCATGTGATGGACTATGTAATGTACCTGATTATGGTTGTGATGCACTATGTTATGATGATAGGATGATGAACTTAGTTGTTATGATGATATGATGATGAACTTAGTTGTTATGATGATATGATGATGAACTTAGTTGTTATGATGTTTTCAAGAAGTTTTCATGATGTTTTTATGATGACGATCATAGTTGTTATGATGAGACCATGGCTTTTAGGGTGCCTCGGCATCGACAAACCCTAAATGATGAGACCATGGCTTTTAGGGTGCCTCGGCGTCGACAAACCCTAAAGGATAAAACCATTGCTTTTAGGGTGCCTCGGCGTGGATAAACCCTAAATGATAAAACCATGGATTTTAGGGTGCCTCGGCGTCGATAAACCCTAAATGATAAAACCATGGATTTTAGGGTGCCTCGGTGTCGACAAACCCTAAATGATAAAACCATGGCTTTTAGGGTACCACGGCGTCGATAAACCCTAAATGATAAAACCATGGATTTTAGGGTGCCTCGGCGTCGACATACCCTAAATGATAAAACCATGGCTTTTAGGGTGCCTCGGCGTCGATGAACCCTAAATGATAAAGCCATGGCGTTTAGGGTGCCTTGGCGTCGACAAACCCTAAATGATGAGACCATGGCTTTTAGGGTGTCTCGGCATCGACAAACCCTAAATGATATAGCTAGGGCTTTTAGGGTGCCTCGGCGTCGACATACCCTAAATGATGAGACCATGGCTTTTAGGGTTCCTCGGCATCGACAAACCCCAAATGATATAACACTTCAAAATGGTAATAATTCATCACAAACTGATAATTCCTCACAAACCAACCCTTCAATAACATTGCAAACTGATCCTAATTAAAAGATTCAACAAACAACATACAAACCAAGATTCAGTGCTACAGAATTACTCGAGTTCAACACAGTCAAAGTTAACACATTAGAAGCTTTAGTCCAAAGCTATTGCAAAAGACAATGACCCACATGGTGGAATGACAACTCAACTTAGTCTTCATCACAAATAACCTTAATCTGTGAAGCTTCCTCTTGTTACTTTCACCTCTTTGTCTTGAGCTCAACAATGTAGGAAGTAAGAGTACTCTTCTCCATGGTCAACTTCTCCTTCTCTTTCATCATTTCGGCAATGCAACTATCCACCGATCCTTCTCTTTCTTCGGGTCATCCTTCTCTTTCTTCAGGTCAGCATAGCAAATCTCCATAGTCCTCTTATCAGATCTCATCTTTTCCTTCTCTTTAAGATGATTGAACTTCAAATTCCTAGAGACAGTGGCTTGAGCTACATGAATTAACTTTAACTGGTCAACAGCAGCCTTCCATTTTTTTATCTCAGCATCCTTTGCCATGCTGCTTTCCACATTGATTGTAATGTTCTCGGCATCATTCATCTGATTTATCTCAGGCAGGTTATCCTGTGAATCCAGGAGGTTGTTCTCATCTTCAACAAGCTTCTCATATGTCTCCTGCAACTCTTTTTTCTGTTGTGTGAGATCGTGTACAGTACATGAATGCTCCAAGCATGCCATCCTATTGTTATGCTGGCTATCCTCATACATAAGCCACAGCTTGTGAAGAGCATTCTGCAGATAATCTGGCCACTCCTCATCTACCCACTGCACTAATCCACAATTATTAGCACCCTGCAACAGAAAAAATCAGTTCAAACTTTAAGTAGTTAGTTGCAGATTCAGTTAATGTACCATATGCAATGAAGTTACAGATTAAATTACTTACAGAAAAATTCAGTTAAGTTAAGTTAATGTACCAGATTCAGTTACATTAATGTACCAGATTCAGTCAAGTTAATGTACCAGATTCAGTTGAGTTAATCTACCAGATTCAGTTAATGAAGGGTTACTATGAACCCTACAACTATGAACAGTAGCTATGAACCCTATAACCATGAACAGTAACTATGAACCCTAGAACATGAACAATACCTATGAACCCTAGATGATGAATTGGAATGCTGCAAAGCTACAACTTCATACTTACTTCGGTGGTACAGGCAATGAACCTCCTCCCAGTGCTTATCCCCTCAAATGCAACACATTTCCTCCCTGGAATCCCATGCTCGCACTTCACCATCACGTCGTCAGCAGCACCCTCGACTGTAGCTGGGATTTAGGCAATCCAACACAAACTTGTTCAAATCGAGCAGAACTAGTAGAACCCTAGAATACAAATGAGCGGCGGCCAGACAAACAGAGAACCAGAGAAGGAACTGACCTTGAGAGGGGAGTCGGGAGTGGTGATGTACTGCACGGCAGAGCCCTCATTGCTCTCGCTCTCGCTCCAGGACACCATGGTGGCCTGCAGCGACCGGAGAGGAAGAGGAGCAAGAGGGAGCGAGCGACCGTGAGAGAAGAGAGAGCGAGATCGATCTGCTAGGGCGCGGTCGGTCTGTCCGACGCGAGCCGACCGCGTTGTCTTAAGCGAACGGCGTCGTTTGCGCGACCATTAGGCCACGTCATCAATTTTGGGCCCCACCTATCCAAAACGCCCAACCACGCCAAATCACCTGTTCAGTGCTATTTGCAAAATGTTTACTGAATCCGCGTTGAATTTTGCAAAAAAATAGCGACCTAGTGGTTTTTCGCACAAGAAGCCCCAAATGTGGTGGTTTTCTGCTTTTCACTCACGTAAAGCAAAGCTTTATTACAAAGCAACGATGACCATATCGGCCCCGATAATGCTTTTTCTACAAACAGGCTACGTAAAGTAACGTAATCTTCCTAACTATAATCCCCCCCCCCCCGATTTCAACCTGGGTGGGCCCCAGCCACTAATCCTCATCCAATTAACTACCTCCACATCAGCCTTTACGTAAAAACCTCACGTATGTTTATGTGGGTCTACCATTACTCATATCGGCCCTTACACACTCCGCGACTTGCGCTGTATCGGGGTTGATCAACAGGAAGAAGAGCCTAACTGAGACAACAAATGCACAGCATGGTTTGCACCTCTTCCACATGAAAAAGCAACAGAAAATGACGAGAAATAGGACTTGCGGCGAAGAAGTAATGCTAACTCCTAGCTCCAAATCAAATCTCTCGCAGCGAACAAGAACATCATCTCTTGCTGTCAAGTATTAGTTTGGAACACAAAGAAATTTCTATCACCTCACAAGAATTCGAGTTTAGCATCAGCAAATCATAAGCTTCGAACATTATACCCTTTTAACAGTACGGTGGTCCTATGACTCAACGAAGAGAAAGAAGAAAAATGAAATAAATGCTACGTATTCACTTCGTCTTCAACTTCTTGGCTGCAATCATTTTCTTCGGACAGACACCGAACCAATTGCTTTGCGTCAACAATTTTTTAGGGTCCCTCACGACAAGCATAATCTTCGGTGATTATCCTCGCTGCCATGCAGGAGATTATCTTTGGAGTTTGTACCAAACTCCACATGACTCCGGGCACCAGTTACCCTGTGTGCACTAGCAACCACATCAGTCCCTTTCTGTGACAATAATCACCAGAACATAAGGAGGCAAATTATTGCACCAACCTAAGTATGTATTTGCACCGAAGGAAGTTGAATACCTTGGCCACATTATAAGAGGTGATCGGGTAGCAACTGATCTAATAAAAGTGGAGGCAATGGTAAATAGGCCCTCCCCTACCAATATCACTCATCCAAGAAGTTTCTTGGGTTTAAGTTTATACTTTATAAGGTCCGTTCAAAGTATGGGTGTGTTTCAAGTTGTTCTCCGTTTATCTGAAGATAGACCAACAAGAGGCATTCAACACATTAAAACACAAGATGACTCAGGCCCCTACACTACCTGACTTCATCAAACCATTTATTTTTGGAAGTTGGTGCATGTGCGGATTGTATTGGAGTTGTACTAATGCAAGGAAGACAACCTATCTCATTCTACGGCAAAACTATCGGTCCAATAGCAGGTACATTTTCCAAGTATGACAAGGAAGTTGTTGCAATTACTGGGGCTTAAAAAGTGGAAACACCAATTTACAATATCCTCCTTGATCACCAGTTCTGGTAAACAAATCCTAAATTTACTCAGGACCAGAAACACACTTATGGCATTCCAAATAAATCATTAATCAAATTGTTGGGATATAACTTCTCCAATGAATATAAACAAGCAACCACGTCAGAGTTGTTGATGCTTTATCAAGAGTTCACTACAGACAGCAAGATTTAATTGCTAGCATTGCTACACCACAGTGGATTACTAATATTGTTACAGGTTATGAAAAGGACCAAAGATGCAAAAACCTTACAACCAAACTCACCAATTCACCCGATTCTTTACCCAACTGCCCCTTCAAGCAAGGAGTGTTGAGATATAAAACTAGAGTCATGGTGGTCTCTAATTCAAAACTTTGACAACAACTAATTGCACCACTACATTTGTGTGGTCACTCTGGGCTTACAGAAATCTAGGAGAGGATCACACTTCTCTTTGATGGGACTATCATGAACAATATCTATTGGATTTCATTAAAACATGCCCCACTTGCAAGATCAACAAAGCAGAACATACTAAGTATCCAAGGTTATTCCAGCCACTCCAAATACTTAAGTTTGCTTGTACACCTGTTAGCATGGATTTTCTGGAGGGTTTAACTGCTTCAAATTAAAAAAAAACATGCTAGTTGTGGTGGACAGGTTCACCATATATATAACTTTATTTGTATAAACCACCCAATAATTATACAAACTACTGCTAAAGCTTTCACTAGGAATAGTTTCAAGTTGCATGGTCTTCCAACTGTGATTGTAATTGATAGGGATATAATCTTCACATGCCACCGTTGGCCAGAAAATTTTGAGTTAACCTACACTTTAGTGAACAAAACCAATATTCTCATATTTAAATTAAGAAATGTAAACTTTCTATTGTAGGGTATACTCTATCCAGACCATATGTGAATGAATTTTGTGGAAGTCCATAAGACATGAGATTTCCTACATGGTGCGCTTGCAACGAAGAGAATTATTTCCAAAGAATATAACAGACTAATCAACATGAAGCCTCATGATTATCATGTTCTTATAACACACATGCTCCCAGTCATAATCAAGAATATTTTGCCACCCAATGTTCGACAAATACTATCCTAGTCGTGTGATTTTTATAACATCATTTATCGCAAGGTGATCAATCCAAACGTGTTGCAGGACCTACAACTAGATATGGTGAGAGTATATGCAATCTTTATAGGAATTCTGGGAGCATTGTGTTGGGAGACAAGCACACCCGGAAGGAGGAGAAGCATCATTGAAGGCTATGTGGCTGAAAAGGCCGTTGAGTTCTGCTGATAGGAGAGCCTCAATATGTCCATGAGGTTAAATTTCATGGTTTTGCAATCGGAATGATCAAGATCACTCCAAGTTCGACAAATTTGAGCAGGCCCTTTTACCATCTTATCTTGAAAGATATGTAGTTATTATTCCATTATATGCAACAACACCTATAACGTTTGCATGCACAACATCAAGCAAGCCAATCTGTTGTGAAACCGCACAATTCCTTGTTCGGCCGCTGGTTCATCGAATGCCTATGTGATGCCCTCAAACTAGCCACGGAGACGAGGGTGTCCTAATCCAAACAATGTTCGCCGTCGTGGAAATATAGTCAACCGAAAAAGAAAAAAAAGATGTTGCAATGATGATGGTACAAAATTGTAGCGTGGCTACTATTACGATTTGTCAGCTCAAAATGAAAATCCACAGCGCTACAGTCTCGTGAACTCATACTAATAACAAAGAATAAGAAGCCATGAAAACAACCTAAACATGAGATTTACAGAATTCGATCACCGATCGATGTTACAAAATTGCAACGTGTCTACAATGGTTAGTGCTATTACGATTTGTCAGCTCAAAATGAAAATCCACAGCGTTAGTGTCTCTTAGATGTTGACAAACGGTGCGCCGGTGATGAACTCGGTGGCGGCGAGGGCGACGAGGCCGAGCATAGCGAAACGGCCATTCCAGAGCTCGGCGTCGGCGCTCCAGACGCCGCTGGACTTGCTCTCCACGCTCTGGCCCTGCAGCAGCGGCACCAGCGACGCCACGGAGAACACCCCCGCGGTCACCAGGAACCAGCCAAGCCCAGCGCCGCTGCCGGCCTGGTCGAGGAGCCCACCACCGCGCGCCGCCTCGACGGTGAGCGCCGCCACGAATCCCACCATGGCCAGCCGGCCGTTGATGCGCTCCGGCGCTGGGCCGCTGAAGGCGAGCGCGTCCCACACCGAGGGCTTGGCCTTCTTGGTCATGGGCTTGGGTGCCGCCGGGATCGGGGTCGGGGCCGGGCTCGTGCGTGGGGAGGAGGAGGTCGACGCGCTCGTCGTCCCCTTGGCTGAGTCCATGTCAGACTGCACATACACAAACAATTTTACATTGAGATCGAGTCTTGAAGTAACACTAGCCAGCCAGCGCATCCAAAACAGTTGAGCGTGAGACGTGAAAGCTCACTTCGGTCTGGGCCCTGACGACGAGGGCGCGCCGGCGCGGGGCCACCAATGGAGAACGGGCGGCGGACCGGCCAACGACCGCGAAGGAGCTCAAAGCCACCATGGTCCCCATTACTCAAGGCGGAGAAAAGCTAGCGCAGGAAGAGGAACTAGAGAAGTTGCTGCTTGCTAGCTTGAACGATGGTGATGAACTGATGGCACTTGGCTGATGTTGTGTTGCTGTGTCTATTGTGAGCGAGCAGGCGCGCGTTTTATAGCGGCCGTTCGGGCCTCGCCGGTGGACGCGGCCGTGGCCACGTGAACGAGGTGATAGAGCTGTACGTGGAGGGACGGAGGCGGCCGGCTCACGTCGACGTGGACACCTTAGGCGCCCCATAACACGCTCTCGCCAAAAACCGGCACGAGACAAGAGAACCAGCATGTAGGAACGTACGAGCACCATGTACTGACAAAAATGTTCCTCTTAACCTACGCTTAACAAAATATGACTCTGAGCGATATTCATTTCCCGGGCTCGGTTGCTCCGGTGAACAGTAAATTCAAAAAAATATTAAAATTTCAAAAAAGTAATAAGAAAATTCAAAAAAAACTGAAATATTTTTACATGAGAGATGTTTGAGTGTGTGATGTCGGTGTCAATCTTTATCATGTTTAGACATCTGGGGAGCTCATGGCAAAAAAGATAAAATTGGTCCAAATAATAAACTTTCTCGCAGACCCCAATTTTGCTTTTTTTTTGTTCTTCTGTGAACTACTCAGATGTCCAAAAACGATGGAATTTGGCACAAACATCACGCTGGTAGGGGCTTGTACCCTACCAGGTGCAGAAGCGTGTAGTAAGGGAAGGAGGGGTTGGGCGAGGCGACGGCCGGCGCGTGACTGGGCGCCGTCAGCGGAGACAGAAAGATGGCGGCAGCTAGGGTTCCGGCGCCTCTGCGAGTCGGGCAATAGAGATAATATTCTTATTGCTTAATCAGAAAAGGAGTCTTACAGCATATATTTATAACCTAGATAACTTGCACACGAATTAACCTAAGATAACTTGCGGGCTAAGATTGCCCGGTGGGCCTTCTACGGCCATAAGCCAGGCCGGTCATAACATCTCTCCCCGCCTGCGCAAACAGCTCGTCCTCGAGCTGAAAGTCTGGATAGTGTTGGCGAAACTCATCACGCTGCTCCCAAGTGGCCTCGTCCTCCGGAAGTCCAGCCCACTGAATCAGCACGTACCACACCCCGCGATGGAGCTGAACCTTCAAGACCTTCTCCGGTCCCGGAAGGATGCGTCCATCGAAGGTCGGAGGAAGCGCTGGAGGGGCCGCAGGTGGCTCCCCACGGTAAGGCTTCAGCAGCCCCACATGGTTTACGTCGTGGATGCGGGCTCCGGCAGGAAGCTGAAGGCGGTAGGCCACTGATACGTCTCCAACGTATCTATAATTTTTGATTGCTCCATGCTATATTATCTACTGTTTTGGACCATATTGGGCTTTATTTTCCACTTTTATATTACTTTTGGGACTAACCTATTAACGGAGGCCCAGCCTGTAATTGTTGTTTTTTGCCTATTTCGGTTGTTTCAAAAAACGGAATATCAAACGGAGTCCAAACGGAATGAAACATTCGGGAACGTGATTTTCTCACCAAATATGACCCAGAGACTTGGACCTCACGTCAAGAAAGCCACGAGGTGGGCACGAGGTAGGGGGCGCGCCCACCCTTGTGGGCCCCATGAAGCTCCACCGACGTACTTCTTCCTCCTATATATACCTCACGCACTTTAAACGATCAGATCTGAGCCAAAACCTAATTTCACCGCAAACTTTCTCGTACTCCACGAGATCCCATCTTGGGGCCTGTTCGAGCTCACGGAAGGGGAATCCACCATGGAGGGCTCCTACATCATCACCATAGCCCCTCCGATGAAGTGTGAGTAGTTTACTTCAGACCTTGGGTCCATAGTTAGTAGCTAGATGGCTTCTTCTCTCTTTTGGATCTCAATACAATGTTCTCCCCTCTCTCGTGGAGATCTATTCGATGTAATCTTCTTTTGCGGTGTGTTTGTTTAGACCGATGAATTGTGGGTTTATGATCAAGATTATCTATGAACAATATTTGAATCTTATCTGAATTCTTTTATGTATGATTGGTTATCTTTACAAGTCTCTTCGAATTATCGGTTTGGTTTGGCCTACTAGATTGGTTTTTCTTGCAATGGGAGAAGTGCTTAGCTTTGAGTTCAACCTTGCGGTGTCCTTTCCGGTGATGAGGGCAGCAAGGCACGTATTGTATTGTTGCCATCGAGGATAACAAGATGGAGTTTTATCATATTGCATGAATTTATCCCTCTACATCATGTCATCTTACTTAAGGCGTTACTCTGTTTTCATTAACTTAATACTATAGATGCATCTTTGGATAGCGGTCGATGAGTGGAGTAATAGTAGTAGATGCGAGGTAGGAGTCGGTCTACTTGTATCGGACGTGGTGCCTATATACATGATTATACCTAGATATTCTCATAACTAAGCTCAATTCATCAATTGCTCAACAAGAATTGCTCACCCACCGTAAAATACTTATGCCCTTGAGAGAAGCCACTAGTGAAATCTATGGCCCCCGGGTCTATTCTCATCATATTAATCTCTATCGCTTTATTATTGCGTTTGCTTTTTATTTTGCTTTTTATTTTACTTTGCATCTTTATACCAAAAATACCAAAAATATTATCTATCATCTCTATCTGATCTCACTCTCGTAAGTGACCGTGAAGGGATTACAACCCCTATTCGCGTTGGTTGCGAGGAGTTATTTTCTTTGTGTAGGTACGAGGGGCTCGCGCGTAGCCTCCTACTAGATTGATACCTTGGTTCTCAAAAACTGAGGGAAATACTTACGCTCCTTTGCTGCATCATCCTTTCCTCTTCAAGGAAATCCAACGCAGTGCTCAAGAGGTAGCAAGAAGAATTTCTGGCGCCGTTGCCGGGGAGGCTTATGCAAGATCAAGATTTGGACTCCCGACAACGAGCCATTTCTAGCGCCGTTGCCGGGGAGTCTACGCAAAAGTCAACATACCAAGTACCTATCACATCCCTTATCTCCCGCATCACATTATTTGCCATTTGCCTCTCGTTTTCCTCTCCCCCACTTCACCCTTGCCGTTTTATTCGCCTTCTTCGCGTATGCCTTTCTGTTTGCTCGTGTTACCATGTGCCTTCTATTTGCTTGCATCTTTGCTTGCTAAAAATCTATTGATATGGACCCACTTAAAGTGTTTTACTTGGATCATCTTCAATCCTTATGTGCTCATGCTGAAACCCCAACTAGCCTAGTTGATGGGAAATCTTTAGATGAGCATGCTCATTTTGTGCGTCATTGTTTGTCTGAAAAGGGGAAGCTCTTATGGTATCATATAAATAGTTTGCTATGCTATGCTTGGACTCTTTGTGAAATTTGTGATTTTACTTGTTGCTCTAAGAACCCTAAAGCACACCTTCCCTACCTATGTGAGTTCAATGATAATGAAATCTTATCTTCTTATGCAAAGTGTGTCTATAGTTACTATGATATCGAACAAATTGAAGAATTTGTCGTTTTTAAGGGTGCTCATGAAGTTGCTTCTTTGATTGAAAAGTATGATTTTACTCTCAACAAATCTGAAAATTCCGTCATACTTAAATATTGCAATGAAAACCTTTCTCATAATGTCTATGTCCAAGAATCTATTGAGAGAATGACCGTTGCTTTGGAAGAAAATAATGATATGCATGAATCTATAGATAATGATGATTAGATGATTTGGTTGAAATATCCCTTGATGAACATGATGCTTGCTATTCTTGTGGCCATGATGCCAATATTTATGAAGACGAATTTGCTATAGTTCCTTGTGTTAAAAATGAGATCGTTGCTATTGCACCCATGCTTGATAGCTCCCTCGATGAAAAGCATGATTTCAATGATTTTACTATAAATTCTCTTGGTGTCAATTGTGCTAATAATATGCAAAATCCTAAGCTTGGGGATGCTAGTTTTGCTATGCCTACTACTTGTTGCAATGATCAGATACGGAGCCAAAAACCTAATTCCACCGCCGCAACTTTCTCAGACCATGAGATCCCATCTTGGGGCCTGTTAGGAGCTCAGGGAAGGGGAATCCACCACGGAGGGCTTCTACATCATCACCATAGCCCTCCGATGAAGTGTGAGTAGTTTACTTCAGACCTTCGGGTCCATAGTTAGTAGCTAGATGGCTTCTTCTCTTTTTGGATCTCAATACAATGTTCTCCCCCTCTCTCGTGGAGATCTCTTCGATGTAATCTTCTTTTTGCGGTGTGTTTGTTGAGACCGATGAATTGTGGGTTTATGATCAAGATTATCTATGAACAATATTTGAATCTTTTCTAATTATTTTATTTATGATTGGTTATCTTTGCAAGTCTCTACGAATTATCAGTTTGGTTTGGCCTACTAGATTGGTTTTTCTTGCAATGGGAGAAGTGCTTAGCTTTGGGTTCAATCTTATGGTGTCCTTTCCGGTGATGAGTAGGGGCAGCAAGGCACGTATTGTATTGTTGCCATCGAGGATAACAAGATGGGGTTTTTATCATATTGCATGAATTTATCCCTCTACATCATGTCATCTTACTTAAGGCGTTACTCTGTTTTCATTTAACTTAATACTCTAGATACATGCTGGATAGCGGTCGATGAGTGGAGTAATAGTAGTAGATGCAGGTAGGAGTCGGTCTACTTGTCTCGGACGTGATGCCTATATACATGATCATACCTAGATATTCTCATAACTATGCTCAATTACATCAATTGCTCAACAAGAATTGCTCACCCACCGTAAAATACGTATGCCCTTGAGAGAAGCCACTAGTGAAATCTATGGCCCCCGGGTCTATTCTCATCATATTAATCTCTATCGCTTTATTATTGCCTTTGCTTTTTATTTTGCTTTTTATTTTACTTTGCATCTTTATACCAAAAATACCAAAAATATTATCTATCATCTCTATCAGATCTCACTCTCATAAGTGACCGTGAAGGGATTACAACCCCTATTCGCGTTGGTTGTGAGGAGTTATTTGGTTTGTGTAGGTACGAGGGACTCGCGCGTAGCCTCCTACTCGATTGATACCTTGGTTCTCAAAAACTGAGGGAAATACTTACGCTACTTTGCTGCATCATCCTTTCCTCTTCAAGGAAATCCAACGCAGTGCTCAAGAGGTAGCAAGAAGAATTTCTGGCGCCGTTGCCGGGGAGGCTTATGCAAGATCAAGATTTGGACTCCCGACAACGAGCCATTTCTGGCACCGTTGCCGGGGAGTCTACGCAAAAGTCAACATACCAAGTACCTATCACATCCCTTATCTCCCGCATCACATTATTTGCCATTTGCCTCTCGTTTTCCTCTCCCCCACTTCACCCTTGCCGTTTTATTCGCCTTCTTCCCGTATGCCTTTCTGTTTGCTCGTGTTACCATGTGCCTTCTATTTGCTTGCATCTTTGCTTGCTAAAAATCTATTGATATGGATCCACTTAAAGTGTTCTACTTGGATCATCTTCGATCCTTATGCGCTCGTGCTGAAACCCCAACTAGCCTAGTTGATGGGAAATCTTTAGATGAGCATGCTCATTTTGTGCGTCATCGTTTGTCCAGAAAGGGGAAGCTCTTATGGTATCATATAAATAGTCTGATATGCTATGCTTGGAATCTTTGTGAAATTTGTGATTTTACTTGTTGCTCTAAGAACCCTAAAAAACACCTTCCCTACCTATGTGAGTTCAGTGATAATGAAATCTTATCTTCTTATGCAAAGGGTGTTTATAATTACTATGATATCGAACAAATTGAAGAATTTGTCGTTTTTAAGGGTGCTCATGAAGTTGCTTCTTTGATTGAAAAGTATGATTTTACTCTCAACAAATCTGAAAATTCTGTCATACTTAAATATTGCAATGAAAACCTTGCTCATAATGTCTATGTCCAAGGATCTATTGAGAGAATGACCGTTGCTTTGGAAGAAAATAATGATATGCATGAATCTATAGATAATGATGATTCCGATTATTTGGTTGAAATATCCCTTGATGAACATGATGCTTGCTATTCTTGTGGCCATGATGCCAATATTTATGAACACGAATTTGCTATAGTTCCTTGTGTTAAAAATGAGATCGTTGCTATTGCACCCATGCTTGATACCTCATGAAAAGCATGATTTCAATGATTTTACTATAAATTCTCCTGATGTCAATTGTGCTAATAATATGCAAAACCCTATGCTTGGGGATGCTAGTTTTGCTATGTCTACTACTTGTTGCAATGATCATGATTGGGGTGATTCTTCTATGATCTTGAAAATTTATTTAAGCCCCATGATGAATATGAGATTGATAATATTGTTTGCAATAATATTGAAAGTGGGTTTGGAAGAGTGTCAACTTTAGATCACACATATTTGGAGAATATTCAATCTTATGAAATATTTGATAACAGTGGGTTTGGAGAGGTCATGACTTTAGTTAATGTTAATCCCACTATTTCGGAAGAATGTCAACTTTGCATGCATGTGGATCATGTTGAAAGTATTTATTGTGATAGATATTTTGTTGAATTTTCTTATGATCCTACATGTAATTATTATGAGAGAGGAAAATATGGTTATAGAAATTTTCATGTTACTAAATTACCTCTCATTATGTTGAGATTGCTATTGTTCTTTTCCGCTTCATTGCACATGCTAGTTTTTGCTTGCTGTGATAATTTGTTTGTCTATAAGATGCCTATGCAAGGAAGTATGTTAGACTTAGATGTGTTTGTCACGTGTTTTATGATGCTCTCTTTGTGCTTCAATTCTTGTCTTTCATGTGAGCATCATTAAAATTATCAATGCCTAGCTAAAAGGCTTTAAAGAAAAGCGCTTGTTGGGAGACAACCCAATATTTTTACTTGCTGTTATTCAATAAATATTTGTTCTAGCCTCTGGTTAGATGTGTTTTTATGTCTTAATTAGTGTTTGTGCCAAGTTAAACCTATAGGATCTTCTTGGATGATAGTTATTTGATCTTGCTGTAATTTCCAGAAACTTTCTGTTCACGAAAACAATTGTTAAAAATCACTAGAACGTGATAAAATAGTGATTCCAATTGCTGATGATCAATAAACAAATTGGCTAGGTCTTCCTATTTTGGCTGAATTTTTGGAGTTGCAGAAGTTTGCGTTACTTACAGATTACTACAGGCTGTTCTGTTTTTGACAGATTCTGTTTTTCGTGTGTTGTTTGCTTATTTTGATGAATCTATGGCTAGTAAAATAGTTTATAAACCATAGAGAAGTTGTAACACAGTAGGTTTAACATAAATATAAATAAATAATGAGTTCATTACATTACCTTGAAGTGGTCTTTTGTTTTCTTTCGTTAACGGAGCTCACGAGATTTCTGTTGAGTTTTGTGTTGTGAAGTTTTCAAGTTTTGGGTAAAATCTTTTGATGGATTATGGAACAAGGAGTGGCAAGAGCCTAAGCTTGGGGATGCCCATGGAACCCCCAAGATAATATAAGGACACCAAAAAGCCAAAGCTTGGGGATGCCCGGAAGGCATCCCTCTTTAAATCTACTTCCATCGGTAACTTTACTTGGAGCTATATTTTTATTCACCACATGATATGTGTTTTGCTTGGAGCGTCTTGTATGATTTGAGTCTTTGCTTTTTAGTTCACCACAATCATCCTTTCTGTACACACCTTTTGAGAGAGCCATACATGATTTGGAATTTGTTAGAATACTCTATGTGCTTCACTTATATCTTTTTGAGCTATATAGTTTTGCTCTAGTGCTTCACTTATATCTTTTAGAGCACGGTGGTGGATTTGTTTTATAGAAACTATTGATCTCTCATGCTTCACTTATATTATTTTGAGAGTCTTAAATAGCATGGTAATTTGCTTAAACAATCCTAATATGCTTGGTATTCAAGATTTGTAAAACTTTCTTTTGAGTCGTTGAATACTAAGAAAAGTTTGATGCTTGATAATTGTTTTGAGATATGAAGATGGTGATATTAGAGTCATGCTAGTTGAGTAGTTGTGAATTTGAGAAATACTTGTGTTAATGTTTGTGATTCCTGTAGCATGCACGTATGGTGAACCGTTATGTGATGAAATCGGAGCATGATTTATTTATTGATTGTCTTCCTTATGAGTGGCGGTCGGGGACGAGCGATGGTCTTCTCCTACCAATCTATCCCCCTAGGAGCATGCGCGTAATACTTTGCTTTGATAACTTCTAGATTTTTGCAATAAGTATATGAGTTCTTTATGACTAATATTGAGTCCATGGATTATACGCACTTTTCTTCCTTCCACCATTGCTAGCCTCTCTAATACCGCACTTTTCACGGGTATCATACACCCACCATATACCTTCCTCAAAACAGCCACCATACCTACCGATCATGGCATTTCCATAGCCATTCCAAGATATATTTCCATGCAACTTTCCACTGTTCCGTTTATTATGACACGCTCCATCATTGTCATATTGCTAGCATGATCATGTAGTTGACATAGTATTTGTGGCAAAGCCACCGTTCATAATTCTTTCATACATGTCACTGTTGATTCATTGCATATCCTGCACATCACGGAGGCATTCATATAGAGTCATATTTTGTTCTAAGTATCGAGTTGTAATTGTTGAGTTGTAAGAAAATAAAAGTGTGATGATCATCATTTTTAGAGCATTGTCCCAAGTGAGGAAAGGATGATGGAGACTATGATTCCCCCATAAGTCGGGATGAGACTCCGGACGAAAAAAAAGAGGCCATAAAAAAATGGAAAAGGCCCAAATAAAAAAAATGAGAGAAAAAGAGAGAAGGGACAATGTTACTATCCTTCTACCACACTTGTGCTTTAAAGTAGCACCATGATCTTCATGACAGAGAGTCTCTCATTTTGTCACTTTCATATACTAGTGGGAATTTTTCATTATAGAACTTGGCTTGTATATTCCAATGATGGGCTTCCTCAAATGCCCTAGGTCTTCGTCAGCAAGCGAGTTGGATGCACACCCACTTAGTTTCTTTTGTTGAGCTTTCATATACTTATAGCTCTAGTGCATCCCTTGCATGGCAATCCCTACTCACTCACATTGATATCTATTGATGGGCATCTCCATAGCCCGTTGATACGCCTAGTTGATGTGAGACTATCTTCCCCCTTTTTGTCTTCTCCACAACCACCATTCTATTCCACATATAGTGCTATATCCATGGCTCACGCTCATGTATTGCGTGAACATTCAAAAAGTTTTGAAAATGTCAAAAGTATGAAACAATTGCTTGGCTTGTCATCGGGGTTGTGCATGATTTAAATACTTTGTGTGGTGAAGATAGAGCATAGCCAGACTATATGATTTTGTAGGGATAACTTTCTTTGGCCATGTTATTTTGAGAAGACAAAATTGCTTTGTTAGTATGCTTGAAGTATTATTGTTTTTATGTCAATATTAAACTTTTGTCTTGAATCTTTCGGATCTGAATATTCATACCACAATTAAGAAGAATTACACTGAAATTATGCCAAGTAGCACTCCGCATCAAAAATTCTTTTTTTATCATTTACCTACTCAAGGACGAGCATGAATTAAGCTTGGGGATGCCTGATACGTCTCCAACGTATCTATAATTTTTGATTGCTCCATGCTATATTATCTACTGTTTTGGACCATATTGGGCTTTATTTTCCACTTTTATATTACTTTTGGGACTAACCTATTAACCGGAGGCCCAGCCCAGAATTGATGTTTTTTGCTTATTTCAGTGTTTCGAAGAAACGGAATATCAAATAGAGTCCAAACGGATTGAAACCTTCGGAAACGTGATTTTCTCACCGAATATGACCCAGGAGACTTGGACCCTACGTCAAGAAAGCCACGAGGTGGGCACGAGGTAGGGAGCGCCTACCCCCCCTAGGGCGTGCTCCCCACCCTCATGGGCCCCACGAAGCTCCACCAACGTACTTCTTCCTCCTATATATACCTACGTACCCCCAAACGATCAGATACGGAGCCAAAAACCTAATTCCACCGCGGCAACTTTACATGCCATGAGATCCCATCTTGGGGCCTGTTAGGAGCTCACGGAAGGGAATCCACCACGGAGGGCTTCTACATCATCACCATAGCCCCTCCGATGAAGTGTGAGTAGTTTACTTCAGACCTTCGGGTCCATAGTTAGTAGCTTGATGGCTTCTTCTCTCTTTTTGGATCTCAATACAATGTTCTCCCCTCTCTCGTGGAGATCTATTCAATGTAATCTTCTTTTTGCTTGTGTGTTTGTTGAGACCGATGAATTGTGGGTTTATGATCAAGATTATCTATGAACAATATTTGAATCTTCTCTAAATTCTTTTATGTACGATTGGTTATCTTTGCAAGTCTCTTCGAATTATCAGTTTGGTTTGGCCTACTAGATTGGTTTTTCTTGCAATGGGAGAAGTGCTTAGCTTTGGGTTCAATCTTGCGGTGTCCTTTCACAGTGACAGAAGGGGCAGCAAGGCACGTATTGTATTGTTGCCATCGAGGATAACAAGATGGGGTTTATATCATAATGCATGAATTTATCAATCTACATAATGTCATCTTGCTTAAGAAGCGTTACTCTGTTTTCATTAACTTAATACTCTAGATGTATCTTTGGATAGCGGTCGATGAGTGGAGTAATAGTAGTAGATGCGAGGTGAGTCGGTGTACTTGTCTCGGACGTGATGCCTATATACATGATCATACCTAGATATTCTCATAACTATGCTCAATTCTGTCAATTGCTTAACAATGAATTAGCTCACCCAGTAAAATACTTATGCTGTTGAGAGAAGCCACTAGTGAAATCTATGGCCCCCGGGTCTATTCTCATCATATTAATCTCTATCACTTTATTATTTTATTTGCTTTTTATTTTACTTTGCATCTTTATACCAAAAATACCAAAAATATTATCTATCATCTCTATCAGATCTCACTCTCGTAAGTGACCGTGAAGGGATTACAACCCCTATTCGCGTTGGTTGCGAGGAGTTATTTAGTTTGTGTAGGCACGAGGGACTCGCGTAGCCTCCTCTTGGATTGATACCTTGGTTCTCAAAAGCTGAGGGAAATACTTACGCTACTTTGCTGCATCATCCTTTCCTCTTCAAGGAAATCCAACGCAGTGCTCAAGAGGTAGCAAGAAGAATTTCTGGCGCCGTTGCCGGGGAGGCTTACGCAAGATCAAGATTTGGACTCCCGACAACGAGCCATTTCTGGCACCGTTGCCGGGGAGTCTACGCAAAAGTCAACATACCAAGTACCTATCACATCCCTTATCTCCCGCATCACATTATTTGCCATTTGCCTCTCGCTTTTCCTCTCCCCACTTCACCCTTTGCCGCTTTTATTCGCCTTCTTCCCATATGCCTTCTGTTTGCTCGTGTTACCATGTGCCTTCTATTTGCTTGCATCTTTGCTTGCTCAAAATCTATTGATATGGATCCACTTAAAGTGTTCTACTTGGATCATCTTGATCCTTATGCTTTCGTCTTTGAAACCCCAACTACCCTAGTTGATGGGAAATCTTTAGATGAGCATGCTCATTTTGTGCGTCATCGTTTGTCCAAAAAGGGGAAGCTCTTATGGTATCATATAAATAGTTTGCTATGCTATGCTTGGAATCTTTGTGAAATTTGTGATTTTACTTCTTGCTCTAAGAACCCTAAAAAACACCTTCCCTACCTATGTGAGTTCAATGATAATGAAATCTTATCTTCTTATGCAAAGGGTGTTTATAGTTACTATGATATCGAACAAATTGAAGAATTTGTCGTTTTTAAGGGTGCTCATGAAGTTGCTTCTTTGATTGAAAAGTATGATTTTACTCTCAACAAATCCGAATATTCTGTCATACTTAAATATTGCAATGAAAACCTTGCTCATAATGTCTATGTCCAAGGATCTATTGAGAGAATGATCGTTGCTTTGGAAGAAAATAATGATATGCATGAATCTATAGATAATGATGATTCCGATTATTTGGTTGAAATATCCCTTGATGAACATGATGCTTGCTATTCTTGTGGCCATGATGCCAATATTTATGAAGACGAATTTGCTATAGTTTCTTGTGTTAAAGATGAGATCGTTGCTATTGCACCCATGCTTGATAGCTCCCTCGATGAAAAGCATGATTTCAATGATTTTACTATAAATTCTCTTGATGTCAATTGTGCTAATAATATGCAAAACCCTAAGCTTGGGGATGCTAGTTTTGTTATGTCTACTACTTGTTGCAATGATCATGATTGGGGTGATTCTTCTATGATCTTGAAAATTTATTTAAGCCCCATGATGAATATGAGATTGATAATATTGTTTGCAATAATATTGAAAGTGGGTTTGGAAGAGTGTCAACTTTAGATCCCACATATTTGGAGAATAATCAATCTTATGAACTTTTTGATAAAAGTGGATTTGGAGAGGTCATGACTTTAGTTAATGTTAATCCCACTATTTCGGAAGAATGTCAACTTCGCATGCATGTGGATCGTGTTGAAAGTATTTATTGTGATAGATATTTTTTTGAATTTTCTTATGATCCTACATGTAATTATTATGAGAGAGGAAAATATGGTTATAGAAATTTTCATGTTACTAAATTACCTCTCGTTATGTTGAGATTGCTATTGTTCTTTTCCGCTTCATTGCATATGCTAGTTTTTGCTTGCTATGATAATTTGTTTGCCTATAAGATGCCTATGCAAGGAATTATGTTAGAATTAGATGTGTTTGTTCACGTGTTTTATGATGCTCTCTTTGTGCTTCAATTCTTGTCTTTCATGTGAGCATCATTAAAATTATCAATGCCTAGCTAAAAGGCTTTAAAGAAAAGCGCTTGTTGGGAGACAACCCAATATTTTTCCTTGCTGTTATTCAATAAATATTTGGTCTAGCCTCTGGTTAGATGTGTTTTTATGTCTTAATTAGTGTTTGTGCCAAGCTAAACCTATAGGATCTTCTTGGATGATAGTTATTTGATCTTGCTGAAATTTCCAGAAACTTTCTGTTCACGAAAACAATTGTTAAAAATCACTAGAACGTGATAAAATAGTGATTACAATTGCTGATGATCAATAAACAAATTGCCTAGGTCTTCCTATTTTGGCTGAATTTTTGGAGTTCCAGAAGTTTGCGTTACTTACAGATTACTACAGGCTGTTCTGTTTTTGACAGATTCTGTTTTTCGTGTGTTGTTTGCTTATTTTGATGAATCTATGGCTAGTAAAATAGTTTATAAACCATAGAGAAGTTGGAATACAGTAGGTTTAACATCAATATAAATAAAGAATGAGTTCATTACAGTACCTTGAAGTGGTCTTTTGTTTTCTTTCGTTAACGGAGCTCACGAGATTTCTGTTGAGTTTTGTGTTGTGAAGTTTTCACGTTTTGGGTAGAATCTTTTGATGGATTATGGAACAAGGAGTGGCAAGAGCCTAAGCTTGGGGATTCCCATGTCACCCCCAAGATAATATAAGTACACCAAAAAGTCAAAGCTTGGGGATGCCCCGGAAGGCATCCCCTCTTTCGTCTACTTCCATCGGTAACTTTACTTGGAGCTATATTTTTATTCACCACATGATATGTGTTTTGCTTGGAGCGTCTTGTATGATTTGATTCTTTGCTTTTTAGTTCACCACAATCATCCTTTCTGTACACACCTTTTGAGAGAGCCATACATGATTTGGAATTTGTTAGAATACTCTATGTGCTTCACTTATATCTTTTGAGCTATATAGTTTTGCTCTAGTGCTTCACTTATATCTTTTAGAGCACGGTGGTGGATTTGTTTTATAGAAACTATTGATCTCTCATGCTTCACTTATATTATTTTGAGAGTCTTAAATAGCATGGTAATTTGCTTAAACAATCCTAATATGCTTGGTATTCAAGATTTGTAAAACTTTCTTTTGAGTGCGTTGAATACTAAGAAAAGTTTGATGCTTGATAATTGTTTTGAGATATGAAGATGGTGATATTAGAGTCATGCTAGTTGAGTAGTTGTGAATTTGAGAAATACTTGTGTTAATGTTTGTGATTCCTGTAGCATGCACGTATGGTGAACCGTTATGTGATGAAATCGGAGCATGATTTATTTATTGATTGTCTTCCTTATGAGTGGCGGTCGGGGACGAGCGATGGTCTTCTCCTACCAATCTATCCCCCTAGGAGCATGCGCGTAATACTTTGCTTTGATAACTTCTAGATTTTTGCAATAAGTATATGAGTTCTTTATGACTAATATTGAGTCCATGGATTATACGCACTTTTCTTCCTTCCACCATTGCTAGCCTCTCTAATACCGCGCACTTTTCGCCGGTATCATACACCCACCATATACCTTCCTCAAAACAGCCACCATACCTACCGATCATGGCATTTCCATAGCCATTCCAAGATATATTTCCATGCAACTTTCCACTGTTCCGTTTATTATGACACGCTCCATCATTGTCATATTGCTAGCATGATCATGTAGTTGACATAGTATTTGTGGCAAAGCCACCGTTCATAATTCTTTCATACATGTCACTCTTGATTCATTGCATATCCGGTACACCGCCGGAGGCATTCATATAGAGTCATATTTTGTTCTAAGTATCGAGTTGTAATTGTTGAGTTGTAAGAAAAATAAAAGTGTGATGATCATCATTTTTAGAGCATTGTCCCAAGTGAGGAAAGGATGATGGAGACTATGATTCCCCCATAAGTCGGGATGAGACTCCGGACGAAAAAAAAGAGGCCATAAAAAAAGGAACATGCCCAAATAAAAAAGTGAGAGAAAAAGAGAGAAGGGACAATGTTACTATCCTTTTACCACACTTGTGCTTCAAAGTAGCACCATGATCTTCATGACAGAGAGTCTCTCATTTTGTCACTTTCATATACTAGTGGGAATTTTTCATTATAGAACTTGGCTTGTATATTCCAATGATGGGCTTCCTCAAATGCCCTAGGTCTTCGTGAGCAAGCGAGTTGGATGCACACCCACTTAGTTTCTTTTGTTGAGCTTTCATATACTTATAGCTCTAGTGCATCTGTTGCATGGCAATCCCTACTCACTCACATTGATATCTATTGATAGGCATCTCCATAGCCCGTTGATACGCCTAGTTGATGTGAGACTATCTTCCCCCTTTTTGTCTTCTCCACAACCACCATTCTATTCCACATATAGTGCTATATCCATGGCTCACGCTCATGTATTGCGTGAAGATTGAAAAAGTTTTGAAAATGTCAAAAGTATGAAACAATTGTTTGGCTTGTCATAGGGGTTGTGCATGATTTAAATACTTTGTGTGGTGAAGGTAGAGCATAGCCAGACTATATGATTTTGTAGGGATAACTTTCTTTGGCCATGTTATTTTCAGAAGACATAATTGCTTTGTTAGTATGCTTGAAGTATTATTATTTTTATGTCAATATTAAACTTTTTCTTGAATCTTCGGATCTGAATATTCATACCACAATTAAGAAGAATTACATTGAAATTATGCCAAGTAGCACTCCGCATCAAAAATTCTTTTTATCATTTACCTACTCGAGGACGGCAGAATTAAGCTTGAGGATGCCCGACACGTCTCCAACGTATCTATAATTTTTGATTGCTCCGTGCTATATTATCTACTGTTTTGGACCATATTGGGCTTTATTTTCCACTTTTATATTACTTTTGGGACTAACCTATTAACCGGAGGCCTAGCCCAGAATTGTTGTTTTTGCCTATTTCAGTGTTTCGAAGACACGGTTTATCAAACGGAGTCCAAACGGAATGAGACCTTCGGGAACGTGATTTTCTCACCAAATATGACCCAGGAGATTTGGACCCTACGTCAAGAAAGCCACGAGGTGGGAACGAGGTAGGGGGGCGCGCCTACCCCCCTAGGGCGTGCCCCCCACCCTCGTGGGCCCCACGAAGCTCCACCGACGTACGGCGTCCTCCTATGTATACCACGCATTCCCCAAACGATCGACACGGAGCCAAAACCTAATTCCACCGCCGCAACTTTCTCGCACCCACGAGATCCCATCTTGGGGCCTGTTCGAGTTCACGGAAGGAATCCACCACGAGGGCTTCTACATCATCACCATAGCCCTCCGATGAAGTGTGAGTAGTTTACTTCAGACCTTCGGGTCCATAGTTAGTAGCTAGATGGCTTCTTCTCTCTTTGGATCTCAATACAATGTTCTCCCCTCTCTCGTGGAGATCTATTCAATGTAATCTTCTTTTTGCGGTGTGTTTGTTGAGACCGATGAATTGTGGGTTTATGATCAAGATTATCTATGAACAATATTTGAATCTTCTCTAAATTCTTTTATGTATGATTGGTTATCTTTGCAAGTCTCTTCGAATTATCAGTTTGGTTTGGCCTACTAGATTGGTTTTTCTTGCAATGGGAGAAGTGCTTAGCTTTGGGTTCAATCTTGCGGTGTCCTTTCCTGGTGACAGTAGGGGCAGCAAGGCACGTATTGTATTGTTGCCATCGAGGATAACAAGATGGGGTTTTTATCATATTGCATGAATTTATCCCTCTACATCATGTCATCTTGCTTAAGGCGTTACTCTGTTTTCATTAACTTAATACTCTAGATGCATCTTTGGATAGCGGTCGATGAGTGGAGTAATAGTAGTAGATTCAAAGGAGTCGGTGTACTTGTCTCGGACGTGATGCCTATATACATGATCATACCTAGATATTCTCATAACTATGCTCAATTCTGTCAATTGCTCAACAGTAATTCGTTCACCCACCGTAAAATACTTATGCTCTTGAGAGAGGCCACTAGTGAAATCTATGGCCCCCGGGTCTATTCTCATCATATTAATCTCTATCGCTTTATTATTGCGTTTGCTTTTTATTTTGCTTTTTATTTTACTTTGCATCTTTATACCAAAAATACCAAAAATATTATCTATCAGATCTCACTCTCGTAGGTGACGTGAAGGGATTGACAACCCCTATTCGCGTTGGTTGCGAGGAGTTATTTGCTTTGTGTAGGTACGAGGGACTCGCACGTAGCCTCCTACTGGATTGATACCTTGGTTCTCAAAAACTGAGGGAAATAGTTACGCTACTTTGCTGCATCATCCTTTCCTCTTCAAGGAAATCCAACGCAGTGCTCAAGAGGTAGCGGCCACCTTCCCGATGCGCTCCAAAATGGCAAAGGGCCCCGCGTAACGAGGGCCCAGCTTGCGCTGTGGTCCAAAGGATCACAGAGAGCGGTGAAGAAGACGCGATCACCCAATCACCCACCGCGTACTCCGCCTCGCGATGGTGGCCGTCGTAGTAGTGCTTGGCCAGTTGCTGGGCCTGAAGAAGGCGTTTCCGAACTTCGGCCAACATGTCGTCACGGCGCCGCAGAAGCTCACTGGCCACCTCCGTCCGAGCCATCGTAGGATCCACTAGAAGGATGGGCAGTGGCGGCCGGCCATAGACCACTTCAAAAGGAGTGGCACGCAGGGCGGAGTGGTAGGAGGTGTTGTAGCAGTACTCCGCCCAGGAGAGCCAGTCCACCTAAGTGCGAGGACGATCACCTGTGAGACAACGCAAATACATGGCAATCACCTTGTGGACCACCTCGGACTGACCGTCTGTCTGAGGATGGAATGCTGTGCTCAGGAGGAGTTTCACGCCCGCCAACCGAAAGAGATCGTGCCAAACATGACCGGTGAACACCAGGTCCCGATCACATACGATCGAAGAGGGAAACCCGTGCAGACGAACGATCCCGTCGAAGAAGGCGCGGGCCATGGAGGCAGCAGTGTAGGGATGACCGAGCGCGATGAAGTGAGCATACTTGGAGAAGCGGTCGACCACCGTGAGAATGACCGATTTGTCGCCCACCATGGGGAGGCCCTCGATGAAGTCCATGGAGATATCTGCCCAGACCTGAGACGGCACCTCCAAGGGCTGGAGCAGACCAGCCGGCCGTAGTGTCTCCGTCTTGTTGCGCTGGCATGTCTCACAAGACCGAACCCAGTCACGGACAAGGGCCCGATCCCCAGGGATGTAGAAGTCGGCGCTGAGACGATGGAGAGTTTTCTGCACACCCTCATGGCCCGCCGAGTGGGCGAGCAGCAGCACCTGGTGGCGGAGATCATCATGCACCGGCACGAAGACCCGGCGCCCGCGCCCATGAAGGAGCAGGCCGTCGGTGAAGCGCCACGGCTCCTCCAACTCTCCCGTCGCCAGCTGCTGCTGAAGGAGGAGGGCGTCAGCCGCGGTTGCCGTAGCCCGGCAAATGTCGATGAAGAGGCTGAAGGTCGGCCCAGAGCGGATGCTCAGTACAGCCCCCGCGGAGTCGACGGTGGCGGGGTCGGGATCGGCGTCGCGGCGCGACAAGGCGCCGGCCACGGTATTAAGACGACCCGGGCGATACTCGACGGAGAAGTCGAAGCCGAAGAGCTTGCTAATCCATTGGTGATGCGGCACGGTCGAGAGCCTCTGGTCCAGCAAGAACTTGAGACTGTAGTGGACCGTGCAAATCCGGAAGGACCGGCCCCACAGATAGGGCCGCCAGTGGTGCACCGCCTGCACCAAGCCAATGAGCTCCCGCTCGTACGCCGCGAGCTTAAGATGGCGCGGAGCAAAAGGCCTGCTGAAGAAGGAGAGAGGGCCATCGCCCTGATGAAGCACGGCACCGAACCCGGCGTCACAGTCCACCACGAACGGGCGGTCAAAGTCCAGCATCTGAAGAACGGGGCCCGTCGTGAGGGCCCCTTGAGGGCCTCGAATGCCGCGGTCGCCTCGTCATCCCATGTGAAGGCGTCGCGGCGCAGCAAACGCGTGAGGGGCGCTGCGATGAGGCCAAACTCCCGGATAAACTTCCGGTAGTAGCCCGCGAGGCCGAGAAAACCGCGAAGTGCCCGCGGAGAGTGTGGCGTTGGCCAGGCTGCGACGGCCGCCACCTTGTCGGCATCCATAGCAATCCCGTCGGCCGAGATGACGTGGCCGAGGTAGGCGACCGAAGGCGTCCCGAACGAGCACTTCGAGCGCTTAAGATGAAGATGATGCGCCCGAAGCTCGTTGAAGATGATGGCGACGTGCTGGAGGTGCTCCGTCCATGAGGCGTTGTAGATAAGAATGTCATCAAAGAAAACAAGCACAAACCGACGTAAGTAGGGCCGGAGGACGTCATTCATCAGAGCCTGGAAGGTCGCCGGGGCGTTGGAGAGGCCAAAGGGCATCACCAAGAACTCGAAGTGTCTGTGGTGAGTCCGAAACGCCGTCTTGCCGATGTCGTCTGGGTGCATGCGCACCTGGTGGTACCCCGACAGGAGATCAAACTTGGTGAAGAAGCGCGCCCCATGGAGCCCATCCATGAGCTCATCGACCACCGGAATAGGAAACTTGTCCTTGAGTGTGAGAACATTAAGGGCGCGGTAGTCAATGCAGAAGCGCCACGTGCCGTCCGACTTGCGAACGAGGAGAACCGGTGCGGTAAACGGCGAGATGGAGATCCGAATGATGCCCGCAGGGAGCATAAGTGCACACTGCCTCTCCAACTCGTCCTTTTGCAGCTGCGGATAGCGGTAAGGACGCATGGCCACTGGTGCGGAGCCCGGCTGGAGATGAATACGGTGATCATAAACCCGGGCGGTCGGAAGGCCCTGTGGCTCGGTGAAGAGGTCGCCATGCTGCTGCAGAAGGTGCTCCAATAGTGGGTGCTCGGCCTCGGAGGTAGCCGCGGCCAGCTGAAGCTGCGGCGTCGCTGATGCGGCGCCCCAACGCCTTCCCACCGAATGCGGCGGCCCAGCCGCCAAAAGGTCATCGTCAGCGCGTCGAAATCCCAGAGTATGGGACCGAGGGTCCGCAAGAAGTTGACGCCAAGGATGAAGTCGAAGCAGCCCAAGTCAATGCCCGCACATGTGATGGAGAAGTGTTCATTGCCGACGGTGATGGGTACGTCTCGTGCGAGGCCATGACATTGGAGGCCATCGCCGTTGGCCACCGTGACCCGAAGTTGCTCCCCGCCCGTCGGCTTAAGCGCTAAGCGACGCATGGTAGCCTCGGGCAGGAAGTTATGGGTGGAGCCTATATCCACCAAGGCCACCAAGCGCTCGACGTGGGTTGTCACCGGCAAGAGTATGGTCCGCTCTTCGCGGATGCCAGCGAGCGCGTGGAGAGAGACCACTAAGGCCGTCGCCGGAGTAGCTGCGAGGGCGGCCTCAGCAGCCGCTGGGACCGCTAGGGCTTCGGCCCCGTCGGCCAGGGCGTCGTCCTCGACGAAGTCGACCGTCTACAAGTAGAAGAGGCACGGGCAGACATGGCTCGGCGTATAGGGCTCATCACAGTTAAAGCAGAGGCCCTGGCGCCGCCGCTCCATCTGCTCTGCCGGAGAGAGACGCCGGAAGGGTCGCTTCGTGGCCGGGGTAGTAGTCGCCGGAGCGGCCGGAGGTGGTCGGCCCAGCGTAGGGGACGGTCGGGCGGCCTGCCGGGCTCCTCGAGCCGTGGTGGCCAGCTGCATGGCCTGGGCGCGAGCCTCGAAGGTGCGGGCGTAATACTTGGCCGTCTGGAGATCCTGAGGGCCGCAGAGCTCCACGTCCACGCGGATGTGATCCGGAAGGCCACCGACAAGGAGGTCGGCGCGCTGCTGTGCCGTCACGCCCGACGCATGGCACGCAAGGGCCTGGAAACGGTCGGCGAAGTCTTGCACCATGGAGGTGAAGGGAAGGAGGCCGAGCTCCGCTAGGCGGCTCCCTCGAACCGGAGGCCCAAAGCGAAGGAGGCAGAGCTCGCGGAAACGCTCCCAAGGAGGCGTGGCACCCTCGTCCTGCTCGAGAGCGTAATACCATGTATGTGCCGCGCCGCGGAGGTGATAGGAGGCGAGCCAGGTCCGCTCCAATGCGAGGGTGCGCTGCCCGCGAAAGAACTGGTCGCACTGGTTGAGCCAGTTGAGGGGGTCCTCCGTGCCGTCATATGTGGCGAAGTCAATCTTGGCGAACCGCGGCGGTGCCTGGGACGGAGCGCCGTGTCGAGCTGGCTCGGAGGTGCGGAGCAAGGAGGCGGGTGGCGCCTGGTCGAGGGACTCCAGGTAGGGACCCGCGGAGCCGGACGGCCCGCCGAACTATGGAAACGGGGTTGGCTGATCCGGAGCCGTGGTGTAGACCGGCGATGGTGACGACCCAGCCGCCCAAGCTGGTAGTGGCGACGGCAAGGGCGAAAACCAGACCTGATGGATCGGAAGGCCCGCCGGCGAGGACGCCGAGGGCAGGTGGCGCCGGTGGTTGCGTCGGCCGCGGCGGGTGAGCTGACGTCGGGGCCCGCGGGGACGGCGGTATAGATACCACAATGGGCGCCGGTGCGGTCCCCGGTGTGCCTCTCGAACGGCAGCAGCGGCAGCCAGTGCCGGCAGAATGGCATACTGAGTCGCCACGCAAAGCCGGGGGGCCGGCGAAGCGGCGGGCCGGCTGTCATTGTGATGCATGCGAGGATAACCACAGCGATCTGGGGTGGTATGGGCGGCGATCGGCCTTGACGGCGGAGGTGCGTATGGCCCGGCCATATATTGGTGGTATTGGTTAAGGTGGAGTCCCTGGACTGCCGTCACGAGATCCCGCAAGGTATTGGTGACATGTTCCGGCGTGAAGAAGACGGTCGTTGGCGGCGCGGAAGTGATGGGTGTCGGCGGCGGTGGGGATCCCGGTGTGGTGACCGGGCCCAGCAGCGAGGGGGTCCCGGCGATGGTCACCGGGGCGGTAGACAGCAGGGCGGTGGTCATCGGTGCGGAGGTGACGACGCAGCGGCGGCGAGGGTGTTGATGAAGACATGATCGGACCCAAGTCTCTGGATACCAAATTGGTAGGGGCTTGTATCCTACTGTGTCCGGGGCGGTTGTAAGGGAAGGAGGGCTGGGCAAGGCGACAATGACAGCGGCGGCCGGCGAAGCGCCCGTCATGGAGAGGAAGATGGCGGCAGCGGCGCAAGAGGCAGGGGCGGCTAGGGTTCCGGCTCCTCTGGAAGCCGGGCAATAGAGATAATTTTCTTATTGCTTAATCTAAAAAAGATTCTTACAGCATATATTTATAACCTAGATAACTTGCATACGAATTAACCTAAGATAACTTATGGGCTAAGATTGCCCGGTGAGCCTTCTACGGCCATAAGCCAGGTCGGTCATAACACACGCACTCAAACATCTTTCACCACAAAAAAAATCAAAAAAATGATTTGATTTTTACTATTTTTTTACTGTTATGCACGGCCTCATCTAAGCCAGGGAGCCAAAACACCGCTTTCAACTCTGAGTGTTTTTATGGCATCTCTAGTCCATTCTCCAAAAGTTAAATACGAGGGAAAACCTTTTGATTGGGGAATTATCCCCTAACTAGCTTCAAATTTAGCTACCCCCCACACACACACACACACCTCCCCCAAAAAAATCCACAGTGAGCCATGTTTGCTCTAGGATGGGCAAGTCTCATTAAGAATGGGGAAGCTATAGAGCTCCCATGGCCACTCGAGCAACCGCCTACCAGCCAAGTCAACTTCCGCCACCCATAACGGCCCCTCCCAACTTCGGCAAGATTTTGATGATTTTTTTTCTTCATTTTTCTGTCTTCCCGTCATCTCCGACGACGGTGGTCCAGCCCTCCTCCTCGTCTCCATCCATGATCAAAGCACATCCGCATGCGGAGGAGCACTTATAGGGCAAAAGTTCATGTAAAGGAGAAACCGACAAAGAGAAACATGGTCGCCAGCCTCCGATGAATCGTTGCATTCCGAACCACGTTATCATGCCACTAGGAAAAAGAAGATGAGAAGAACCATTTAGACAAAGAAGTGCCCAAAACTGTGGCCCATGTAGGAATTTTTTTTGCCTAGATCCACTCCTTCGTCACAGACGTACATTGGGCACGGTGAGGAACTATCAAATTGCTTTTGCGGATCATCTATCCTAGATCGTAGCTAGCTCATGGACATCATCTAGTGACGAGAAGGCATCCAGGAGGTCGCCCGCAGAAGCCGATGCCGCAGTCGCACACAAAGACATAAAGTTGTTCGATCAAATGGGAATAGGCATGTGTGAGAGAGAGTAGTGTTAACGTTGACAGGTGGCCCCACGCCCAACTTAACGGTCAAATAGACAGTGTCGACCGTTTTATGCCATGTCAGCACTTACTACGAGCCCTTGTCTAATTCACTCCAAACAGCTCACCGGTGTTAATTGTCAAAAATTTCACTGAAATAGATACATTTTTGTAGCGGTAGAGTAAAGTGGTTGCGAGTTAAAACCCTAGACATAGATGTGATGGTTTTATGATATTCACCATTTTTTTAGGAAATATCATCATGGCTGTATATATTAACTTGGCATAACAATCACATGAATTAAGAAAGCCAGAGGGTCTCCATGATTTCATCCCATGACCCACACCATGTGTTTAGCTAAAGCACGTGCTGCTGTTTTAGCCTCTCTAAGACGATGCTTAAATATCTCACGTGTGAAATTGATAGATACATATAAGCACTCGTGATTGCCGTGCTGGCATGGTGGTGACGGTGCACCAATGACGAACGTGAAACACGCGCCGTATGTGTAGCCCCCTACGGCTTCGTGAGCAATATGACGCGTAGAAACTGTGCAGTCCGTGTCCGAACCTAATTCGTGTCCATTCACGAGTCGTGTAGCATCAGCGTGTTGGCCGTCTATATATACAGTACATAGGAGAGATGCTACACTAAAGTAAGGATCAAGCGAAGCAAAAGCAATCCTCGCTCCGGCCGTCTAGCTATTTTAGCCGCCGAGCAGTCGATCAAGCGAAGCTTGCGCTGTTGATTGCTCGGTGGGTCGTGTACCCTCGGCGTGACCTCACGGTGCGATCTCTGCGATCTTCCTCGGAGAAATATGGGGTGGTCGACTTCGACACCGCAGCGCGTGGGCGTGGCTGCCCTAGATGGCGCGGTCATGGACACACCGGCGACGCGCAAGAATCAGAGAACAGCAGCCACTAACGGGGACTCAAACTCCCCCACAAGCAGCGGCCGGTTCCAGCGGCTTGAGGTGCTCGGCGCAGGAACATTCGGCGTCGTCTACCGGGCGAGGGACCGCCGCACGGGAGAGATCGTGGCAGTGAAGTGCCTCCGTGCCAGGGACGGCGACGGCAACGGCGAGCGCTACCTCTCCGACTTCGCCAGCGAGGTCAGCGCTCTCGAGGCGTGCAGCGGCCACCCATCCATCGTGCAGCCGCGCGCCTCCGGCCAACTTGAGAGCGGGGCTTTCCTCGCCATGGAGTTTGTGGGCCGACTCTCAGGCACGTCATGAAGCATGTCCGCTTTGGGAGGAGGCACACCGAGCTGGAGGTTCGCCTTCTCATGAGACAGCTTCTTGCCGGCGAGAGGAGGATGAATCGTCTCAGTCTCATGCACCGGGACCTCAAGCCGGAGAACGTGCTTGTTGACAGCCACGGGAACCTCAAGATCTGCGACCTCGGGCTGTCGTGCAGCTTGGCCGATGGGCCGCCCTACTCTAACCCTATTGGGACACGGGGATATCGCGCGCCAGAAATCCTCCTCGGATCCACAGATTACGACGAGCGTGTCGACTCATGGGCTCTCGGCGTCATGATGGCCGAGCTCCTCGCCGGCCGGCACCCTTTCCATGGGAGGTCGGACATGGATCACCTCAGCGAAATCTTGGCCCTTCTTGGCACGGCAGATATCAAGGAGTGGTCGGGCTACGATGGGCGGCAGCTACCCAGTGGATGCCAACTAGGAAGCTTTCTGCGCAACAAGTTTCCATGTCCCACCAAGGCCAGGATCAAAGGCCCCCCAACATTGTCGGAGGCTGGGTTCGAGTTCTTGAGCGGTCTTCTACGATGCAACCCGGAGAAGAGGCTAACGGCGGAACAAGCGCTCAAGCATCGATGGTTCAAGGACACAAAGCCTAGGGCTACAAGGAGATGACCGATTATCACGCTTTAGCACATCTAATTTGTGAAATTAGAACTACAAACATTGTACATGAATTTAACGAA
Source organism: Aegilops bicornis (assembly GCA_021605145.1). Taxonomy (NCBI): domain Eukaryota; kingdom Viridiplantae; phylum Streptophyta; class Magnoliopsida; order Poales; family Poaceae; genus Aegilops; species Aegilops bicornis. Next base: position 105,285 of record JAHIAL010000121.1, on the reverse strand, counting down.
TGGGTATGGATGAGGTGTGAGATAAGTAAGCAGGAGTTGTTCGTGTGGATCACCACCACATACATATTGTAACGCCGATTGCAATTTGGTTTCTTGCTCTTAATTTGGGGTTCAACTAATTTAATGTTTGTTGTTAAAAAAAGGATACCACTATGCTTGCCATATATGACAGATCAAATATTTGTAAATTTGTTGTAGATGTATAGTTTAGATGTGTAATACAATATTTGGAATCATACCTATCTATTCACAACTTGATGTGTTATCCTCGATAAGAATACACCTTTCTACACCAAAAGTGAGTGAGCCCTATATACGATTACATTTGTTTCTTGAATCTATATACGATTACATTACACCGGTCGTGGATATCTTGATATTAGTTTGTACGTGATAGTTGCGTGACTTGATGTAAAAAATGATAATTGTATGAAGTACGATGACGACAATTAGTGTGTTGTCCTTTAATTCTCTCTTCCAACGCCATGTTGGTATTCAGATTCTTTATTGTGTTTAAAGTAAAAAAAAAACTTTCCACAAAAAAAGTAAAAAAAACACTGTCGGAGGCCGGTTTCATGGTCTTGAGCGATCTTCTACGAAGCAACTCGGAGAAGAGACTCACGGCGGACCGAGCGCTCAAGCATCAGCGGTTCAAGGACGCCAGCCCTAGAGCTACAAGGAGTTGATCGATTAGCATGCATAATCACATCTAATTTGTGAAATTAGAAATACAAACAGTGTACATGTATTTAACGAACGAGTATGGATGAGATGTGAGATAAGTAGGCAGGAGTTGTTTGTATGGATCACCACCACACACATATTGATAACCGGCATCTGAATACCATATGTATGTTTTTTGTTCCATGCATGCGCATACAGCCCGTAAATGTGTATTTTTAATTTACAACTCCAAACTGAGACGTCAGCCGAAGCAACTTCCCAATCTTTTTTCTTTTCAACGTAAAGCAAAGCTTTATTACGAAGCCACGATGAGCATATCGGCCCTTACACGCTCCGGGAGTTGCGCTGGAACCCCTAGTATCAGGGTTGATCAACACAGGAAGTAGAGCCTAACTGAGCCAACAGATGCACAGCACGGTTTGCACCTCTTCTACATGAAAAAGCAACAGAACTTGATGAGAAACAGGACTTGCACTGAACCTTGATCTCCTCCATGATCATCTCAGTGTACAAGCCCACAGAGATCTGTGTTAGCACATATAACACATTATGCATTACGGCAGCCACAACCACAAAGACAACAAGACGAGTTTAAGCTTCAAACTGTACATCATAGTTTACAGTTTCGGCATAATGGGCGCAGTACAAACTGAAAGAAAGAAAGGGAAAAAATACTGTTGCGACACTCGAGGCTGCTCGTGTAGCATTCATAAACAGCTACGACCTGCCACCGGACCAGTCAAGAGGCAAAAATCATACGGCTTTTGATGCGAAATGCTGCCATACCGTCAGCATCGCTGGACATTGTGATAAAGAAAGCAATACAAGAATTGAAATATGTATCCAGGATTTCTGACTATTCATGATATCTTTGAACCGGATTTTCTTTATCAAAGAGCAACTCAAGCTGTCAAACTCCAAGAGCATAACTGAGAAGAAACTCCGCAGGACAGAAGAGCATACCCTGAATCCCTATAGCTTTAGGAGCTAATGAACAGTTTGGCCACAAAAGGAGCAGTATCGTGTCTGTTTCTTGATCCTGAACCAAGCATCAGTGCCAGCTTTAGCGGCTTCCAGAGATAGAAAAATTGCAAACAAATGTGCCATCATAGGAACACACTAGAGCAACTGAGCATGCCAACACAGATTGTGGTATACTGATAGGGCATGGGCATGCCAACCAAATACCAATTATTCATGGAAGTATTAGGTTGCATCAACATAGTGCAGCAATTTGTCAGACGTAAACCTTGTCCAACCGGACACAGTACAAATATTCATCGCATTTTCCACTTTCGGATACTCTGTGCTTGCTGTAAAGAATCAATAGAAAATGAATGAGATGTTCATCTGTGCTCTGCAGCCATTTTTAAGACCCTGCAAGGGCATTGGATATTACTAAGTGAGCCTATTGAGCAATTCATTCGATAAGCACATACTCCATCTGTAAAGAAATATAAGGGCATTTAGATCACTAAAGTAATGATTTAAATGCTCTTATATTTCTTTATGGAGGGAGTATATTTCTTGAACAAGCCACACCCTGCTTTATTCAGAAAACCGGAAGCAAAACGACAGACCGTCAGGATTCAGGAAGCAACAAACATCAACAACTTTTGAAGGAGACTACAAAAGCTTGGAACACGAGAAAAGGTACAGGTACTCTACAAAAGCAATGTTGAGCTTAAGGTTTGGTGCGATGCATCAACTAGCAGAAGCCAAAACCTTGTCATCCTCATTAGCACCCCCAGACTGCACAAGACATGTTGCAGATGAGCAAGCATTTATATATGCCTCACATATTTGATAGCTGACATACTACCAAAAGGTTCTTAGTTTCCTACTACCGGGTGTAGTTACTCCCACTTTTGTTTCATACGTTCTAGGTAGTATCTATCATATCGGAGAGTATACACGCGTAGTATGTAGTATGTAAGAATGTTTAGGTAGTATATATACTATTTTTTATGTAGTATGTAGTATATTTTGAGCATACTCCTTTTTACATACAAATATGTACGTATTTCACAAATATTATAAAAACATGGGCTCACATGCAATTTTTTTCACATAATTCGCTTTGGAGTATCTTAGATATAGTATATGAGCATACTAAAAGTAATAAAGTAGAGTATATACTACCACATGGTAGTATATGAGAAATGGGTGTAACTACACCCGGTAGTAGGATGCATATATAACTAGTTCTATGGCAAGCTATGATAGAATGTAATATAATATAGGTATATATATATATAATGTAATATAATATACTACTAATCATGTATGTGCACGCACATCTAGTTTGGCAGTAATACTATTTCCAAAATTAACCATAATTAATGTTGATTTCAATATTAATTGTGTTTAATGCAATTAATGTCTATTCCAAATTATTGATGATGTGATAGATACATCATTGGAGCAGCCTGAGACGTTGGATATAGGTGGTTGGATGGCTCAGATCATTTGGATTCACCAAACTCATGCTTTTATTAGTACAAGTAGATTTATTTATGACAATGTCACTAGGAATGCCATTCACCAAACTCATTTCTCTTTCTTTCTTGCCATGCAGTGATGCTACCGGCTGGTCAAAACAGCCTGGGTTGAGATGAAAATAGGTAAAAGCCTTAAATACCGTTTGTTAGCTCTCTACAAAGAGCAAAAGGGCAGGGAGGAATTGGTATTACCTGACGCTAAAACAGAGGGTACAGAAAAGATAGCTAGCTACCAGGAGAAGATTTTCTTGCTTGAATCTGGCCTTGAGAATTGTTATAAATTTATGCATTACAACCCTGGAGCTAATGTAGTCAGTTCATACAGCAATACTGTAAAATTCTTGAGCCATAATGTACTGGGATTCTGAGGTTTGCTACAACTGGAGTATCTACAATGCACAGTTTAGTAAGCATAATAACAAGGTTTTATGAATCCATAGTCCATCAGGTTTAATGCAATTATGCTATATATATAGAATCCATAAGCTAACACAAGCAGGATACAATACACCCATCAGCATCTAGGCATACTTCAGGCCATGAGCAAGGATTGTATATTTAGTGGGAACCTCCAAGACGAGCCTAGGCCCCTCACTTGACCTGGTTCCACGCGCGCAGCCAGCCATTGTCCCCACTCACGCACCCACGTCACCGTCTGTTCCATTCCCAGAGCCAGCCGTCAATCCTGCTCAATTACACATGCCACGTCCGTACCAAGGAAGCTTGTGCTGCAGCCTCGCCTGACTCACTGAACTTGGCAAGGGATTTTGGAGAAGGGGATTCAATCCGGGAGGTGAGTAGATCACACAATTGAGAGGGCTGTGTGGTGGGGGCATGTGCTCCAGTGACTAGTACAAGCTGGGTCAATATGTGTTAATGAGGTAGTTTCCGAACCAATATAGTCCAGGCTGGTCAATACATCAGCATAGCAAAAATGGAAGACATAATAATAGACGGACCTGTTTGTCCTGCCTTTACTTATTGTGTTGGAACCTGTTTGGTTAAGATTGTTAGTTTGGCTCTCGTTTGTTGCATCTTACTGTAGGGGCTGTGTAGCCTGGGATGTAAGTGTAGAGGGTTGTGTTGGTTGCATTTCTGACTCCATTTTCTTTAATCTTTAATATGGCATTCTCGTAAATGGGAGAAAAGCAATGGCACATTTATAGTTTGAGAGTCAACTAGTGGCATTGAAATTAAATTCCATTTATTTACTGATATAACACAGGCTGCACAGTAGAAGCCTGTTTTAACGCTGATCTTAAATGTTAACCAAAGCCTTCACCATTCTCGCCGGCAAAACAGAACCGAAAGCCAAGCCACACCTTGCTGTTGGAGGAAAGAATGTAACACGGAGGATGAGGCAGACAGAGTAAGCATGAGGCGGGCGATGGAGATGGGCAGCCAGCTGCCCCACCGAGCAGGGCTGAGTTAAGCATCAGTTCCCGTGGGAAGCAGAGCCCAGCCTGACCAGCAAGGCATTTGTGATCTACAGCTTGGGTGAGCATAGGCATTTGAGGGCAGAGGTTAGGTCAGACCACTTCATGGACGAGTCAGGACATGGACACTCTTTAGTATTAGCATTCCAATCTGGAACGCCATTCCGTCCAGAAACAGAACCTACGTTGCCATTTTGGAGAAGAAAAATAACATCAAAAGAGACATTCTTAATACTTTGTGCCTTAGGGTCATAGTAATACAGGAACAGTATGGTATACCTTTTCAGCAGAATGGGCCAAGGAATTAAGCAGTACAGGCCATAAAAAATCTGAGAAGGTGAATGAGGCGAACTGTTTGTTTCTGCAGAAAAACAACATAGTGTAGCGTGTCAAGCAAAATGTGAAAGAGTACAAGTACATAACAGAAGGAATGAATAGTTTGCTATTTCCTGAAAGAAGTAGAAGTGAAAACACGAGATTTTCGCTGGAGCAAAATCTAAGAAGAATGAATTCAGATATTGACAACCGCAAGCTAAGGAAATATTCTCGTTACACCAAAGAAAAGAGCTATAGTAATTACACATACCCATTTGCATGTTCTGGCAGCTCTCATCAGTTTGATCAGTGATGATAAAATGAGGATATAATAGGCTCAAAGACGACTTTAATATCTGGCAACCTTAAAGATGCAAAATTGAATGCTTCCCTGAATCCACTTCACTTCAGGTTGGCTGCAAAAGAGAAACCATTTATCAAGATTCAATAAACAGGCAAACAAAAATATCAAACCTCAACAATCAGTTTGGCAGCAAGATGCAGTTTTCTTGGCAAGAGAAAGAAGGCTTTAATCTTTTAATGTTTCAGCAGCAGGTAATATATTCTACGATAAAAATCTATTATGTTCCTTGTGAATCAAGCAAATCAGGCCCTAGCTCAACCAAGCTCGGTCCACAAGAATTCACTGACAAAACAAAGCTCAAAACTCACTTATCTTTATAGAAAAGCCTCCATGATATATAACGAAACAATTCCTTATTTAACACTATCTTAAATTTCGTTTCTTTATTCGACACTGAAAAACTTTTTCTTCCCTATCTAACAATGAGTCCAAATTTTATGCCCTTCATGGCACTTCCGTCCATTTTAAGCCTAAATGACACCTGAAAAGACCCTTTTGCCCCTCATGTGGTATCTGTGTGGGGCAGGAGCGCGCACACACACGTGCAGCACACCACACGCAGCGGCAGTAGCACACATGCAGCAGCACATACACACGCAAGCAGCACACCAAGCAACACACACGCAGCCGCACAAACGCACGCAGCAGCACACACACACGCGCAGCATCAGTAGCACACACATGCGCGCGCACACAAACATACCACATGAGGGGCAAAAGGGTCTTTTCATGTGTCATTTATGCTTAAAATGGACAGAAGTGTCATAAAAGGCATAAAATTTAGACTTCGTTGTTAGATAGGGAAGAAATCATTTGTCGATGTCAAATAGGGCATAAAATTTAAACACGATATTAAATAAGGAATTCTCTCATACCCATGAGGGGCAAAAGGGTCTTTTCAGGTGTAATTTATGCTTAAAATAGACAGAAGTGTCATAAAAGGCATAAAATTTAGACTCGTTGTTAGATAGGGAAGAAATCATTTGTCGATGTCAAACAGGGCATAAAATTTAAACACGATGTTAAATAAGGAATTCTCTCAAGCCTAGTATGACTTTGTACTGAAGTTAGTACAAAGTTGAGACACTTATTTTGGGACGGAGGGAGTATATAAACCAAAATCCTCTTAATGGTCTTGTGTGTGGTTAGTGTCTTGGTGCATAGGTTATATCTCCCAATGGAAGAACTCAAATAAGCATAAGAAAGATGGTAAACATTATTAAGTGAAATATAATTGGTATTTAGTTGGTTCTACAAAATTTCTTGTGGTTGAAAGTAAGGACTTCACTTAAGATGCTCTTGGCTTTTAGAGCATGGTTAAGTCAAATTTAAGTATCTATCTGCTTTATTTGTCCTTTGGGCTCAAGTGCATCCCCTTTATGCATTTTTTTCTATAACACGTACATATAAAATAACATGTATTTCAGTACACAACACTCTCAAAGTTCCACAATATGTTCTCTAGACAATAGCCAACTTGCATTGATGGAATCACCAGTGCATTTATTAAGAGGTTATATGAGGAGTCGATGTTCTAAAAGACAGTTGCATAGCCCTTCGCCAAACCCAAGGTCCCACCCCGCCACCTAAGGAGAGATGTACTGATAGTTACCAAGACCGTGGGTCGAACAGGTCAAAGAAAAAGGTTGAGTAGCTAGAAAAGTGATCATGATCCAAGTGAAGCCAGGCCAAACGACCCTAACTACCTGGCCACAAAACCAATTGCTAGTAAGAATGCAATATCAATAATATATTCCCTCTGTTTCACTATCTCTAGCCATGGCCCTAACATTATTTGCTTTAAAGTACTTATCAATCTAGGGAATGAAGAGTGTAGTTATTGTAATGTTTCCACTCTACCTTTTCTGTACTAATTTTGAAAATGTCAAGTAGGTGTAGCATATCATTAAGTAAGGGTATGGCTATTTATCTCTCTTGTTCTCGCCTAGTTATTGTGCAAGTCTTTTTCCCAGCATCATGGCAAGAACATTGAACAAGGGTCGACCGCTAGACTTGCAAACTTGTGGAAAGATAATAGTGAAATGGGGCATTGTACGATGTCATACCATGTACCTAGTCTCAACTATGCGAAAATAACGGGGTAATGCATCAGGTTGTGATGAAAATTCACCCAAACTATTAATGAATCCACTAAACTGCACGAGCTGACGCTTCATGATCCTGCAAGCTCACAAGGAAACGCAAGAATAACGAAAGAGGATCGACGGCTAAAAATAATTTGTCAAGCCTCAGAGGTTGGGCCCACTCTGGACCACCCAGGTCTTCGACAACTCTTCCTTTAAGGTCCTTGAAAGCAATTCTCAATCAAACCAAATGGCCATACTAGCATTTATGCCCTAGAGGAACTCCTATGTGCACCAGAACATACTCCAATTAACAACAAGATCAACAACAGCATTAAGTTCAACCCGTGTAGGTTATTTATCTGATCGACACCGATTTCCACATACACGCACAACTACTTACAGCCGAAGTTACAATTTGGAATCACTTGGCTACAAGGCTACAAGCTCAGGTGGAAAACGGCTTTGTTTAGCTGGCTCAGGCCTTGGACTTATCTTGCTTCATACCTATTGTTGCCTTGCAGCTGAGGATATGACATTGAATGTTAACACTCAAGGTGTTAGGGTTGGGCAATTTGAACAATCAACTTGATTTCATAGGCGCATATCAATATGGTTGATCTAACACGCAAGTCCATAAGAAGCCATTGTTGTGTTTTTCCTGTCCACCTACTAGTTGTTTCTCCGATAGCACAAATCGCTACCGATCACACGCACAACTGTTAGGGTTGGGATATTTGGGCAATCGACTTGATCTCATAGGCAAATATCAATCTGGTTCATCTAACATGCGAGTTCATGAGCCATTGTCATGTTCTTCCTATCCACCTACTAGTAGTAGTTCTTGATGAGGGTGAAGATATGTTCGGTGTATTTGTCTTCATGCACTTAATGAAGGTGAAGATGCAGTGATGCCCTTAGCCCCTAGTTATGTCGCCTTTCCCCTTAGTATTTGTTGACGTGCAGATACAACCAAAGACGAGTAAAGCAGCCGCTATGCTCATGGATACCTCTCTCATGAACTACTCTCTTCCTACTACCCTTTCATTCTTCTACATTTTGGCTCCTCAGCCCTAAGCCATGGTTCCAATGCTCATCGACAACAATTGATCGTCACGCTACTCGGATCATTTCATCACCTAACAACACTGACAAAGATGCATACAACGCCCTACCAATTTGTGCCACCGGACTCTTCTTCCTTGTATAGCTTAATACCCTCTTCCTCTCTCTCTCTCTATACCTTGCATCTCAACTCGTCCATTCATTGTGCAACCCAATAGCATCCTAACAATGATCTAGATTGCCAAAGGCCATTGATCCAAGAGGTGAAACATGGAACATGAGTATAAATATTCCACACTCATGGTATTTTAGTATATTGTGATAATGGTCCATGCTATGCAGAGCAGGGTTTTTACCAGTCGGTAGAGCAGATAAAAGTAGACTTTGTCTATCATTCTAGTAGTTAGGACATTGCATGGCCCTTCACCGCCCCCCTTTTTTTGCCATTACCACACACATCTCTTGTGCACTTTTGCACCCCCCCCCCCTCCCCCTCCTTGTTTTTTTGGCACACATCTCCTGTGCTTTTTTGTTCCACAACAAATTGTTGCTCCTATCTCCCCCAATCAAGCACAACAAGTTATGTAGATATTGCATCTTGCAAGATGATTACTTACCAAACAAAATGAACAACGATGACACTATACTTTAAGCAAGATGAATACTTCAAACAGATTCAACAACACTATTTAAGTACCAGTCCATAGATTAACCACACATGCAGCAAGGTTTCTACATTGGTTGCACTAGATGTCCTCTCAGCTAACAGGCATACATTAAATTAAAACTCCACCATAAAGTACTACTGCATAGTCTGACTAAGCCTGTAAACCAGCCAGGGTTATGCAACTCAATACCTACTGCAGTTCAGGCCTAGCAACATTGGACTGCAGATCAGGCCTAGCAACATTGGACTGCAGATTAATCACATCGGAAAGGTGTTTGCTGAAAGCCCATATCTATGGTGATGGAGCTCAGCATTTATAAGTCTGGATCTCATCTTGTACCATGCCTATCAACATATGCCTGACATAAAATAAATAGACTGGAATCAAACATAGGAAAGTTAACGGCTATGTGCATCATTGAATTGCATATTCAAGTTTTTTACCTTCACAAGCTTTTCAATCTTTGTTCCAGACATGGTTATATAATCAGTTATCAATTCTTTAGTAGCTGGTACTTGATGCAGGTCAACTGTAGCAAGAACTTTGTCAACAGATTTTTTTACTATCAGTTTATGAGCATCTTTACTCAGTTTGCCTTCCTTCCAAATAGGTTTCAGCAACTCCTTCACATGTTCTGCCAAATGAATACGGAAATAATCCCTTGTTTTCTCGTCAATTGCTCCATCTTTGGTTCTTTCAAAAGCTTTCACCAAAGTATCACCATCCAGACTAAAGCGTTCCTTGCCAGGTGCAACCAAGCCTGCAAACTCATTTGACCCTTTTGCCGACATATTCCTTGCCAACTTATCATAAATCAATGATTTGTTGATATCTCCATCTATCACACCATTCCCAGCAGTGTGCTGACTTGAAATGCTGCAGGATATGTTGGAGGACTTGAGAATATTGCCACTCTCAACTTTGGGAGGGTCCATACTGTCAGCAAGTGGGTCATATGGACTATTTGAAGGTGATGTACTGTTGGGAAACTCAACAAGAGGTACAAAAGGCACTGAAGTTACCCAAGGGTCATCCTTGATTGAAGAAAGGTGCTCAGGCTGACATGAACTGCTTGCACGTAACCCAGGCCTAGATGTACCACAGCCCTTGTCAAAATATACATCTTTATGGAGACCAAATTTCTCGATACCAGGTGTTAACTGATGAAGGGACGGCATTCCTAGGTGAGTAATTCCTCGAGAAGGTTGGCTACCCAAGGAATGAACAGAGCTATTGTGGCCTGGACTTCTGAACCCTGTTATACTGTTTGAGCTGTATGAGGCAAAGCTTGAACTATGTTCTTTCTGATGTTTGTGAGGAAGATTTTCTGTTGGTCCACCATAAGCAGATCGCTTCTCACCATACTGGGGATAGTCAAATGAAACAGATGAGTAAAATGGTCGATGCCAATAATCAGAGACATGAGAATCACTTAGGCTGCTTGCTTTGGCCACATTCAGATCCGGCAACAGCTTTTCTCCATCTAAATGCAATCTACTTAAGGTTCCCCTGTCATCCAAGTAGCTATCAGAGGGCAAACTAATATGGTGTCCCATGAGACTAGGTTTGTGGTTTTTCCCTTGAACTGAGATCTGCACCAGCTCATTTACAGGAGGGGTAGGCTTTGTAGTCCAGAAATTATCAGTTCTGCAAGACCTCTCCTCTGAAATATTTAGGTTGGGCGAGTTATGAGCCAGCCCCCTATGATCTTCGCCATAATTATGAATGAGGGTCCTATATCGCCCATAGTTGTGCAGATCATTCAAGTTGGATACACATTGTGCTTCAAATCCTTCTTCAGAGCCTGAGCACGGGTGGAGCAATCAAAAGTACTTAGATTTATAGAGCAATCAAAAGTTTGTGGCTGCAAGATATTCTTTAAAGATTATCCTATAAAAATCTCATACCTCTATGTTTCCCATAACCAACTGATGTGAGTGAACCAGCATTTTCTTCTTGACTCCACAGGTTACCAAAACCAGAACCCTCTCTTCCATGAGGAGAAGTGCAATTCTTTCCTTTCTTGCACTGGCCTTGAGCATTAAAGGTACCCATGAGGGGTTCTGGTTTTGCTCCCCAGATCTCCACCAGGAGATGAGCTACTAAATCTAGGTTGTGAATGTGTTGAGTGAATTAGTGAATCAAATGACTGTTTAAGAAGTGTAAGATAAAAGAACATTATGTCTTACATCAAACACCACCGCAAAGATAGAAATATTGTTCAAAGGTTCAAAATTCCTAGTGCACACAGAAGTAGCAATAATAATAGATGTACCTCCAAGCATTAGTATCTGGCATATCCGGACGTAGAAGATTGCCACTACCAGCTTTCTTCAGATATTTGACATTGTTATGAGGCAGGAGTGTTGGCTCCTTCTCAGCAGTAGTCACTCCAATAAAACCTAGAAAATGTATGGTTATAATGAGATCCAAGTTTCAACATATACAACCAATTCATCTTAGTGATCTTCATACAAAATTCATACCTATATTCAACTTATTCGCACTAGCCATTCTATATTCCACCAATCAATTAAAACGCTTAATCTCAAAGAAACTGTTAACAGGCTCCAAATAGCAGAAACCCGATACTTGTACAATGTAGCCGACATACACCTAAAGTACTTTTTTTTAGTCCAGCAGGCTGCTAACTTATACCATTACAATACATCAATCACTGACGAGAATCATTCCATGCAAGATTTCCTAGGAGTAAGAAATAAATTTGATTTAAGATCCCTATGACTGACTCCAGAACCAACTACTGTTGACTGAAGTTCAGGATTTCAATGTTTATTTTCCAGTTTGACTGAACCCTGGAGGCTGAAAAGCTTCTATTGATTTAAGCAAACAACAAATGGACATAGAAGAATGGTACGATCATGGGATACGGGACATAATGGTCTCAAATTAAAAAGGCCGCATAGAGTGTTAGCTTTACCATGGCAAAACCAATGATAAGTAAATAGGGTTGGAATCAGAGGATATAATAGGAGCAAACAAACCAGTTAGTGATAGCTTATAGCATGATACGGGCCAAATTTGGTACATACATGTTATGGATGTATTGGGCAATGGGCAATGACAGCAAGAGTAGCAACTTGGACAAGCTTCTGCTGGAATTTGTGGAGCCCAATTCAGCCAAGAATAATGGTACACAAGGAGTCCAAGTGAAAGTATAAGTAATTATTATAAGACTAGAAGGGAGAGAATTAGGAAAGATTCCAGGAAATTATAAGAAGTCCGACCGTAATAGAAAGGTCTGCGGGGACCAAGGTCTTTCTTCCTTCTCTACTCCAATATTCACAACAATACGCTTAATACAATTCTCATGACTGAAAACAAGCCTTCCCTGCTACGAATGAGAAGGCCATTGGACTTGTCCATTTCATCATTATATTTGTGAACCACAAGGTTGTGAGGGATGAGCTAATCAAATGTAAACCAAGATAATTCTCAAGATGGACCTATGACTATGAGTCGTCACATGCCATGAAAACCTGTTGCATATCAGTATGCAAGCCTGCGAAACCGCATACTCTTGTCATGAGCAATAGACTGAAAAACAATTGACCCTCTCCCTAACATCAGCACAGCAGTAATCACAAGATAAGCATAAGAAGGCACTTCACCATATATGCCAATCGGTTGACTTGATGGTCAACCAAATATTCATACGTTCCTTCGACAAAATTAGCAACATCAGGGTTTGCCTCAACATTTACTGTGCTAGGCCGTTTATTGACTAAAGCGATAAAAACGGATTTGTTTTTAATAAAAACCAAAAAGAAGGAATCTGAACCATTAATCATTCATGAAAGGCAGAATTTTATAACTAACTGTTTACGCTTGCGTCACGCAACTTCACAACCAACTGCCCTAGATAGCTATATCCACGTGGTGGCGTAATCTATTAGGATATACAGAAACGGCAAAAAAGTGCCTCAAACAACACGACAACCTGCTCCACTGATCTACTACGTTAACATTGTGTCGAGCTACGATCTAGTTGCTGCTATACTGCACGAGCTGCTTCACCTACTTAAATACACGCGTCGAGCTCCTTGTCGTATAGCAACTAGTCGTACCAATGACGTCACAAGCATAGACCAATACAAGTCATCAAGTCAACCATAGTCAGCAACATAACTTCATAATAACCCATCTACCTAAAATAGCATAGCAATGCCAGCAACATAAACAAGCGCGGACGGCTACCGTTGAAAAAAAGGCGCGAAAGGCTCAGTTATGCAATTCAAGCATTCCAAGGCAAACCCTAGAAAACTACATGCATAATTTCTCGCCTTCTACCAGATCTCCAACACCCCCTGATGCCAGATCAACTACCCAGCACCTCTCCTACACAAGCAAAACAACTTAGCGAGTATCAATCACATACAAGATGTGCATTTTCCCCACCGGATCTTGCTATCCGCGCCTCGCCTGCACAGATCTAACGTTTCAAAGCAATCACGCACCGAAACTAGGAGCACAGGAAGTACATTAACCGGTAGAGCATGCGATTAAAGGCGATCGAGGGGCGATACCATGAGAAGCGCCGGCGTTCGCGTAGCCCCAGGCCCTCTTCAGCCCGGCCCGCTCCGCCGCCTCCTCCGGCGGGTTCATGATCTCCATCTCCACCTCCCTAATCTCGTCCTTCGCCGACAGCCCGCCGACGGGGCCGGCGGCGGTCGCCATCGGGGGGCGACTGCGGTGCTGCGCAGCGCTGCGGCGGCGACGAGGGTTTGGTGGAGGGGGGAGGGAGGGATGGAGGGAGCGGCGGCGGCGCGGGGCGCGTGTGGGGGTGGGGGGGGATTTGGGGGCAAAACCTCGGTCGCTTCAGTTTCTTTCTCCCCTCTCCTATCTCTGCTGCCCTCGCATCGCGTTTGGGTCGCCACGGCGACGGGGTGGCCGGCTATAAAGGGTCGTGCGTCCCGGTGCCGGCCGCGCGCGTGGGTTTGCGTTTCTGCTAATTCGGCGGTCCCGGCGGTATATTTCGGGACGCAAATCCATCAATAAAGGCCTTCATTCATTGCTCCCAACACGAAACATCGTGCAGCTTTCGGCTTCGACACTTGAAACTCGCAAGGTGCCCCGGACATTTGCCATGGGACACTACGTCTTCGGAAAACAGAGGATGAAAACGGGACGACGCGCAGGTGCGATTGGCAGTTTGGTGTGCGTGATCACCGCGAAGACAATCACCCAGGGCGCGCGGGCACGGCGGGCGGCCGCACTTTCGCCGCCGTGGTGGCGGACGGTCGGGCATCGGCGGCTTGGCAACTACCCCCATTGGATCCGGTGCAGCTCGCGGGGCCGGGTGGGCCTACACTCCGGTTCAGACGGTGACCTCACGCCCGATCCGCTTTGACCGCCTTTTGGGGGCGGTGGCCGTTTGGTGGCATCAGTTGGCTCTGGCAACGGGATTTCAAATCAACCGGGCGCCAAAGGCCAATCCCCGGCCCCGCGGCAGGTGGTTGGTGATCCCGAGAGTGCTTTGGCCTCCCCTGCACTGCCAGCTGGTGGCCACACATCCGTTCCGAGGACGTTGGTGGATGATTCGAGGAGTGCGGTCTTGGGTCGCGAATCGAGGATCAGTGTTCATTGGTGCAAAGAAGCGGGTGGGCCTTGGTACCGGGCCGACGAGGTCGGTCGGATTGCCTTGGTGCCGCTTGCCGAGGCGCTAGCGTTCTGAACTGGCGCCATCCCCACGCCGGTGGATGCGCCTCAGCCCCCCAGCGGAGGAGGCAGTGGTGATTCGGTGGTAGGACAGCGCGGTGATGGTTGAGGAGGGACCGTGTGTCGTGGTTCCGGATTCCGTGGCGCCACGCCCTGCCACGCCGATTGGCCATTGCAACGCGCTGCATGCCACTATGGAGATTCCACTGCAGGAGACGGGCCCGCAAATGATGGGTGGTGTTCCCCCGGCTTGTGAGGACGTCACGAGCACGCGTGCGGCTCCAGAGGACTGTCAGGCGCCGCTGGTCACTTCCAACGTGCATGAGGGCATGCATCAACGGATTCAGGGCGGCGAGGGGGGAATGACTCCACAGGAAGTGATTGCTTATGGTAAACTGAAGTGGTTTTGCAAATCGTTGGCCAGGAAGCTTGCACCACCTATCCTCTTGGAAGTCCAATCCTCCCTTCGGTCGGATGCAGAGCCCTTCACACCGCGCAGGGCAACGAGGAGTGCCAAAAGAGCACCGGCTACCAAGTCCAAAGCCACGCAGGCTGAGAATGTCCTCATGCGAGCTCTCGCTCTGGTTCCGGAGGATCTAGAGGGAAATGAAGATACTATCGCCGAGTTAGCTGAGATCTTTGACTCACCCATGGGGGAACAACACGTGAAGGTGATCGCCGCGCTCTTTGGCAAAGAGGTGCCGCCCGGCAACATGCGAGCTCGGGAGGCGTGGAGGTGATGAGCGGCGCATGATCTACCTTGGTCATTGGGTGTTGGGGTGTTCCCACCGCTTACATGGATTGGAACCCTCAAGTGTTGTGTTGGAACGTGAGGGGACTTAACAACCCCGCCAAGAGAAATCTTGTCCGGGAGTTTGTTGTCGAGTCCAAGGTGAACCTTGCTTGTCTTCAAGAGACGAAGATTGATGTGTTCGACCCGTTCTTAGTGATGCAATGTATTGGACCATCGTTCGATGGTTTTGCCTATTTACCCGCGTTGGAAACTAGGGGTGGTATCCTGTTGGGTTGCAGTAGTGCTTGCCTAACTATTAGCAACATCACTTATGACACCAATTTCCTCTCCGGCTTGGTGCATAGTAGAGATGGCTCGGAGTGGTGGCTCTCGGTGGTGTACGGTCCTCAAGGGGACGAGCTCAAAACGCAGTTCCTGGTCGAGCTTCAGCACCGTAGGGACATGTCCCCGGGGCCTTGGATGGTCCTTGGTGACTTTAACATGATCCTTCGCGAAATGAGAAGAATAACCTAACCTTAACAGAGTATGATGAGAAAGTTCAATACGTTTGTGGACAACAATGAGCTTAAGGAGTTATACATGCATGGCAGGCGTTTCACGTGGTCTAACGAAAGGGATCATGTTGTGTTGACAAAGATTGAACGGGTCCTTGTCTCGGTTGACTGGGAGCTCAATTTCCCTGATGTGTTGCTGCAAGCCTTATCTTCGAACATCTCGGACCATGCGCCGCTTCACTTGTCCACTTCAACTCCTTTTTGCCCTAAGCGCAGATTCCGGTTTGAAATCTTTTGGGCTAGGTTGGATGGTTTCGAGCAAGCGGTCAAAGACGCTTGGGTTTGTGAGGAAGATTCTGTTGATCCTTTCAAGAGGCTCAACGCGTTGCTTAGGAGCACAGCTACTGGCCTCCAAGCTTGGGGCCAGCGGAAGACCGGTAACATCAAAATTCAGATGGCGATCGCCAACTACGTCATTTTGAAGTTGGACAAAGCAATGGAGGCTCGGTGTTCGGATTGGAGGGAGAGGTGGTTGAGGAGAACGCTCAAACATGCTCTCTTGGTCTAGCTCTCTCGCAACGCACCATCGAGAGGCAAAGCGTCAAGGCTTTGAGATGGATCCGCGAAGGGGATGCGAACACCAAGCTGTTCCAAGCTGTGGCCAATGGCAGGAGAACCAAAAACTTCATCCCCCACATCAGGCATAACGGCGAGTTGGTCTCGCAACAAGAGAGGAAGGAGGAGATCTTCACGGTGGCATTCGAGCAGCTGCTGGGTCACGCTCACGCCAGAGAGGCCGACATTGATCTTGATTTTCTTGACATGGCCGAGCTCGATCTCTCGGAGCTTGATGCTATTTTCACCGAAGAGGAAGTTTGGAGCACGATTAAGGAGATGCACCCAGAGAGGCCCCTGGACCGGACGGGTTTACGGCAGCATTCTATCAAAAGGCTTGGCCGATCATTAAGCACGAGATCATGGAGGTGTTCCGTAAGCTTTACATTGGAGATGGCCGTGGTTTTGGCAAGCTCAACCGAACCCACATTGTCCTCATCCCGAAGAAGTCGGACGCGGAGGAGGTGGGTGACTTTCGGCCCATTAGTCTACCCCATAGCGTGGCCAAGATCTTTGCCAAATTGCTTGCCAATAGAGCTAGACGAAGGATGAAAGAAATTGTTACTGTCAATCAATTTGCATTCATCTGTGGGAGGCACTTGCACGATAACTTCCTCCTGGTGAGGCAAGTGGCCAGGAAGTTGCATTCTCGCAAGAAGACCAGCGTTTTCCTGAAGTTGGACATCTCTAGGGCTTTTGACTCCCTCAATTGGTCGTTCCTGCTGGATGTGATGAGGCGCAAAGGTTTCGGATCGAAGTGGTGTGGGTGGATCGCCATCTGCGCAGCATCGCCTCCACTAAGGTGATCGCCAACGGGTTCGGTAGAAGCTTCACCCACGCCAAGGGACCTGCATAAGGGGATCCTGTCTCACCCTCGCTATTTGTCATCGCTATGGACGTCTTGTCACAAGATCATGATCAAGGCCACTAATCTTGGCGTTATCAGCAACCTTCCGGCATCAAGCCCACCAATCGGTGTCTATCTACGCGGACGATGTGGTGCTTGTTCCTTAAACCTCGCCGCCGGACCTAGCATTAAATGGGGATGATGCTTCAGATGTTTGGTGAGGCTTCCTACCGAGGATCAATTACAATAAATCCATGGCCATCATGATTCATGGGGATACTTGATGTGATGCGGGTGGAATCCACTTTGCAATGTCGGTTGGGTAATTTCCCTTGCAAATACCTCGGCCTGCAATTGGGCATTAAGCGGATTTCAAAAGCAGACTGGCAGCCCATGCTCGACCATGCCAAGAGTTTCGCCCCCGCTTGGCAAAGGGGTTTGATTCACCGACCGGGACGATTGGTGCTTGTTAAGGCTGTGATGGCGGCCAAACCCATTCACCACTTCATGGTCACTGAAGCTCCGGTATGGGTTTTGGAAGAGATTGAACAATGGATGCGATCGTTCTTTTGGGCCGGCAAAGAGAAAGTGAACGGTGGACAATGCCTCGTGGCATGGAGCACGGTGTGTAAACCTACTTCGCTTGGTGGGCTGGGCGTCGCAATCTCCGACTTCAGGGGCTAGCCTTATGGTCGTGGGAGTGGCTACGCATGATCGATCTGCATAAAGCCATGGCAAGGTTTGCCGATGGCGGTGGATAGAGAGGCCCGACAGTGTGTTTGATAGTTTGGTGCAGATTTACGTAAGGGGGCGATATGGTCCTATTTTGGAGAGACAGATGGATTCACGGTTTTGCGGTGAAGGACATTGCACCACTCATCCATGCTCAAGTGGACACACGCACGATCAACCGACGCACCGTGGAGGAAGGCCTTTTGGATGGGCGTTGGCTACTTGATATCAGCGGAGATGTGAACTTTGTTGGCCACATGCAACTTTTGCACCTCAACCTTGCGATAAGCACAATCATCCGTGACCCCGCCAGTGAAGATAGATTTTCTTGGCCTGCTGATCCCTCCGGAGTGTATACGGCGAAATCCACTTATAACCGAATGTGTCAGGGCACTGAGAGGGCCCCCTACGCTGCCTGCATTTGGAGAAGCTGGGCTATCCTTAAGTGTAAAATCTTTGCGTGGTTGGCCGTGGCAAAGACCGGATTTGGACATCTGATAGAAGAGCGAGGCATGGACTCCAAAGTGACCCGTCCGCTTGCTACACGTGTTTGCGGGACGAAGACAACACGGAGCACATTCTCATCCAGTGCGTCTACGCCAGGGAGGTGTGGCACTACATGTTCGAGGAGCTCAGCTTGAGGGGCTCCATCCCTACTCAAAGCGGACACCTTACTAGATTGGTGGTTGACCACTAGAGTAAACTTCAGGAAAGGCCACAAGCGTGGTTTCGACACGGTGATCATTATGACCATCTGGGCTCTTTGGAAGCAGCGCAACGCCAGAGTCTTTCATCGGCCCAACCAGTAGAAGACCGCTTTGGAATTGGCGCGCGCCATCGTCATAGAGCTCAAGGATTGGAGACTAGTGGGTTTAGGAGGAGGAGGTTTTGGATCGTTCTGTGAGAGTGTAGGCATAGGCTAGGTCGATGGGTGTGCTAGGGTGTGCGTTCTGCTTTGGAAGCCCTGCTTCCATTCTTGTATTGTGACTCCTGCTTTCTTCTTCTATAAAATTAAGGTATGCTTTTGGCGTACTCTCAAAAAAAAACATGGGATGCTGTTTTTTTTTTGGGGTAAAGGGAGATTTCTATTACTCAAGGAGGCAAATCAGCCATACTCTGCAAGAGCGTGGCTAACTTTATTTTGCGAACGACTAATAGAAGTAATAGAGATCTCCCTAGCTTCAGCATCCTTCATCCTCTTGATCTCCTCAACTAGCACTCGGTGCCTCGAACGGTCCCTTCTCAAAGCATTCAGCATATTCACAGCTTCCACACTATCCATCTCAATGATAATGGGCAAGTCAGACCGGTGTAGGGCCAATTCGATCCCCTCCCTACATGCAGCCAACTCGGCTTCCAGGGCATTATCACATGTGCGAATTTCCTTACAAGCAGTGAAAATTATGCCTCCTCGGTCTCACCGCAGGACCATGCCTCCCTCCTCCAGCTGCTCCTGTTGTTGGTACATAGCTACCATCAACATTCAGTTTTGTCCAGCCGGCTGGAGGTAACACCCACCCCACTTCGCCTATACATTTGTACATGTTGTGGTGGCGCCAAAGCATCAACCTGAACCACCATCTTCCCTTTCTCCATGTTACCTTGGGGCTATTGGTGGATGCATAACAAGGAATTGATGTAGCCTTGTAAAAATCTACGTGATGCTTCCGTTGGGGGTGGGGACTTGCCATGAGTTATTTCATTCCGCACATACCACACACGCCACATGGTCATGAGGACAATCACATGTGTAGTATCAGATAGCGGCTCCAAAAGTGAGAACAACCATTCTGGGCCGGTGTGCGTGACATCGTCCACCTTGGGTATGGGCCAGTCACACGCCATAGCACGCCACAACTCTTTTGCCAGGGGGCACCTACACATAACTTGGGATGTTGTCTCATTATCTCGAAAATGTGATGATCTTTCATGGCTTTGTGCGGGTGATTTTAACGGGGTATTATTCCAAGCGGAACGGGCTTTGCGCGGGTGATTTTAATGGGGTATTATTCCAATCGGAACCGGCTTTGCACGGGTGATTTTAATGGGGTATTATTCCAAGCGGAACCGGCTTTGCGCGGGTGATTTTAATGGGGATTATTCCAAGCAGAAGGGCAAGGAGGGAACCCGCGGGGTTGTGTGAAAATGGAGGGCTCCAGGGATTGCTTGGCCGACGGTGGCTTGGCAGACCTGGGTTTTTTGGGATATCCATTTACGTGGGATGGTAAAAGAGGCGCGGAGGAAAATGTTCAAGTCAGGCTAGACTGATTGTAAGTGCATCTAGTGCCCCTTAGTGATTTTGGTGTATTGAAGACTTATAGGTTAAGGGACTAATGTGTTTATGAGTGTACACATGTCTATAAGTCTATGAGGAGTTTGATATTTACAAGAGAAAGTCGACCCTAAAAATGAAGTTCTTCGATCAAGACTTTGATATTCTCAAGACTTTCAAGACTTTGAAAGTGAAGAAATTGGTGTGACCTTGAAGACTTGATATTCATTTGAGGAACATGAAGCGCAAGACTTTTGTTTTCATAGTTTCGCTTTTCTCTTTCTTGAGTCATAGGAAACACCGTCTCGTTAAGGGGGGTCGAGGAAATACTAAGGAAAAATTTCCATGTGATGCTCAACTCAAAATCCTACACATACCAATCCCTTCGAAAGTGAAGCCTTTGAAATCTCATACGATTCGATCAATTTCTTCAAGGATGAGACGAAGTTCTTCCGGTTCTGAGGAATTTGTTCTGACCGAGGAGTTAGGAATTCGCCAAAGGCGGATTGCCTACACAAGTGAGGAACATGATAGCCCCGAGGAAATTGAGAGTAAAATTTCCGGCCAATTCAAGGCATCTTGCGCCACCGTCCCCAAAATATCTTATCCACCTAACGGTCATATCATTGAAGGGCATTTATGTCTTATCATGTCGGGCTGCTCCCTAGGCTATAAATAGCCGCCCCTACAACCACTAGCTGGTTGGCTGCTCCGAGAGAACTTGACACTTGTCATTTGAGAGCAACCCATCCTCCGAGGACTTTGAGCGAAAATCATCAAGTGAGGAAAACCCAAAACCAAACCCCACAAACCCAAAGTGATTGAGCATCATCAAGAAATTGATCCCGAGTGGATCCGACGCTTGTTACCTTTGAAGACTGTGCTTCTTCCAGACGGTTAGAAGGCCATGGTCTAGAGCATCCAAGAGGAATCGCCGAGTGACCAAGTCTGTGAAGGTTTGGAAGTCGCCAAGACTTACCACGAAGTGATTGGACGAGGTCCGTGTGACCTTAGTTCAAGGAGAATACGGTGAGGACTTGGTGTCCCGAGCTGCGTGCTCAGAGATCGGGTGTCCGGACTGTGTCCTCGAGTTTAAATACTCGGCCGCTTCCAACCAGACGCATAACTGAGACAAAGAAGTTGAACCGGTCTACCAAATCATTGTCTTCACCAACCTAATCGGTTCCATTTCCTCAACCTATTCATTTCCTCATTCGTGTTAACTGTTTGTTCATATCTGTGTTTGAAGACTTTATCAAGACTTTCTCAATTTCCTTAGTTCAATTTCTTCAGTCTGTTTGTCTTCATCTTGTGCTATCCTATGTTTACGCTTTCTGTACTCTTTGATTGTCTTCATTTCATCATGATGACCATGCATGTATTCTGCTATGCTTACTTCTGAGTACTTATTTCGCTGCAAGTAGTTCTTCGCTAAGGAATTTCCTCACCGGCAAATTCCTCAGTGAAGAATTCATAAAATTCGCCTATTCACCCCCTCTAGTCGATATAACGCACTTTCAATTGGTATCGAGCAAGGTACTCCTTGTTACGTGTGATTTTGGTTTAACCACCGAGTTTTAGTTATGTCGACCGCAGTATGAAGAAAGTGACTTGCCCTATCTTTGACGGTCATGATTATCCCAAGTGGAAGGCCATGATGAGGAAGCGCCTCATGGCAATGGACAGCGAGCTGTGGACCGTCACTGAAATCGGTCTTACTGATCTGTGCAAGTCGGCGAACGCAGATGATATTCGCAAGTACACTCGACTTGACATCATGGCGAAGGATATCATCTGTTCCTGCCTATCTAGAGATGAATTCAAGCGCATTATGCATCTTTGCAATGCGAAGCTTATCTGGGACCGAATCTCGATGTCTATGAAGGTCATCGAACCCGTCATGATCCTTGGTTTGAGGACTTCAAGGAATCTCTCAAAACGATGACTTTCAACCGTAATCATCATCTTACGCATCATGTCTCATGGCAAAGGGTGACAAGGTAACAGAATGTTCCTCATCCAAAGTATAGTGACGATGAATCTGATGATGATGGATCCGATGATGATATTGAACCAAACTATACCAAGCTTGTTTGTATTGCCACCAAACAACAACATGCCTTGGAAAAGGTTCAAAACATGTTAGGTAAAAGTGATGATATGTTAAGTGAAGAAATGAATCGCACTAAAAGCCCCGATGTAAAATCTTGAGAGACTTGATCTAGGTTTGATAACCTTCAAGGTCATCATAACACTCTCTTGTCCGATCATGAGAAACTTTCTTATGAATTTCTTCAAAGAAAGCAAGATCTTGAGAAGCTAAGAGTGAGTTATGAAGATCTTCGTAAGGCGTGATTCATTGCTAGCTCAACAAATCAGCGCTTCTCGTGAAGAATTTGTTCCTCCATGCTTAAAGTGCATTGAACGTGAATCGCTAATTCTTCACACGAATGTTCAAATGCTTCAACTGTTACAAATTCTTCACCGCCTCCTGCTATCACTAATTCCTGATTTGAGGACATTGCAAGTGTCACCGACAATGCAGGTTGAAGGAATTGTACATGACGAGCATGTACAAAAGCCTCAAAGGGCATCAGACTCTGCGTGATGTGCTTAAAAAGCGGATCCTCAATGAAACCCTAGAAAAGAGGGTATTGCCTTTGAGAGGAAACTCAATGCCGATGGAACATATTGGAAGCCCGAGCAAGACCCCAAAACCTCATGGGTTGTCGCAAAGGGACCTCCATTGATCCATCTAACTTATCCGGCTTTACATGTGAATCTCCTCATTCTTGATGAGTCATTTGACTCCAACTATAAACTGTTCAAAAATCAGAATGGTGAAGTATTTGCTAGATATGTTGGCACTAATCTGCAGGAACGGTTCCCCTAAGAAGAAAATCTGGGTTCCCAAGAAATGCCTTGAAAGTTTTCAGGTGAATGTCCTCATGACACCACCTGTGAAGAATAGGAACCCCAGATCGAATTCTTCATATGGACAAAATTCTTCATATGGATCCAAGTCCTCATACGGACCAAATTCCTCAAGTGGATCAAAGTCCTCATATGATTATCATCGTGCTAACAACTCTGCTTTCGCAGGTAAAGCTAAGGGCTATGAATATGTGCATTATTCTTCAAATCATTATGTTCATAAGTCCTCGAAGAATTTCTCCGCTTATTCATATGCTTACCCTAACCCCTCTTATGTGAAACGAAATGGTTTGGCCTCTATGCCACCATTCTCTTATGGTGCTCGCATGAATGATGAACTCCTTGCCACCCCTTGAGATGTGGGTGGTGAAGAAAAGAACTAACCTCTTCTGCAGGTCAGGTCTCGGGCGTGCTTTAACGTCTGAAGAATTTACCGGGGACCTCGACAAACTTGCTCGAAAGGACGCAGTTAATCATGATGAAATGAACATTCATTTCACACGTCCTCATACCGCTATATCTGCTTTTATCGCTTGATGAAATTTATCCGATGATCCCGATATCATATTCTTCACCGATGAAGTATATGAGATCGTAAGTTGCACTAATTCATCTGCAGGATGATCAACCCAAAGCCACCGAGTGGGTCCTCGATAGTGGATGTACAAATCACATGACCGGTGATAAGAATCTATTGATGGATGCTCCCTTATCACCATCACACATCAAGCATATCATCTTTGGCCGACAAAGGCAAAAGTCGTATTGGGTCTTGGTAAGGTTGCCATCTCTAAGGACATACACATGGACAAAGTCATGCTTGTTGAGTCCTTAGGATACAACCTCATGTCGATCTCAATGCTTTGTGATCTTGATATGGTTGTTGTCTTTGGCAAGTATCGTTGTGTTGTGGTTATGGAAGCTGACCATTCCAAAGTCTTGAAGGCTTTAGGAGAGGAGACTTGTATATTGTTGATTTCTCTCTGACCACAACCAGCCGTGTGTCTACTTGCAAAAGCTTCAGAAGGCTAGCTATGGCATCGACGACTTGGTCACGCAGGCATGAGGAATTTGCACACGCTTGCAAAGAAGAAGCATGTCATTGTCATTGAGAATGTCAAATTCCTCAAGGATCACTTATGTGGTGCCTGTGAAGTGGAAAAATGACCAAGGCCAAGCATCCGGTGAATACTATCATGACCACTACTCGTCCATTCAATTGCTTCACATGGACCTCTTTGGACCTAACCATTACTCAATTGTCTCTAATGATGCATCACTATATGGTTTTGTCATTGTTGATGATTACTCTCGTTACACATGGGTACACATTGTTACTTACAAACATGAAGTGCGTGAAGTCTTCAAACGATTTTCCTCGAGGGCTTCAACCAACTTTGGTGTGAAGATCAAGCACATCAGAGTGACAATGGAACCGAGTTCAAAAATTCTGGTCTTGATGACTATCTTGATGAACTTGGTATTACTCATGAGTTATCTGCTCCTTATACTCCCTCAAAGAGAATGGCGTCGTGGAGCGCAAGAATGTAACTCTCGTTGAGATGGCTCGCACTATGCTTGATGAATACAAAACGCCTATATCGTTTACGGATTGATGCAATTGATCTGCGTGCCACATCATCAACAGAGTATATCTTCACAAATTCTTCAAGAAACTGCCTATGAACTCCTCAACGACAAGAAACCCAATGTGAGTTATTTCAAAGTCTTTGGTGCTAAATGTTGGATTAGAAATCCTCATCACAATGCTAAATTTGTACCGAAAGCACATGAAGGTTTTATGCTTGGTTACGGAAAGGACTCGCACACCTACAAAGTCTTCAACATCGCCCTTCACAAGGTTGTTGAAATCGTAGATGTCGATTCGATGAAACTAATGGCTCGCAAAGAGAGCACCTACCTTCTGTGTTAGATGAACCAAAGACCGAGGAGTCTATCAAGTTCAAGGCAACCGAGGATGTCATTCCAAGCTGAAGAATCTGCGAAGAATTCATTCCAAGACGCTGAAGAACGCCGAGTGATGCACTGAAGATAATGTCAAGACAATGGTGCCGAGGAAAATGATCAAATACCTCGACGCCAACCAGCCCATCCTCGCGTTGCAAAAGAAGTACAAGTTGACAAGATCATCGATGACATTGAAGCGCCGAGTCCTCTCACACGCTCAAAAGCTTCACATTTATCTAACTTTTGTGGGCACTATGCTTTTGTCTCTATCATAGAGCCCACTAAGGTAGATGAAGCATTTCTCGAGCCGGAGTGGATTCAAAGCCATGCAAGAAGAATTACATCGAGTTCGAGCTCAACAAAGTGCGGGAACCGTCAAACGTCCGATCCTCGCAAGCATAATATCATTGGCACAAAGTGGATCTACCGCAACAAGCAAGATGAAAATGGTCTTGTGGTGAGGAATAAGGCACCACTTGTAGCTCAAGGCTACACACAGGTTTTGAAGATCCAAAGAATCCTGACAAAGTCTTCAGACTCAACAAGGCTCTATATGGCCTCAAGCAAGCCCCTCGGGCGTGGTATGATACATTGAAGGAATTCTTCGTGAAGAATGGCTTCACACCAGTTCACTCGACCCTACTCTTTTTATTAAATCTTATGATGATGAACTGTTTGTGTGCCAAATATACGTTGATGATATTATCTTTGGCTTGTCTTGACCAACGTTATAGTGATGAATTTGCCTATATGATGAGTGAAGAATATCAAATGTCTATGATGGGAGAGTTGAAATTCTTCTTAGGTCTTCAAATTCGTCAACAAATAAATGGCATATTCATATCTCAGAGAAATACCTCAAAGATGTCTTGAGGAAATTCGGCATGCAAGATTGCAAAGGCGTCAAAATTCCTATGCCCACAAATGGCCATCTATCACGATGAAAATGGTATTGACTTGATCACAAGGTATACCGCTCCATGATTGGTTCTTTATTGTACTTATGTGCATCTAGGCCAGATATAATGCTTAGTGTTTGCATGTGTGCCCGATTTCAAGCTGCAAGAAGGAATCACACCATAAGGTTGTGAAACATATTCTTCGATATCTAGCTCACACACCAACACTAGGATTATGGTATCCCAAGGGCTCTGCTTTTGATCTCATTGGATATTCGACTCGACTATGCTTTGGTGATCGTGTGGACATAAAGTCAACATCGGCACTTGTCATTTCCTCGGACGATCTTTGGTGCATTGGTCCTCGAAGAAAGCGAACTGCGTATCACCGCTTCATCTCTGCGGAAGCTGAATACATTCTTCTTTGGCTCGTGTTGTGCTCAATTCGTGGATGAAGCAAACTCTCAAGGACTACGGCATCAACGTGAAGAATGTGCCTCTCTCATTGTGACAATGAGAGTGCCATCAAGATTGCACACAACCCGATTCGGCACTTTCGAAGACAAAGCACATTCAAATTCGTCATCATTTTCTTCGTGATCATGTGTTGAAGGCGACATCTCCATCGAAAGCACGTGAATCTTGAAGAACAACTAGCTGATATCTTCACTAAGCCCCTGGATGAGAAGAGATTTAGCAAGTTGCGGTGTGAGCTAAATATCTTAGAATCTTCGAATGTTCTTTGAAAAGGAGACACATCCTGACACTTATGCAAAATTAATGACTTAGATGTACAACACATGAAGAAACATTTTCCTTCAATCAATGAAGAATAACACTCTAAGTGTGAAGAAATTAATGAAGAATTTGATTCTCAGAACCCTACGACAATTATACTGTGATTGTCCGAAATCATCATTCTTATCTGATTGGGTCACGCCACCACCAAAGTTGAAAATCTTCAAATTTGGATTTTTCCTCGATTTTGAAATTCTTCAATTTTTCAAATTCTTCAACTTTGCAAAATCTTCACTTTGTTTCCGTCGTCTTTCTTCATTGGCTATATATATATATATATATATATATATATATATATATATATATATATATATATATATATATATATATATATATATATATATATATATATATATATATATATATATAAGTTTATGTCCTCTACAGCATTCACTTATGGCTATTTCTTCATGTTGCATTTTTACGCTAAGTGAATGTGATCGGACCCTTCCCTCTATGCTATACTCAATCCAATCTATTCACAAATTCTTCATATGCGTTCTATTTGAAACTTCGTTCAAAATCTTCTTTGTGTCACCGAAGAAATTGCGAACGGAACTTTAAAACTAATCCTATCCAAACTTTCGGTTTTGCCGCTCAAACCGTTCCGCTTCCTACGATAGACTTATCTATTCACCCACGATCCAACAGGATCTCCACTTTTCAGTACATGGGTGACACATGTCAAGCGAAGGAGAAAGGGCAGGGGCACGTTCGTCCCAAATCTTCGGGCGAACGGTTTTTCACCGTGTCTATAAATACCCCTTTCCCCTTCCTCACTTCTTTTTACCCCGCTCGACCGTTCTCTCTCTCTCGCTCGAGCTCCTCAAACCCTAAGCGCCACCGCTTACTCCATAAATCGTGGCGAGGAAGTGCTTCCTGCCTCGACCTCGCCGTAAATCATACTCGCGTCGGTTGCGAAAATCCTCACTCTGCCGCCGCCGTAGCTGTCTTCCTCCGCCAAGTTAGGG
The DNA here is from genome assembly GCA_021605145.1 of Aegilops bicornis. NCBI lineage: Eukaryota > Viridiplantae > Streptophyta > Magnoliopsida > Poales > Poaceae > Aegilops > Aegilops bicornis. The sequence goes on along the minus strand of JAHIAL010000121.1, from coordinate 77,205 downwards.
CAAGGAAGATCTAACCTGACGAACTACCCATCTGTTCGTCTCAGTTCATCGTGTTCTTCACTTCGGGTAATTAAAAGTTACTTTTATTACTCGCTTTGATTCTCAAGCTTTCCTGAAAATCTTCAAAGGTGTTTATTCTTCAAATCTTCACACATATGAACACCTCACATCATATGCTCTTGATTCGTTTCTCTAAGCAATGATTTTTCTTCACGATTCCTCAATTGTGTGGATCCTCGATCTATACAACTCGGAACCTAAGACAAAGAACGCTTAGTGAAATTCTTCAAGGCACATCCGGTCAAAATCCTCAAAACTTGTTCTTTTGAAAAACCTTACGAGAACGCATATGACCTCTCCAAATTCCTCGCAACTATACTACTGTTCACAGGTACAAATGTCTCGCTTTGAATCACTAGGTTCTCATCAACTTAACTCATTTGCGGCGTTCCTCGAAGAAAAACGCATACTTCTTGAGAGAACTCAATTGTTCAAATTCCTCAACTGAAGAACATGGCGGATGGTAAGAAGCCACAGAAAGGAGGAAAGAAACACGAGGTCATGACCGCATTTGAAATCCACGAGGAAATATATCTTGACTATTGCACACTGATGAAGCCAAATTTGGCAAAGAAAATGAAAAAATCAGCCAGAAGGTGCGCATTCGGAGGATTGAACGGAGATGGGCACGGGAATGGAGGGAGTATAGATATGTTACTCCAAAGTACATGAAGAAATTAGCACTCAATCCTCCATGCCCAAGAGCTCCATTGGCACCGGTCAAGTAGGCCGATCCCACCAGACATCAAGCGTGGTGAGGACTTTCACGATGAATGGGCTAGCGCCAAGCTAAATTGGCAAAACAAGCCAAGGAGGCAGTGAAGAAATTCAATGAGGATTCTGCCACGCCCATCGCCATCGAGGCCTCTGTTAAAACGAGGAAATCTATGCCAAAGAAGCTCGCCGTAAGCCAAGTGCTTCACCAACAGCGCCCTCACGGCCAACTTCCTCAGCAATGCCCTCACGGCAAATTCCTCATGCTGCTCCTGCTCCACCAAAATCCTCAACTGCTCCATCAAAGTCTTCAGCACCTGTGCATCTGGCTTCATGTCAAAGGACTGCTGCTTTCTCAATTGTATCTGGTGTCTCAGCAAGTTCTTCACCGCACCAATTTCCTCATCGGGTCCCACATCGTTAAAGACCAAAGCTATCTTTGGGCCGAGGTCCTCGGCCAAGTCCGAAGAAGAAGCAGGTCGCATTCCATGTGCCATCTCGATGATGAAGCCTACGATGATGAACTTGCAGAAATCATCAGAGATCGACAAGCAAAGGCCGCTAGAGCCAAAGGCAATTTGTGCCCTTTGCTTTTGGATCCGAAGAAGATCCTCGACTACATTGATCTACGGCACAAGGACCCTAACACTCCTATGCACGATTTTCATCTAACTCCCCGGTCAAAGTCACTTTGGTCAATTCCATTTCATCGGTGAAGAGAAATGGAAATTTGAGAAGGCCAGGCAGATCAAGAAAGCTGTCTGAAAGGAGAAGCTCACGAAGAAAAATGTTGTCAAGATGACACGAGGAACTTCTCAAGGTCGGTGAAATTCAAGACCTCGGCAAAGACTTTGATGCTTATTATGCTGATTGGCGAGGAGCCAAGGTCGATTAAATCAACTGTGAAGAAATTCACCAATGTTGCTGCTTACCGCAACATGAAATTCCTCAGTGAAGCCTCGGCTCAGCCGACTGAAGAACATGCCAAGACCGCTGATGAAATTCGACTCTTTGAAGAAAATGCTAGTTCGAGTGATGATCCCATTCCGACCCTTGAAGAAATTGCTGTGGCATCCACTAGTGGTGCACTGAAGAAAGCTGAAGAGATCGAGCAAGCATCGATTGCGCTGAAGAAATTCATTCGATTCCTCGGCTCCTCCCGCACCAACTCCTACTCCAATCCTTCCATACGCATCGGATGTCAAAGAAGACCAAGGTTGCAGCGAAGCTGCGGTGAAGAAAAGGAAGGCATCATTGCGTCAAATTCTTCTACTGCGAAGAAAATGAAGCCAATGACCAGCTCCTTTGAAAATCCAATTGATGCTTTGTTCCTATTTCATCAATTCCATCAAAGGACCTTGTTCCTTTTGATGAAGAGTATGTGATCCCAAGCGGATCGATGAAGAAACTCATTCTGCCGCCCGTCGAGCAGATTGATGAAGAAATTGAGGTGGATGTTATCCCTCAACGCCAATCATTCCCTCACCTATGCCTCAGTTCACTGCTGATGAGGATGGTGTTGAGGAAATTGAAGATGAAGATGTGGACATTGGAAGCACAACGCCAGTAATAGATGATGACTTCTGGGATAGTCAGCATCCAAATTCGCCACTCTTCACCCCGATTCAACAAATTCCTCAGTCCCCTGCACCAACAGTTCAACTGGACTCTGTGCATGAAGAAATTCCAGCCACTAGTGCTGAAGAACCTGCCATCTGCTGATCCTCCGTACGCGACATGAAGAGGAACGAAATTCCTCGGCTGAAGAACATGAGCTCGTGATTCCCGAGGTGGTGATGCAACTCACTGACACTCCACTGCCAAAGTCAAAGAATCCGTTCTCAAGCAAGCAGAAGTTCAAGGCTGAAGACTTCTATGGCGAGCATGTTTTCTTCACTGATTACAATCCCTATGACTCTGCTCGCATAAGGAAGAGGCGTTTCTGGACTGCCAGCCAAGCAAATTTCTATTCCTCTGTGCTATTCAACAAGGACAAAATCTTCGATCATGCACATATTCCTCATGTGGACATGGAATCTCTGCCGTGCTTGAGCCCGATCCTCGGTGTTCTTTACGATGCAGACTTCCGAATTTCTGTGACTTGACATCCGTGGATTGGAATGAAGAACTCATTCTTCGAGTTCTATTTAACGCCGCACATCACGTGCAACTCTGAAGATGTGAACTCATGGGTGTTGGGTGGATGTGCGAAAACACTCACTACAAGGCACACCGCAACTGAATTGCTTCGTGTCCTTCCTCTCGGTCCTCCCTTGACAACAAGTTGCATCTACAATGACCCCGAATCGACAAATCACTATATGCAAGTGCTAATGAAGCCATTGAAGCTGAGGCAGGCCCCACGAACCAAATTCCTCGTCAAGGAATTACTTTATGTGCCTCGGATTTGTCTATCGGATTCAGCGAAGACAATGAGTCCTATCAAAGGCCACGACTCAAATGATGAAGAAGTCGTTGGCATCATGAAGAATATGCTTTTCAACATCATTCATGGAGTTCCCATTAACTTCTATGATTTCTTCATGAGGACTCTGGCGAACATTGCTATGTCACCATTTGAACTGAAGCCTTATGCGCCTTGGATCATGAGATTCATCAGGGCAAGGTCTTCACTCAACTACAAAGTGATACTACGAACCCTTTGCAGCTACTTGCCTCCCATTGAAGTCCTCAAACGGACGGTTTCCTCGGTGATGACAAAGGCAAGGCCATTGCTGTGATAGATGAAGGCATTCGTCCATTGGATGGTCAATTCCGTAAGGCGACATCATACTCCACCAATGATGACTACGCCACACATGACTCTGCCGCAAATACCTCGGCAAAGCAAAATCCTCAAGCTACTGACACCTGTGGTGATGGTGATCGTGAGCTACTCCTCGGTCTTCATCGGAAGGTTGATCGCAATCATAAATGGGTCAAGCGTCGGTTTGGTGCAATTCTTCACAACATGACCTCAACACACAATGCGGTGAAGAAAAACCCGATTACTACCTTCATGAAACATTCAACCGCTTTGGGCTGTTCTTTCTCATGTCTATAGCCGAAGAGCTGGAGACGATGGGTCTCAAAGAAGAATTTGACTGATGCGCACCTCCAAGAAGAAATTCAAGAGGGTCAAGATTCCTCCATTGGTGGCAGTTCTTATTCTTCATCGCAACCTTGATGAAAATGAAGATTTGGGCGACGCTGCGGCAGGCCCTACTACAACAACCGACGACCCGATAACGCTGGCGCTCCTCCATCAACTTGATATTCTTGAGGCGTTAGTCCTCGGTTTCGATCCTTTTGGTCATTTGATGACAAAGGGGAGAAATTTGAGTTAGTCTTCAAGCGGGTCTATTATATGGGCTTATATCATTTTTTTGCTAGGTTACAACTCTCGTTCTTACGAAACTTTATTGGATCGAGTTGTAATCTTGAACCCGATGGTGCTTGCCGATACTTTTGTTGCACTAGCTCTGATACTTTGGATGCATTTTTCCTCATGCTTATTCCTCATTAATATTATTGCACGCATGCTGAATTACATCAGGCACCATATTTCATCATGCATTTCAAATTCTTCATATTATATATCAAATGCGTGTATGAATTACAAGATATAGGGGGAGATCTCCATGATTCAACTCTTCAAGTGTGCATTGCCTCAAAAGCAAATTCCTCACTATGCACATCTTCAGGGGAGTTCTTCTATATCTTGCAATCAAATTCCTCAAAATCAGTATTTACACTTCATATGTTTATCCCGTTGAAAACTTAACCTATATTGTGATCAATCACCAAAAGGGGGAGATTGTAAGTGCATCTAGTGCCCCTTAGTGATTTTGGTGTATTGAAGACTTATAGGTTAAGGGACTAACGTGTTTATGAGTGTACACAGGTCTATAAGTCTATGAGGAGTTTGATATTTACTGAGAAAGCTCGACCCTAAAAATGAAGTTCTTCGATGAAGACTTTGATATTACGAAGACTTTACGAAGACTTTGAAAGTGAAGAAATTGGTGTGACCTTGAAGACTTGATATTCATTTGAGGAACAAGAAGCGAAGACTTTTGTTTTCATAGTTTCGCTTTTTCTCTTTCTTGAGTCATAGGAAACACCGTCATCGTTAAGGGGTCGAGGAAATACTAAGGAAAAATTTCCATGTGATGCTCAACTCAAAATCCTACACATACCAATCCTTCGAGTGAAGCCTTTGGAAATCTCATACTGATTCAGTCAATTTCTTGATGTGAGACGAAGTTCTTACAGGTTCTTTGAGGAATTTGTTCTGACTGAGGAGTTAGGAATTCGCCAGTGCGGATTGCCTACACAGTGAGGAACATGATAGCCCTGAGGAAATTGAGAGTAAAATTTCCGACCGTTGCTGTGCTGCGCGCCAGCTGTCCCCAAAATATCTTATCCACCTAACGGTCATATCATTGAAGGGCATTTATGTCTTATCATGTCGGGCTGCTCCCTAGGCTATAAATAGCCGCCCCCTACAACCACTAGCTGGTTGGCTGCTCGAGAGAACTTGACACTTGTCATTTGAGAGCAACCCATCCTCCGAGGACTTTGAGCGAAAATCATCAAGTGAGGAAAACCCAAAACCAAACCCCCACAAACCCAAAGTGATTGAGCATCATCAAGAAATTGATCTGAGTGGATCCGACGCTTGTTACCTTTGAAGACTGTGCTTCTTCCAGACGGTTAGGCGTCATGGTCTAGAGCATCCAAGAGGAATTGTGGATCACCGAGTGACCAAGTCTGTGAAGGTTTGGAAGTTGCTCGAAGACTTACCACGAGTGATTGGACGAGGTCTGTGTGACCTTAGTTCAAGGAGAATACGGTGAGGACTTGGTGTCTGAGCTGCGTGCTCGAGATCAGGTGTCCGGGCTGTGTGTCCTCGAGTTTAAATACTCACCGCTCCAACCAGACGCATAACCGAGACAACAGTTGAACTGGTCTACCAAATCATTGTCTTCACCAACCTAATCGGTTCCATTTCCTCAACCTATTCATTTCCTCATTCTTTGTGTTAGCTTGTTTGTTCATATCTCGTGTTTGAAGACTTTGGTGAAGACTTTCTCAATTTCCTCAGTTCAATTTCTTGATCTGTTTGTCTTCATCTTGTGTTATCCTGTGTTTACGCTTCTGTACTCTTTGATTGTCTTCATTTCATCATGATGACCATGCATGTATTCTCGCTATGCTTACTTACGAGTACTTATTCCGCTGCTAGTAGTTCTTCGCTAAGGAATTTCCTCACCGGCAAATTCCTCAGTGAAGAATTCATAAAAATCGCCTATTCACCCCCTCTAGTCGATATAACGCACTTTCACTGATCCACATGTAATGACGACTTTCTGCAAATGGTTCCCGATACGTGTGTCGAGCACGTTTTTGGCAGAAGAATCTGAACAAACTGCCATTCTTATTCGTGCTATGATGACACCGGTCACGAGAGATAAAAGCGGGAAGAGGGGATTAAGTTATGAGGAGGCATGGACCTGGCACGAGCAATATGACGCCATGGTTGCTGACGTGTGGAAATCGGCTGACCAGGACCAAGCGGGTCTTGGTGGGATGTGTAGCAAACTGGGTAGGGTCACCAGTGACATGCAAAGGTGGAGCCGAACCGTTTTTGGATCAATCCGACGACAGATAGTGAAGCTTAAGGTGCAGCTGCGTGACGCTAAGGAGAATTCCTTGCGAACCGGGTATAGACAGGAGGTTAAGGAAATAGAAGATCAACTTTTTTTGACACAATGAGCCTCCCTCGTCGATTTCCATTAAAGAAACCACCACACAAGCTACAAAAGTATGTTAACCAAAAATAAAGAAGAAAACATCTAAGCAAGGGCTACCAAACGCAGGCGGAGCACAACATGTCCAGACAAAAACACCCAAGCACAACAAGACCAAATTAACATCCATTACAAAAGCTAAAACGCGATCAACGCCACAAGGAGGCCATCCACGCGCCAAACACATGTATACGCAGCCTAATCACCATCATCCAACTCTTATTATTCTCCTCACAGATTTCGACCATGCTTCCCAGAGAACACCTCTCGCAACACCTCACGATGCAAGCCACGCCCATCTTAGTTGCGTTTACATTTGGGGTTTTACGCAATATACTCCAAGACTTTAGAAAAAATCTTAGTTTATATACAACAAAGGAATGATCATCAGGGTAAATCTTATCAAAACAAGCCCTATTTCTTGTCTTCCGTATGACCCAGCATATAGTAACCCCCCCCCCCCCAATGAGGACTACCCTCATATACTTCCTAGGGAAAGACTGAATCCAGTCTCCCATTAAATCACCAACCCGTCAGGGGTTCTTTTTAGATCAAAGGCACACATCACCACCTGCCAGACAAACTTGGCCAAAGCACGTTTGAAGAGCAGGTGATCAGTGTTTTCTTTGCACCCATAGAAATAACACTCTTCATTCCCAGTCCACCCCCTATTGATCAAGTTCTCCTTAGTAAGTATGCTTCTCTTAATAAGCAACCACATGAATGAAGGAAATATGCCCTAGAGGCAATAATAAAGTTATTATTTATTTCCTTATATCATGATAAATGTTTATTATTCATGCTAGAATTGTATTAACGGGAAACATGATACATGTGTGAATACATAGACAAACAGAATGTCACTAGTATGCCTCTACTTGACTAGCTCGTTGATCAAAGATGGTTATGTTTCCTAGCCATGGACAAAGAGTTGCCATTTGATTAACGGGATCATTGGGAGAATGATGTGATTGACTTGATCCATTCCGTTAGCTTAGCACTTGATTGTTTAGTATGTTGCTATTGCTTTCTTCATGACTTATACATGTTCCTATGACTATGAGATTATGCAACTCTCGTTTACCAGAGGAACACTTTGTGTGCTACCAAACGTCACAACGTAACTGGGTGATTATAAAGGTGCTCTACAGGTGTCTCCAAAGGTACTTGTTGGGTTGGCGTATTTCGAGATTAGGATTTGTCACTCCGATTGTCGGAGAGGTATCTCTCGGCCCACTCGGTAATGCACATCACTATAAGACTTGAAAGCATTGCAACTAATGAGTTAGTTGCGAGATGATGTATTACGGAACGAGTAAAGAGACTTGCCGGTAACGAGATTGAACTAGGTATTGAGATACCGATGATCGAATCTCGGGCAAGTAACATACCGATGACAAAGGGAATAACGTATGTTGTTATGCGGTTTGACCGATAAAGATCTTCGTTGAATATGTGGGCCAATATGAGCATCCAGGTTCCGCTATTGGTTATTGACCGGAGACGTGTCTCGGTCATGTCTACATAGTTCTCGAACCCGTAGGGTCCGCACGCTTAAAGTTTGATGACGGTTACGTTATGAGTTTATGTGTTTTGATGTATCGAAGGTAGTTCGGAGTCCCGGATGTGATCACGGACGTGACGAGGAGTCTCAAAATGGTTGAGACGTAAAGATCGATATATTTGACGACTATATTTAGACACCGGAATGGTTCCGGGTGAGATCGGGATAATACTGGAGCACCGGGAGGTATCGGAACCCCCCGGGAGGTATATGGGCCTTAATGGGCTTTAGTGAAAAGGAGGGGAAAGGAGCAAGGGAGGGCCCCCCCCAAGCCCAATCTGAATTGGGAGGGGGGGGCCCTTTCCTTCCTCCCTCCTTCCTCTTCCTTCCCTCTCCATCTCCTAATAGGAAAGGAGGGAGTCCTACTCCCGGTGGGAGTTGGACTCCTCCAAGCGCACCTCCTCCCCTTGGCCGGCCCCCTCCTCCACTCCTTTATATACGGAGGAGGGGGGCACCCCATAGACACAACAATTGATCTCTTGGATCCCTGAGTCGTGTGCGGTGCCCCCCTCCACCATAATCCACCTCGCTACTATCGTGGCGGTGCTTAGGCGAAGCCTCGCGTCAGTAGAACATCATCATCGTCACCACGCCGTCAGGTCTTGTGGAACTCTCCCTCAAAGCTCGGCTGGGTCGGAGTTCGAGGGACGTCATCGAGTTGAACGTGTGCTGAATTCGGAGGTGCCGTGCGTACGGTACTTGATCGGTCGGATCGTGAAGACGTACGACTACATCAACCGCGTTGTGCTAACGCTTCCGCTTTCGGTCTACGATGGTACGTGGACACACTCTCCCCTCTCGTTGCTATGCATCACCATGATCTTGCGTGTGCGTAGGAATTTTTTTGAAATTACTACGTTCCCCAACAATGAAGACTCTAATTTTGAGGGGAACTTTCAGTTTCCAAAATCCCTCTAAAAGCCACTAGGCCATAAGATTTGAGAAACATATATAGTCCTTTCATCACAAACCTATTCTTGCTGTTCAGCAACCATAGCATCTTGTCTTTCTCATAACTCAATTCCACTTCATCCATTAGCTTTGTCAGTTCCTCCCATTGTCTCAAATATTCACCATGCAATGTCCTTCTAAAAGTGAAACTGGCCCAGCCAAAACTTTTGGCATTTTTCACAGTAATCATCTTATCAAAGGAAATGTTGTATAACCTCGGGAACAACTCTGCCAGCTTTTTATCCCAAGGCCACACGTCTTCCCAAAATAGAGTTTTGGCACCATCTCCAACTACCCTCCCGGTCGAGGCTAGGAAGCTTGACTCTCTAACCTCATCAAACCTTTCCAAAAATGAGAGCAACCATCTCTCACAGAAGCCAAAGTACTCTCAGATAGGTATTTATTTTGCAGCATTTCCTGCCATAGCCCTTCAGGATTCTCAAGTTTCCACAACCACTTCACTAAAAGGCATTTATTCATGACCTCAAGATCCAGAATGCCCAAACCCCCATAGCTTATAGGCACACAGACGGTCTGCCAGTTAACTAGGTGGTATCTTTTCTTCTCTGGTGTTTCCTGCCACACCATCCTGGCTCTGCTAGCATCCATGTTCTTCAACACCCCCTTTAATTTGGTGCTTCCAAAAAGGAGAGCATGTACAGTGGGATGCTACTAAGACAAGAATTCACCAAAGTGATCCTATCTCCAATTAACAACAAGTTCCCAATCCAGCCAGCCATCCTTTTCTCAATTTTCCTCTCGGCTGGGTCCCACTGTGTATTACTCAATATTATGTCATCCACAGGGAGCCCCAAGTAAAACAAAGGAAGAGGCCCTTCTTTACATGTGAAGATCTCCATGTAGGCCTTTTTTTCCTCTACACCCCCAAAACTTCACTCTTGTGAAAATTTATCTTCAACCTAGACAAGTGTTCAAAAACACACAACACAAATTTCAAATTTCTAGCTTTCTCTAGATCATCCACAAGCAGAAATATAGTATCATCTACATCTCGCAAAGCAGTCAGTCCATCCTTAACCAAGTGTGGCATAAGCCCAGATATCGATCTGCTCCCGAGCTCTCTTAACCAGGATTGCGGACCTTCATCAATGATATTAAGCAGTAAAAGGTGACAGTGGGTCTCCTGCCTCACCCCTTTGTGTGTTGAGAAATATGGTCCAATGTGGTCATTGACTTTGACTGCAACTCTGCCTCCTCTCACCAACTTCATCACTCAGTCACACCAAACATCACCAAAGCCTTTAGCTTGCATCATTTGGTACAGAAAGGGCCACTTGACCTTGTCATAAGCTTTCTCAAAATCAATTTTGAGAAGCACACCACTCATTTTCTTAGTTTTCATCTCATGTGGTGTCTCATGCAAGAGAACCACACCATCCATGATGAACCTCTCCTTAATAAATGCAGTTTGGGTTTGATGTCTACTAAGCAACTTTTATTCTTGTAGACTCTGTTGGGCCTCCAAGCGCAGAGTTTTGTAGGACAGCAGCAAATTTCCCTCGAGTGGATGACCTAAAGTTTATCAATCCGTGTGAGGTGTAGGATGAATATGGTCTCTCTCAACCGACCCTGCAATCAAATACAAGAAATCTCTTGTGTCCCCAACACACCCAGTACAATGGTAAATTGTATAGGTGCACTAGTTCGGCGAAGAGATGGTGATACAAGTATATAATGGATAGTAGATATAGGTTTTTGTAATCTGAACAAATAAAAACAGCAAGGTAGCAAGTAACAAAAGTGAGTAAAAACAGTGTTGTAATGCTTGAAAACAAGGCCTAGGGTTCGTACGTATACTTTCACTAGTGTAATCTCTCAACAGTGCTAACATAATTGAATCATATAACCGTCCCTCAACATGTGACAAAGAATCACTCCAAAGTTCTTATCAATAGCGGAGAACATAAGATGAAATTGTTGTAGGTAGAAAACCACATCAAAGTTATCCTTTCCGATCAATCTACTGAGCCATCCCTATAAGTGTCACAAACAGCCCTACAGTTGGTACTAAAATAACACCATATGATACACATCAATCAACTCTAATGTCACCTAGATACTCCAATGTCACCACAAGTATCCGTGAGTTAATTATTCCATATGCATCAAACAATTTCATATTCATAATATCCAATCCAACAGAAAGAACTTCAAAGAGTACACCAAAGTTTCCGATAACCCACAAGTATAGGGGCTCGCAACAGTTTTCGAGGGTAGAGTATTCAACCCAAATTTATAGATTCGACACACGGGGAGCCAAAGAATATTTGAAGGTATTAGCAGTTGAGTTGTCAATTCAACCACACGGAGATTAATTATCTATAGCAAAGTGATCGAGTACAAGAGTTTGATAGTTTTGATAGTAGTGACAAAGAAGAACGAATAAAGAATAAAGATGATAGCAGTAATTTTAGCAAGTGTAACAGTGATGATAGCAATAGTAACGCATCAAGATCAATATAAATAAATTCATAGGCATTGGATCGGTGACTTGTTGGATGATATTCATCATGTGACAGTTATAACCTAGGGCGATACAGCACTAGCTCCAGTTCATTGATATAATGTACGCATGTATTCCATAAATAGTCATACATGCTTTATTAAAAGAACTTGCATGACATCTTTTGTCCTACCCTCCCGTGGCAGCAGGGTCCATGTAGGAAACTAAGGGATATTAAGGCCTCCTTTTAATAGAGAACCGGAACAAAGCATTAACACATAGTGAATACATGAACTCCTCAAACTACGGTCATCACCGGAGTGGGCACAGTTATTGTCACTCCGGGGTTGCGGATCATAACACGTAGTATGTGACTATAACTTGCAAGATCGGATCTAAAACAGGGATATAATAATTAATTCATAAACGGTTCAGATCTGAGTTCATGGCACCCAGGCCCAAAGTGATAAGCATTAAGCATGGCAACATCATTCTAAGAACATAGTGGATACTAGGGATCAAGGCCTAACAAAACTAACTTCGATTACATGATGAATCTCATCCAACTCCTCACCGACCAGCGAGCCTCTGAAGGAATTACTCACTCCGGTGGGGAGCATCATGGAATTGGCGATGGAGATTGGTTGGTGATGATGAAGAACGAAGATTCCCTCTCAAGCCCCAAAGCGGACTCCGTGATCTGCCCTCCCGAGGAAGAACAGGGCTTGGCGGCGGCTCTGTCTCGTGAAACGCAATAATTCTTTCTCCCTGATTTTTTATGGAATAATGTGAATTTATAGTATCAGGGGGGCGTCAGTGGGGCCACCAGGTGGGTACAACCCACCTAGGCGGCCGAGGAGAGAAGGCGCCCTGGTTGGTTGTGCCCACCGGGGGCCCTTCCCGGTGTTGTTGGCTCCAAAAATCTTCTTTTATTCCATAAAAATCCTCGTAAAGTTTCACTTTATTTCGAGAACTTTTATTTCCGCACAAAAACAACACCATGGTAGTTCTGCTGAAAACATCGTCAGTCCAGGTTTAGTTTCATTCAAATCATGCAAATTAGAGTCCAAAACAAGAGGAAAATCATGAGAAAAAGTAGATACGTTGGAGACGTATCAACTCCCCCAAGCTTAAACCTTTGCTTGTCCTCAAGCAATTCAGTTGATAAACTGAAAGTGAGAAAGAAAAACTTTTACGAACTCTTTTGCTCTTGTTTGCATAAATAAGCTTAAAACATGACACCAGTGTTTTCAGCCAAAGCATTATAACTAACCATGTCAACAATAACATTTAAAGATTATGATGATTCATATCATTGACATAATCAGCTAGCGGCGATAATAAGAGATCTCAAGCAACAACATGTTGTCAAAACAACCAAGATATAATATGGCAATAGTGGTATCTCACTAGCCCTTTACGAGACCATAAAACATAAAATCAAGAGCACCTCCAAAGTTCAAGCGGCGACTAAACATTGTAATTCATGGTAGAAAAGATCCGGTCATGATGCACCCAACATTAGCTATACACAATGCATAAATCATGACAATTGTGCTTTACCTGGGTTTAAAAGCGCTTGTTTTTTAGAAGGTGGTGACACAACATAAAATTAAATAGAAAGTCCCTTGAGAGGGAAGCAGTGATTTGCAGAGGTGCCAGAGCTCAATTTTTAAAACAGAGATAAATGATATTTTGGGACATGCACCCTTCTCATTCACTTCACGACCATCAGCTATCAACATCTTCCGTGCTAAGCATGCTAGTGGCGGTTCCCAAGCGGAAAGTAAAGGTTTTGACTCCATTGGGAGTTTTTGTTTGATTATTCAAGAAATGAACTCTTTTCATGTTTGCAGTTTGGGATTGGGAATCCCTATTACCGCCCATTTCCTTGTGCGATGGCGAGTGAATAAACACTCGACCTGAGGATAACCTGCTTAGCACGGAAGATATCGACCACCTCCTGTCGTTCCATGAACGATCCAAGCACACAAAAGAGGATAATTTTTAGAAGTTTTTAGAGGTGGCACATGCAAATTTACTTAGGACGACATGGTAATACTGTATATAGGTAGGTATGGTGGACTCATCTGGAATAACTTTGGGTTCAAGGTTTTTGATGTACAAGCAGAGTTCCCACTTAGTACAGGCGAAGGCTAGCAATTAAGATTGAGAAGCGGCCAGCTAGAGAGCAACAACGATCATAACCAGGCATTATGCATAAGTAACATTGGACACTAGCATGAGTAGGATATGAACACCATGAACATAAATATTATAGAGGCTATGTTGGTTTTGATTCAACTACATGCATGAACATGTACCAAGTCAAGCCACTCGAACATTCAGAGGAGGATACCATATCATCATACTACATCACAATCATTTTAACGCTATCACTACAAAAAAAAAGACACATCCGTGACATTTTGGGCCGAACGAATTTTTTTTCTGTCATACATATGACACTTCTATGACGATAATTGTGACAAAACCCGGTATCATCATAGATGTGGTGGGGTCCTACTTCTATGACAAAAAATCATGACAGAAAATGGGCTTTTCGTCCTAGGCGGGCCGGAGACGCAGCTGCATGACATTCTTTGGGCCGTCCATGACGGAAAAAACCATGGTAGAAGCGAGGGCGAGGAAAATATCAGGGTGTTCGGTTAGGGTGGGTGGTCGGGCTGAGCGATGCGCTGCGTTTCTCTCATACACGCACGCGGCGTGGAGTGCGAGGCGTTGGGCTCTAATCGAACCCGGCGAGGCGTTAGGCTCTAATCGAACCCGGCGATTGCACCTACGCGTTCATCGAACCCGGCGATCAATCGATGGTACGTTAATCGAACCCGATCGGCGATTCGCTTCGCCATCGCGCTAATCGAAGCCGATCGATGCTACCTCTGGATGAGCGATGGCGTTCTTTGGGGGGGTTTGGATGAACAGTTCCGGTGGGGTGGATGAACAGGACCTGTGGTGTTGCCTACGGATGAACAGGACCCGATCGATCGAGCGGTTGGGGCTAGATGAACAGGACCTGTGGAGGGCTGGATGAACAGGACCACCCCATGGAGGCGGGATGAGCAGTGAAGCGGTGGAGGGTTGGATGAACAGTAGCTTTGTGGAGGGGTGGTTGAACAGAGCCCGTGGAAAGGGCTGGTTGAGCGATGGGCGATGGAGTAAGCGGCGTGGTGGAGGCTGGATGAACAGGAGCCCGTGGATGAACAATCGCAGTGGAGGTGGAGGAGGTCGACGGTGGATGAATAGTAGCCCATGGAAGCTGGAGGGGTTGACGGTGGAGATGAGCGGTATCTCGTGGAGTCCCGTTTGCGGTCGCCACACCCCTCCCGTTGAACAGGACCCCTGTTTCGACCATAGCGCTCCAACCCAAGTCTGTTTCCTCCGTTTTGCGGTACGCCACACCCCTCCCGATCAACAAGACCCCCATTTCGACCGTAGGAGGTCCATTTCCTCCGTTTTGCGGTACGTCAGTCCCCTCCCGATGAACAGGATCCCGTTTTGAACGTGGCCGGTCGAACACAAGGCCATTTCCTCCATTCTGCGGTATGCCAGGCCTCGTTTCCATCGGCTGTTCTGTCCAAGCCCTCCTGATGAACATGACGACGCATTCCGTTCCGACCCAGCCGGTTGGCTTCCCATGAACAAGACGACGACGCTGTTTCTCCGTTCCGGCCCAGCCATGTACACGAGCCCTGGCCGTACGTATGCGCGAGTAGGCGTTCGAGACCCCGCCCGTATGTAATGTGACGCGGCCATATTTACTTTCTTGCACCACGGCGGCATGCGTACATGTACATGCTACGTGTGCGCCTCTACTACGACATGTGGCGCCTCTACATCGACGGTATATGCGTACGCATACGCGACCGAATAACAACGCCACGTGCACGCCCGACCGGTGGATCCCGACCGCCGACACTTCCTTGCGTGCGAAGATGTAGCTGGTGGGTCCAAACAGTGAGGGGGGCGAATCGTTTTTTTTTTCGGACGCACTTCCTTGCGTGCGAAGATGTAGCTGGTGGGTCCCAGCAGTCAGGGGGAAACATTTTTTTTGTGAAATACGGTGGCCCATCCGGTGGGTCCCCGCTGTCAGGTGGAGGAATAATTATTTTGCGCGTAATAAGGAGGCACTTCCTTGCTGCGGCCGTGGACCCAGCTATCAGCCTCTCCACATACAGTACCCTTCCGATGGAAGTCGTTCCTTGACCATGTTGACCACGCCACGCCGGGAGCACTAGGGCGGTGGACGAAGGCGAGGCCTAGGAAGGGGACGACGCGAACTGGGAAGACATGCGGTGGAAGCCAGCGAGAGAAGGAGTATGAGGGTTCACCGGTTCGGCTGCGGTGTGAGGCTGCCCGTCGGCTGAGCTGGCCCGGTGGTGGGAATAGTAGAGGCGGTGAGGCCTCCGTGGCAGCACAGCCGTCCACGGGAGGCAGGACTATGCGGCACGACCGGCGCTGCTTTGGGCGGCTGGAGCAAGAAGACCAGATATTGAAGAAGCACTACGGCCGTTGGATGGATATCGTACAGTCACTAGAGCTAGAATCATTCATATTGACTAAGTTGACAAAGCACTCCGTCCCCGTCAACTTAGTAGGCCCACAAGTCAGCCACCCACCAAGGTGGGTCCCAACCAGCGTGGGGAGTATTCATTTTTTTGTGTAATACGGAGGCACTTAGGTGGGTCCGAGTGACAACGGGGAACATTTTTTTCACGAAATCGGTGGCCCGTCCGATGGGTCCGAGCAAATGGGGAAACGTTTTTTTTAAGCCAACACGGTGGCCCGTCCGGTGGGTCCCTTGTCGGTGGAGGAATAATTATTTTCCGCGTAATAAGGAGGCACTTCCTTGCGGTACATCGTGGACCCGACTATCGGCCTCTCCGCATCTGATACTCTTCGATGGAAGTCATTCCTTGACCACGTTGACCACGCCACGCCAAGAGCACCGAGGCGGTGGGCGACGTGAGGCTTAGGAAGGGGACGACGCAGAGCCGGGAAGACGCGACAGTGGATGCCCAGCGTGAGAGGAGTATGAGGGTTCACCGGTTGGTTGCGGTGTGAAATTGCCGCCGTCGCGAGAATAATAGGGGTGTGGGTGAGTAGAGGGATGGTGCAGCCAGCGGTGGGGAGTAGTAGGGGCGGTGAGGCTGCGCCCGGAGCACGAGGCACGACCGGGCGCTGGTTTGGGCGGCTGGGCGAGAAGACCAGAGGTTGAAGAAGCACTACGGCCGTTGGATGGACATCGTCACGGTCCTTTGGAGCCAGAATCGCGCATATTGACTAAGTTGACAAAGCCCTCCGTCCCGTCCAACTCGGTAGGCCCACAAGTCAGCTGCCACTATATTGGGTCCCAACTAGCGAAGTGTTCATTTTTGTGCCTAATAAGGAGGCACTTCCTTGCGTCTTGAAGATATAGCTGGTGGGTCCAAGCCGTTAGCGGCGGTAACGTTTTAAGTGAAATCTGAAGGCCCTTCGGTGGGTCCCAGATGTCGGTGGAGGAATCATTATTTTGCGCGTAATAAGGAGGCATTTCCTTTTCGATGCGGCCGTGGACCCAGCTTGTCGACCTCTCCACGTCTGATCCGCTTCAGATGCATGTCGGTCGTTGACCACGTTGACCAGGCAGCGCCCGAGAAACGCAGGCGGTGGGCGACGGTGAGGCCTAGGAAGGGAAACGACATAGAGGCAGGGAAGACTTCAGTGATTGTTTCCCACGCGGAGGAGTATGGTATCTGAGGGTTCTTGGTTCTCTGCTGTCACGGGAGAATAACAGGTGTGGGTGAGCAGAGGGATGGCTAGGCCAGCGAGACCAGGGGGCCCACACCCTGTCCACGAGGGTGGGGCGCGCGCCTGGAGCTCCTTCGACGCCAACTCCAACTCTATATATTTGCTTTCGGAGAGAAAAAAATAAGGGAGAAGAAATCATCGCGTTTTACGATACGGAGCCACCGCCAAGCCCTAAAACCTCTCGGGAGGCTGATCTCGAGTCCGATTCGGGAGCTCAGGAGAGAGATTTGTCGCCTTCGTCATCATCAACCATCCTCCATCACCAATTTCATGATGCTCACCGCCATGCGTGAGTAATTCCATCGTGAGGCTTGCTGGGCCGGTGATGGGTTGGATGAGATCTATCATGTAATCGAGTTAGTTTTGTTAGGGTTTGATCCCTAGTATCCACTATGTTACGAGATTGATGTTGCTATGACTTTGCTATGCTTAATGCTTGTCACTAGGGCCCGAGTGCCATGATTTCAGATCTGAACCTATTATGTTTTCATGAATATATATGTGAGTTCTTGATCCTATCTTGCAAGTCTATAGTCACCTATTATGTGTTATGATCCGACAACCCAAGTGGCAATAATCGGGATACTTCTCGGTGATGACCATAGTTTGAGGAGTTCATGTATTCACTATGTGCTAATGCTTTGTTCCGGTTCTCTATTAAAAGGAGGGCTTAATATCCCTCAGTTTTCCTTAGGACCCCGCTGCCACGGGAGGGTAGGACAAAAGATGTCATGCAAGTTCTTTTCCTTAAGCACGTATGACTGTATTCGGAATACATGCCTACATTACATTGATGAATTGGAGCTAGTTACGTGTCACCCTATGCTATGACTATTACATGATGAACCGTGATCCGGCATAATTATCCATCACCGATCCAATGCCTACGAAGTTTTCCATATCTTGGTTTACGCTTATTTACTTTCTGTTATTCTTTGTTACAATCACTACAAAACACCAAAAATATTACTTTTGCTTTCATTACTCTTTTGTTACCGTTACCACTACTATCATACTACTTAGCTACTAAATACCTTTGTCAGCAGATATTAAGTTATCCAGGTGTGGCTGAATTGACAACTCAGTTGCTAATACTTGAGAATATTCTTGGGCTCCCCTTGTGTCGAATCAATAAATTTGGGTTGAATACTCTACCCTCGAAAGCTGTTGCGATCCCCTACACTTGTGGGTTATCAAGACTAATTTAAGGCGCCAGTGGCAGAGCATAGCTCTATTCTTTGAGTCACTTGGGATTTATATCTGCTGGACACTATGAAGAATTTGAAAGACGCTAAGACAAAAATTTATCCCTCAACTACGAGGGGAGGTAAGGAAGCGCCATCTAGCTCGCACTTGATTCACCTTACATTATGAGTAAGCTTGCGACACCTAAACACGCTTACGCTTATTCATTACGATATGTCGCATGTTATTGATGATGCCATACTGCTATGCATGATACTTATGATGAAACTACTTCTATGCTTGATACTACTGTGCCCCTCGTTGAATTTCTTGATGCACAAATTGCTAGGGCTAGAGAGAAAGAAATTATTGAAAGCGATAATGTTGATGAAATAGATGATGAAGATATGCTGTTATTCACGAGGGTTATGTTTTTGATATGGAATCTTCGCAGCTATTTTTGCCTCGCAAAGATAGAAACGAACTTAAGAGGCTATTAGTTAAATGGAGTAAAGAATCTCTTAGAGATAGAATGA
This sequence comes from Aegilops bicornis, assembly GCA_021605145.1. Classification (NCBI taxonomy): domain Eukaryota; kingdom Viridiplantae; phylum Streptophyta; class Magnoliopsida; order Poales; family Poaceae; genus Aegilops; species Aegilops bicornis. The sequence continues at coordinate 58,107 of JAHIAL010000121.1, read as the reverse complement.
AACCTGACCACTGCTTTTGCTACTTCACCTATTTGTGTTCCCGATAAGGATTATGAATTCTCTGTTGATCCTGATATAATTACTTTGGTTGAATCTGATCCTTTTCATGGCTATGAATCTGAAACCGTTGTGGCACATCTTACTAAATTAAATGATAAAGCCACCTTTTTCACTAATGATGAGAGATCTCGCTACTTTTATATCCTTAAAATATTTCCGTTCTCGTTAAAGGGTGATGCTAAGATATGGTTTAATTCTCTAGATCCTGGTTGTGTGCGTAGTCCCAAGATATGATTTATTACTTCTACGCTAAATATTTCCTGCTCATAAGAAACAAGCTGCTTTAAAGGAAATATACAACTTTGTGCAAATTGAAGAAGAGAGTCTCCCACAAGCTTGGGGAGGCTTCTCAAGTTACTTAATGCTTTGCTCGATCATCCTCTTAAGAAAAATGAAATACTTGATATCTTTTATAATGGACTAACCGATGCTTCCAGAGATTACCCGGATAGTTGTCCGGATTCTGTTTCGGGGAAAGAACAGGATGAAGTTGAAATTCTATTGAATAATATGTTGACAAATGAAAATAATTGGGCACTTCGAGCCTAGCTCTCCCCGAGCCACTTCCAGAGCCAATTATTGAGCCTATTCCTAAACCAACTCCGAAGAAGAGAGGTGTTCTATTTCTCGATCTGAAGATATGCAAGAGGCAAAGAAATCTATGAAAGAAAAAGGTATTAAAGCTGAAGATGTTAAGAATTTACCTCCTATTGAAGAAATACATGGTCTTAAATTACACTTTGTTGAAGAAACATATGATCTTGATCCATTACCTATTGAAGAACCTCCTGATCCCGATAACCCGACACAGGTAGTAAAGGTAAATTCTCTCTATAGATATGATAAAGCTGAAGTCCCTCCTACTAAAATTGCTAGTCGGTGCTTGGATGAGTTTGATAACTTTATTGTCAAACAAGAAAATTTTAATGCTTATTTTGGTAGACAATTAAAACAAAATACCTATATGATTAAACACTTGGGTGATTATATGGCTAATGTTAGATGTGAACTTAAACTCATTAGCAAACATGCTTACGTGGTTACCACTCAAGTAGAACAAGTACTTAAGGCTCAAAATGATTTGCTCAATGAAATGAATAGTAAGAAAAATGATTATGCTTTGTTAGAGTGGCTACTAGAACTGGTAGAATGACTCAGAACCTTTGTATCACGAAGGCCACCCTAAGAGAATTGAGCAAGATTCTCGAGAGAAATATCTTGATGTGCCTAGTTCTTCTAAAAGGAAGAAAAAGAAAAATGATAGGAATTTGCAAACTTCTAGTGAACCTATTGCTGAACCATCCGAGAATCCAAATGATATATCTATCTCGATCTTTGAAACACAATCTGGTAATGAACATGAACCTAGTGAAAATGTTAATGATGTTGTTCATGATGATGCTCAACCTAGTAATGATAATGATGTAGAAGTTGAACTTCTTTGTTGATCTTGATAACCCACAATCGAAGAATCAACGTTATGATAAGAGAGACTTTGTTCCTAGGAAATATGGTAAAGAAAGGGAACCATGGGTTCAGAAACCCATGCCTTTTCCTCCCAAACCATCCAAGAAAAAGGATGATGAGGATTTTGAGCGCTTTCTTTGAAATGATTAGACCTATCTTTATGCGTATGCGATTAAGCGATGTGCTCAAAACAAATCCTTATGCTAAATATATGAAAGATATCATTACCAATAAGAGAAAGATACGAAGCTGAAATTTCCACCATGCTTGCTAATTACACTTTTAAGGGTGGAATACCAAAGAAACTTGGAGATCCAGGAGTACCCACTATACCATGCTCCATTAAAAGAAATTATGTTAAAGCGCTTTATGTGATCTTGGAGCGGTGTTAGTGTTATGCCTCTCTCTTTATATCGTAGACTTGATTTGAATAAGTTGACACCTCTGAAATATCTTTGCAAATGGCTGATAAATCATTGCTATACTGTCGGTATTTGTGAGGATGTGCTGTTGTGGTTGCTTGAGACGTTACTATTTTAACGAACTTTGTTATTCTTGATATTCCCGAGGACGATAGTATGTCTATTATTCTTGGAAGACCTTTTATGAATATCGCAGGTCTTGTTATTGATTGCAACGAAGGCAATGTCACTTTTCATGTTAATGGTAATGAGCATACGGTACACTTTCCGAGGAAACAACCTCAAGTTTATAGCATCAACTCTATTGGAAAAATTCCATCGATTATATTTGGAGGTTTTGAATTTCCTCTTCCCTCTTGTCAAGAAGAAATATGATATTCTTATTATAGGGGATGTGCATATCCCGTTGAGGTAACATAGTGTTATTCGAAATTTCTCGGTTCCATGTTATTCAGAATGAGTTTGTTAACAAGACTTGATCAACCTTGTTAGTGGATTCCTTTTGATGATCATGAGAGCGGATGAAACTAGAAGGCACAACCTTCGTACCCTCTTTATACTTTCATTATTTAGTTGAAATAAAGTAAAAATAGTATTTTTACATCTGCTTCTCGATCTATCATGCAATATAAAATGCCACGAAAATAAAAAGTCCTCCAAATGCCATGCCAATTTAATATGATTTTTCGGGAATATTTGAGGATTTATGGTGCAAAAAACTACCACGGGAGCTGCCACTGCCCACAAGGGTGGAGGGCGCCCTACCCCTGGGCGCCCGCCTCGTGGGCCCATGGTGGCCCTCCTCCACTTATTCCTGCACCCATCCTCTTCTTGTTCCTCCCACAAACACGAATATCTGGCTCAAACACGAGTTCCGGCCCACGTTCTTTGTGATTTTCGATCTCCTTGCTCAAAGCACCTCTCACCAAACTGCTTGGGGAGATTGTTCCTTGGTATGTGACTCCTCCATTGGTCCAATTAGTTTTTGTTCTAGTGCTTTATTCATTGAAAATTTGTGCTGCCTAGGTGACCATGTTCTTGAGCTTGCATGTCAAATTTATATGGTTCCAAGTAGTTCTAATGCATGATATATCCTCTAGGCACTTGTAGGAGTAGTTGCTATCAATTTTATTGAAGTTGGTTCACTTTTTTTTTTAAGTTACTAAAAATTTCAGAAATTTTTCAGAGGAAGCAATATGCTTAGGAAGATGTTCCAAGGTGGTTCTTCAAGGAAGCAAGGCCCCAGGCTTGCTATGCGTGATGCTGATGAGGAACCACCAAGAGACGCTCTAGTACGGCCTTGTGAATGGCCTTCGGAAAATTTTATGGATCGTGCAGGAATCAAAGAGGAATTTAATGCATATTTGCGTAACACCGAGCTTGTGGACTTTGAGGCAGACAAATGCCCACAGTATCATGATCTCACTAGCTCATTTGTGAGGAGGTTTGAATTTTCATCTTCGCATAATTTTCCTTCAGTCATGTTTGATCTTTATGACAAATCTTATACCATGGACTTAGAGGATTTTACTTTTGCCTGCAAACTTCCACAATGGGGTAGTACTATTGATCCACGTAAATCTGAATTTAGAAACTTTCTTGCTAGTATAACTGTGGCAGAATCTAGAGATGTAACACAAGCTACCATAGGGAGCATTCACTTTCCTGCTATACATTACTTTGATCTCTTCATAGGTAGATGCATAGCTGGTAAGGATGAAGCATGCCACATGTGTGTCTCCGACCTTAGCATTCTCAGGAGTGCTGTGTTGGGAGACCAATCTTATCATATGGGAGCCATTGTAGCACATAGGTTGCATCATAATAGATATAATGGAGATTTCTTTGGAGGAATTTATGCAACCCGCTTAGCAAATTTTCTTTAGGTAAGCGTTCATGAGGGTGATATGGAGTTACCTCCCGCATATTTAGATTATAACTCTATGGCTTTCGCACAGTTTGTCGATAGGCTGAATCACCTCTCTTATATCGACTAATCTTTGATAAGCGGCGTGTTGTCCATTATTACTCTTCCCGCTCCTGCCTTCTTTGATTCTCGGACAAAAGGAAGACATGTTATTACCAGAGAGGAGGCAGATGAGTACGAGAGGAGAGCGGAGGCAGCTCGGCGCGCCATCTGCTGACCGGTGGCGGTCGAGTCCTCTTCATCACAAGACGACCCCAGCTACACCTACGGGTATCCGCCAGGCCATCCCTGGCAATGAACCAACTTAGGCCAAAAGCCTAAGCTTGGGGGAGTACGTATTTCCCACCGACATTACATTTATGTTCACACACTCATTACTATATGTCGGTGCTCATACTCTTTCACTGTAATATCCATGCTAGTTTATTTTCTTTTTTTCTGCTTTCTTCTTGTGTGTTTAATAAACCTTAAGAAAAACCAAAAAAAAATTAGTACTAGTTTACTTTCCTGCTGTAGTAGTAATAATTAAAAAGAAAAACCAAAAAAATTAGTACTAGTTTACTTTCCTGCTGTAGTAGTAATAATTAAAAAGAAAAACCCAAACATATTTCCTGTTCTTCTTTTGCTTGTTGGGAGCTTTCCCGTGTAAATAGATTTTATTTCCTTTCTTTTCTTTGGGGGTCGATAGGAGAAGATTGTTGAAGTGGCTCTTATATGCATTATTGTTGATTTAACCAAGAGCCCATATTGCCTTGTCTTCTCACCTTTATTGAATGCTCGCAGATTCCAAATTTAGTCCAATGCACGTGCACTCTTATTATTATCCACATCGCTCGGTCGTGCAAGTGAAAGACAATAATGATGATATATGATGAATTGATTGGGATAAGCGAAGTGGTATGAACTCGACCTCTCTTGTTTTTGTAAATATGATGAGTTCATCGTTCTTGATTTAGCTTATTATGAATAAACATGTTTGCAATGACAATTAGAGATCATAGTTGCTTATGCCATGCTTGATTAGCTATGAGCTATAATGGTTTACCTTGCATGCCAACATGCTATTAAAATGGTTGTGATGTGGTATGATGGGGTGGTATCCTCCTTTGAATGATTTAAGTGACTTGACTTGGCACATGTTCACACATGTAGTTGAAACAAATCAACATAGCCTTCATGATATTTATGTTCATGGTGGATTATATCCTAATCATGCTTGCATCCAATGTTTATTAATTTTAGTGCATGTTCATGGTATTTGTCGCTCTCTAGTTGGTCGCTTCCCGATCTTTTGCTAGCCTTCACTTGTACTAAGCGGGGAATACTTTGCTTGTGCATCCAATCCCTTAAACCCCAAAGTTATTCGAGATGAGTCCACTATACCTTCCTATATGCGGTATCTACTGCCGTTCCAAGTAAATTTGTATGTGCCAAACTCTAAACCTTCAAATAATCATTACATTTTGTATGCTCGAATAGCTCATGTATCAACTAAGGTTGCCCTTATCTTCCGTGTTAGGCAGGTTATTCTCAAGAGGAGTGGACTCCGCTCCTCACTCACGAGAACATGGCTGGTCACTGGGATGCCCAGTCCCATGCTTTATGCAAACTAAATCAAAAATAATTGCAAACAAAACTCCCCCTGGGACCTGATGTTAGTTGGAGGCACTCGCTGTTTCGAGCAAGCCATGAATTGATGCTTGTTGGTGGAGGGGGAGTATAAACTTTACCATTCTGTCTGGGAACCGCCTATAATATGTGTAGCATGGAAGATATCGCCATCTCTTAGTTGTTATGTTGACAATGAAAGTATGCCGCTCAAAATATTATTTATCTCTATTTCAAAACCGAGCTCTGGCACCACTACAAATCCCTGTTTCCCTCTGCGAAGGGCCTATCTATTTACTTTCATGTTGATTCATCACCCTCTTATTAAAAAGCACTAATTTGGAGAGCCTTGTTGTCATTTGCATCCATTACTATTAATTTATATTGGGTATATTTGGATCTCTTTTACCATGAATTACAATGTCTTGTCGGGTCCTTGATCTTTAAAGGTGCTCTACATTTATGTTTTGGCGGTCTCGAGAAAGGGCTAGCGAGATACCATCTTGTTATATCATATCATGATTGTTTTGAGAAAGTGTTGTCATCCGAGATTTATTATTATGACTCGCTAGTTGATTATGCCATTGATATGAGTAAACATGAGACACGAGAATTATTGCAAATGTGGTTAGTTATAATCTTTGCTGAAAACCTTGAATGCTTGCTTTTATACATATTTACAACAACAAGAGCAAACAAAGTTTGTAAATTTTTTTCTTTTCTCTTTCAGTTTATCAACCTGAATTGCTTGAGGACAAGCAAGGGTTTAAGCTTGGGGAGTTGATACGTCTACATTGTATCTACTTTTCCAAACACTTTTGCCCTTGTTTTCGACTCTAACTTGTATGATTTGAATGGAACTAACCTTGATCGACATGTTTTCAGCGAGAATTGCCATGATGTTGTTTTATGTGCGAGAAACAAAAGTTCTCGGAATGACACGAAACTCCACGGAACCTCTTATAAAAATAATAAAAATCCTCGGCAAAGATGAAGACCGAGGCCCACTCTATCCACGAGGGTGGTGGCGCCTCTAGGCGCGCCCCACCTAAATGGGCCCCCTAGAGCTCCTCCGGCGCCAACTCCAACTCTATATATTTGCTTCGGAGAGAAAAATAAGGAGATGAAATCATCACGTTTACGACACGGAGCCGCCGTAAGCCCTAAAACCTCTCGGGAGGCTGATCTGGAGTCCGTTCGGGGCTCCGGAGAGGGGAATTTGTCGCTGTCGTCATCATCAACCATCCTCCATCACCAATTTCATGATGCTCACCGCCGTGCATGAGTAATTCCATCGTAGGCTTGCTGGACGCTGATGGGTTGGATGAGATCTATCATGTAATCGAGTTAGTTTTGTTAGGGTTTGATCCTAGTATCCACTATGTTCTAAGATTGATGTTGCTATGACTTTGCTATGCTTAATGCTTGTAGCTAGGGCCCGAGTGCCATGATTTCAGATATGAACCTATTATGTTTTCATGAATATATGTGAGTTCTTGATCCTATCTTGCAAGTCTATAGTCACCTATTATGTGTTATGATCCGGCAACCCCTCAAGTGACAATAATCGGGATACTTCTCGGTGATGACCATAGTTTGAGGAGTTCATGTATTCACAATGTGCTAATGCTTTGTTCCGGTTCTCTATTAAAAGGAGGCCTTAATATCCCTTAGTTTCCATTAGGACCCCACTGCCACGGGAGGGTAGGACAAAAGATGCCATGCAAGTTCTTTTCCATAAGCACGTATGACTATATTCGGAATACATGCCTACATTACATTGATGAATTGGAGCTAGTTCTGTGTTACCCTATGTTATGACTGTTTGTAGGACCTTGAAGTATGTCTAGAGGGGGGGGGGTGATTAGACTACTTGACCAATTAAAAACTTAACCTTTTCCCAATTTTAGACTTTGGCAGATTTTAGCTATTTTTGCACAAGTCAAGAATTCTTCACACAATTCAAGCAAGCATGCAAAGAGTATATAGGCAGCGGAAATTAAAGCATGCAACTTGCAAGAATGTAAAGCGAAGGGTTTGGAGGATTCAAACGCAATTGGAGACACGGATGTTTTTGTCGTGGTTCCGATAGGTGGTGCTATCGTACATCCACGTTGATGGAGACTTCAACCCACGAAGGGTAGCAGCTATGCTGAGTCCACGGATGGCTCCACCCTCTGAAGGGTCCAGAAGAAGCAACCTTGTCTATCCCACCATGGCCGTTGCCCACGAAGGACTTGCCTCACTAGCGGTAGATCTTCACGAAGTAGGCGATCTCCTTGCCCTTACAAACTCCTTGGTTCAACTCCACAATCTTGCTCGGAGGCTCCCAAGTGACACCTAGCCAATCTAGGAGACACCACTCTCCAAGAAGTAACAAATGGTGTGTTGATGATGAACTCCTTGCTCTTGTGCTTCAAATGATAGTCTCCCAACACTCAACTCTCTCTCACAGGATTTGGATTTAGTGGAAAGAAGATTTGAGTGGAAAGCAACTTGGGAAAGGCTAGAGATCAAGATTCATATGGTAGGAATGGAATATCTTGGTCTCAACACATGAGTAGGTGGCTCTCTCTCGGGCGGTAAGTTGGAAGTGTAGGTTTGTTACGATGGCTCTCTCCACGAATGAAGAGGAGGTGGAGGGTATATATAGCCTCCACACAAAATCTAACCGTTACACACAATTTACCAAACTCGGTGGGACCGGATCAACAAACTCGGTCCGGACCGATTCAAGAAACCTAGTGACCGTTAGTGGTTTCGGTGGGACCGACATGCAACTCGGTAGGGCCGATATTGTTAGGGTTAGGGCATAACGTAATCTCGGTGAGACCGATTACACAAACTCGGTGAGACCGATTTTGGTAATTAGCTAACCAGAGAGTTGGCCAGGTAAACTCGGTGGGACCGATCCGCTCTTTCAGTGAAACCGAAAAGTTACGAAAAGGAAACATAGAGTTTACATTGCAATCTCGGTGGGACCGATCGCTCACTTCGGTTAGACCGAAACGTTACGAAGGGAAACAGAGAGATTACAATCCCATCTCGGTGAGACCGAGATCCCTATCGGTGAAACCGATTTGCCTAGGGTTTGTGGCAATGGCTATGACATCTGAACTCGGTGGCGCCGGATAGAAAGAATCGGTGGGGCCGAGTTTGACTTTTAGGTTTAGGTCAAATGTGGATGTAAGAAAGTAGTTGAGGGTTTTGGAGCATATCACTAAGCACATGAAGCAAGAGGCTCATTAAGCAACACCTCATCCCTCCTTGATAGTATTGGCTTTTCCTATAGACTCGATGGGATCTTGGATCACTAAAATGTAAAATGTAGAGTCTTGAGCTTTTGACCTTGAGCCAATCCTTTGTCCTTAATATTTTGAGGGATCCACTTTCATCATCCATGCCATGCCATTCATTGAGCTTTCCTGAAATATTTGTCTTGGAATAGCATTAGCTCAATGAGCTATATGTTGTTATGAATTACCAAAACCACCTAGGGATAGTTGCACTTTCAATCTTCCCCTTTTTGGTAATTGATGACAACATATAGATCAAAGCTTCGACAAATGATAATAAGAGTGAAAAGCATCATTAAGCTTTGAGAAGTATGTGATAAGTAAGAGCTCCCCCTAAATTTGTGCATGTTTTAAGATTTGCTTTGGACTGCAAATGCACAAGGAATTAGGCTCATGGATTACTCTTCCATGTCACATACATCTTGGTGGAGCGCTTAAAATAATAAAGATTGAATACATGCACTCATCACCAAGCAAAGTGAATGATCATATAAGGATAAGTGAGATAATATCATCTAACAAGCATAAGTGTAGCTTATGATCAAACACATGATCATCAATGTCTCACAGGTAATAGCATAGTATCTCAAGCAATCAAAAGCAAACTAACAAGAGAGAACAAAAGCAAACTCTCTCTCCCGAAGCCTATGATCTATACATTTTTCTCCCCCTTTGGCAACAAGTTACCAAAAAGTTCCTAGAAAATGCATAGTACTATATCGTCTCTCAGGCTTGGTCTTAAATTTGGTGGCGTAGAGATGGCTCCTTGGACAAAGACTTGATTGATGTGGAAAGAAATTTGAAGGAGTTGGTCTTTGGAGCTGGTTCTTGCGTTGGAGCTGTATGTTGGAAGCGGAGCAGATGAAGTGACTCTGGTGTCTGGTACTAGCTCTGCAGCTGATCTCTGAGCTCGAGGCACTCTGGCAAAAGCATCAGTTGTTGTCCTGCCCTTCCTCTCCTACATGTCATCCTGTAGCTGCTCCACAACTGACTGAATCTCAGTTACACTACAAGGAAACCCCCTATAAAGCAACAAAAATTCTACAACACTTTGAGTATATGTTGTAAGATTCAGAATAGATACACATATATTGGTTGTAGCATATGCGTTGCAGATTTGCAGCTCATAACCCTATCTTGATTATTTATTTTACATATATTTATAAAAAAGTAGAGGAAAGGAGAGGGAGACGCGCGAGAAACATAGCCCACGACTCCCTCGTCTCTCCCGAATCGCCGCCACCGTTGCCTCATCTCCCTCCTCCGACCCGCCTCGTCTCCCTTGCGCCGACCCTCCCCACCTCCCACCTCCACAGCTCTGGAGGCTGGGATCCGCCACATCCCCACCCAACAGTCCTCTCGCGTCCCATCCTAGTCTCTTCACGCGGCTCCTGCTTGGCGCTACTGCGGCTGCATCGGTGATGTCTGGCCGAATCCCGCCACCGCTGGCACAACCCAAGGTCCCTTCGCTCCGTGGAGCCCTCCCATCCAGCTAGATCCAGCACTCACGGCCACCAAAGCCCACCACATGACCCATCCCCCATGGCTAGGGTTTCAGGCGTCGGATCCGGTCTTGCAGTGGCCATGTCGTTAATAAATCCTCGTCTCCTTCGGTGAGTGCATCCCTCCCTGCTTCATCCTCTCTCTCTCCCTTCTCTAACCTCTGCTCTTCACTTCTCATGTAGACGTGCGGGAGGAACGTCCGAGTGGACAACCTTGCTGCGGCTGGGATGAAGCGACCCACGAGCTTCCTCCTCCTCCCGGCTTCAGGTGAGTGGGTCCAATCCTCCCTCTGCTACGGTTCGTGACACATCAGGAGACATTGTTGTTCTGGTGGTGTTAGGATTTTCTACTTGTTTGGGATCAAGTGCACGCTTGTTGAGGTCAATTTGATTTTGTTTTTGCTTTGCTAAAGTGTCAAAGCAGGAGGATGACAACATGCCGGGCGAGTCCCGATGTGTTGAGGCAGGAAGGTTGGCATGGCCTCCAACCATGGCAATACACCTACTATCTTTGTTGCCTTGCAAGTAGTAGTGGCTAGAAATCAACCCCTAGCTGCATATTCTTTCTAGGGTAACATCATTGTAGGGAGGGATTCTCAAGCCCGTCTCTGCTGATATGCAGTGTGTTTGAGGCAATTAGTACAAAAACACCTAGGTATAGATAAAAATCAGGTTACGGTCTAATTAATACAGTATATATCTCCAAGGCCCTGATTATTTTCTTTTCCAATCTTTAGTATTCTCCTGTTTCAGGTTTTGACCATGGCCAACATATATTCTTTTAGGCTAATTACTAAATCAATCTACCGATGGTTCATGTGGCAGAGGAGGTGTAGCAACGGCAGTTTGAAGCAGATTAGGCGCCCGCGGGCGTCTTTGGCGGCGAGGCTGTCGAGTGAAGGAAATGGCGGTGTGGCGATTTGTGTTCTATTCTCCATCCTTTAAGCTCATAAAGAAGAAAGAACTATACAATCGACTTTATCACTATTGTTTTATTAAGAAAAAAACACATCTTGTACACATGTCTTGATGAGTACGCCTCTTGACTCGATTGTGTTGTAGGGAGTGAAAGCATCCGGTTGGGGTGGTCTGCAGCTCTAAATCGCCTCAAGCGGCACCACATAATCAAAGTTCCAAGCAGTGAGTGTTGCCTTTGCTGCCTCCGACCAACCATAACATAATCATTGGATGTGTTTCATATCATCTTATGTAGAAGATTTGAGTGATGTACGTGTTTATTTCAGAAAACATTTCTTAATGAAGGTTTATATAAGACATATATTCCTGTACATTAGCTTTAGTTTTTTTTGCTAACTAGAAAGCTTGGTTTCCCTTTTTTACACGAACTCACTAAAGCATGGGATCCATTTGGGGTTCCTAGATAGCTAATTTTAGGAGCACACAAGATTTAGGCTCCTCGCTATGTAATTAAAGGAAATCACAATATTGACTAATATCTTACGTATATTTACTAACCCCGGATCCCAGACTTTTAGATATAAATTATAATTGGGAAAGTTTATTTATAGGAATGATAAATAGTATGTATAAATGCTTCATTAAAATTAATTTATTTCAGCCACATGGAAGCCAACACAAGATATCACATGTAATATTTCTCAATTAGTTAAAAGTATGCTTCTTTTAAAATTTATGTTTTTATTTTTTCTTTCATAAAAATGTTAGTTATACATGGCAAACTAAAATTGTCGATGTGAGACACCTTTGGTTGATGACTAGTGTAACTAACTTTCGAGGATAAATTCATTGAGTAACATGTAAAGTTGCCAAGATGGGACGAATATAGATTCTCTTATTTTATTAAGTAGGAATGGAACATGATGAAGCTTTACTTGTGTTACGCCGTTCTAGAGATGCATGAGAAACCTGTAACCTTTTCCCCTTGGCTTTGCAGCTGCATGCACCAACTTGATGTAGGGGGACACCATGGAAGGTATACACTCTCCCTCTCCCTCTTGTACTCTTGCTCGTTGTGTCCATGGCCATTGAGCCATGCTAGGTTCTATCTTTGTTGTCAATGCAAATTTATAGGATTTGGGGCTGTAGGCTTGATGAGATATATTTAGCAATAAATAAATCTGTCGGTTCACACAAAACTGTTTGTTGTAGGTTTACAAAATTAGCAATGGATCTCTAGGCGGTGATGACCATGTAAATTCGTTTCAAAGGATTTGGGGCTGTATGTTCATTCCAAAGCGTGGTGAGCACCTGTAGGTTTGTCTATTTCCTGTTGGATGACTGAAACCAACTAGAGCTAAATGTTTTGGTTCAGTTTGAGATGACAAACTATTTTGGTTCAGTTTGCTAATTAGATGGAGAAGAGAAGAAAAGTAGTACTGTCACTCACATTGCCTTTGAATGCACAACATCGCTTAGGCTACTGTCCATATAATGTTATTGAGCCATGTTGTTCTGCAGGCTATGTCGTATATTGTGGCGTCTGGATTAGTCATCAATGATCACTAGCACTCATGCCGGTATATTTTCAGAATCATAAAAGGGACGTAACTCTTGCTACAGTTCTAAGTTATGCTCCTAAATTTAAAGTTGAAAGGGATATGTGTGCGATATCCTCAACCTTTGTATGTGTCTCGATATCACGCCTTTATCACTACTTGCATCATGTCAATGCATTATGTGTTAACAGTTCATTTTGTTATTTTCTTTGTAGATTGAAAAGATACATGGATGATTATATGGGTGCGTAACAAGTACCTTTAATCGCAATGATGATGATGATGATGATGGATGCTTTCAAGAAAATAATCCATAAGTTGTGGGATGTTCCTCGTTGGACGATGTTCCTCAGTTAGTTTTAGTTAAGCTGTAGGGATGTTGATGGATGATTTTAGTTTAGATTTTCCTGTCAAGAAAATATTAGATTATGCATCACATTTGGATGTTGTTTCTCCTGTAATATCATTATTTTCATCCAACAGTCTTATACGATATATGATTTCTTCCTCTTGTGAGTATATTCTCTTACTTTTTTCCCCACTTGATACGCATAATTATCATCATTATGTGAAGCATTAATTTAATTGCTGGCATTATACAATATTATTCATATTATATATGCACCAAGAAGCCTTGCAAATTCTCTGTTGCCTAATAATCAGATCTGGATTCCTATACAAAGCGCCAACGTATAAAAGTGTTGTAAAAATAGGTTTTATGTGTTGTACTCTTGCAACGGTCCCTTTTACCAACGGTAGTATAAGAGTTGCATTATGCGCTAGCAACGCCGGATAAGGCTACGCATCCCAATCCGTTGGTAAAGCCTAGCAACGGATATTTGGACTTTTAGATACTGAAAGAAGCGTTGCTATAGGTGGGGTCATGTTGTAGTGTTACTTTGACATCAAGATCATAGAATTTTTGTTCCATGATTCTTTCCAGGCTCTCCTGGTTTTGAGTTAGGGTGGCCAACCCCTTCTCAATCCGCAGAGTTGATGCTATCAAGTAACCAAGCTTTGGTCCGCTTGCTCTTCAAAAAGTACTCGAGATGCCTCTGCTAGAGTTGGCATCTTGGCAGCCTTCTCTTTCCTTGCTTTCTCCTTCTTCACTTGAGCTTGTCTTGATGATGGTTCATTCTCATTCATGACAACTTGATTGTCCTCAAAGTCAGGATAGAGAACAAAGTGTTCTTTATCCAATGATATTTCCTCGTGCCCATCTTTGAGTTAATCAACTCCTGAATTTGTGGGGCATATCCACAGCTTCTCTTTTGGTCTGCTTCTTGTCCTCTTGATAGTCTCAACTATGAGGCTCATGACCTTGAATTTAAGGGGCACATCAAATATGTGTAGCAAATTAATTGCATGCCCTCTGATCATGTTGTGGTCACCTGATCTGGGCAACAGAGTGTGCCTTAGGATCCAGTTGATCATTGGCAGCCCTAACAGAAGAAAATGAACTGACCGAAACTTGAAAGTCTCAAGTGCTTCATCTGGGATCTCCTTGTACATCTGTGACATAGAGTTATGATCCATCTTCTTCCTTGTCCTAGTGGCAGCTTTGGGAAAATTGCTGGGTGTGCTTCTGCTTCCCTCATCTGAGCTACTTTGGAGGGACGGTGCCACGACTCATGTGAATCTGCTCTGACCTGTTCCGCTGTCACTTTGGTCCGACATGCCGCATACATCGATCACGAATTTCGTGAATAGTTATAGATGAGGTAGAGTGGATGAGCATCACAAAATGCTGAGATTTTTGCAAAGAATGATTCAAAAGCTTAGTTTTAGTTTTCCATGAGAAGCATTTGAATCTATCGATTTTCAAACTTGGTGATACCGGGCGGTTTGGAACCTAAACTAGTGAACTCGGTCGCATCGAGTCACAGCTTGGGTGGTACCGAGACTGCTAGGGTTTCACAAAGTTTTAAAATCAATCACTCAATTAGCAATTCTCGGTCGGGGCCAAGAGTTACTAGTGCAATGGCGTTAGCCAAATCGGTGGGACCGAGTTTTTCAACTCGGTGGGTCCGAGATGGTTTCGTGAAACCTAGCCCTAAATTTTCGAATCACACCTATTCTAAGGATTGTTTTGACTGGATAGAGGTGTTTCAATCGTGGCAAGAACCATAACAAACACAATGTTACGAGAATCGAGGAGGATAGCACTTGTGATCGAGTTCATACCCTAGTTCGGCGGTGAACTCGCCATTCTGGCTGACAATGGCGGAGATGAAACTGGTTGACGGCGTAAGTGAGACCAGGCCGAAGGGCGGTGGCAAGTCGACGATCCGGAGACCTAGTAGGCAGAGCGAGCTATGCGCTGGGCGAAGAGTTTAGGAGAAAGTTTTCCAAAATTTGCCCGTGTGAATATATAGCCCGACATTCTTTGCGGTGTGACCGAAAGTGGAACAACTTCGGTGGCACCGAGATGCATAGCTGATACTTGATTCTGAACTCGGTGTGACCAAAAAGTTCAAATCGGTTGCACGGAGATTGAAAACCTAGATCGACTTAGTGATCTCAGTACGACCGAAATTGAGGAATCGGTCAGACCGAAAATCACAAAGAAGTTTTGGAAGTTTAAGTCTATGACGAATCGGGGACTCCGAAAGTGCTCCCCACACGTAGTGGTTCGAATCTGACTTGACCAAATTTTGTGATGTAGCATGAATAGAGTTTGAGACGAGAAAAGCATAGATAGATAGAGAATGTTCTTAGTCATTATTGTCCATCAACTTTGAAAAAATAGAATAAAAAAATCAATCAAAACAACAAGTGGATGTCCTCTAATGAGTAAAATATGCAACCAACATGCTCACACAATAAAATGACAAATGAAATATGTGACAAAGCATGCACAACCAATTCTAGCATCTATCAAGCAATTTGCGATGACTAGGTCATCTATATATGAGTATATTGACTTAGGAGTCAATGAGAACATTTGATCATAGGTCATACTCATCGTTTAAGCTCAAGTGGGGTTACCACTTTTACATAAAGCATTTATGTGTTCACATCATTAGAGTTGCTTTGACTCAATTCTTGGAGTTAAGCTCCCCCTAGATGTGAGATCCCCCCTTAGAGGGATGAACTAACCTTGGCTTTTGTCGATGATGACTTCATGTAGGTGTTGAAGATGTGGATGCTCAATGTTGATGTAGATCTTTTGGAGCAATCCTTTGAAGTGAGTTGCACTTTCAATACCTACATGGGTTAGTCCCACAAGGAACAAACAAGTATATCCATAGACATAGAGTGATGCACACACAAAATGATGTCCATGAAAGCATTAGGTTACCTTGTCCCTTGCCTTACCAACATGAGGGTTTGTGACTCCTTGAACTAGTGCAAGATATGGAAGTTGACTGCACTTGTCCTTGCCATAATGATATGAGTGAAGAATGTTGGCGGAGTCACCCTCAAGAACTCTCTAGTTCTTCTTCTTCGGGATCCACATCATCTTGATGGGAATCCTTGGTGTAGTAGTTGTACTTGATGAAGTAGAACTTGACGTAGTCTTGGGAACCCACTTGACCAAGGCCTTAGGTGCTTCTTCAAATGCATCAATCTGCTCTTGAAGCTTGTCCTTGCCTTTGTTCTTGTGGTCTTGTGGTGGAAGATCATCTTGTGCTTGTGTTCCTTAGAACTAAGAAGGTCATACTTCTCTTGTTGAGTGACAAACTTCGACTTGGGGTCTTGATCTTCTTCCCACTCAACTCCATTAGCATAGAACTTTCGTTCAAAACCAACACCTTGATTCTTCCGGTGCCTTCCTTGCTTGGCGTACAATTTCCTCAATTGCTTACTCCGGCAAGGCTCTTGTATACACCTTTCTCTATAATTCCTTCAATAAGCTGTTTTCTTGCTCAAGTGTAGCTTGGCTAAGAGAATCATTAGTGGAATCAAAAGAACTACTAGAAGCAACAATATTGGATTTAGCATTGTTATTGTTACTACTAGAGGAAGAATCTTTCTTGTTCTTGTTACTAGACTTGACTTGAGGCATGTAAGTAGATAAGAGTAAACGCTTGGCAATGTAAGAAGAACTTTTCTTACGGAGATCATCATTGATTGCTTTTAGGAACTCATGCTCTTGCTCAAGATTGAGCTTTTCAAAGTGTAACTTCTCATGAGCCCTTAAAGGTTCTCGATGATCTTTGAAGATAGTTTCATGAGCTAACTTAAGAGTGTTTAGTTCTTTAGTTAGTAGCTCAATCTTCTCCTTATCATTGTCATTCGTTTCATTTTGATTAGCATGATTAATTGACGTTTCATCATAGTATTCATCACTAGAGTTGTCAACAAGTAAATCATCATCGCCTAACAAGTCATCTTCATCACTATTAAAATCAACATACTCGGGGTGTGTTACTTTAGGACCTTTGGCCATGAAGCATCTTCCAATTCCTTCATTTGGTGAATCAAATATGTCGAGGAGTTGGTTGACACAAGTGCTAGACCGCAACACCTTCATCTTGAGTGTATTCAGAGTCGGAGTGATAGCTTCTTCCTGAGTGATTGTTGAGCTCTGAGCCGGATACCCATTCACCAACATGAGCTTGATGTCTTCGTTTTGTGTAGCTCTTTGATGACTTGTCCTTCCTTTTCGAATCCTTGCTTCTCCGTGAGGGTCTTCGTTCATAACGATCATCTCTACTCCTTCTCTCTCTTGGTGGTGATTCTCCACTTCTACTTCTTCTCTTTGGAGAATCTTCTCTTCTTTTGTAGCGTGCCATACACTCATTGGAGTAGTGTCCGGGTCTCCCACAATTGTAGCAATTGCGCTCTCGACTAGAAGATCTTTTGTCATTGTAGGATCTTGACTTAGAGCTTCTTTCTTTGCTTCTACTCTTGTAGAATTTGTTGAAGTTCTTCACCATTAAGCTCAATTCTTCATTGAAGGTTTGTTTCTCACTTGATGATGTGGGGGCTTTACATGAGGCTTTGTAAGCACCACTTGACTTGTTGTGAAGTTCCTCCTTATCCTTGAGTGACATCTCATGAGCAACAATTCTTCCAATGACTTCCGTTGGCTTGAGATCTTTGTAATTTGGCATCATTTGGATCAATGTGCACACGGTATCATATTTTCCATCCAATGCTCTTAGGATCTTCTTAATGATGAATGCATCGGTCATCTCTTCACTTCCTAAGCCAAGCAATCTCATTTGTGATAAGAGCAAGCCTAGAGTACATTTCAGCGACACGTTCATCATCCTTCATTTTGAACTTGTCAAGCCGACTTTGGAGCACATCCAACTTGGATTCCTTGACGGAGTCGGTACCTTCATGCATATCAATCAAAGTATCCCAAATTTCCTTTGCATTCTCAAGACGGCTGATTTTGTTGAATTCTTCGGGCACAAGCCATTGAAGAGGATATCACAAGCTTGAGCGTTGTATTGCAGCATCTTCAACTCATCCGCTGCTTAGCTTCATGGTTCGGTTCTCTCCCATCAAAGAATTCACCTTGCAAGCCAATACACACAATAGCCCAAACGGCGGGGTTATGTCCGAGAATATGCATTTTCATGTTATGCTTCCAACTAGAAAAATTAGTGCCATCAAAGTAAGGACCTCTACGGTGATAATTTTCCTCGCTAGACGCCATACTCTCCTAGGTTGTGAAACCAAGGCTATGACCACAAAAAGCTATGGAAATCAAAGCAAATGGAGACCAAAGCTCTGATACCACTTGTAGGACCTTGAAGTATGTCTATAGGGGGTGATTAGAATACTTGACCAAGTACAAACTTAACCTTTTCACAATATTAGACTTTGGCAGATTTTAGCTATTTTTGCACAAGTCAAGCAATCTTCACACAATTCAAGCAAGCATACAAAGAGTATATAGGCAGCGGAAATTAAAGCATGCAACTTGCAAGAATGTAAAGGGAAGGGTTTGGAGGATTCAAACGCAATTGGAGACACGGATGTTTTTGTCGTGGTTCCGATAGGTGGTGCTATCGCACATCCACGTTGATGGAGACTTCAACCCACGAAGGGTAATGGTTGCTTGAGTCCACGGAGGGCTCCACCCACGAAGGGTCCATGAATAAGCAACCTTGTCTATCCCACCATGGCGTCGCCCACGAAGGACTTGCCTCACTAGCGGTAGATCTTCACGAAGTAGGCGATCTCCTTGCCATTACAAACTCCTTGGTTCAACTCCACAATCTTGCTCTGGAGGCTCCCAAGTGACACCTAGCCAATCTAGGAGACACCACTCTCCAAGAAGTAACAAATGGTGTGTTGATGATGAACTCCTTGCTCTTGTGCTTCAAAATGATAGTCTCCCCAACATTCAACTCTCTCTCACAGGATTTGGATTTTGTGGAAAGAAGACTTGAGTGGAAAGCAACTTGGGGAAAAGGCTAGAGATCAAGATTCATATGGTAGGAATGGAATATCTTGGTCTCAACACATGAGTAGGTGGTTCTCTCTCAGGCTGGTAAGTTGGAAGTGTAGGTTTGTTATGATGGCTCTCTCCATGAATTAAGAGGAGGTGGAGGGGTATATATAGCCTCCACACAAAATCTAACCGTTACACACAATTTACCAAACTTGGTGGGACCGAATCAACAAACTTGGTCGGACCGATTCAGTAAACCTAGTGACCGTTAGTGGTTTCGGTGGGACCGACGTGCAACTCGGTAGGGTCGATATGGTTAGGGTTAGGGCATAACGTAATCTCGGTGAGACCGATTACACAAACTCGGTGAGACCGATTTTGGTCATTAGCTAACCAGAGAGTTGGTCAGGTAAACTCGGTGGGACCGATTCGCTCTTTCGGTGAGGCCGAAAAGTTACGAAAAGGAAACAGAGAGTTTACATTGCAATCTCGGTGGGACCGATCGCTCACTTCGGTTAGACCGAAACGTTACGAAGGGAAATAGAGAGATTATAATCCCATCTCGGTGAGACCGAGATCCCCGTCGGTGAAACCGATTTGCCTAGGGTTTGTGGCAATGGCTATGACATCTGAACTCGGTGCCGCGGGATAGAAAGAATCGGTGGGGCCGAGTTTGACTTTAGGTTTAGGTCAAATGTGGATGTAAGAAAGTAGTTGAGGGTTTTGGAGCATATCACTAAGCACATGAAGCAAGAGGCTCATTAAGAACACCTCATCCCTCCTTGTTAGTATTGGCTTTTCCTATAGACTCAATGTGATCTTGGATCACTAAAATGTAAAATGTAGAGTCTTGAGCTTTTGAGCTTGAGCCAATCCTTTGTCCTTAATATTTTGAGGATCCACTTTCATCATCCATGCCATGCCATTCATTGAGTTTTCCTGAAATATTTGTCTTGGAATAGCATTAGCTCAATGAGCTATATGTTGTTATGAATTACCAAAATGACCTAGGGATAGTTGCACTTTCACTGTTACATGATGAATCGCATCCGGCATAATTATCCATCACCGATCCAATGCCTACGAGTTTTCCATATCTTTTGGTTTACGCTTATTTACTTTCCCGTTATTACTGTTACAATCACTACAAAACACCAAAAATATTACTTTTGCTTTCATTACTCTTTTGTTACCATTACCACTAGTATCATATTACTTTGCTACCAAATACCTTCTTTGCAGATATTAAGTTATCCGTGTGGCTGAATTGACAACTCAGTTGCTAATACTTGAGAATATTCTTTGGCTCCCCTTGTGTTGAATCAATAAATTTGGGTTGAATACTCTACCCTCGAAAGCTGTTGCGACCCCCTACACTTGTGGGTTATCAGAAAGATTTGCGGAAAGCAGCCAACATCACATCGAATGATTTGTTGGTCATCCGCTCAGATGTCTTCACCTGAAGAAGGTGACCATAGTTGAGAATACTGACAGCTTATTTCCTGGGGTGACAGCCATGTTGCATTGTTCCAACATGCGGGCCCACCGTTTTTCTTCTGCAGGTGAAAGTTCACGGAATGCACGAGCATTTTGTAGCATTGTTTCAATGTTGGTCAAACTCACTGGCTCCGCCACCACCACCTCCTCCTCCTCCTCCTCCTCTTCCACCTGAGCATCAGGCAGATCAAGATGGTGATCTGTTGCTTCCACGTAGTCAATAACATTGGCGCTCACAGCTTCACCATGATGAACCCACCTAGTATATCCGGTGACATCCCATACAAGTGTAGATGATTTTGCACAGTTGATCGGGGTCTTGTAACTGAATTCATACAACTTTTACATGGTGTAGCACATCTGATTTAGGACCACCGTACTCAGCTTTCGATAAAGTTCATGAAGTTTTCAACCCCTCGACATATGCAGTGGAGAATCTTGAGCGAAGTTATCCAAGTCCTGTCCATCATTAGACATACAAATTAGTTCTTCTACTAGATATTACAGGAAAAACATATATGCTTTTTATGAAGTCCGGAAGAAAATACCTAGGTCGATGTCTAAAGCTGTGGCAAGATATTTGGACAAGCGAGATCTAAGTAACGAAATATATGTAAAGCTAATTTAGCAAACAGATTTGAGTGCTAAATTATGGCAGTTGTTTCCGATCAATGAGGCCGAGCACACGACCATCAAACTATCAAGGCCATCGCAGCAACAAAGATCGAGTATAAAAGCGGTGTAGAGCTATTTCACCTAGCAGATTGGCTACTAGACCATGGCAATCTACATCACAATAAATATATGGCAGGATATTTTAGCAACTAATCGGCCTTGGCATGCCATCTCATTCATGATTGAGTGCGGCAGGGCAAGGAAGCTTCTTAAGCGAGCATATTGACTGTAAACTACTTGACAAAGGTGAGATTAACGGCGTCTATCGGCTAACATTCAGCGCTACGGACATGCACGCCGCCTCGATCTAGAATGCACGTATCGTGGGGAAGCTGACCGCCATGCGTCTCCACACGAACATATCGCCGGTGGTGGCGGGCCTGACCGTGCGCCTCCACAAGAACGTCGCCCGCCGGTGGCGGCGGCTTAGAGGACGGCAGTCTACGAGAGCGTACTGTGGGAGCGAGAGGATCTCCGTGCATCCCCTCGACGAACCGCGGCGCCGACGTATTGGCATGGCGGGGAGGGCAGCTTTGGTAGAGCTAATGGAGTGGAGGGGGACGGGGGGAGGGGGGTTTGGGGAATATTATTGGCTAGTTGGCGAAGGCGGTTGAATCTAGGATTTGGGGAATTTTTGGGTGGGGAGGATTTTGGCATGGTGGGCGGGGAGTTTGGCGCATGGTCGGTTTCTCCAAGTGCAGGTCCCACGTGTCGGTGAAGAGGCAATGAAGCGCGTTCCATTTGCATGAGCCGTGTGCAGGACCGAGCGTGTGTGGGTGCAATGCGACCGCATGACAGGTTCTTTGTGAGTGTACCGCCTTTTTCCTTTTAAACTAGGTGCTTCTCCCCTAAAAAAAACTTGTTGCTTCATGTGATCCACCGATACTACTACTAGTAATCCGGTAATCTCGACTAAACGGTAGCGGCGGGTCTTTTCTGCTGCGATGTGCCGGGAGGTTGGCTTAGTTGGGTTTTAGGACGAGTAATGCTACACCTACGTAGTCCCGATTCACGTAATTAACATAATGTGAAACGGGTGAGCTGTTGATTGTACATTGGGGGAGGGCCCACCACCATGAAAATCAGGGGAGGAGAGAGAGAGAGGCAATTTACGTTAACCCTTTCGTAGGTTCCCGTAGATGTAGAAAAATGTGAAATGCGTGAATGTGCATTTGCAGATAAGGCTTCCCTCATTCATCCTTTTCTCCCACAAGATCTTGATCTTCCGTGCAACGCACGGGAATCTTGCTTGTACTCCTACAATATACTATATTATTGTGAAAGTTCATATACACCGGCCGAGATTAATGCAAACACGTCATATTTTCATTACATTTTGAGCTTTTATATTACAAAAAAAAGAAAAGAAACCCGACCCTAAACCTATTCTACGGCGGCGACCGACATCCTTCATCTGCGATCTCCATGTATGGGGGCGGGGTTCAAGACCCGTGAAGTGAAGGTGCGGTCTCCGACCAGGAAAAGTAGAACACGGGAGACGGACCGGCCAGTTGGCACACCATGCCCTGCCGCCTCCCATGCCCTACTCATCCCCGGAGGAGTCCCCGACCTCGGCGGTGCCAGACGTTGGACGGCGGCAAGTAGGACGCATGGTTGACGATGCTCCCGTCGTCGGCCGCCAGTGTGGCCACCGCTTGTGCGGCGACTTGAGCGAGGGCGGCGACCTCGAGCTCCATCCCCAAAGACAAGCTCTCCCACAGAGCATTCGCGCTTGCGGTCATGGCGAATGTGGTGCCAGGTAGGAGGACGATGCGCTATGGTGTGGAGGTTAGCTGGGCGTTGCCGCTTTAAGTAGCACAATCCGGTGAGGCCAAGCGTCCTGGTGCATCATTAAGTCACCGGAGTTGGTTCCTCGGGCACCGAGCCTCTTAACGACGGCATACGGACGGACGACATGAATGGGGGCAGCTGGCGTCGGCTGGGAATGCACCGCGCGACAGCAAAAGGGACGAGGGTTTTTGGTGTGCCAGGGTAGTCAGCTGCGGTCGTGGCAATGTTGGAGATGCCCTTTGCTCACATGCGATCGATGCATGTCATTGAAAAAGCAAGATGACCCGGCATGGTCTCAGGTCCTGAGGATGCACGATTGGCGGCGCTACACCACTCCATGGACGCGTCCGGCGCCCGTGCATCCTCGACGAGCCGGGTGTTGGGGTGTGTTTGGATTGTGGCCAAAGTGCACCTTACCGAAATTTAGGCATGACCCAAAGATTGGTCTTTGTTTGGATGGTTGCCATTTTTGGCATGCCAATGAACTCTAGCCAACTCTAGTTCATTTTTCTTGCCGATGTCGGCCAAATCATGGGCAACCAAAACCTCAACCAAAATTTTGGCTACCCAATGCTTTGATGGGGTAACCTTGGGCACAAACCAAACATACTGTTGGTCGTGCCACAGCACTAACGCCACTCTCGGCACACTGAAACCGACCGTGTATAGCGACGATGAGCATGTCGCTCACTGCGGTCGCCGTGTCCAGAGGCGGTGTTGGAGCTGCGCCACGTTGTTGGCCCCCACGACCCACATGAACAGTTGCCGGTGGCGAGGAGGTCGTGGGCCAACTCCTCCATTGGACTAGTTTGCGCTACGTTGTCCCGACAGGTGTGCCCCACATGTCAGTTTCCGCTTTTCGGCCATATTCGAAAGCGTCGATGTTCGCGTTGCGCATTAGGCCTTTCACTATGTAGGCCAAGCGAGACAACTTATTGTTTATTTGAGCCATTCAAGTATAACACTACAAAAAATACACTTCCGTGATGATACGTGTTTGTCACAGTAGGTCACGTTTTTTGTCATGCATGTACATCCATGACAAATTTATGACAGAATCAAGATAGTCTGTCTTTGTCGTGAGAAGTGTTCCATGACATTACCAAAATTATCATCACGGAAGTGTCTACTTCCATGACGATAAATCGCAGCGTCCGCGAGCTGCTTTCGTCCAAGGGTGACCGACACGTGGCATCCACCGTAGCGAACGCCCGTTAAGCTATCGGGTCGGGTTTTGGATCCGATAACCCATTATGACCCGACCAATGGGGATTTTCCACATGTAAAATCATCATTGGCTGGAGGAAACACGATGTCGGCTCACCGTTGGGACAAATGTCATCCACTCATTGGACGAAGGCTCTATGATACGTCGACACGTGGCATGGCCCAATGAGAGGCCCATTCCTGTGAAAAGGCGGCCCGTTTGACTTGGTCAAAAGGTGGCGGCCCGGCCACCTGAAGCGTGTTAACGGCCTATTCGCATATAGCCCATTTACGGCCGCTAACCGAGGGCCCGTTCGCCCTATCCGAATTAGGCCCGATGGCGTCATCCGGGCGTCCAATATGATTCAGCCTGCTTTAACTTCCGGCCCATGTGTGGCCCATGACTTCTTCGGCCCATATGAGGACCTTTGTAACTCTTGGCCCATTAACGGGCCCGTTGTAGAAAGCGGCCCGTAATGAACAGATGTATCACTTTATACCCATTAATGTCCCGTCATTCCATTGGGCCGTTTCGGCCCATGTTATCTTTCGGCTTTCTCGGGCCCATTGATTCTTGGGCTCATTGCAGCATTCGGTTACATCTGGCCCGTTCTTGTCATTTTACGCTTGTGGGCCAAATTCAGCCCGTCGTTACGATCGGCCCGTTAATACGTTGAGCGTTTTCATGTCAAAAAACCCGTTGGGCTGTTTTCTTAGAGTTATCAACACGGCCTATTAACGGCCGTTATGGTCCACGAATAAATACGACCCATGATTGGCGAAATGATGATACGCCCAGAGAAGGCCCATGGATCCTACGGCCCATATGAGGCCCATGGATGGTACGGCCCGTAGAAGGCCCATGGACCCTACGACCCGTAGAAGGCCCATTGATCCCTAAGGCGATTATAGAAGGCCGATGGATCCCTACGGCCGATATAGAAGGCCAATGGTCCCTCTGACGAACGAAGGCCCTATGGATCATACTGACTGCAGGAGGCCCATGGTTACAACATTCCGTGTGTTGCCATGATTATTTTGGCCTAGTTACCAAAAATAGGCTATTGTGGCCACTAGAAAACACGAGAAAAAAGAACTGCGGTGACTACAAGCAAACAACTAAACAAGACAATAAGGAAATAAATAAGCAAGCAATTAAGGCTAGCCTATTACCGCTATTACACATATTACATCCATCGGGCATGAAAGTTCGTCACCGGTGCAAATATAGGGAACAAAGATATTACATACACTTGGCCGTCAAAATTGGCCACTAGTGCAAATAAACGCAGCAGCAAAACAAGAGCATAAGCTGAAACAACTTCGGAAGAGCTCAAGAAAGCGTTATCCTAGGTATCCACCATGTCGGGCAATAAGCTTAGCAAGCTGATTAGCTTTGTCTGGTTGGCGCTAAAATCCTCCAACGCTTGTCATTGCACGGAAAGTATGCATCTGAATGCTCCAGGGACTTCCATGATCCTTCCGCTTCTTGTCGCAAAGACAAATGATCGATGTCTTCCACTTGTAGTTGAGACTCAAGAAACCGAACTGATTGAGACGGTGAGTTTGAATAGCTTGTGCATGCGGTAGTGGCGTAACTTTCGAACACTAAACCAAGACAGGACTTTGGGGTTGTCTCATTGTCTTCAAGATAGTCTTCCTTAGCTGTTTTATCAGCTTTGTTGAGACCAACAAGGATGTGTCACTATCCCGAACCTTATCGCATTACTTCCTTTACCATTGCTTAATAAGGCACTCTTCCCCAATATTACATCGACATTCTAAAAGAAGAAACAAGCAGACACATGACAAGTTTAGCATGTACTAGTATATGAAACTCATTTCGGTGAACTAGTTCATTAGTAAGGTGGACAGGATTAAACTACCAAGTCTTCTATTGCCAAGTACTAGTACATCATAAAAGCATCAAACAAACATATATCTATGTCCTATGGTCACTGCATTGTCTTGCCAAATTAAAATAGAGACACGGTTCAAATCATATCAGTTCAAGACAAAGCGGCGAAGTGAAAGAATACAAAGCGTGGGGAAACTACACGGCACAACAAGATTTCAGATGGGTACCACGGGTTCTACATGTACAACAACACTATTGGCTCATGTTGTGATGCTAGTAATGTGCATGATATGAAAGTCAATCTGTATACACAATTGAAATTGAAATCAACAGAGCTATTGATAAGAGCAAACCTGTTAAAGGAACATGCGTGAACATACACGATGTGCCATTGGAGTTTCGATTGGATCCTTCAATTTAAAAATAAGTTCGTGTCCGGTAAATATAGTGATACAAGAGCAAAAGCAATCATAGTTAAAAAAGGCGGCGCCTAAGCGGCGCTTAATTATGCCTTAGGCTCTAGGCGTTGGCAAAACACATTGTGCATAACTACGCATAATGCATAAGCTGCGCATAAGCATGCACTTTGGTCGATAAAGCGCAAGGCGGTGGCAAACGCATAATTAACGCCTAGCGCTTTTTGAACTATGATAGCAATGGAATCTTAAATTAGAACAGTTGTTCTTGACTTTAGGCACTTGTTCTACATGAACAGAGTACAAAGAAGATGCAAGAATAAAATACTTAAAAATAGAAAATGAGCTCATAGACCTTACCACATTCTTGGTTCGGGACCAAGGTCTGAACAAGGCGTTCCCGATCATAAATCCGGTAAATGTGTCTCCTCGGAGAACGTAAAGGGAATTTGATGAGTTTCTTTGCCGGGTGAAGTACGCTTTTCTTCGTGTAATTCCGACATCGCCACCAAGCATTCTTGAAGATAGTGAGGTATTAGCACAGGTTACCTCATCCTGAGTTTCCAAATCGGTCCTTCTCTATAGAGAGAAAATGGGACAATTTGCTGTATTATAACCATCATGGAGGTAGGATGTATGGGAATGAAGCAAAGTAATTGCCATGAATAACATTACTTACACATAACTCCCGGACAAACACACCTGAATTGGCATTTTCCTTCATCTTCAAGATAATATTTCCAAGATGGGAAGATACGCACATACAATTTAACAACATCAAATGCGATAGATGCTAAACTACGACTGGCTGGTTGTGCTTCCTCCACAGGAATAGGCGTAATAACTGGTGGAGTTGGGGTTCGCCGTGATAGTACTGCCCTTTGGGCACTGGAGCTGCCTTACTAACTTTTGTTGTTTGGGAGCTCTGTGGTGGAGATGGTGCTGTGTCAACAGTAACTGGGTTACTATCAGCTGGGGTTGGGGTTAGATTGGGTGAAGTGGTTCTCTGTCCATCATCGCAGAGGGGTACAATTTACGAGAGTTTGGGTTATGTGTGGTAGGGCTGGTTCTTGTGCATGTACAACCGGGTGCTATCTCCACCAAGAGGTATTTATTTTATTTGAAGACCGTGTTTTTATTCCGCTAGATCTGGCATCACCGCTCCAATCCAAATGGCTGATAAACAGGAAACATAGTTGAATGTATAGACATTGTATGAGAGATGATGCAATAGATTGTGTGGAAAAAGAGGGCATGAAATAGTTGACATGTATATTGTTTAACTAAAGCGGATAGCATGACATAATTTCACATATATGATGTCTATCTAAAGCTGGATAGCATAGCATAACATAATTCAAAGATATGATGAATAACTAAACAGGATCACATGACATAATTCACCTACATGTTATCTAAGTAATCAGGATCGCATCATTTAATTCACATATGTGATTTATATGCTAAAATGAGAGGGCATTCGATATGATGTCCGAACTAAGAACATGGTGTTGAATATTGTGTATATGATGTCTAAACTATGCAATGCAAGACACGGTATGCATGATATGAGCAGTATAATGTTGGGGAACGTTGCATAAAATAAATTTTTTCCTACGTTCACCAAGATCCATCTAAGAGTTCATCTAGCAACGAGTGATCAAGTGCATCTACATACCTTTGTAGATCGCGTATGAAGCTGCCTTCAAGAGAACGGGGTTGAGGGAGTCGTTCTCGCCGTCGTGATCCAAATCATCGGAGATCCTAGCGCCGGAACGGACGGCACCTCCACGTTCAACACACGTGACGGTCGGTGTGGACGTCTCCTCCTTCTTGATCCAGCAAGGGGAAGGAGAGGTTGATGAAGATCCAGAAGACCTGCAGGCGTGGTGGTGGATGCAAGAGGGTCTCAGGCTTCGCCAAGCAACTACGGGAGGGAGAGGTGTAGCGTGAGGAGGGAGGCGCCAGGTGTTGGAGTGCGGCTGCCTCCCACCCCCTCTTTATATAGGGACCTGAGGCGCCGACCCTAGGAGATGGGATCTCCTAGGGGGCGGCGGCCAAGGGGGTGGAGTGCCCCCAAGGCAAGTGGGCGCCCTCCCCAGGGTTCCCAACCCTAGGCATGAGGGGGCCCAGGCGCACCAGCCCACCAGGCTGGTTCCTCCCACTTCAGCCCACGGGCCCTCCGAGATAGGTGGCCCCACCGGTGGACCCTCGGGACCCTTCCGGTGGTCCCTGACAATACGGTGACCCCAAACTCTCCCGATGGCGAAACAGCACTTCCTATATATAATTCTTTACCTCCGGACCATTCCGGAACTCCTCGTGATGTCCAGGATCTCATCAGGGACTCCGAACAACTTTTGGTTTGCTGCATACTCATATTCATACAACCCTAGCGTCACCGAACCTTAAGTGTGTAGACCCTACGGGTTCGGGAGACATGCACAGACATTGACCGAGACGGCTCTCCGATCAATAACCAACATCGGGATCTGGATACCCATGTTGGCTCCACATGCTCCTCGTTGATCTCTTCGGATGAACCAGGATGTCGAGGATTCAAGCAACCCCGTATACAATTCCCTTTGTCAATCGGTATGTTACTTGCCCGAGATTCGATCGTTGGTATCCCAATACCTCGTTCAATCTTGTTACCGGCAAGTCACTTTACTCATACCGTAATGCATGATCCCGTGACCAAACACTTGGTCACTTTGAGCTCATTATGATGATGCATTACCGAGTGTGCCCAGTGATACCTCTCCGTAATGCGGAGTGTCAAATCCCAGTCTCGATCCGTGTCAACCCAATGTACACTTTCGGAGATACCTGTAGTGCACCTTTATAGTCACCCGATTACGTTGTGGACGCTTTGGTACACCCAAAGCACTCCTACGGTATCCGGGAGTTACACGATCTCATGGTCTAAGGAAAAGATACTTGACATTGGAAAAGCTCTAGCAAAGCGAACTACACGATCTTGTGCTATGCTTAGGATTGGGTCTTGTCCATCACATCATTCTCCTAATGATGTGATCCCGTTATCAATGACATCCAATGTCCATAGTCAGAAACCATGACTATCTATTGATCAACGAGCTAGTCAACTAGAGGCTCACTAGGGACATATTGTGGTCTATGTATTCACACGTGTACTACGATTTCCGGATAATACAATTATAGCATGAATAAAAGACAATTATCATGAACAAGGAAATATAATAATAATCCTTTTATTATTGCCTCTAGGGCATATTTCCAATGGGCCTCCCACTTGCACTAGAGTCAATAATCTAGTTACATTGTGATGAATCGAACACCCATAGAGTTCTCGGTGTTGATCATGTTTTGCTCATGGAAGAGGTTTAGTCAACGGATCCGCGACATTCAGATCCGTATGCACTTTGCAAATTTCTATGTCTCCATCTTGAACATTTTCACGAGTGGAGTTGAAGCGACGCTTGATGTGCCTGGTCTTCTTGTGAAACCTGGGCTCCTAGGCAAGTGCAATAGCTCCAGTGTTGTCACAGAAGAGTTTGATCGGCCCCGACGCATTGGGTATGACTCTAGGTGGTGATGAACTCCTTCACCCAAACTGCTTCATGCGCTGCCTCCGAGGCTGCCATGTACTCCACTTCACATGTAGATCCTGTCATGACGCTCTCGCTTTGCACCGACTCATCGCTCCACCATTCAACATATACACGTATCCGGTTTGTGACTTAGAGTCATCCAGACCGTGTCGAAGCTAAGCGCCGACGTAACCCTTTACGACGAGCTCTTCGTCACCTCCATAAACGAAACATGTCCTTAGTCCTTTTGGTACTTCAAGATATTCTTGACCGCTGTCGGTTGTTCCTTGTCGGGATTACTTTTGGTACCTTCCTACCAAACTTACGGCAAGGTTTACATCGTGTCTGGTACACAGCATGGCATACATAATAGACCCTATGGCTGAGGCATAGGGGATGACACTCATCTCTTCTATATCTTCTGTCAGTGGTCGGGACATTGAGCCGAGCTCAATTTCACACCTTATGTAATACAAGAACCCTTTCTTGGACTGATCCATTTTGAACTTCTTCAATATCTTATCAAGGTATGTGCTTTGTGAAAGACCTATGAGGCGTCTCGATCTATCCCTATAGATCTTGATGCCTAATATGTAAGCAGCTTCTCCAAGGTCTTTCATTGAAAAACTCTTATTCAAGTAGGCCTTAATGCTGTCCAAAAGTTCTATATCATTTCCCATCAAAAGTATGTCATCTACATATAATATGAGAAATGCTACAGAGCTCCCACTCACTTTCTTGTAAACGCATGCTTCTCCATAAGTCTCGCATAAACCCAAACACTTTGATCATCTCATCAAAGCGAATGTTCCAACTCCGAGATGCTTGCACCAGCCCATAAATGGATCATTTGGAGCTTGCATACCTTGTTAGCATTCTTAGGGTCGACAAAACCTTCCGCTGCATCATATACAGCTTCTTCCTTAAGATAGCCGTTAAGTATGAATGCCGTTTTGATGTCCATTTGCCATATCTCATAATCATAGTATGCGACAATTGCTAACATGATTCGGACGGACTTCAGCTTGCCTACGGGAGAGAAAGTCTCATCGTGAGCAACCCCTTGAACTTGCCGATAACCCTTAGCGACAAGTCGAGCTTTATAGATGGTAACATTACCATCCGCGTTCGTCTTCTTCTTTAAAGATCCATTTGTTTTCTATCGCCGCCGATCATCGGGCAAGTCTGTCAAAGTCCATACTTTGTTTTCATACATGGGTCCTATCTCGGATTGCATGGCTTCAAGCCATTTGTTGGAATCTGGGCCCACCATCGCTTCTTCATAGTTCAAGGTTCACCGTTGTTCAACAACATGATTTCCGTGACAGGGTTGCCATACCACTGTGTGGAACGTGTCCTTGTGGACCTCTGAAGTTCAAGAGTAACTTGATCCAAGTACCTTGACCATCATCATTAATTTCCTCTCCGGTCGGTGTAGGCACCACAGGAACATTTTCCGAGCTGCACTACTTTCCGGTTCAAGAGGTAGTACTTCATCGAGTTCTACTTTCCTCCCACTTACTCCTTTCGAGAGAAACTCTTTTCCGAGAAAAGGATCCGTTCTTGGCAACAAAGATCTTGCCTTTGGATCTAAGGTAGAAGGTATACCCAATGGTTTCCTTTAGGGTATCCTATGAAAACGCATTTTCCGACTTGGGTTCGAGCTTTTAGTTGGAAGTTTCTTGACATAAGCATCGCATCCCCAAACTTTTAGAAACGACAGCTTAGGTTTCCTCCCAAACCATAATTCATACGGTGTCGCCTTCAACGGATTTAGACGATGCCCTATTTAAAGTGAATGTAAACATCTCTAGAGCGTATCCCCAAAATGATAGCGGTAAATCAAGTAAGAGACATCATAGATCGCACCATATCTAATAGAGTGCGATTACGACGCTCGGACACACCGTTATGCCGAGGTGTTCTGTGCAGCGTGAGTTGTGAAGCGATTCCACATTTCCATAAGTGCGTACCAAATTCGTGACTTAAATATTCTCCTCCATGATCTGATCGTAAGAAATTTATTTTTTTGGTCACGTTGATTCTCTACCTCATTCTGAAATTCCTTGAACTTTTCAAAGGTCTCAGCATTTGTGTTTCATCAAGTAGACATACCCATATCTACTTAAGTCGTTTGTGAGTGAGAACATAACGATATCCTCCGCGAGCCTCAACGCTCACTGGACCGCACACATCGGTATGTATGATTTCCAATAAGTTGGTTGCTCGCTCCATTGTTCTGGAGAACGCAGTCTTGGTCATTTTGCCCATGAGGCATGGTTTGCATGTGTCAAATGATTCATAATCGAGAGACTCTAAAAGTCCATCAGCATGGAGCTTCTTCATGCGCTTGATACCAATGTGACCAAGGCGGCAGTGCCACAAGTATGTGGGACTATCGTTATCAACTTTACATCTTTTGGTCCACACTATGAATATGTGTAACATCACGTTTGAGATTCATTAAGAATAAACCATTGAACATCGGAGCATGACCATAAAACATATCTCTCATATAAATAGAACAACCATTATTCTCGGATTTAAATGAGTAGCCATCTCAGATTAAACGAGATCCCGATACATGTTGTCCATGCTCAAACTTGGCACTAAATAACAATTATTGAGGTTTAAAACTAATCCCGTAGGTAAATGTAGAGGTAGGCGTACGACGGCGATCACATCAACCTTGGAACCATTCCCGACGCGCATCGTCACCTCGTCCTTCGCCAGCCTCCGCTTATTCCGCAGCTCTGCTGTGAGTTACATATATGAGCAACGGCACCGTATCAAATACCTGTGAGTTACTACGAGTACCGGTAAGGTACACATCAATTACATGTATATCAAATATACCTTTAGTGTTGCGGCCTTCTTGTCCGCTAAGTATTTGGGGGCAGTTCCGCTTCCAAAGGATGACCCTTCCCTTTGCAATAAAAGCACTGGCCTCGTGCTTGGGTCCATTCTTTGACTTCTTCCCGCAAGCTGGCTTACGGGTGCGGCAACATCCTTGCCGTCCCTTCTTGAAGTTCTTCTTACCCTTGCCCTTCTTGAACTTAGTGGTTTTATTGACCATCAACTCTTGATGTTCCTTCTTGATTTCTACCTCTGCTAATCTTCAAAGATTGAAAATACTTCAGAATAGTTTTCACCATCCCCTGCATATTGTAGTTCATCACAAAGCTCTTGTAGCTCAAAGGTGGGAAGCGATCAAGGATTCTGTCAATGACCGCCTCGTCCGGGAGGTTAATGTCAAATTGGACCGAGGCGGTTGTGCAACCTGGACATTTTGAGTATGTGCTCACCGACAGAACTATTTTCCTCCATCTTACAATTGTAGAACTTGTGGAGACTTCATATCTCTCGACCCGGCATGAGCTTGGAAAACCAGTTTCAGCTCCTCGAACATCTCATATGCTCCGTGGTTGCTCAAAACGCTTTTGGAGCCCCGGTTCTAAGGTGTAAAGCATGCCGCATCGAATGAGGGAGTAATCATCAAGACGAGACTGCCAAGCGTTCGTAACGCGTCTTGGTTCTTCAGGATGGGTGCTTCACCTAGCGGTGCTTCTAGGACATATTGTTTCTTGGCAGCTATGAGGATGATCCTCGTGTTCCGGACCGGTCACGAATAGTTGCTGCCATCATCTTTCAGCTTGGTTTTCTAGGAACGTTGAAGTTCATGGTGACATGAGCATTGGCCATTTGATCTACAAGACATTTTGCAAAGATTTTAGACTAAAGTTCATGATAATTAAGTTCATCTAATCAAATTATTTAATGAACTCCCACTCAGATTTGACATCCCTCTAGTCATCTAAGTGTTACATGATCCCGAGTCGACTAGGCCGTGGTCCGATCATCACGTGAGACGGACTAGTCATCGTCGGTGAACATCTCCATGTTGATCGTATCTTCCATACGACTCATGTTCAACCTTTCGTCCTCTTGTGTTCCGAGGCCATGTCTATACATGCTAGGCTCGTCAAGTTAACCTAAGTGTTTTGCATGTGTGAAACTGTCTTACACCCGTTGTATGTGAACGTAAGGATCTATCACACCCGATCATCACGTGGTGCTTGAAACAGACGAACTTTGCTGCTTGGCGGCATCAGCTTAGGAGAACACTTTCTTGAAATTATTATAAGGGATCATCTTATTTACTACCGTCGTTCTAAGTAAACAAGATGCATAAACATAATAAACATCACATGCAATTATATAGTAGTGACATGATATGGCCAATATCATATAGCTCCTTTGGTCTCCATCTTCGGGGCTCCATGATCATCTTGTCACCGGCATGACACCATGATCTCCATCATCATGATCTCCATCATCGTGTCTCCATGAAGTTGCTCGCCAACTATTACTTCTACTACTATAGCTAACGGTTTAGCAATAAAGCAAAGTAATTACATGGCGTTGAATCAATGACACGCAGGTCATACAATAATTAAGACAACTCCTATGGCTCCGCCGTTGTCATACTCATCGACATGCAAGTCGTGATTCCTATTACAAGAACATGATCTCATACATCACAATATATCATTCATCATACATCACAACTTTTGGCCATATCACATCACAAGGCAATTGCTGCAAAAACAAGTTAGACGTCCTCTAATTGTTGTTGCATCTTTTACGTGGCTGCAATAGGGTTCTAGCAAGAACGCTTTTCTTACCTACGAAAAAGCCACAACGTGATTTGTCAACTTCGCTTACCCTTCATAAGGACCATTTTCGTGAATCCGCTCCAACTAAAGTGGGAGAGACGGACACCCGCTAGCCACCTTATGCAACTAGTGCATGTCGATCGGTGGAACCTGTCTCACGTAAGCGTCACGTGTAAGGTCGGTCCGGGCGCTTTATCCCACAATACCGCTGAAGCAAAATAAGACTAGTAAGCGGCAAGAAAGTTGACAACATCTACGCCCACAACAAATTGTGTTCTACTCGTGCAATAGAGAACTACGATAGACCTAGCTCATGATGCCACCGTTGGGGAGCGTTGCATAAAATAAAAATTTTCCTACGCTCACCAAGATCCATCTATGAGTTCATCTTGCAACGAAAGTGATCAAGTGCATCTACATACCTTTGTAGATCGCGGCGTGAAGCGTTGCTCAAGAGAACGGGGTTGAGGGAGTCGTTCGTCGTGATCCAAATCACCGGAGATCCTAGCGCCGAACGGACGGCACCTCAACGTTCAACACACGCACGGTCAGCGTGGACGCCTCCTCCTTCTTGATCTAGCAAGGGGAAGGAGAGGTTGATGAAGATCCAAAGAAAGACGACAGGCGTGGTGGTGGATGCAAGAGGGCTCAAGAAGGCTTCGCCAAGCAACTACGGGAGGGAGAGGTGTAGCGAGGAGGGAGGAGGCGCCCGGTGTTGGGTGCGGCCGCCTCCCACCCCTCTTTATATAGGGACCCTGTAAGGCGTCGGCCCTAGGAGATGGGATCTCCTAGGGGGCGGCTGGCCAAGGGGGTGGAGTGCCCCCAAGGCAAGTGGAGCGCCTCCCTAGGGTTCCCAACCCTAGGCGCATGAGGGGGCCCGGGGGAGGGCGCACCAGCCCACCCAGGGGGCTGGTTCCTCCCCACTTCAGCCCATTTGCCCTCCCGGATAGGTGGCCCCACCGGTGGACCTCAGGACCCTTCCGGTGGTCCCAGTACAACACCGTGACCCCAAAATCTCCGATGGTCAAACAGCACTTCCTATATATAATTCTTTACCTCCGGACCATTCGGAACTCCTCGTGACGCTCGGATCTCATCCAGGACTCCAACAACTATCGGTTTCTTGCATACTCATATTCATACAACCCTAAGCGTCACCGAACCTTATGTGTAGACCCTCACGGTTCGGGAGACATGCGTATACATGACCGAGACGGCTCTCCGGTCAATAACCAACAATGGATCTCGGATACCCATGTTGGCTCCCACATGCTCCTCGATGATCTCATCGGATGAACCACGATGTCGAGGATTCAAGCAACCCCGTATACAATTCCCTTTGTCAATCGGTATGTTACTTGCCCAGATTCGATCGTTGGTATCCCAATACCTCGCTCAATCTCGTTACCCGGCAAGTCACTTTACTCAAATCAGTAATGCATGATCCCGTGACCAAACACTTGGTCACTTTGAGCTCATTATGATGATGCATTACCGAGTGGGCCCAAGTGATACCTCTCCGTAATGCAGAGTGACAAATCTCAGTCTCGATCCGTGTCAACCTAACGGACACTTTCGGAGATACCTGTAGTGCACCTTTATAGTCACCCGATTCACGTTGTGACATTTGGTACACCCAAAGCACTCCTACGGTATCCGGGAGTTACACGATCTCATGGTCTAAGGAAAAGATACTTGACATTGGAAAAGCTCTAGCAAAAGCGAACTACACGATCTTGTGCTATGCTTAGGATTGGGTCTTGTCCATCACATCATTCTCCTAATGATGTGATCCCGTTATCAATGACATCCAATGTCCATAGTCGGAAACCATGACTATCTATTGATCAACGAGCTAGTCAACTAGAGGCTCACTAGGGACATATTGTGGTCTATGTATTCACACGTGTACTACGATTTCCGGATAATACAATTATAGCATGAATAAAAGACAATTATCATGAACAAGGAAATATAATGATAATCCTTTTATTATTGCCTCTAGGGCATATTTCCAACATATAACCGTGCCAAGTTAGAGCAGACACCTCAGTGGGGGAATAGGACTGGTCATCTGTCTCTGAATCGATCTCTGAGGAGCTATCGGGACCCAACAAGAGATCTTCTTTGACAGGTAGCACTGTCTGCTCTGAAGGCCTTGTTTTCACTCTAGATATTTCCATCTCCCACCCAAATGGCTGATTCACAGGAAGAGTAGTTTAATGTACAAACATTGTCGACAAATGGAAATGTAATGAAGAAAAGGATGGGAAAGATATCATTCAAATATATGATGCCTGGTTAAACAGGATGCATTGCACATTTCACATATATTTTGGCTGGCTAAAAGGCATGAGACTGCATAATTCCCATATATGATATAGAAACTAAACAGGTGGCATTACAGAACATGTCTAAACTAAGCAGATGACATATATGACGTCAAAAGTAGGCACTGCAAGGCAACATATGCATGATATGACTAACATCATCATGCCAAGGTAGAGCAAACACCTTGGGGGGTAAATAGGAGTGGTCAGTGGCGTCACGAATACGCCTACCGAGCAGAATATCTTCCTCTGGATTACAATGCGGAGAGGGGCGGGGAAGGGTTTGCCATTGAACCCACCATGGAGGCGATGTCGCATGACATTGTATTGCCGCGCAAAACTCTTCTCTTTTTCTCTACATGTTCAAAGATGATTTGTACAATATCGACATGCATACGAAAAAAATATGGTGAGAATATGTAAGGAGAGCATGCAGAAATTTAGAGTGATGGTAACAACCCAGTGGATCGAAGCGTTTTTCCGTTGAACCAAAATAGCCCCTAATGGATCGGCGTGAATGTATAGTAATAACCGACGGAACAAGTGTACAACCTCTTTGCGTAGAAATGTGTCGACCTTTCACATCATTGGGTTGGTCATTTGAAGCGGTTGAGGTAGAGGTGACAGCCGGAGGTTTGGAGGAAGATCTCGAGGAATCATAGGCGGCGTCCGTGGCACTGCTCTGTTGTGATGGATCGATTACGTCGTTGGAGCAGCTCCGGTGAGCCGTAAGTAAGACGTCAAAATTTGAAGCGGCACAAGGCAGACATCGTCAATCTCAAGTGGATTCTAATAGCATCTCCAATAGATGATGAAAAATGGATGTAAAATTAACATCACCAAAACCACGACTACAACAGATGAGGTAAAAAACTGTGACTCTGAACTTAAGCTGTCGAAACTGAAATTAACTGTGGAATCTGAATACTCTCAACTGAACGCAATGGTAGCGAGAGAGACACTTGATATGTAGTTTAGGGAGGGCTTGCAGTTCATCTTCAACCTGCACACCTCGAGCCGCTTGCCACCACCGGCCGAACTGCCCGGCGCGCCTCGCCGCCTTGAAATAACTTCGCCACACGCCGCCCGGCCAGCCCTCTAGGCCCCCGCCCCCCACCGAACCCTAAGATAGATAGTGGGGTACCTCTCCGTGAGCCTCGCCCCACAAGGGTGGTTCTTCCCTTAACTCCAGTGAGCCCCCCAACCCCTTAAAATCGGTGACCCAAAAGTCGATTCATCGATCAAGTGTGGCTTAATCGGAGCAGAAAGCAAGAAGACGAAGCGAGGGGAGAGCAAGAAATGGGCGAAAGGAAATGATTGAGCGAGAGCCGAGCAGCAGCAAGAAGCGCGAAGGAAAGCGGCGAGAGCCGAGCAGCAAAGCGGCAGATCCGGCTGGTATGGACGCCGCCACCGAAGGGGCCTCAGACTAGGGGAGAGCCGCCCGTGGAGATGTCGCCAGCGCGCCAAGCCAATGGCAGCTCCATGGCAAGCAAGGGATGGAGCACCGTCGGCGCCGGGAGGTCGAGTTAAGGAGAAGGTGTGATGCGGCGAGTGTACAACCTCTTTGGTGGCGCTGAGTAGGCCTCGGCTTCGTCCCGAGGAGTCGGTGAGGATCTGCGGTTCGGTGGAACAGGTTAAGGCGGTCTTGTGAGATGGAGCAGCCGCGATAGACGAGGCGATCGACGGAGAAGCTCCTTGGAGGTGGAGGACGGGCGGCCGAATGAACCGCGGACGACGAGATGGACGCATTGATCCTCATCCGGGGAGGTGGACGAGGGACGCCGAGTTGTTGCGGCGATTTACGGCGTCGTCGGGAAGAGGCTCGCCGGGCAGCGGTGACATGGCGAGACGAAGGAGGGTGGGGTTTCAGGCTGGAGCGGAGAGGTTATGGCGGACCGGGATTTGAATGGAAAAAAGGGGCGATGGGAGGGGTGAAGCATGACTTAGGGACGCGCTTGTCCAAAAATGTAGGGTGTGTTACAAAAGTACCCCACCGATTTGAACTAGGGGCCCTTCGGCTCGGGGTTAGAAGGGGATTTCGTATCGGGATTTGGTAGCTGGAGGGAGTTTTCACGCGTTGTAATTTCGGGATAGCAAGGCGCGGGTTGTGAAGGCGCCAGTTTTGGGAGCACGATATCTGAATTTTCGGGATATAACAAGACGCGGGTTGAATTTTAGGGACAAGCCTAACGTGTAGTAATATTGTACTTGTACGTACCAAATCAATTCGCACTTCCCTCAACCAAAAAGAAAACGAAAAAAAACTATTCACACCACACAAAGAGAGAGTCTTGCCCGTTTTACTATACAAATGTTATTCAAAGCTACTCCCTCCTTCCATCTATATAGGGCATAATGCATTTTTCGATGCTAACTTTGACCAAATATTAGAGCAATGATATATGACATGCAACTTACACAAAGCACACCGTTAACTTCGGCTCAGTGAAAGGTTCTTTCAATGATATAATTTTCACATTGTGCATGTCATGTACTATTAATCTTGTCAATAGTCAAAGGCGGTCTTAAAATCTCATTCGCCCTATATAGATGGAAGGAGGAGTATGAATCCATGTTATGTCCGATTAATTTTTTTCGCTTTGCTGTATAATGCATGTAACCTACTCATACCAACATTTTGGTGCATTCCATATGTCTATACTACCGTTGCAATTCGAACTAAATTTGAATCCGTTTCTCTATTTCAATAAGAATCTACAATCATGATTGTTGCCAACTTCACCCATCATAGTTTCCTTGCTATCCGCCAGATATAAATCGGACGGCCTATAATGAAGGATGGCAGGCACACCATCATCAACAACTCCGCTTTTTTATAAGAGTAGAGATAAAATATATTAAATGTAGTATAACATGATCATAAACACACCATGTGTATCACCGCTATATATATTCACACATACGTCGGTTTAAAACACTATGATAAATTCTTAAAATATCCGAATTCGCTTTTTATAATGAAGTATATATGATCGCTATTCGTCTTTTACACCCACACAACCCTCTTATCTTTGTAGCTAAGGCTTAACTTTCTCTTGTGCATGCACACGCGCATCCCTCTCACCCTCCCTCAGCATTCTCTAGCTCCATCAGCATAAATTCGTCTTTTCACTTTAGGTCGTTCACCCACGGTGTGTGTAGGCCCCCCAGCTCCTTCTTTACGGCACACATCAATCGATATGCCTCTCTAGCCAGGTGTGCCTAGCACAAACACAAGCTTCCCCTCTTCTCTTGTCACCGTCCATGCCTCACTC
The DNA here is from genome assembly GCA_021605145.1 of Aegilops bicornis. Lineage (NCBI taxonomy): Eukaryota > Viridiplantae > Streptophyta > Magnoliopsida > Poales > Poaceae > Aegilops > Aegilops bicornis. The sequence continues at coordinate 17,697 of JAHIAL010000121.1, read as the reverse complement.
CCACCACTTTTTTCATCGTTCTCGCACTACTTGCCTCCTCCCCGCTTTCGATATAGTATGCCTCTCGTACCACCTCCTACATGCATCCCTCTATCTCTATCCTTCTCCTTGTGCCTCGTTTGCTTCTAACACACATGCTTGTATACCGGGTCGATCTCCCAACATATACCTGGATCGACTCTTTAACTACCCCCATCGATCGGCGTACCTCACAAGTTATGTCTCTCCTTTCTCTAACAAAGGCGATTGATCTTCCTATGTAGTTATGTCTGCTACCACAGCCACATCGCCCCCTCATCATTCGTGCATGCCTCCTGACCTGCCTCTCTCACACGCACGCGTGCATAGACAACAAGCAGCCATCTCCTCTCTTATTGATATTGTGGGCGTGCCCTCCGCTTGTCTAGCAAGCCTACCCCACCATTTGTTAGAAGCAACTCCATACCACCCCTCCAACACTCTAGCTCTGTCTCTCTCCCAACCTTATTCCTCTCATGCACATATGCATGGATGCCGATTGATCTCCCTTAATACATGAGGCAGACCGATCTCCTTAATACATGAGGTAGGCCTCTCTCCTCCTCCACACATATACCAGCCATTGTACCTCTATAGTTAATTGGGCCTCCCTCTTCCCTCAAAGACACACCACCGGCCGAGTGCTGCGGGTGGTATCCATGCCACGAGACAAACTGCACATGTCCCCTCTCACGTTCCAAGAGGCCAGCCACTCTATATCTTTGACGTGGGCACACACAAATTTGATGGCACTCTTTGTCGATCCCGCGCGTGCGCACACGCACACACACATCATCCCTCTCTTCGATTCTATGGACACCTCAAGCCGTTGGATACCTCCACTCTCCTCTCGTGGATCGTCCCTCTATATATATGTTATATCCAGGACTCTATTTCACACACATTGCATATGTTACATTTTTGATTGACCCCCCTCAAAAAAAACTCTCAAGAACCCACACACTATATCTCTCTAGGGTTTGTATCTCTCTCACACAACCCCAATGAGGTGGTGTACGAGTAAGAAGAGAATAGGTGCACCGCATGTACTCACGCCGTGCCCACCACACTGCTGGCACACGGTGGAGCCTATTTCTTTACGAAATGGGAGCCCACGTATAATTTGAACGCTCAGAGCGGTTGTTTACCTAGGGAGGTCGTGGTACCACGCCTGCAATAAACAAAGTTTGACTTGACACGTTATTTTAAATAAAGTTATAGCGCTCAATGGCATGTACACGAATATAAAATGATTTTATGGAGAAAAAGGTAGTCCGCTCACTATATACAATGGAGCCTATGCGTGCTTGGTTTGTCGCTCTTCACGATTATCTCACACACAAGGCTGCGGTGGCCTCTCTCTCTCTCTCACCGTTGGTCACCGATCCGGCCGCATCCCGTCTCACGGGGAAAGGGAGTGCGGTGGCCTCTCTCTCTTTGACCGTTGGTCAATGATCCGGCCGCATCCCGTCCGCCGGGGGAAAGGGAGGAAATGCATCGTTTCTCCATTCAACGGCGCCGAGGCAGCACGTCCCGATCTGCGGTACACGCCAGTTCTCTCGACCAAGCTCCGTGCGCGGCAGGGCCCTACGCCACCTGCCGCAGATTCCGCCACCGCCGCTCACCTAGTTACATCCCGACGACCTCCGTGTATCCCTCGGCCTTGCTCCTTGCCCGCCTTCCCACGTCATTGCATGTGGATCTTCCATAGTTCTTTGCCCAAAACGTAGCTTCGCCCAAATGTACTTTCCATATTGCATTCTCGTCCTCACACCGTTTTAGACAAACACAACCGTGTTGTTATCTTCCCTTAGGGCAAGGAATATGCTTCTTTTTGTCGTCGCATGTGTCATCAAGCTGTTATTGGCAAGAATTGTTTCCTTTCTACCTCTTTTTTGCAAAGCAGGGCTATCCATTTCACCTCGTTGCTATTATGGCCTTTTGGTGAACTGCACAAATCACTTTTTTCTTAGGAGTGTTTTTGTGCAGTTGTACTAAAATGTCGGATGGGCAACGTCTCTACATTTCAAAGGTCTTGTTGCACAAAGGGAGATTGGTTTTGCTCTATCCTGCTCATCCAACTCCGAGCCTAATCTTCTCCAACTAGTTAGTCTTAAAAGAGACCGCAAAGGTGACGGCTTCTATTTATGTGTTTATTGTTTCATCAATGGGTCCTCTATTATCGTAATCACACTTAATATCTTTGGAACAGTGACACTCAACTCTATTTTAGTGGAACTGCACAAAATGATCGGAATGTTGCATGCTCCAGCATAACTACTTTTTCCCCAACATGCCTTGTTGATTTAGACAGAAATGGGGGACGTTCTTTCGCCAATGAAAGCATGGATCAATTTTAATTTAACACCTTCTCACAACTCTTGTCTTCAGCTGTGATGTAATTATTAGCTCGATCTGCTAATAATTGACATGCATTAGCAAGGAAGTTAGTTTTTATTGTTTCGAAAGAGCATCGATGGCAAGACACGCGAAACAGAAGCTGAAAGCTCACACCATTGTACAATTTCATGTATCGCTGGAAAATTATTTGTATAGTACGTCAATTATGTAAACAAATGATGGAAGCTTGATAGCATTGCCAGAAGCCTCTTCATCATCCGGGTCCATGTGCCATGCACAAAATTATACTCCTTCGTTCCTAAATATTTGTCTTTTACAAATTTCAAACGGGCATATTTTAGAGTGTAGATTCACTCATTTTGCTTCGTATGTGTACTCCTCTGTTCCTAAATATTTATTCGTCTTTCTAGAGATTTCAACAAGTGACTACATACGGAGCAAAATGAGAGAATCTACACTCTAAATATGTATATACATCCGTATGTGCCGGTCCGTTTGAAATCTCTAAAAGACAAATATTTGAGTAGTCACTGTTGAAATCTCTAGAAAGACAAATATACTCCGGAGTATATTTAAGAACCGAGGGGGTAGTGCACAACCGCATGGGAGACTCAGCCAGCCGTTGCATACCGCATTAATAGTGAGTAATGAGCAGTCAAATCGTAAGCCCCACCTTTCCCACTGTAAGTTGCTCTGAAGAAGCAACCATCAATACACTCTTCTTTGAATCCGCTCATACTACTCCATCCATCACTGTTTAGCGTGCTTCAGAAAAAAGAAAAAAGATCTGTGGGACCAAGGCGACTAGCGATCGGCCTGAAAAATAGCATTGGTAGTTATAGCACGGCGTCTATTACTAGTAGAGGGAATAATGCGTACACACATGCATGCAGTGCTTCCACCCCGGGTACACACATGCATGCACTTACTCCATTCTGTAGTTACATGGAGAGAAAATTGTGGACTTGATTGCTGAAAGTGCAACTATCCCTAGGTGGTTTTGGTAATTCATAACAACATATAGCTCACTGAGCTAATGCTATTCCAAGACTATTATTTCAGGAAAGCTCAATGAATGGCATGGCATGGATGATGAAAGTGGATCCCTCAAAATGCTAATGACAAAGGATTGGCTCAAGCTCAAAAGCTCAAGACTCTTCATTTTATAATTTAGTGATCCAAGATCACATTGAGTCTATAGGAAAAGCCAATACTATCAAGGAGGGATGAGGTGTTGCTTAATGAGCCTCTTGCTTCATGTGCTTAGTGATATGCTCCAAAACCCTCAGCTACTTTCTCACATCCACATATGACCTAAACCTAAAGCCAAAATCGGTCACACCAATTCTTCCTATCCGGCGCCACCGATTTCAACTGTCATAGCCAATGCCACAACCCTAGGCAAATCGGTTCTACCGATGGGGATCTCGGTCTCACCGAGATGGGATTGTAATCTCTCCGTTTCCTTTTCGTAACTTTTTAGTCTCACCGAAAGAGCGGATCGGTCCCACCAAGATTGCAATGTAAACTCTCTGCTTTCCTCGTGAACGCTTTTCGGTCTCACCGAAAGAGCGAATCGGTCCCACCGAAGTTTACTCCGACCAACTCTACGGTTAGCTAATTACCAAAAATCGGTCTCACCGAAGTTTGTGTAATCGGTCTCACCGAGATTACGTTATGCCCTAACCCTAACCATATCGGTCCTACTGAGATGCATGTCAGTTCCACCGAAAACCCTAACGGTCACTAGGATTACTAAAATCGGTCTGACCGAGTTTGTTGATTCGGTCCCACCGAGATTGGTAAATTGTGTGTAACGGTTAGATTTTGTGTGGAGGCTATATATACCCCTCCACCTCCTCTTCATTCATGGAGAGAGCCATGTGAACAAACCTACACTTCCAACTTACCATTTCTCGAGAGAGAACCACCTACTCATGTGTTGAGACCAAGATATTCCCATTCCTACCATATGAATCTTGATCTCTAGCCTTTCCCAACTTACTTTCCACTCAAATCTTCTTTCCACCAGATCCAAATCCTATGAGAGAGAGAGTTGAGTGTTGAGGAGACTATCATTTGAAGCACAAGAGCAAGGAGTTCATCATCAACACACCATTTGTTACTTCTTGGAGAGTGGTGTCTCCTAGATTGGCTAGGTGTCACTTGGGAGCCTCCGACAAGATTGTGGAGTTGAACCAAGGAGTTTGTAAGGGCAAGTAGATCGCCTACTTCGTGAAGATCTACCGCTAGTGAGGCAAGTCCTTCGAGGGCTTACGGCCATGGTGGGATAGACAAGGTTGGTACTGCCGTGGACCCTTAGTGGGTGGAGCCTCCGTGGACTTCAGCGCAACTGTTACCCTTCGTGGGTTGAAGTCTCCATCAACGTGGAGGTACGATAGCACCACCTATCGGAACCACGCCAAAAACATCCGTGTCTCCAATTGCGTTTGAATCCTCCAAACCCTTTCCTTTACTTTCTTTGCAAGTTGCATGCTTTAATTTCCGCTGCTCATATACTCTTTTGCATGCTTGATTGAATTGTGTGATGATTGCTTGACTTGTCCTAAGTTAGCTAAAATCTGCCAAACTCTAAAACTGGGAAAAGGTTAAGATTTTTATTGGTCCAAGAGTCTAATCACCCCCTCTAGACATACTTCAAGGTCCTACAAGTGGCATCGAGCTTTGGTCTCCATTTGCTTTGATTTCCATAGCTTTTGGTGGTCATAGCCTTGGTTTCACAACCTAGGAGAGTATGGCGTCTAGTGAGGGAAATTATCACCGTAGAGGTCCTTACTTTGATGGTACTAATTTTGCTAGTTGGAAGCATAAGATGAAAATGCATATTCTCGGACATAACCCCACCATTTGGGCAATTATTTGTATTGGCTTGCAAGGTGAATTCTTTTGATGGAGAGAGCCGAACCGTGAAGCTAATGCGGAAGAATTGAAGATGCTACAATACAACGCTCAAGCTTGTGATATCATCTTCAAGTGGTTGTGCCTCAAGAATTCAACAAAATCAGCCGTCTTGAGAATGCAAAGGAAATATGGGATACTTTGATTGATATGCATGAAGGTACCGAATCAAATCAAGGAATCCAAGTTGGATGTGCTCCAAAGTCACTTGACAAGTTCAAAATGAAGGATGGTGAAGGTGTCGCTGAAATGTACTCTAGGCTTGCACTTATCACAAATGAGATTGCCGGCTTAGGGAGTGAAGAGATGACTCGATGATTCATCATCAAGAAGATCCTAAGAGCATTGGATGGAAAGTATGATACCGTGTGCACATTGATTCAAATGATGCCAAACTACAAAGATCTCAAGCCAAGGAAGTCATTGGAAGAATTGTTGCTCATGAGATGTCACTTAAGGATAAGGAGGAACTTCACAACAAGTCAAGTGGTGCTTACAAAGCCTCAAGTGAAGCCCCCACATCATCAAGTGAGAAACACACCTTCAATGAAGAATTGAGCTTAATGGTGAAGAACTTCAACAAATTCTACAAGAGTAGAAGCAAAGAAAGAAGCTCCAAGTCAAGGTCTTACAATGACAAAAGATCTTCTAATCGAGAGCGAAATCGCTACAATTGTGGGAGACCCGGACACTATTCCAATGAGTGTACGATACCCTACAAAAGAAGAGAAGACTCTCCAAAAAGAAGAAGTAGAAGAGAAGAATCACCACCAAGAGAGAGGAGGAGTAGAGATGATCGTTATGAATGAAGACCCTCACGGAGAAGCAAGGATTCGGAAAGGAAGGACAAGTCATCAAAGAGCTACACAAAACAAAGACATCAAGTTCATGTTGGTGAATGGGTATCCGGCTCAAACCGACAATCACTCCGGCTCGAATATACTCAAGATGAAGGTGTTGCGGTCTAGCACTTGTGTCAACCGACTCCTCGACATATTTGAATCACCAAATGAAGGAATTGGAAGATGCTTCATGGCCAAAGGTCCAAAGGTAACACATCCCGAGTATGTTGATTTCAATAGTGATGAAGATGACTTGCTTGTGGATGATGATTTACTTGTTGACAACTCTAGTGATGAATACTATGATGAAACGTCAATTAATCATGCTAATCAAGATAAAGCGAATGACAATGATAAGGAGAAGATTGAGCTTCTAACTAAAGAACTAAACACTCTTAAGTTAGCTCATGAAACTATCTTCAAGATCATCGAGAACTTTTAAGGGCTCATGAGAAGTTACGCTTTGAAAAGCTCAATCTTGAGCAAGAGCATGAGTTCTTGAAAGCAATCAATGATGATCTCCGTAAGAAAAGTTCTTCTTACATTGCTAAGCCGTTTACTCTTATCTACTTACATGCCTCAAGTCAAGTCTAGTAACAAGAACAAGAAAGATTCTTCCTCTAGTAGTAACAATAACAATGTCAAATCCAATATTGTTGCTTCAAGTAGTTCTCTTGATTCCACTAATGATTCTCTTAGCCAAGTTACACTTGAGCAAGAAAATAGCTTATTGAAGGGAATTATAGAGAAAGGTGTATACAAAAGCCTTGCCGGGAGTAAGCAATTCGAGGAAATTGTATGCGCAAGCAAGGAAGGCACGGAAGAATCAAGGTGTTGGTTTTGAACGAAAGTTCAATGCCAATGGAGTTAGTGGGAAGAAGATCAATACCCCAAGACGAAGTTTGTTCCTCAATAAGAGAAGTATGATCCTACTTCCTTCAAGGGAACACAAGCACAAGATGATCTTCCACCACAAGACCACAAGAACAAAGGCAAGGACAAGCTTCAAGAAGAGATTGATGCATTTGAAGAAGCACCTAAGGTCTCAGTCAAGTGGATCCCCAAGACTACGTCAAGTTCTTCCTCATCAAGTACAACTACAACTCCAAGGATTCCCATCAAGATGATGTGGATCCCGAAGAAGAAGAACTAAAGAGTTCTTGAGGGTGACTCCGCCAACATATTTCACTCATATCATTATGGCAAGGACAAGTGCAATCAACCTCCATATCTTGCACTAGTTCAAGGAGTCACAAACCCTCATGTTGGTAAGGCAAGGGACAAGGTAACCTAATGATTTCATGGACATCATTTTGTGTGTGCATCACTCTATGTCTATGGATATACTTGTTTTGTTCCTTGTGGGACTAACCCATGTAGGTATTGAAAGTGCAACTCACTCCAAAGGATTGCTCCAAAAAGATCTACATCAACATTGAGCATCCACATCTTCAACACCTACATGAAGTCATCATCGACAAAACCCAAGGTTAGTTCATCCCTCTTAGGGGGGATCTCACATCTAGGGGGAGCTTAACTCTAAGAATTGAGTCAAAGCAACTCTAATGATGTGAACACATAAATGCTTTTATGTAAAAGTGGTAACCCCACTTGAGCTTAAACGATGAGTATGACCTATGATCAAATGTCTATCATTTGACTCCTAAGTCAATATACCCATATATAGATGACCTAGTCATCGCCAACTGTTTGATAGATGCTAGAATTGGTTGTGCATGCTTTGCCACATATTTCATTTGCCATCTTATTGCGTGAGCATGTTGGTTGCATACTTTACTCATTCGAGGACATCCACTTGTTGTTTTGATTGATTGGCTTCTTTTTCTTTGGCCAAGTGGATGGACAAGAATGCCTAAGAACCTTCTCTAGCTATCTATGCTTTTCTCGTCTCAAACTCTATTCATGCTACATCACAAAATTTGATCAAGTCAGATTCGAACCACTCTGTGTGAGGACCACTCGGAGTCCCCGATTCGTCATAGACTTAAATTTCCAAAACTTCTTTGTGATTCTCGGTCTGACCGATTCCTCCATTTCGGTCTTACCGAGATCACTAAGTCGATCTAGGTTTTCAATCTCGGTGCAACGATTTGAACTCTTCGTCACGAAGCCTGTTGCAATAATCAGACTGTACCGCATTTTGCATCTCGGTGCCACCGAAGTTATTCCACTCGGTCGCACACACCGGCGATGGTCGGGCTATATATAGTCACGGGCAAAAATTTGGAAATTTCTCCGAACCTCTTCGCCCGGCGCAATAGCTCGCTCTGCCTCCGTGGTCTCGGATCGTCTCCTGCGGCCGCCTCCTGTCGCTGGTTTCAGCGCCGTCACGGAATTCAACCCTCCGTTATCGCCCGTAGCGAGTCTCCGCCGAACTAGGGTATGGACTCGATCAACATGCTTTCCTCGTCCGATTCTCAAGCACATTGTGTTCTTATTGATTCTTGCCACGATTGAAACACTCCTATCCATTCAATGCAATCCTTAGATTAGTTTTGATTAGAAAATTTAGGGTTATGTTTCAGCCTAAACCATCTCTGACCAACCGAGTTGAAAAACTCGGTCCCAACGATTTGGCTTATGTCATTGCACTAGTGAGACTCGACCGACCGAGAATTGCTAATCGTGAGACCGATTTTAGGACTTTGTGAAACCCTAGCAGTCTTGGTGCCATCAACTATGACTCGGTCTGACCCGAGTTCATCGATTTAGGTTCCAAAGCTGCTTCGGTATCACCGAGTTTGAAAATCGGTTGATCCAAATGCTTCTGTGGAAAACTAAAACTGAATTTTTGAGTCACTCTTTTGCAAAAATCTCTGCATTTTGTGATGCTCATCCACTCTACCTCATCTATAACTCTTCAAAGGGTCGTGATCAGTGTTTTGGCAAAGATGTCGCATCAAAGTGACAGCTGAACAGGTCGAGGAGGAGCAAGTGAACATGAGTGAGGGCACTAGTCCCTCCAGCACTTCAGATGAAGGCAGCAGGAATACCCCAAGCAATTTGCCTAAAGCTGCCACCAGGCAAAGGAAGAAGAAAACCTCAGATTCTGAAGATGAGAATTATAGGGAAGGCGAAGAGGATGAGGCAACCTCCAAGAAGGGTGTGCTCAAAAAGGAGTATGGCTCAAAGACATAGCACAAAGCCTGGACTCAATAGAAAGGTTCTTGCCAAGAGGACACCTATGCCAAAGATCGAGCATCAGCTCAAATTCACAAAAGCCTGATCCCAAAGAGCTTCTTCTTTGAAGGAAAGAAAAGGAAAGAAAGGGTCAAGAAGACCACGATCGAGTTATTGGAAGCCTTCCATGATGGAAGAGGAAGAAGAGATTCTTGCACCAGCACCCAAGGCACCAAAGCTTATGGGTGATGCTATAAGATCAGGGGCTGCCACATCTAAGCCCAAGGAAGCACCCAAAGCTGCCCCCAAGGCCAAGTCTGCACCCAAAGTGCCTGAGGTTGCTGATGAAGAAGATGAAGAAGGACAAGTTCTGAGGAAGCTCAAGCCCAAGATACCAGACCACAATGATGCCCATCCTGTGGCTGAGGACATGAAGATCAGAAGAGACAATGGGTTGAGGCTATGGAGGATGACAGATCCATATGCCACAAGGAGAAGAACTGCGTGGATTACAGTGTTCCACACCAAGGAACAGCAGGACTTTTACGAGACCATTTGCTTTGGATAAGAAGCCCATAGTGTGTGATATGAGGTGGGTCGACTAGACCTACATGAAAGAAAATGAAGAGCACTATCACAGGAGTGCAAGATGCAGTTTTGTTGCTTGTGGAGTTGCAGATTTTGTTGGGCAAAAGCTCACCAACTGGAGCGATGAACTTATCATGCAGTTCTACTCCACAAAGACACTTTTTATCCAGATGGCGAGGATAGTGTGGATGTCTCGAAGGTACAAGGTACCGGTCAATTGTTGAGGAGTGGGCAAAGTCGATAAATGCCCAGGAGGAGAATGAAGATGACCTAGATGTATATGCCAAGAAGAAAATGGACCACAATTCCATGGCACACATGTACAAGGAGATCCCAGACACAGCCATTGAGACATTCAAGTTTGGATCAGTCCACTTCCTTCTGTTAGGGCTGCCAACTATCAACTGCATCTTAAGGCATACTCTACTGCCTAAGTCTGGTGACCACAACATGATTAGAGGGCATGCAATCAACATGTTGCATTTGTTTGATGTGCCACAGAAATTCAAAGTCATGAGCCTTATGGTTGAAACCATTAAGAGGACTGCAGCAGCAGACGAGAAGAGAAGTTGTGGATATGCCCCTCAGTTCGTGGAGTTGATTAACTCAAAGATGGGCACATGCAAATATCTATTGGATAAAGAACATTTTCCACTTTATCCGGACTTTGAGAACAATGAGGTTGTCATGAATGAGAATGATCCATCGCCGGTTCAAGCACAAGAGAAGAAGGAGAAGGCAAGGAAGGAGAAAGCTGCCAGGATGCCAACTCAAGAGGAGGCATCTGAGTATTTCTTGAAGAACAAGCAGGAGCAGCTTGGATACTTAATAGCATCAACACTAAGGATTGAGAAGGGATTGGCCACCCTCACTCAAAATCAGGAGAGGTTGGAAAGAATCATGGAACAAAAGTTCTATGACTTAGATGTGAAAGTAACTGAGATTCAGTCTGCAGTGGAGCAACTACAGGATGACATGCAGAGAGAGGAAGGCAAAAACAACCAGTGATGCATTTGCCAGAGTGCCTAGAGCCCAGAGGTCATCTGCATGCGATTCCTGACACCGAGTCACTTCATCTGCGCACTACCATGCCTCAAGGTGCCACCAGCTCCAGCACCTACACCAGCTCCAGCTCCATCTACTTCAACTGAAGCCTTCATCCTCGGCGCTATCCAGGACACCACCACGAAGATCAAGCACGAGAGTCGATCTAGTACTATGCATTTTCTATGAACTTTTGGTAACTTGTTGCCAAAGGGGGAGAAAAATGTATAGATCATAGGCTTCGAGAGAGAGAGTGTTGCTTTTGTTCTCTCTTGATTTGGTGGTTTTTAAACTTGTTTGCTTTTGATTGCTTGAGATACTATGCTATGTTTGTGAGACATTGATGATCATGTGTTTGATCATAAGCTACACTTATGCATGTTTGATGATATTATCTTATCTATCCTATGTGATCATTCACTGTGCTTCGTGATGAGTGCATGTATTCATTCTTATCATTTTGAGCGCTCCACCAAGATGTATGTGACATGGAAGAGTAACCCATGAGCCTAATTCCTTGTGCATTTGCAGTGCAAAGCAAATCGTAAACTATGAACAAATATAGGGGGAGCTCTTGCTTATCACATACTTCTCAAAGCGACGATGTTTTTCAATCTTATTATCACGTGTCGAAGCTTTGATCTATATGTTGTCATCAATTACCAAAAAGGGGGAGATTAAAAGTGCAACTATCCCTAGGTGGTTTTGGTAATTCATAACAACATATAGCTCATTGAGCTAATGCTATTCCAAGACTATTATTTCAGGAAAGCTCAATGAATGGCATGGCACGGATGATGAAAGTGGATCCCTCAAAATGCTAATGACAAAGGATTGGCTCAAGCTCAAAAGCTCAAGACTCTTCATTTTATATTTTAGTGATGCAAGATCACATTGAGTCTATAGGAAAAGCCAATACTATCAAGGAGGGATGAAGTGTTGATCAATGAGCCTCTTGCTTCATGTGCTTAGTGATATGCTCCAAAACCCTCAGCTACTTTCTCACATCCACATGTGACCTAAACCTAAAGTCAAAATCGGTCACAGCGATTCTTCCTATCCGGCGCCACCGATTTCAACTATCATAGCCACTGCCACAAACCCTAGGCAAATCGGTTCTACCGATAGGGATCTCGGTCTCACCGAGATGGGATTGTAATCTCTCTGTTTCCTTTTCGTAACTTTTCCGTCTCACCGAAAGAGCGGATCGGTCCCACCGAGATTGCAATGTAAACTCTCATTTCCCTTTTCGTGAACGCTTTGGTCTCACCAAAAGAGGCGAATCGGTCCCCACCGAAGTTTACGACCAACTCTCACGGTTAGCTAATTACCAAAATCGGTCTCACCGAAGTTTGTGTAATCGGTCTCACCGAGATTACGTTGTGCCCTAACCCTAACCATATCGGTCCTACCGAGATGCAAGTCGATCCCACCGAAAACCCTAACGGTCACTAGGTTTACTAAAATTGAATTACGACCGAGTTTGTTGATTCGGTCCCACCGAGATTGGTAAATTGTGTGTAACGTGTTAGATTTGGTGTGGAGGCTATATATACCCCCTCCACCTCCTCTTCATTCGTGGAGAGAGCCATCAGAACAAACCTACACTTCCAACTTACCATTTCTGAGAGAGAACCACCTACTCATGTGTTGAGACCAAGATATTCCATTCCTACCATATGAATCTTGATCTCTAGCCTTTCCCAAATTATTTTCCACTCAAATCTTCTTTCCACCAGATCCAAATCCTATGAGAGAGAGTTGAGTGTTGGGGAGACTATCATTTGAAGCACAAGAGCAAGGAGTTCATCATCAACACACCATTTGTTACTTCTTGGAGAGTGGTGTCTCCTAGATTGGCTAGGTGTCACTTGGGAGCCTCCGACAAGATTGTGGAGTTGAACCAAGGAGTTTGTAAGGGCAAGGAGATCGCCTACTTCATGAAGATCTACCACTAGTGAGGCAAGTCCTTCGTGGGCGACGGCCATGGTGGGATAGACAAGGTTGCTACTTCGTGGACCCTTAGTGGGTGGAGCCCTCAGTGGACTCCAAGCAACTGCTACCCTTCGTGGGGTTGAAGTCTCCATCAACGTGGAGGTACGATAGCACCACCTATCGGAACCACGCCTAAAAACATCCGGTGTCTCCAATTGCGTTTTGAATCCTCCAAACCCTTCCCTTTACTTTCTTGCAAGTTGCATGCTTTAATTTCCGCTGCTCATATACTCTTGCATGCTTGCTTTAATTGTGTGATGATTGCTTGACTTGTCCTAAGTTAGCTAAAATCCGCCACACTCTAAGACTGGGAAACTGTTAAGTTTTTATTGGTCAAGTAGTCTAATCAGCCCCCCTCTAGACATACTTCAAGGTCCTACAATTGCGGTTACCACGCCCTAATTAATTGAGCATTAAACCAAACGCGTCTATAGTCTCTCTCGGTGGTGGAAATGCATTGAGAGAAATGCATCATAATGAAGCCGCTACCATAAACTGTGACGGAGGGAGGATTAGTATGAAGGTTCAAAACCAAGTACGCCAGATGGCCCGTTGGTCAACGCACCTCCTCTTGGCATATCAGCGACATGTGGGACAGAGTGTGAGAAAACCGATCTCAATTAACGGCAAAGATCCAACCCGCCATTCCTTGAGAGAGACGAGAGCGAGAACACAGACGGGTTCGCATGGAGGCCAAGATATATTCGAGCATGGTTGGTTGATCGACATCATTCATTACATGTTGATGTTGGGCCGCCGTTTTCCGCCCTTCTCCGGAATAAATGTGTACTTTATCAGAGATAAAAAGAAATAAGAGTATAAACGCTCCACCATGCGGTTCTAGTAGTAGTACTACTCGTACTTCTGCGCTTGGCTCTTCGCCTCTTCGTGAAGTCAAACAATGATGGTACTCCGCATGTTGGGTACTATAGTGTATGCCTCTGACAATCGACACCGAATGGGTGATGCATGTCCACCGAGGGTAGGTCGATTAGTCAAAAGGCGTGAAGCGAGCTTCACCTTGTCTGCAAGCTTCTCCTTGTTCTCATGAAGGATGACACACCAAAAAGTAGTGCTAGTCCATACTCCCTCCTTTCCGTTAATATGGCTCAATCCTTTTATGCGGGTAAATGAGAGAGCTTTATTCATATATAAGCATTCTTAGGACGATCAGCCAAGACACCGGTCACTAGGAAGCGAGGTACCCCGCAAAAAAAAGAAGTAGGAAGTAGGGTGTTTCATCAAGCCAGCTCTCGGCCATACATTCAAAAGTGCAGCAAACACGGTTCGCCCGACGTAAGATGCCTCGCAAGGTTTGGTTGACCTGTTTACATCTTTGAATAACAAAAAAGAGGAAATATTACTGAAGCGCTACTATTTGTAACAGGATATGAGCCGTAATTAAGCAAGAATTGTGGCGATAGTGTTCCATGCAATCAACTTCCATTATCACATGCGAACCCTCGAAGATAACCAAATGTGTTGAAGATTGCTTTATCACATTTTAAAATTATAATAATAGTGCGTACGCCTCCATCCGGCTTCTTAGTACTAGTATAGTACGTACCTTTATAGACTATATTAGTAAATCTTTATACTTGGCTGTTCAGCCTATTCGGGAAGTCGAACAATAGTAGCACTAGTAGTATAGTGTATATACGGAAATCGACACGAATTAATCGCTGCACGTCCACCGCCCGAGTGAGGAGAGCTTGCATTAGTCAAAGTTTCTCCTTGTCCTGCATGAGCCACCGCATGTAAGTAATGCTAGTCCATACCGCCTCCTCTCCGGTTAATATGGATTAATTTTAAACGAGATAAATATCTCTGTCACATCCTTTGTATATTTGTAAAAATACTGAGTTAGTGGACTTCATAATCGCTCATTAGCGCAATATATATATTTTCCGGTGTTTATACGGTCACTAGCTCACCTTGACCGTAGTATGTGTGTGCATGCACGCAGTAGGTTGAGCACTTAAGCGGACTGTGTGTGTTCCGTGCGTGCCCTCGGACATGCATGCATTAGGCGCCGCGCAGCGTTTTTAAGGCCCATGTGTATGTGTGACCTGTATGCATACACGTAGGGGGCGTACATGTAGGGGCCACTAAGGAGCAGTCAAATCACACAAGAAATCACGCCTGTCAGTGTTCGTGTCTCACCCTCCTCCACGGCTCGACCCTCACAGTCGCCGGCATGCCACTCACCGCAAACCGAGTATACGATAACTTTCCCGCCTGCTTGTCTATGGATCGCGCCATGGAGTACTACTAGCACTCATCGAAGAGATTGACGAGTTGGGGAGGACAGCTAGCTGTAGCACGGACTCCCAAAACTTTTTACATGCATGTTGTAGCCATTATTGTGACCTTTTGAACGCGGAGCAGCCACAGTGCACCAGCGGCGGGCGACGCCTCTCTCGGCGGTAGCGCGCTTCAATGCCGGGCGCCGGTGAGAGGTCACGTCCGCGCTGGCGGGCATGACTACGTGTAATCGACCATTTCAAGGGCGGGAAGCATGCGGGTGATGAAGAGGGTCGGGTTGAGTCGAGACCGGCCGTGGCAGCGGTCCTGACGCATGTAAACAAGAGATGTTGTATGTTAATATTGCTGCGTATATAATTAACAACATGAATAATGTGCCAATTGGACAAATATGATTGGAGATGGAGATGGAAATGGAATTTTACATAAACACGGATATGCATGTCTATGTCTATGTGTGTGTGCGCGACGACTTTCATGCACTGGAAGTCGGGCGTGTTTTGATCGAAGTTTTCTTTCTTGATGCGTTAGAAAATCAGTTTGTCCAATTCACATCTAGATGTTATTTAAGGATATCACATCTAAGCTCCCACAAGTATATAATGTAGCAACAAGAAACAAAAAACTAGGACAAAAAAATAGACCACAAATTATCGATGCTCATGGTGGCGCTACTCTCATGCTTGCGTCGGGTCGGTGAAATGATCGATTTTCAATGAAAAACAAGTTGTCTTCCATCGGTGCTCTTTGCTTGTTACGCTAAAGATGATATCCTTCGTCGACCACCTTTGGTTGTGTTGGAGACGCGGTCATTTCACGTTGGTGCAATTTTATCTACACAATGGGCTATGAACCAAATGTTTCCTCAAGAAGGATCGACGTTGGTACTAAGAGCATAAGTTTGTATTGATTTCTAAGCCTTCTCGTTTAACTTTGTCTCCAGCTCCCTGTAATTTTATTTGTCCGACTTATTAACTTTGATTTAAAAAAATGGTGTGGACTAAAACCGGGATGGGCGATAGTAGCTCTCCATTTTTATTTACTCAAGATATTAGATTTGTAGAAGTCAAACTTTGTAATACTCTCAAACCTTCGATAATTGAAATTAAAATTCTTTTATTTGTACACACTCTCACATCGCTTTCCGATAATTTTGGGCGCATGTGTGGTTGTTCACTTAAGGGAGTGGTGAGTATTACCACACGTGAAGGGCAGAAGTGCGTACCCGGGGCAGCGTGGGCGTGGATCGTTAGTTCATCGAGAAGTAGTACTCATACGTACATTAAATAAAGAGTTTCGCTTCATACTTACATAATTTAAAACGATTGTTATGGAGAGAATTAAGGAAACCACTCCACTATATATTAGTCGTATACACACGAGAGTACTATATGGGCCGCAGCGACTTCATTGACTTAGTGCACTGCCTTTGGGTTTATGACATGTGGGCCCAAAATGTGGCTGCTCACTGTCCTATGTACCCAAAAGCAGATGGAGTGAAGGCACTAGGAGCCGGTCATCCCGTACTCACACTAGTATATATATAAGGCGGAGTCTCAGCACTTGATCGCTAGGGTTTGCACTCTCTCACACGCTTCGCCAAGAATACATATATGTTACAGCTGCCGAGGCTCAACGCTCATTTGCTAGGGTTTGCTATATTCAGGTCACTCACCCTCTCTTCACCAGATCTAAACAAGACTCGTTGGCCTCTTGTCTCTCTCCCTCACAAATGGGTGGAAGGAGGCTGTCGAGATGCTTCGGGGAACGGGGTCCCTCAGACATGCACTGCACGCTGCCCGGCCACCCCTACGGCATGGCTCAAGGGGAGGCCCAAGACGCCCATCTTCATCAATGCATCAACCAAGACCCTCATGAGGGGCCAAGCCTCATGAAGGTAGCCAAGGGCGACAGGAGCTTCCTGAGCACGCAGCCTCGTCGGGCTGGCTCACGAGGAGGCGGAGAGATCAAGGCGGGGTACCTCACGAGGTGCCCATGACACAAGCCATGTGGCGACGCAAGGCATGCCCGAGGGCGCCAAGCCAGCCAGATGTCCTCCTTTTTCCTCTTTGGTGCAAAGGAGCAAGTGCGAGCAAGAGCATGAAGCAAAGGCATCCATTTCGGATTGAAACAAGACCCGAGGACTGCCTTAGAACTGCGGAAAGGAAGTGGCTGGGCTGGAGCCCAAGCAAAGGGCGTCACCACCGTGAGAGCCTTTGACAGACGGGGACCAACTTTAGTCGAGGATAAGTGTACACGATGTTCCCTTTCAAAATGGCCAATTGTTACGCCCTTCCGCTCAATATTTGGGGAGAGGCCCAGGGCCTTTGCCTATAAATAGAGACTAGCCACCCATAGGGTAGAGAGAGGAACGAGAAACACGGAGAGAAGAGAGAGAGAGCGGCCGAACTCCCCTAGCGATTCATCGCTGCGGCTGCCAGAAACAGACCCTCGCGAGGCCGCGTTCTTCCTTGTATTGTTCATCATCATCAGCCCAAGAGGCAATCCACCACACCACAAACTA